>CM077210.1:13441935-14041935 GCA_039654625.1 Rhinogobio ventralis | reverse complement strand
GTCCCTCCTTAGCGGTATAGGCCATGGGGCTGTGTCTAGCAGTTGAATCAGTTCAGAGAACCATATCTGGTTCTTTCATAGCGGGGCTATTAAAAGCACTGCGCACTTGTTCTCCCTGATCTGTTTGATGACCTGAGGTAACATCGCAATTGGAGGGAAAGCATACAGCGGGCGGCTGGGCCAGTCGTGGGCCAGCGCATCCCTGTGTTTGGAGAAGAATGTTGGGCAATGAGCATTGTCTTCTGAGGCAAAAAGATCGATCTCCGCTTTGCCGAAGATGCTCCAAATCAGCTGAACCGTCTGTGGGTGAAGAGACCATTCCCTGGGGGAATGTTGCCTCCGGACCCTGGTTCAGAATGCCTGGCACATGTGCTGCCCTTAGTGAGCGCAGGTTGTGCTCAGTCCATAAGAGGAGATGTTTCGCCATGATGTGCAGGTTGTTTGACCTGAGACCACCCTGACGATTTATATAGGATACCACCGACATATTGTCCGTTCGCACCAGGACGTGGTGATCCTTTATGTATGGGAGGAAAGCTTTTAGTGCTAGATCGACCGCTTTCATCTCTAGACAGTTTATGTGCAGCCGTTTCTCCGAGTCTGACCAAACACCGGAGACGCATCTGTTGAGATCACTTTTCGAGACCGTGCCCATACTCACACCCGACCGGTACCAGTCGGTTGCTTTCCAAGGAGTCAGTGCGAGGTTTTAACACTGAGACGTTTTAACGCTCGATTCTGAGCGAGTCTGGAATGTCGCCGGCGCTGCCTTTGAAGGCTGAGGAGTGTGGCAGCCCGAAGCAGAGCGCGAGAGTTTTGGGAGGAAATGTCGCATGGCCTGAGACGCCTTCTGTGCTTCGGTGAAGCGCTTGGCGAACCCTTTCACAGCTGGGCCAAACAGGCCGGTGGCGGAGACGGGAGAATCCAGGGAGCGGGCTTTATCCGCTTACTTCATGTCCATAAGGTTCAACCAGAGGTGGTGCTCTAGCACAGTCAGGTTTGCCATGCACCTCCCGATAGTCTAGGTGGTAGACTTCGTCCCGCGCAGGGCCAAGTCAGTGGCGCTGTGCAGGTCTTTGATCGCTTCAGGATCAGGGACAGACTGCCATTGTGTGAAGTGCCGAAGCAGCCTGGCCGGCGGAGGCATAAGCTCGACCAGCGAGAGCTGACATAGTGCGGCAGGGCTTCGAGGGGTGTGACGCTTTGGCCTGCCATCCTCTGGCGGAGGACGGGAAAAGAGGGGGTAGACTCTCGTATCCTTTTTCCTTCGCGCCGTCGACAGTCGAGGGCGCTAAAGAAAAAGAGGACTTAGCGCAAGCTGAAAATGGGACCTTCCACGATTTAGTCAGCTCATCGTGTACCTCACGAAAAAAGGGAGCGGGCCTCTGCAGGAAGTTCTCCGGCATGGGCTTTCATGACTGCTCCGGCATCCTCTGTTCGCGGTGCTTATCTTGCGCGGCCCAAGAGGGGGAGCGAAGGGGGCGGGTTCTGCATCGAAGGAGGCGAGTCGACCCCGCAGGGTCGGTAGCGTCATCTCGTCGCACTCCGGGCAGCCGCCTTTAGAGAGTGCGACATCAGCGTGGTCTCAGGCCAAGACATGCAACACACTAGTTAGATATGCAAATTTAGGCGGTGTTTGACGTGCTCTTGGGCGCAAAGCGACCCGATTGGTGCACGCCTCAGCCGCCTCGCCATAGGTTTTGTGTAGTTGCCGCAGCACAGCCAATCAGCGCGCTAGTACGCTCTGCCTGGGTCTGCTGTGCAGCTGCACTGCGTTTTACATTATATAAAATTATATGGATAATTTTGGCATCATATTCTCGAGAAAAGGACCTTTCCCATAAGCGTAGCTAGCTACGCAATACGAGAGTACTCTCGAAAGGGAACTCTTTTGCTCACCAAGGCTGCATTTATGTTATTAAAAATACAAAAAAGCTGTAATATTGCGAAATATTATTAAAATGTCAAATAACTGTTTTCTATTTGAATATATTTTAAAATGTAATTTATTCCTGGGATGCAAAGCTGAATTTTGAGCATCACTACTCCAGTCTTCAGTGTCACATGATCCTTCAGAAATCATTCTAATATGATGATTTGCTGCACAAGACACATTTATGAATATTATCAATTATTCATATATTATTATCAACTATCATGAATATTATCAACCCGCCAAATCCTGGCCAAATCACAGAGATGCCGATTCGCACAGGACTAATATTAACACAGGACCTCGGTTTTAGGCGAAATATGGTATGTCTTTTGCGGGGGAATTTTTACTTTACAAATTACAGACATGGCCGATAGGGTTTTAATACTACTTTTAGGCACAGTTTTTTGGCATTTTTTGTCAAAATGCATCGCTTCGCTTCAGAAGGCCCTTATTAACCCCCTGGAGCCTAATGGATTACTTTTATGATGGATGGATACGTTTTTTTGGACTTCAAAATCGCAGGTACTTTTCCCATTATAAAGCTTGGTAGCCAGGATATTATTTAATATAATATATCTGATTATGTTTGGCTCAAAAAAGAAAGACATATACACCTAAGATCGCTTGAACTTTTTGGGTGAACTAACCCTTTAAACAGTAAATGTTATAATATACACAGAGGAACAGACATGAGCAGAGGTGTCAGTGACAGGAGAGAGAAATGGCTGGGCAACAGAAAGAGGGCAGCGAGAGGAGCAGCTCATGGCAGCTCTGATGGATGGGGCTTGTTAGGAGGCCCAACTGTTAGCTAAGTGACAATGACAGCTGGAAAAGGCCTCCATTACCACTTTTAAGATGTGGCTAAAATCCCCGTCAACCCGTAGAAGCAGATGTCGATAACCCAGGGCGAAAGTTCTGTCAGCGGTGACAGCAACACATTTTCATCAAGCTAACAGAGCCGCACGGCAGATGCTAATGTAGCATAGAGAAAACACTGTAATGCACTATAGCTTTTAAGAGGTCCTGAAAGGACCTTGTAGTTTTGCGAGTTGTGCTTTGGAGAAAAAAACATACAATCCCTTCAGCAGCCCATTTGTTCTGTGGACTTTCATGTTTGGCAATGACATGAAAAACGATGTCACTCAAATGAAGGAAGTCTTTCAATGTGAAAGAGTGTAAATGATTACTTTCTGAAGGCTGCTCTGATAATTTACATGCAGCTGTATAGGTAGACTCTAATAAAACTAGAGCTTCAAGCTGTGGGTTCAGAGGTCAAGTGATTTGTGTTAACAGAGAGACTGTAACAGATGATGCTGAGGAAGTTGTTATCCTTCTGTATTTCACTTCAGACATTATGTGGGTTTCGGCTTACCATTAAACCCAGTTCACATACTGTGGTGGTGACAAGGCCACAGCTGTACTCACTGAGCTACCTTCCGGGAAAATTATATATCCGTCCATGTTGCTACTTCTATTTTAAATATTATAGCAATAGTTGGTGCTTACAAATTAATGGAATTCTTCAGTAAGCATATGGTCATAAAATTTTTTAATCTTTATGCCTACAAACTGATTTACTGTAATGGGTGGATGGATAAAAAAAAAATTGGTGCAGGAACAATTTTCACTGAGAAATTGGTAGTAAATTTCACAAACATTTACAAAGAAACTAAGTAATACATTGAATTAAATGTGAAATTTTAAAGTAGAAAAACTGAAATTGTATTTTCTTGTAAGATGTAAAACATACTCCAATAATCTTTGTTTTGTTAATTTCTAAAAATCTTTTTTTTTTTTTACAGTGTAGATAGGTGGATGGAAGAAGACAGACAGACAGACAGACATAGATAGATGGATGGACGGACGGACGGATTGATTGATTGATTGATTTTTGGACACTAAACTTTAAGTTTATAATTTTCATCTTTGTCACAATCTGACTGCTGATTTGCAGATGTGTGAGATGCATTATATTCTGAAATCATCACTCTTTTAAAAGACGTGTAGATTGTAGCAGAATGCTGGAGCTCGTCTCAGTGCAGGAAATGAATTTTGGAAATGGTTTTCAGCACATGACAAGTGGCTGCTGTTCGCTTAGTGCGGCCTTGATTTGTGGTGCGGCGAAGGCAGATCTAACACAAGGCCATGTTGTCAAGACTACTGTAGTAGACACACTCTGGAGCGATGCTTTTGTTTTGATTTAACTTGAGTTTCCCAAGGTCATGAGAACTTAAAGAGTTTTTGTATTCCAGACACTTTAGGCTTGCAGTGTGCACAGATTAAGACACTGTACAAAGATTTCCTATGGGAAATCACGCACATTGATAATCAATACTAAAACATATTAGGACCAATCACGCTGAAACCTTGAGCCTTTGAACGATGAGGACACACAATGTGCTACTGGCCCTTGGGAAAATTCATTACCAAATGCACAGTTTGAATGGAGATGTCAGACTCAAGGCAGACACACACACACACAGATAGTCCCGCTAGGATGAGCAGATGAAAAGATTTGTTATATATACTCATCATTTTTATGTCAGGTTAGAAAGGGACAAATTAAACCATTTCACAGAGATGTCGATATTACTGCCGATTCTGGGAAATGTAGAATGTAACTCTGCAGGCAAAACAAGAGTTAATGAATAGTGCAGCAACCGAACCCCGGATCGGTTCCTGTATCACTTTATAAATGAGCCAGGATGAAAAAGACTTGTGTGATGAAAGACTTGCACCTACAAGACGTGTTTTCCTTTTTCTTCCTTTTTAAGAAGGGATTGCTAACCTGCTGTAAATGGTGTGTTTTTAATAAAGCAAATTAATGTGGTAAAACATTAAAAAAAGACTTGAAAGAGGATGACATAATCAAGGAAAACAAGGTTGTAACCATGTCTGTTTTTTTAGGATTCTGGTTGTTTCCTTTTGGATCTTCCAGCCAAATTTTCACTGATCCCTTTTCATTTTTTAAATCTTAACTGAACCGACGGATTATTTGCAGAGTTAACTGAAAAAAAACAAACAGATTTTCTTTCAAACATTTGGTCTGTGTGTAATACATTTGACTTATTACTAACATGAAAATGTAAGGATTTTCAGAAAAATCACCCAAATCACCTAACCTGTCCAGATTATGTCAGGAAACGGGAAATAACAGGCAGCAGGCAGAGATGCAGTATCCAAATGCAGGGGAAATTATAATGAAAATAAACAATCAAACATAAATCAGGAACAAAATAACACTTGAGAAAAACACAAAAGAAAACACGGGGAACAGAGAACACCTGCATTACATTAAACATTAAACAACGACCGACAGAGAACCAGAGAAAACAAGGGCAATATATACACACACAGGGAAGACGAGCCTAACAAGATAACAAGGGTTGTGGTAAATGGGAAACACCTGGGGAGACTAATCGACATGAAAAACTACAAAATTGCCACAGGAAACAGGACACAGAAAAGAACACAAAACTAGGCAGAGATAACTACAACATAAAAGTCCCAACAAAAACGCCAGACACAGAGACAGATGTGACATTACCCCCCTCAAAGGAGCGGCTTCCAGACGCTCCAGAACCAGTCACGGAGGGAGGTGAAGCAGCGGAACAGGGGGAGGGACGGATGGACGGAGGGACGGTCAGGAGCAGACACTGGAAGCAGGATGAGATCTGGGGCGGATCGGGTGGCTTGGGTGGCACAGGCTGGTCAGGTGGCCAGTCTGACACAGACGGGTCAGGTGGCTTGGGTGGCACAGGCTGGTCACGGATCTGTGCAGACAACAGGCCACTGGGCTGGGACACAGACTGGTAGCTGGCTTGTGCTGACTGCAGAGCGCTGGGTGCTCGGTGCAGGGGACGGAGTCCTCTCCGGGCTCGGTGCAGGGGACGGAGCCCTCTCTGGACTCCTCGCTCATATCAGTCAGGCGAGTCAACCTGATGAACTCCAGCACATAGTCCTCCGTGCGGAGCTCTCCCTGATGGAGACGTATCAATCTCCTCGCTGGATCCATTTCAGTTCGGTCGTTCTGTCAGGAAATGGGAAATAGCAGGCAGAGAGGCAGGATCCAAATGCAGGGGAAATTTTAATGAAAATAAACAATCAAACATAAATCAGGTACAAAATAACGCTTGAGAAAACCACAAAAGAAACCACGGGGACCAGAGAACACCTGCATTTCATTAAACATTAAACGACGACCGACAGAAAACCAGAGAAAATATAATACACACAGGGAAGATGAGCCTAACAAGATAACAAGGGGTGTGGTAAATGGGAAACACCTGGGGAGACTAATCGACATGGAAAACTACAAAGAACTACAAAATTGCCACAGGAAACAGGACACAGAAAGAACACAAAACTGGGCACAGAAAACTACAACATAAAAGTCCCACCGAACGCCAGACACAGAAACAGATGTGACAGATTCAAAATGATGTGCAATCAAAACGTGTGCAAATGACACTGTGCCACATCATATCACCTCCTAAATTAATTTGGTTAATTTGCAGAGGTGAAGGGTAATACATTCCTGATATCATAATGCAAAAGGAAATGAAATGAAAAAAAAACTGAAACTAAATTAAATATTGAAAAGAAAGTATTTTTCATTGTTTATTGAAGAAAAAAGACAAGGCAAGCTTTAGGATTTGTGGTGACGCCTCAAGAACTTAATGATATTGTCACAGTTATGTTCAGTTTGTCTTAGTTATCATGGACTTTTTTTATCATAGAGTTTGTTTTCATTCATTCTCATGTTTTTCTTTGTTTGTTTTTTCCTGCCACTCCTTTGTTACCATGGTAACCGTCATTATGAGTTTGTTTGGTTCAGCTGTGTTCTGTTAATCACCTTGATTAAGTTCCTATTTAAATTGTACCCTCACGCTCATTCTCTGTCCAGTCACATTTACATTCAGTGTGTGTCTCCTGTCTGTTTTGAGGATCATTGATATTAAACTCGTGTTGGAACTATAATCTTTGTCTTTGTCTGGCTTCCTGCAACCGTCTGTGACAGATAAATAAGTCATTATTGTGACAAATAAGTGAGAAAATTGATACGGTGATTTGTCGTGTTTTTTTTCTGTTCCGGTTTCTGTTTGCTTTTTTTCTTTCTTTTTTTTCCCCCCATCGGCTATGGATACCCCTGCAGTCAAACCTCTTTGCCTTGAACAGGGAGACAGCTCTCTAGAGGAACACCTGGAGGCCCTTCACTTCTCCCACCCATGATTCCAGCATGGACCATCGGCCATTCGGCCTGGGCTCCCTTGGTCAGACTTTGCCACACCTGTGCTGCGAACTTGTGGGCCGTCCACTGCGCTTCGGCCCTCCACCCTTTCATCTACAGCCCGCTCAGCCATCCCTCAGGTTCCGCCACCTCCCTCGGTCACCTCAACTTGCCCTCTGCCCACTGGACCCATTGAGGGAGGTCATCGCTGCGGCTCGATCGCGGCTGTTGTCGTCATTCCCTCTCCTTGGACCTTCAGCAACGCAGTGGCCACTCACTCCATCGACATTGCCTACAGCTGTCGCCCCTGTTTTTAGAATTATATGAACTCAACATGAATGCAAAGAAAATCAGACATTTAGTCTCCCTGTCCTCGTCCCTACCCCTGATCATAGAAACATACTAAAGGACCCTGGAAACATTGGCAGCCTTTCTAATGGCCTTGGCATGAAGTTGAGGCCTTGATCAATGACCTTCTTTTAGACATATTTCCCCAAAAAGTGAATTCTCAGTAAATCCTGCTCAGTTATAGACCTTCAGTCAAATTTATTCCCGAAAGCATTTTGCTGTTTGCTTTGGACAGCCAAATGTGAAAGCAACGCATCAGATTATGGGGTCTGAGATGAATGTTGTTTGTAGACTAAACATTGCAGTTCTGTCACTATTCAAAGAAGGGTTGGACAATTTATTCTGAACATTTTGGTTGATAATGTATATTTGTTACGGCTAGGTTCTGTTATGTTGTCTTTTATTTAGAAATTTTGTTCCATTTCCTTTTTAGTTCTTGTGTTCCTTTTTAGTTTCAGTTTCCTTGGTTTCTGTGTATGTCCTTGTTTGTTTCTGTGGTTACATAACATTATCACCTGTGTCTCGTTTAGGTACCTTGTTAGCTTGTGTCCAGCGATCTCCTACTAATAAGGATTCTTATTCATGTGTGTTGCTTCCTGCACCACAATGTGACAATATTAGCAAATACACATTTTTATGGAAAAGTAAAAGGTATAGAATAAAATAATGGCCCTTATATTTAAATGCATATAAGTAGACTTATTCCAAATTTGATCATCAATTAGAATTGTATTTCATTTTTACGTGAACACTGCAAAGAAGCAGCTAACTAAATGCAGTATTTCTCTGCATTTCTTGATGTAATCCCCTTAGTGTAATCGCTTCTCGCTGTGTGACAGTGGCAGTACAAGTGCAGACACTACACTTACACTGTAAACGTGACAGCTGGCTTTAGCTGAGAAACAATTCCACGCAATGCCTTCAGGCTACACAAAAATTGCCTCATTTTGAAATGGAAATCGCTGAAAGGAATGATAACTTGCAGTTCAGATGTTGATCCAATAACTGCTTTGGCGAATTCAGTGTGGTCATTAAGTTATGTATTTGTCAGACAGATTCAAACCAGTAATGAATCATTAAAAGAAGTGACTCATCTGTTAGCGAATAATACTACACTAGTGTTGTTTTTGCGTCAGACTGCAAAGTCACATTCACAAATCAAGATTTTAAATGTCATGGTGCAAGAGATTCAGCTCCACAGGAAAGTGAAATGTCTACCAGTTTATGATATTGCCTTTTTAAAGCGGTTTAACAAGAACTTAATATTGAGTAACTTATTTTAGACATTGACAGTCACTTATTTGTTTTATGACTCATTCATGAAGACAGTTGCTGTTTTCTGATTTACAGGAACCCTAAGCAGTGTTCACTGTTTATTCGGGACAGCCTGTAACACTTGCGGCATTAACTTCATTAGTTAACATTAAACAATACAGCATTTATTAATCTTAAAGGGTTAGTTCACCCAAAAATGAAAATGCTGTCATTAATTACTTACCCTCATGTAGTTCCAAACCCGTAAGACCTTCAGTCATCTTCGGAACACAAATATCGGACAAATATAATATATTTGTGTTCCAAAGATGAACGAAGGTCTTACGGGTTTGGAATGACATGAGGGTGAGTAATTAATGACAGAATTTTCATTTTTGGGTGAACTAAGACTTTAATGTTAATCTCAACATTTACTAATACATTTATAAGATCCAAAGTTGTATCTTTTAACATTAGTTGCACATTACATGCACTGTAAACTAACATGAACATTTTTATTAACAAATGTTAATAAATGCTGTAATATATTGCTGTAATGATTCAGTCCACTGGAGGCAAGTTGTAGTGAACCCAACTGCAGCTTTTATTCGTGAATCCAAACGTGAGCAAACAAACAGCGACTTGGCTTGACAACAGACTGGCTTGACAACAGACTTGGCTTGACTGACAACAGACTTGGCTTGACAACAGGGGTTACCCCTGACGCAATGTATAGAAGCATCGCAAGCTTTGACGCCTCTTGTGGATAGGGCTGGGCAACAAACTCAAGCCCCACTTCTCTTATATTGAAATCCTCCGCCATTTATCTTTAAAAATTCTCGTTTTAGACTTCTAATTCATGACCCGTGTTTTGTTTTGCTCTATCCTCTTCGTTTCTGCGTTTGTCAAAACGCATGTGTCAAGGGTTCAAGGGCAGGGGTTACTCTTTTGCCATAAATCGTATCGCGGTCCACCGGAAGTTAGTTATTTTAGTCTATAAAGTTTTAAATATGGACATTTTTCTTACACAAACTCGTTACTTCACTTCAGAATGCCTTTATTAACCCCCCCCCGGAGCCGTGTGGAGCACTTTTATGATGGATACATGCACTTTTATGGACTTCCAAACAGAAACAACTATTCACTATTCAACTAGCCATTATAAAGCTTGGAAGAGCCAGGACATTTTTTTATGTTTTGTAATGTTTGTATTCGTCTGAAAGAAGAAAGTCATATACACCTAGGATGACTTGAGGGTGAGTAAATCATGAGCTAATTTTCATTTTTGGGTGAACTAACCCTTTAACAAATGAGACCTTATTGTAAATTGTTACCAAATTGTCGTATTTGAAAGCACTTAATGAGTGATACGTTTGTTGCAGTGTAACAAATTAAATGAAAAAAAAAATGGTCATATCTTTAAATACCCTGATGGAGAAAAGCTTTCCGGTCTAAAATGTTCAAATGATGGTCTGAAACTTTTAAATCACTTTATTTTTCTCCTTTGATCTTTCTCAGAGGATTAATCTTACACAGCATGCAACCTTTCTTTAGCTTATTTTTGAGAGGAGAAAATCTAATAGAACTACAGAACTAAATGTATCTCACATTTTCACAGTCTGAATGCTGCTTTTGCTTTTATGAGCAGCTGTGCCTGTATTATATAACTAAGCTTCTATTGCTGACAGTAATGCTGCTGCAGTCCTGCATTAACTGTCAGATCTCATCACTGTGCAGAGAAAAGGTCAAAGACACTTGAGCAAAGAGCACTGGAGTCTCAGTCTGGTTTAGTGGACTTGTTCATATCAGAGTTAGGGCTCCCTGTGGTGCAGCTTAGCCTGGTGAAAATGTGTTTACAAGTCCCAGCAAAGTCACCGCTTACTGACTGGAAGCACACCTGCCCCTTTAGAGATGGCCTTTACACATGTAGAGCTGTCAACCATCGAGGCCAGTCAGAAAGAGTGGAGTGGAACAAGGTGGGCAGTTGTCATTTCTGCTGACTGCTCTAAAGGGAAAATAAGCGCACAGTCACACATGAGCACACAAGGACACACACACATCTCTAGCTGATCTGTAATACCTAAAGAAAGCTATCTGCTAGAATTCCTATTCATCTCAATAGCAGTTGGCTTTGACTCGTGCAATTATGTGAATTAAGAGCTGCTATCTTTGTTCATGCATGGGCTTCACGTTTCGGCCACAATTGCATTCGAGCTAATCATTACAAGTCGTAAATTACATTTGACCAATCATTCTGAAGCTAAAGGAAAATGACATCATGATGAAGATGATTGGAAAAAGAAATTATTGTTATGAACGATTATTTTTAGCGATTCAATACAGCACAATTTGTGTAGTCTCAGAAACACAAATCTTTTGAATCATTCAAACAGATTCACAATCTTACTATATTCTTTGATGGCAGTTTATACTTAAAGAGTTTATAATTTTATACAATATATAACAATTATATTCATTGATATAATAGCAGATTAAGAAATTACTGTTTTACACAACTTAAGTTGGAGTCTAGGGAGCAGTTATTGATTAAGTTGATTATTATTAATGCTGGGCAATAGATTAATCGCATCCAAAATAATAGTTTGGGTTTACATAATATATGAGTGTGTACTGTGTTATATAGTGGCAGGTTGAATGAGGACACAGAAAAAACTGGTTTGCAGTACACACGTTCCCGGAAGGGGTTTATTAAACATAAAAGTCTTAAAGTGGGAAGTACTGTGGATAAGGGTTGATGAAATGATAAAGGTGCAGAAGTCTGTGGTTTTCCAGTGTCAGAAGGGCAGTCCTGATCTGTCAAGCCTCACTTGAATCTGAAGCGAAGCAGAGACAAAGAGAACACACTATCAACATCTCTTGCAGGGGAGAACTAGCTCACCCTTTCCTTCTCTTCCTCTGCTTATATTCTCTCTTCTTAATAAAGCACAGGTGTGGCCGATCAGTCCTGGCTGCTGATTGAACGGCGAGAAGTAATTATAGGGTGACGCTGAAGTGCACTCAGGATACTCATCACAATATATATATATATATATATATATATATATATATATATATATATATATATATATACACACACACATGCATGTATATTTAAGAAAATTTATATATCATATATATATATATATATATATATATATATATACAGTATATACATGCAAATATTTCTTAAATATATACATAAAGGGGTGTGTATTTATATATACATAATAATTATACACAGTACACACACATATATTATGTAAACACAAACTTTTAATTTGGATGCGATTAATCATGATTAATCAATTGGCCATATATATAATTATTATATATATAATTATTATATATTAAATCAATTGAACTGCATTTTGAGTGATGTTGTTAAATGTTTAAGATTAATATTTTTGTAATGTGCCTATATTCAGCCAGGACAGATTACATTGACCAAAAGTATTTTGAATATTGAAAAATATTTCAAATAAATGCTGTTCTTTTGAACTGTCTATTAATCAAAGAACCTGATAAAAATGTGTCATGGTTTCCACAAAAAACAAATGTTTTTTGAGCACCAAACCAGCATATTAGAATGATTTCTGAAGGATCATGTTACAATGAGGACTGGAGTAATGATGTTCATGATGTCAATGAAAATTCAGCTTTGCATCACAGGAATAAATTACATTTTAAAATACACTCACCTAAAGGATTATTAGGAACACCTGTTCAATTTCTCATTAATGCATTATCTAATCAACCAATCATATGGCAGTTGCTTCAATGCATTTAGGGGTGTGGTCCTGGTCAAGACAATCTCCTAAACTCCAAACTGAATGTCAGAATGGGAAAGAAAGGTGATTTAAGCAATTTTGAGCGTGGCATGGTTGTTGGTGCCAGACGGGCCGGTCTGAGTATTTCACAATCTGCTCAGTTACTGGGATTTTCACGCACAACCATTCAAGCTGATAGAAGAGCAACTTTGACTAAAATAAACACTTGTTACAACCAAGGTATGCAGCAAAGCATTTGTGAAGCCACAACACGCACAACCTCGAGGCGAATACCACTCATCTCCACTACAAATAGGAAAAAGAGGCTACAATTTGCACGAGCTCACCAAAATTGGACAGTTGAAGACTGGAAAAATGTTGCCTGGTCTGATGAGTCTCGATTTCTGTTGAGACATTCAGATGGTAGAGTCAGAATTTGGCGTAAACAGAATGAGAACATGGATCCATCATGCCTTGTTACCACTGTGCAGGCTGGTGGTGGTGGTGTAATGGTGTGGGGGATGTTTTCTTGGCACACTTTAGGCCCCTTAGTGCCAACTGGGCATCGTTTAAATGCCACGGCCTACCTGAGCATTATTTCTGACCATGTCCATCCCTTTATGACCACCATGTACCCATCCTCTGATGGCTACTTCCAGCAGGATAATGCACCATGTCACAAAGCTTGAATCATTTCAAATTGGTTTCTTGAACATGACAATGAGTTCACTGTACTAAAATGGCCCCCACAGTCACCAGGTCTCAACCCAATAGAGCATCTTTGGGATGTGGTGGAACGGGAGCTTCGTGCCCTGGATGTGCATCCCACAAATCTCCATCAACTGCAAGATGCTATCCTATCAATATGGGCCAACATTTCTAAAGAATGCTTTCAGCACCTTGTTGAATCAATGCCACGTAGAATTAAGGCAGTTCTGAAGGCGAAAGGGGGTCAAACACAGTATTAGTATGGTGTTCCTAATAATCCTTTAGGTGAGTGTATATTCAAAGAGAAACAGTTACTTTAAATTGCGATAATTTTTCACAGTATGTTGTATATATTGTGATGAGTATCCTGAGTGCACTTCAGCGTCACCCTATAATTACTTCTCGCCATTCAATCAGCAGCCAGGACTGATCGGCCACACCTGTGCTTTATTAAGAAGAGAGAATATAAGCAGAGGAAGAGAAGGAAAGGGTGAGCTAGTTCTCCCCTGCAAGAGATGTTGATAGTGTGTTCTCTTTGTCTCTGCTTCGCTTCAGATTCAAGTGAGGCTTGACAGATCAGGACTGCCCTTCTGACACTGGAAAACCACAGACTTCTGCACCTTTATCATTTCATCAACCCTTATCCACAGTACTTCCCACTTTAAGACTTTTATGTTTAATAAACCCCTTCCGGGAACGTGTGTACTGCAAACCAGTTTTTTCTGTGTTCTCATTCAACCTGCCACTATATAACACAGTACACACTCATATATTATGTAAACCCAAACTATTATTTTGGATGCGATTAATCTATTGCCCAGCATTAATAATAATCAACTTAATCAATAACTGCTCCCTAGACTCCAACTTAAGTTGTGTAAAACAGTAATTTCTTAATCTGCTATTATATCAATGAATATAATTGTTATATATTGTATAAAATTATAAACTCTTTAAGTATAAACTGCCATCAAAGAATATAGTAAGATTGTGAATCTGTTTGAATGATTCAAAAGATTTGTGTTTCTGAGACTACACAGATTGTGCTGTATTGAATCGCTAAAAATAATCGTTCATAACAATAATTTCTTTTTCCAATCATCTTCATCATGATGTCATTTTCCTTTAGCTTCAGAATGATTGGTCAAATGTAATTTACGACTTGTAATGATTAGCTCGAATGCAATTGTGGCCGAAACGTGAAGCCCATGCATGAACAAAGATAGCAGCTCTTAATTCACATAATTGCACAACATTGTTTTTACTCTATTTTGATCACATAAATGGAGCCTTTGTTAACATTGTTAACATAAGAGGCTTCTATCAGAAACATTCAAAAATCGTACATACCACAAATATTTGAACAGTAGTGTAAGCAAATTGGATATTATAACATTTTTAAATATTCCCAAATAAAATAATATGCAGAATCTATAAAGAACTGCAATAAAATCAAGAGCTTGTAAATCAGAATCAAATACCTTGTGGCACACAAATTACACAAATCACACTAAATCACATTAAATAAAGGTTTTTGCTTAAACAGAGAGACCAAAAACCTCTAAAGAAAACAGAGGAGAGACAGAGAGAAAACTGTGGCATTTTTACTCTTAATTCCCCTTTAAATCACTCTACCAGTGACTAATTATGAAGGCGTCACATGCAAGAGGGGCTGGTGAAATTGTGTTCTGACCTTGGAGGTTGTGTGGCTGACAGTGTGGGGAACAGACAGCAATTACATGAGCCTCAAATGAACACTGGTGCCTCAGAATAGACTTGACATTCCACTGCCAACTACACTGAGTGCTCAATCCTGTGAAGTTAGTCGTGGTTTAGAGGTGAAAGTGAGCGAACACAGAATAGGAATGTGGATTAAATGCTGTGAATAATTAATGATGATACAGAGCGGGGTCCTATTTTTCACTGTTCACTTAATTTGTTGCTTATTTGATTAGTGACCTATAAATAGTGCAATAGTATTTTCGGTAACGCTTTAGATTACAGCCCGGAAAGTACTGCATAAGTAAAGCGAATTTACTGCGTAACTTTTGGTAATTATAGTGTAACTATAAAGTAAGTACGTATAGGTATAAGGGAACAATATGTAATATTTGGGGAATAAAGGGGTAACTATCAGGAAAATTAACAAATCATTTATACTGTAAGTATTTTTTTATTAAGGGGTAATTATCCATGTAGTTACAGGGTATGGATTACTATCGTTATTGCTGTATATGCTGTTTGATGCTTCAACTTTTAGGAACTCACATTTTCTACCCAGAGTTTTTTATTAGCAGAGATTATTTATTTTTCTGTGTTGATCTGAAGCTGATGGAGCTAAGCATGAGAAACGAATAAGAAGTGTTGTAAATCTGTTTTTCAAATAAGGATTTCCGAGTGATATCAGATTGTGTACGTGTTTTTATTGTACTTACCCTGTAACTACATGAAACAAGAGGGGAACAAGCACCACTTTAATTTACAGCCCGTAGATTCATACTTACCACTTACTACATGGATAATTACCCCTTAATTAAAAAATACTTACAGTATAAATGATTTGTTAATTTTCCTGATAGTTACCCCTTTATTCCCAAATATTACATATTGTTCCCTTATACCTACACGTACTTACTTTATAGTTACACTATAATTACAGAAAGTTACGCTGTAAATTTGCTTTACTTACACAGTAATCTAAAGCGTTACCATATTTTCTAACATTTCTTAATTTTACATTACAGCTTTTCTTTACAAACTCTTTTTAATTAGAATTTACATTTCAGATTTTCAATGTCTCAGACTTTTAGATAGATGTCAAAAAAAACAAAATAAAAGTTATTAAAAATGTTAATAATGTTTCACAATATTACTTTTTATTGTATCTGTTATCAAATAAATGCAGCCTTAATGAGCATAAGATAATTCTTTAAAAAAAAATTTTTTTAAAAGTAACTTACTGACCCCAAACTTTTTGAATGTGTTTTACTTATTTATTTTTTTAATAAATCAGTATGCTCATCGACTCATTTACTCACCTGCATGTTGTTCTAAATCAGTACCATTTTCTTTCTTGCTATACATTTATTCAAAATTGAGTAATGGCCATAATCAGACTGTGACCTCTACTATGACAGACAGGATTGGCTCAGGTTATGGTCAGACTCTGAGAAGATGGAGTGTGAAAAACTGTGAAGTCTTTTTTTTCAGTTAGTTACTGCATTTTGCCTTTGTAAGGCAATATAAGATATTTAAGAGATACTTTCATCTATAGCTACACTGAATGCAAGCACAGTCTCTGTGGAGCAGTTTGGACTGACGTGCCTTGCTTATGGTCAAAAGGCTGAAGAAATGTCATTAACTTTCCTTTACCTTTTTTTTTTTACTGTGTTAACACTTCTGATAGCAGTTTAAAATGTGCTTCCTTTTTCTCTCTTTCTGATGTATTTTTCATGCATGCATAATTTGTTTGTACTTGTTCAATATTTAAAGCCCAATGAAATGAAAAATTAAGTTTTGTGGTTTATAGTCCACGCCTTTTCGCTTTGAAGCCATTAATATGCTATAAAACAACAGTTCTAGTCCTTTAATCTGATTGGCCAAGAGTGCTGATCTCAAAATGTCCTCCATCAGCAGATCTCTTTGTCTTTGTGATATGCAAATTCCCACTGCTATATTACAAAACACTTGTGTATGACAAACACTGGCGTGTCCTAATAAAATTGCAGTCATAAATCTGGCTTACACAGCTCTAATAATGACAACAGTAAGTGACTTCCATTTGTCTGAGCACTGCTTCACTTCTGTTCATTCATCAAGGTGAGATACCAACTGAGACATGTAAAATCGCTGGAGTTTGGAAACACAGTCATCTTATAAGAGAGAATTTACTGGCACTTTGCATTATACATGCTGCATCCAGACTTTTGATATCAGAGAATGGGATTGTATCATGCCTTCTCATAACTGTCTTATACTACAGCAATAACCAAATGCAAATTGTGTTGGGCATGATGGGAAATTGCTGTGTTTTGTGTAAAACACAAAAGGAGAAGTTTAGTTGAATGCCCAAGCTGCTATTTTCCATACAGTGAAAGTAGATGCCCTTTCTGTCACCGTTCACTTTCAATTTAATGAAAACAAGAAGACTGAACATTGTTCTCTGTGTTGTGTAGATGGAAATATATGTGGTGGTTAAAACTGACTGAGCATTAGGTATGCCTCATATTTGTGTCACAGCAAGCAAGTGCCAAGTTTCACATCTGTGCTTGTAAGCCATTCAAATCAAATATATAACCTTTTTTGGAGTGCCAAACATTTTGATTCACATCTCATATCCTGCTTGCATGAGCACCGACTCATTTACATATTGGTTTATGCCCAACAAGCACCTATAAAAGCCTGACTCAATCTCACAATTCTTATTTTTCCTAAAAAAAAAAATAAAGTAGACAATGCAATACAGTTCTGCCCAGAATGTCCAGGGAGGTTTTAACTTTTGTCCTCCAAAGCAGTTCCTTATGCTCGTAATCATTAGCTGCCCTGGAGGGTGGTTACTTAAAATAATCCAGCCTTTGTAGTGCAGGAGATCACATTCTTGAATTGTGTTCATTCAACTGATCAAAGGCCAACATCATACCCAACAGAAAACAAATTGTAAAGCATCTCACCCAATTACTTTCTTAACTATTTATTTATTTATTTATTTATTCATACATACATACATACATACATATAATACTATAAATAACTTTATATTATATACTTACACCGATCAGGCATAACATTATGACAGGTGAAGTGAATAACACTGATTATCTCCTCATCATGGCACCTGTTAGTGGGTGGGATATATTAGGCAGCAAGTGAACATTTTGTCCTCAAAGTTAATGTGTTTAATGCAGGAAAAATGGGCAAGCGTAAGGATTTGAGCGAGTTTGACAAGGGCCAAATTGTGATGGCTAGACGACTGGGTCAGAGCATCTCCAAAACTGCAGCTCTTGTGGGGTGTTCCCGGTCTGCAGTGGTCAGTATCTATTAAAAGTGGTCCAAGGAAGGAACAGTGGTGAACTGGCAACAGGGTCATGGGCGGCCAAGGCTCATTGACGCACATGGAGTGCGAAGGCTGTCCGTGTGATCTGATCAAATTGACGAGGCACTGTAGCTCAAATTGCTCAAGAAGTTAATGTTGGTTCTGATAGAAAGGTATCAGAATACACAGTGCATTGCAATTTGTTGCAATTTGTTGTAGGGGCTGGCAGAAGGGAACACCAAGGCAGTGATGATGGAGGAAGGAGCCAGGGAGGAGGCAATGGATGGAGGAGCCAGAGGATGGCCCAGAGCAGAGCCTGAACGAAGGTCCACAGTGGAAGAGATGGAAGGAGGAGCCAGGATGGTACAAGGACTGAGGTGAAGACGTGAACAGTGAAGACCCAGGTGGAGCCGAGGAGACGGAGACCCAGGGTGACACGGAAGGTGCGTGTCACTGAGGTGGAAATGTGGGCTTGACAGATTGGGGTGGACAAGGACAAAGGTGGAACCGGAGGGAAGAAGGAGCCCAGCAGAGCCAGAAGGGTGGAGGGTCGATGCGAAGCAGGAGATCCGGAAGTCCAAAGCGGAGCTGGAGTGACGATAGACTAAGATGGAGCCAGAAGGATGACAGACCAGCTGAGGAAGTGTTGAGCCAAGTTGGAGCCAATTGGTCAGAGGTCAAAGGTGGAGGCCAGAGGTGGAGCTAGGGGATCCTGAGACCAAAGCAGAGCTGAAGATCAGGGAGCCCAAGGCGGATCAGTGTAGCTGGGCGAAGCCACCAACATAGAAGATGAGAGGCTGAAGGGCGGTGGTGGGGCCATGGAACTGGATGGAGGAGGGAGTGGGAGATTGGGCAGGACCAGTGGTGTTGAAAGAGACTTGGAGCTGACCGTGACCAGGGGAGACGGAGGAGACTTGGAGCTGGGTGGTACCAGTGGCAACAAAGGAGACTTGAGGGTGGGTGGGACCAGCGGTGACGAAGGTGACTTGAGGCTGGGCCTGACCAGTGGCAACAAAGGAGAAGAAGATGACTTAGGACTGGGCTGAAGCAGCAGAGATGAAGATGCCTTGGGATTGGGGTCCAATCCATCCATCTCCACTAATATTCCCTCAGTGACGCATGCTGGTCAGACTCTATGAATGGCTCTTGCTTTGTGGCAAGCTCGTGCTCCGAGTTTGCAGTGGGCATGGCTGAAGGCTGGCTGGGCTCTGGGTCCATAGTGGTCCTGGCTGACAGAAACAGAGGAAAACCATGGCAAGGAAATTAACCAGAACATGACAATAAAACTATGAAAACCAAACAAGACAAGATTGTGACAGTCATTTGGCTATGGACCGATATGAGGGTGGTTCGATGATGACATAATTTTACATTTTTAAACAAATGATTTGCAGAAGGTTTTAATATTATCTGTATACTAGTATAGTATTTATTAGTATTTAATTTGGTCAGATAGGGCTCATCAACCTTGGAAAGTAGCCTGTTTAAGAGAAGGAAAACTCTTGATTCCAAACCTCTGCTGCCTTGCTATACACAGCCATGGGAAAGGCTTTGGGAGTCAACCCTGAAGAAAAATCCAGAGTCAGAATACCAAAGTCAGTTTAGGACTGCTCACAGCTCAGTTCTGGCAACTCTTGTATCAGCATCAAAACAAAGTTGTATTGGCTCTTGCCCATCAGCAAGTGAGCAACACTCAAAAGATGATGGTTATCAACAAGGAGCTACAGGGTTTGCAGCTAGACATAGTTGTTTTTCAGGAGACCAGGCTCCCAGACTTTGGATCCATCATGGAGAAGGATTTCACCTTCTGGCGAGTAAGTCAGAGCTTCGCCAAGAGCAATTAGAAACAGCCTGCTGGAAAGCATTGTCCCTTCAAGTGTGGGATCTGAGTGAGTCCTTTCCATGCAGCTTTACACTACAGCAGGAGCAGTCAGCATCTTTAACTCTTACACGCCAAGATTGACATCCATAGCTGAAACAAAGGACAAGTTCTATAATGATCTTAACATTGCTGTCAATAAAAGTATCGGTAACACTTTATATTACAGCCCAGAAAGTACTGCGTAAGTAAAGCGAATTTACTGCGTAACTTTCGGTAATTATAGTGTAACTATAAAGTAAGTACATATAAGAATAAGGGAACAATATGTAATCTTTGGGGAATAAAGGAAATCAGGAAAATTAACAAATGATTTATACTGTAAGTATTTTTTTATTAAGGGGTAATTATCCATGTAGTTACAGGTAAGTATGAATCTGCGGGCTGTTAATTAAAGTGCTGTTTGTTCCCCTCTTGTTTCATGTAGTTACAGGGTAAGTACAATAAAAACACGTAAAAAATCTGGTATCACCCGGAAACATTTATTTGAAAAACAACTTAATACAAAACAGATTTACCACACTTCTTCTTCTTATTATTTTTTTTTTTAAATGAACTTTTCATTTCAAATAATAAATCTTGTTCTTGTTAGAATTTCTTAATTTATGTCAGGAGTGCAAAATAATCGATCTGTAATGAACAATATTTTGAATGAAATTTCAACAAGAATCCAGTCACGTCTTCTTCGTTTTATGTGGTCACATACACGCACTAAACAGCATCCGTTCGGGCTCTTAGTCCAAACGTGCACATATTTGGACAAATATAGATTTATTATCAGATGTTTGCAAAATATTTTGTCATACAGAATAACATTTCTATTAATTTCTCACTGAATTATGCTGATCTGAAGAGCTGAATGACATTCAGAGCGATCTCTGTGTCTGTTGTTTCCTACTGCACGTCACTTATGATCTCAGAGCTCTCTCATTCGCTGTACAGCTGTCAATCATCTTACATGACTCAACATCTGATCACGCTTTTCAGTGCACTTCCTCATTCTTATCTCTCTGTTGTAAACATTGCCAACACGTGAAAACGAAGCTAATAAATGCACGATTATGATGGCATATGGTTTGTGTGTGTGTTTGCAAGCAATTTGGTGTATTTTCATAAGAATAAAGAATGTTTTCAGTAACATGCTAAGCAGGTGTAGCGAATAAGCTCAATATAAAATGCTAAATATAACATTTTAACATCATTGAACATCACTGAAACCCACATTATATCGTGATCGGAAGTAAATACAAACACTTGCTGGCTGTTTAAAGGGAGTTTGGAGTTAAAGTGTAACGTTAATATTAATCTTTTATTTTGTGTTATGTAGCTTGATGCTAACTGTAGCTCTAATGCACCTGTCACGCCAGGAGCTATGTTTTATTTCACATAAGGTACCAAAAGCATGCTTTTTTGTTTTTCTGTTTGCTAGAAAGATTTCAGATAGTAGGTTTTAATGTAAAG
Source organism: Rhinogobio ventralis (assembly GCA_039654625.1). Lineage (NCBI taxonomy): Eukaryota > Metazoa > Chordata > Actinopteri > Cypriniformes > Gobionidae > Rhinogobio > Rhinogobio ventralis. Next base: position 14,020,320 of record CM077210.1, on the reverse strand, counting down.
TGGGATGAATGTGGGCTGAATAGGCTATAATGGATATAATTGTTACAATCCACGCCTGTCCCAGACTCTATTTCCCATGATCCTCCCTGTCCCACACCTGAACTCACTCCTCATCTCTCCCGCTCTCCCTGGATTCCCTGCACCTGGTCGTCTTCATTAGCACTCCCTTTATATTGTCTCACTCCTCTGCACTCATGGTCTGTTCTCGTTTGTGTTACCCTGATGTTTGGTTGTGTCCTATGCTTTGTATTAAACCCATCTATTATTTGAAGTCCGCATCCTGTTTTCCCTCACTGCACAACCAGATTGTAACAATAATACAAACAAAATAATTACTATAAAAATAATAATGAGGATTAAGTCATTCATGACAGACGTGTAAAAAGTTAATTGAGTGAAAACAATAGAGTATGAATTAAGCAGTTGAAAGACTAGTTAGTAGACTGCAAATATGTGTTTTACAGGCCAATAACATAATGACGACATGCCATACAATATGCTTCATAAAATGCATAATTTTAGAGATTTCATTCTCAGATTTGAAATGAAGCATGACCACACTTGTGGCTTCACTTTAGTTGTGGTTATAAGTTGTTATACTACATTCACATACATTTAAAAATATATTATTAATATTTTTTATTTTTGTTTTAATGTTTGAGCCTATATATCTCCATATTAATAACAGTCTGAGTAATTCTGAATCTTGAATTGTAAACTCTTAAGCGTTTGTCAGGACGCCGGTTACTTACGCATGTACGCATGTACTTTGGCGTGTGGTGTTTGTGTTCATTTGCCATTTGCTTCGGCACGTGTGTTCTGTTGTGTTGCCATGCGTTCACTGTCAGTTGTCACCCCGCCCTCTTGCTACCTTGTTCCCATTCAGTCGGTCACTCTCGACGCCATGTCAGAGTACCGACGAATAGGAATCTCGCTCGTGAGAGCCAATCTATTTCGAGTGAAACTAAACGAGCCAATGCACATTGGCATGCAATGATTGCACCAGGTGCTCATGCCACGCAGCGCGGGTATAAATGAGACACAGGTGTTTGCATCAAATTAGCTTTTTGCTTCGGAGCCGAGTGGTAGATGGTTCAGCCAGATATCACTCTCTACTTCGCAGTCCTGACTGAAAAGAAAAAAGCCTGCCCTTTTGGAAGCAATCTCTTCAGTCGGTGTTGGTGTAACGGCACTGCAGCGGGTCGTGTGGTTTTTCGATCATCTCTCTTTCTCTTTTTTGAGCAAACACAAAGGCTGTTCTCACAGCTGGTTCGGTGCGCTAGGTGGAGAGCGCTGAAAAGCCATTCTTACGGCTGGTAAGAGAGCGCCTTCGTGTGAGAGAGCGCGCACGTCAGGCTGCACTATCCCCTGACTGTGTCGCCACGACCGCAACGGACCTCGCGCTTCGTGCGACGAAGGTTACGGCGCGGGCAGTGGGTCGTGCGATGTCCACTATGGTGGTCCAGGAATGCCATCTCTGGCTGTGTCTGGCTGACATGAGGGAAACCGACAAGATCAGGTTCCTTAATTCCCCCCTGTCCCAGACCGGCCTCTTCGGCGACGCGGTCTAGAACTTTGCCCAGCTGTTCACGGCCGCACAGAAGCAGCCTCAGCCTGCTCGTCGCCGAGGGCGGCCGCCTGCGTCTGACTCCGCTCCCGCGGAGTCCAGGCCTCTGCCAAGAGGGGTGGCAAGAGCAAGGGCAAGCGGCCCTGAGACGGGCGACCTGGAGATGGGGAGGACTGCTCTTCTGGAGACGGTGACCGCACCGCTCCATCCCCCGGTGGAGGGCCGGGTGGAGAATCTTGTGTTCCGTTTTGTTTCTGTTCCGCCGCTGGGCTCAGCTCCAGCGGTACCCAAATTCTCAGTAAAAGAGCAGTTTCCCCGGTCAAACCCCGGACCACACTCATCCTCCCCCTTCGCCAGCGGGCAGCAGTGGACGATCCCCTCACGTTCCTTCTGCCCACCTGTGGAATCAGGTAAGTGTTGCAATGCACACTCACACCTCGCTGCGGGCCGCCTCCACGAGACAGCCGCCCCAGCCCGGTACCTGCATTCCTCCTCGCTGCCCCACGGTGGGTACGCTGGTGGTCCCTTTGGTCCCGCTTGCACGGTCTCTGCCTGGCTAGCGCTCCCCAGTCCGTCTCGCTGGCTCATTCGAACCATCAGGCTCGGCTATGCGATTCAGTTCGCCCGGCGCCCCCCCCAGGTTCAAGGGCGTCCGCTTCACTTCGGTGAACGCCGCAGACGCCCATGTCCTGCGTACGGAGATCGCAGTCCTACTGGCGAAGGACGCGATAGAGCCGGTCCCTCCAGCCGATATGAAGACAGGCTTCTACAGCCCGTACTTCATTGTACCCAAGAAAACCGGTGGGTTACGGCCAATCTTGGACCTGCGAGTCCTGAATCGGAGCCTTCACAAGCTACCGTTCAAGATGCTCACGCAGAAACGCATCTTCGAATGCATCCGTCCCCAAGATTGGTTTGCAGCGACCGACCTGAAGGACGCGTACTTTCATGTCTCGATTCTTCCTCGACACAGGCCGTTTCTGCGCTTTGCGTTCGAGGGTCGAGCATATCAGTACAAAGTCCTGCCCTTCGGGCTGTCCCTGTCCCCCGTGTCTTCACGAAAGTCACGGAGGGGGCCCTTGTGCCCATGAGAGAACAGGGCGTTCGCATTCTCAACTATCTCGACGACTGGCTCATTCTAGCACAGTCCAGGGATCAGTTGTGCGAACACAGGGACCTGGTGCTCAGACACCTCAGCCAGTTGGGTCTTCGGGTCAACTGGGAGAAAAACAAACTCGCCCCCGTGCAGAGGATCTCTTTTCTCGGTATGGAGTCAGAGAGGAGCGCGTCCAGACGATGCTGAACTGCCTGAACACGTTTCAAGGCAGGATGGCGGTTCTACTGAAACAGTTTCACCGGGTGAGCATCACACCGGCCTGCCGCCAATCCTTCAGCCCATGGTCAGACCCCTCGTTCCTTCGGGCCGGAGTGCCTCTGGAACAGGTCTCCAGGCATGCTGTGGTCTTCACGGATGCCTCTGCCATGGGCTGGGGAGCCACGTACAACGGGCATGCAGTGTCAGGGGTTTGGACGGGCCCGCACCTGCATTGGCACATCAACTGCCTCGAGTTGCTGGCAGTGCATCTCGCTCTGAGCCGCCTCAAAAGGCTGCTACGGGGCAAAGATGTACTGGTCCGCACGGACAACACTGCGACCACAAGGTGGTCTGCGCTCCCTTCGCATGTCGCAACTCGCCCGCCATCTCCTCCTCTGGAGTCAGAAGTGTCTGAGGTCGCTTCGGGCCATTCATGTCCCTGGTGTGAGCAACCGTGTAGCCGACGAGCTTTCACGAGCTGCGCTCCCAGGGGAATGGCGACTCCACCCCCAGGTGGTTCAGCTGATTTGGAGACAGTTCGGGGCGGCTCAGGTCGACCTGTTTGCCTCCCCAGAAACGTCCCACTGCAAGTGGTTCTATTCGCTGACCGAGGGTACACTTGGCACGGATGCACTTGCGTACAGCTGGCCCCAGGGGCTGCGCAAATATGCGTTTCCCCCAGTGAGCCTACTTGCACAGACATTGTGCAAGGTCAGGGAGGACGAGGAGCAGGTCCTGTTGGTGGCGCCTTACCCAACCGGACCTGGTTCCCAGAACTTATGCTCCTTGCGACAGCCCCTCCTTGGCCGATTCCTCTGAGGAAGGACCTTCTGACTCAGAGACGGGGCACCCTGTGGCACCCGCGTCCAGATCTGTGGAAGCTTCATGTCTGGCCCCTGGACGGGACGCGGAGGTTCTAGGTGACTTACCCCAAGAGGTAGTTAACACCATCACTTCGGCACGAGCACCTTCTACAAGACAGGCTTATGCTTTAAAGTGGAACCTGTTCGTTGAGTGGTGTTCTTCTCGCCGAGAAGACCCCCGAAGATGTTCGATCACGTCTGTGCTTTCCTTCCTGCAATGAGGGTTGGAGCGTAGGCTGTCGCCCTCCACCCTCAAGGTATATGTTGCTGCAATATCCGCCTAACACGACCACGTCGAAGGTAAGACAGTTGGGAAGCACGACCTGGTCGTCAGGTTCCTTAGGGGGGCGAGACGGTTAAATCCTCCTCGACCTCCCTCCATACCCTCTTGGGATCTTGCTCTGGTGCTCCGAGCACTTCAGAATGCCCCATTTGAGCCCTTGCAGTCAGCAGAGCTAAAGATTCTGTCTATGAAGACTTTGCTGTTGGCCGCTCTGGCCTCCATCAAGAGGGTAGGGGACCTGCAGGCATTTTCGGTCGACGAATCGTGCCTAGAGTTCGGGCCGGGTGACACCCACGTGGTACTGAGACCCCGGCCTGGCTATGTGCCCAAGGTTCCCACCACTCCCTTCAGGGACCAGGTGGTGAACCTGCAAGCGCTGCCTCCGGAGGTCGCTCCTACGGGAAGCCCGTGTCTTTTCCTTGAGAGAGCCTTCCCGTCACTGGGACTGAGCCCCCTCTCTTCATTGCGGGCTACGGCTCAGCATTGTACTCCACATAACTCCTTCGGGGTACGATGTGGGCTCCGCAGCGTTCCCTTCACTAGGGCACGCTTTCCCAGTGGTATCCAATAGTCACTGAACGGGTCATGCGGAACAGCAGTGATGGACTTCTCTGTGTGAGCCCCGTCTCATCAGGTAAGAGAGCTCAGGAGGCTCACACGGGGCACTGGATGGGGGCAGAGGCCATGGCGCTTTGGTTGGGGTTTTCCTATTCATCGGTACTCCGACGTGGCGGTGAATGGGAACGTCTCGGTTACGTATGTAACCCTTGTTCCCTGAAGGAGGGAACGGAGACGCCACGTCCCGTCGCCATGCCCTCTGCACCCTGCTGGGGTGCCAGTTTACCTACTCGGCTCCTCAGCAAAAAGCTAATTTGATGCAAACACCTGTGTCTCATTTATACCTGCGCTGCGTGGCATGAGCACCTGGTGCAATCATTGCATGCCAATGTGCATTTGCTCGTTTAGTTTCACTCGAAGTAGATTGGCTCTCGCGAGCGAGATTCCTATTCGTCGGTATTCCGACGTGGGGTCTCCGTTCCCTCCTTCAGGGAACGAGGGTTACATACGTAACCGAAACGTTAGTTCTTCATTACACTCACGTGCTACCCTCATTAGATTCCCTTTATATTCCCTTCGTGTTTTTTGTTCCATGCCAGATCGTGTTTGTGCGTTGTGTCATTCACGTCTTGCTTTTCATTGTGTCTGATAGTCTAGTTATCTAGTCAGACCTTATTTTCTTCTAGCTTGAATTTGCTTTAGATTCTTTGTTTTTTCTATTTTTGATTTTGCTCTGTTTTGAGCTTTGCTTGTGGTCCAGCCTTGTTTTTGTTGTTTTTTAGTTTTATTCAGTTATTATTGTTATATTTGATCATCTTTTTGGCTTTGTTGTTTATTTAATTATGTTATTTGTCTCTTGTGGCTTGTCTTCAGAAAAGTTTTGTCTTGTTTTTTTCTTTTTTCTTCTTCTTTTTTCTCCAGTCATCCAGTTTCCCTGGCTGCTGGTTGGTGTTCACCTTCTGCCCCCTCCAGCTTTCCCACTGCAATCTCCATTCTTTCTCCCTGCCTCACCTGCCACCACTGCCCGTTGCTTCCCCTGTCTCATCCACCATCCCGGACCTTCTGTGCAGGCTGCTCTTGGTTGATCGTTACCGCTCTATGGACTTTGTCTTTACTACCCGAGGCCATCATTGACTGTGGACCTAGCTCTTGCTTCTGTTTGTTTCTCCTCCTGTTTTCCCAATAAACTGTATTACCCTGCAAATTGAATCCTCCCCTTTCTGAACCCTGACAGCGTTGGCTTTCTAGATATATGTTACTTATGTGTATATTCAGAAAGACTTGCGAGCAGCGGCCCTTTAATTTGGGGTATGTCAAAATGCTATACTTGCCAAAATTGGGGGTGACAGGCAAGGGGTTAACCCTCTCATGCGCGTACAGATGACTATTGGTCAGAAGCGATAGTCTACAGTTTAAAAATGTGTAGACGTGTAAAACGTGTAGCAGTGTAAAATATTGGTATTTTTCTTACAAACACTTATCGTTTCACTTCAGAAGACATTGATTCATCCATTGGGATCGTATGGATTACTATCGTTTTTGCTGTATGTGCTGTTCGATGCTTCAACTTTTAGGAACCCAAGTTTTAGTTTTTTATTAGCAGTGATTATTTATTTTTCTGTGTTCATCTGAAGAAAGAAAGTTGTATACATCTTGGATGGCATGAGGGTAAACAATGAGTAAATGGTGAGGACATTTCTGGGTATACTGTATTTTCTTTAAATACATAGGTAACGCTTTAGATTATAGCCCGGAAAGTACTGCGTAAGTAAAACTAATTTACAGCGTAACTTTCTGCAATTATAGTGTAACTATAAAGTAAGTATGTGTAGGTATAAGGGAACAATATGTAATATTTGGGGAATAAAGGGGTAACTATCAGGAAAATTAACAAATCATTTATACTGTAAGTATTTTTTAATTAAGGGGTAATTATCCATGTAGTTACAGGTAAGTAAGAATCTAGGTTCTTGTTCCCCTCTTGTTTCATGTAGTTACAGGATAAGTACAATAAAAACACGTACAAAATCTGATATCACTCGGAAAACTTTATTTGAAAAACAGATTTACAACACTTATTTGTTTCTCTTGCTTGGCTACATGCCCCTCTTGTTCCTCTTCTTTTTCGTTTTTGCCACAGATGAATCTTAAGAAGGAATCCCATATCTCTAGCTATTCTGTATTATGTAATAAAAGAAAATACAGTACACCCAGAAATGTCCTCATTTACTCGTCTTTTTCCCTCATGTCATCCGAGATGTATACGACTTTCTTTCTTCAGATGAACAGAAAAATAAATAATCTCTTCTAATGAAAACTCATTTGGGTTCCTAAAAGTTGAAGCATCAAACAGCACATACTGCAATAACTACAGTAATCCATATGATCCCAATGGATGAATCAATGTCTTCTGAAGTGAAACGATATTTTAATCGTTTCACTTCAATATATACAATCGTTTTCGATATTTTAATATTTTACATTTTTTTAAAACGTAGACTAACGAAAAAGAAGAAGAGGAACAAGAGGAGCCAAGCAAAAGAAACAAAAAAGGGACAAAACATGCCTCTTTCTGTCAGGACGTTATTATTTGAAATGAAAAGTTTATTTTAAAAAATTAATAAATGAATATGTGTCGTAAATCTGTTTTTAAAGTTGTTTTTCAAATAAATGTTTCCGAGTGATATCAGATTTTGTACGTGTTTTTTATTGTACTTACCCTGTAACTACATGAAACAAGAGGGGAACAAGCACCACTTTAAATTTACAGCCCGTAGATTCATACTTATCCTGTAACTACATGGATAATTACCCCTTAATTAAAAAATACTTACAGTATAAATAATTTGTTAATTTTCCTGATAGTTTCCCCTTTATTCCCCAAATATTACATATTGTTCCCTTATACCTACACGTATGTACCAAAAGTTATGCTGTAAATTCGCTTTACTTACGCAGTACTTTCCGGGCTGGAATCTACAGGTGCTGGTCATATAATTAGAATATCATCAAAAAGTTGATTTATTTCACTAATTCCATTCAAAAAGTGAAACTTGTATATTATATTCATTCATTACACACAGACTGATATATTTCAAATGTTTATTTCTTTTAATTTTGATGATTATAACTGACAACTAAGGAAAATCCCAAATCAGGTCTCAGAAAATTAGAATATTACTTAAGACCAATACAAAGAAAGGATTTTTAGTAGTATGAACATGAAAAGTATGAGCATGTACAGCACTCAATACTTAGTTTGGGCTCCTTTTGCCTGAATTACTGCAGCAATGCGGCGTGGCATGGAGTCGATAAGTCTGTGGCACTGCTCAGGTGTTATGAGAGCACAGGTTGCTCTGATAGTGGCCTTCAGCTCTTCTGCATTGTTGGGTCTGGCATATCGCATCTTCCTCTTCACAATACCCCATAGATTTTCTATGGGGTTAAGGTCAGGCCAGTTTGCTGGCTAATTAAGAACAGGGATACCATTGTCCTTAAACCAGGTACTGGTTGCTTTGGCACTGTGTGCAGGTGCCAAGTCCCATTGGAAATTGAAATCTGCATCTCCATAAAGTTGGTCAGCAGCAGGAAGCATGAAGTGCTCTAAAACTTCCTGGTATACGGTTGCGTTGACCTTGGACCTCAGAAAACACAGTGGACCAACACCAGCAGACATGGCACCCCAAACCACTGTGGAAATTTTACACTGGACCTCAAGCAATGTAGATTGTGTTCCTCTCCTCTCTTCCTCCAGACTCTGATTTCCAAAGGAAATGCAAAATTTACTTTCATCAGAGAACATAACTTTGGACCACTCAGCAGTAGTCCAGTCCTTTTTGTCTTTAGCCCAGGTGAGGCGCTTCTGGCGCTGTCTGTTGTTCAAGAGTGGCTTGACACAAGGAATGCGACAGCTGAAACCCATGTCTTGCATACGTCTGTGTGTAGTGGTTCTTGAAGCACTGACTCCAGCTGCAGTCCACTCTTTGTGAATCTCCCCCACATTTTTGAATGGGTTTTGTTTCACAATCCTCTCTAGGGTGCGGTTATCCCTATTGCTTGTATACTTTTTTCTACCACATCTTTTCCTTCCCTTCGCCTCTCTATTAATGTGCTTGGACACAGAGCTCTGTGAACATCCAGCCTCTTTTGCAATGACCTTTTGTGTCTTGCCCTCCTTGTGCAAGGTGTCAATGGTCGTCTTTTGGACAACTGTCAAGTCAGCAGTCTTCACCATGATTGTGTAGCCTACAGAATTAGACTGAGAGACCATTTAAAGGCCTTTGCAGGTGTTTTGAGTTAAATAGCTGATTAGAGTGTGGCACCAGGTGTCTTCAATATTGTCCTCAAATATTCTAATTTTCTGAGATACTGAATTTGGGATTTTCCTTAGTTGTCAGTTATAATCATCAAAATTAAAAGAAATAAACATTTGAAATATATCAGTCTGTGTGTAATGAATGAATATAATATACAAGTTTCACTTTTTTAATGGAATTAGTGAAATCAACTTTTTGATGATATTCTAATTATATCACCAGCACCTGTAAAGTGTTACCATAGTATCTAAACAGTTGCTCACCTTTCTAATAAATTACTGAAGTACAACTGGAAATCGAGGGTTATATGAATATGACGTCATTGACAGGCAAAGCAATGACACGGGCTGTTACTCTGGTTAAAATTGCTGATTTCTCTGGATTTATACATTGTAGGAAACATTTGGGATAATGTAAGTATACAGGTCAATAAAACATATAACATTGTTGTAGTGGTTTTTGAATATTTTAATCCAAAATTCAGTAACACTTTATTTTGATGGTCTTTATTTTGAAAATAAGGAACTTTGCAACTACATGCCAAATAATTATTAAGACTCTTCTTAATATCTGCTAACTCGTTATTGTGATGCTCCACCTCCAACAGACATTTTACTGACTATAATTATCTTTGCAAGTACATGTCAACTTATTCTAACTCTAACCCTACCAGTCTACTAATACTCTACTAACACTCTAATAAGAGTTAGACATGCAGGGTCAACGTTACTAATAGTCAACAGAATGTTCAAAAGGGACCATCAAAATAAAGTGAAACCCCAAAATCTTGTATTTTGTACCTTTAAGCTTATTTTATTTCAGATAGTTTCCAAGTTTTTTTTTTAAGTTTTTTTTTAAATCTAAAATAACTGTGCAAAATTTTACAAGATACCTTGCTTCCATTTTTTATGTCCACTTGGCTTTCAAATCTAAGGCTGCACATGCTGGCACTTGTCTCACAGCCTGCCATCCTGCCTGTCTTTCTTGGCTTTTGTACCATGTTTTGTTTCAGTAACGTACCCTCCAAGAACCCCTGGCAGACTGTCCTGCCTTCTCAAAGTTGACTTGTGCAATTGCACCTGTGGCTAATGGTTGTAACTCAATCCCTACTTCCAGCTGACCCTCACTGGCTCAGCAAGGTTTTACCAGATAGTTTGGCATGAGAACAGACCCTCTCAGCAGCATGACACCTCTTGGACGACACTGAGCTTAATTAAATGCTCATTATAAAGACCCTTCAGTTGGGCCCAAATAACACAGTGTATCTCTCTCATTCCTGCCCTGCTCTTCAAACATGTAAATAGGGGAAGGCTAATGCGCTAATTGGATACATTTTATGGTTGAGTGCTTGAAATTTCATTTCATGGATGTGCTTCGTAAAGTATGTTCAGATATTAGTAGAACCATTTTGGCCATTAGTAGAACCAACATGACCTTTTGCCACCATTCTGAGCTTGAGTATTAGGCAAATGGTAAAATTAAACAGACAGCAATTTTAGCTATGAAAAAGCTAAGAAAAACATCTTGGGTTACGACTGTAACCCTTGTTCCCTGAGAAGGAGACACTTTGGGGAACGCCCCCCAGCATAGCGCCTCTGAAGCATAAATGAAACTAAGCCAATTGTGATTGGTGTTGCGTCATGACGTAACGTGTGACGGCATACACGGAAGCTACATAGGGACGCCGGCACACAACAGCGTCAGCAGAGGAAGGCGTAGTGAAGGGATGCAGTGTCTGTGTCTACTATGACACTTCGGGGAACGAGTACCCACTATGCCACAATGAGCCCTGCCTGTCCTAGTGTGAAGCTGCGCACAGGCACACTTAGGACGAGAGCACTAGAGTGCCAGGCGTAGAAGGGATGTCCAGACTGTAAAATCTAATAAAAGTGTGAGTGGTGGCCCATCCAGCTGCATCGCACACTTGTCCATCCACATCGCACCGCGTCACGTGAGGTGGAGGATGAAAAGCCTGCAGAACCGTAGACCGTGCACATTAGATGGCACTTTAGGCAAATAGCCCTGCCTGGGATGCAAGATAACCTTAATGTCGCCTGGAGCAAACTCCAGGTACCCTTGAGATATCGAGCACTGAAGCCACTGGGCAGTTAACTGGGTCAACATCACGCTCCCTGCACCAAACGGTGAAAACATTCCATTTCAGGCTGTATAATTTCCTCATAGAGGGAGCTCTAGAGCTGAGTATGGTCTCTACTACTCCTACTGATAGGCCAGCCTCTCGGTACTACTCATAGGCCAGATCCACAGTTTCCATAATTCTGGCCGAGAGTGAAATACTGAGCCCTCTGCCTGCATCAGCAGGTCCCTCTTGATTGGAATCTTCCATGGAGGGCCGTCCAGGAGCTAAATTATGTCCGAGAACCATACTTGGGCCGGCCACAATGGGGCTACTAACAGTAGACTGACCTCGTTGTGATGGACCCTCTCTAGAACTCCCGGGAGCAGAGCGATCGGGGGAAATGCGTACAGACACAGCCTCGGCCACATCGGCACCATGGCATCCAACCCCAGCAGGGCTGTATGTGTGAGGGAGAACCACAGTGGAAAGTGTTTTGTCTCTCGAGACGCAAGATCCACTTCCACTGAGCCGAACCTCTGACATATTGACTCCACTACCTCGGAATGGAGTCTCCATTCCCCGGGCCTCAGCCCCTGCCTCGACAGGATGTCTGCTCCCTGATTCTGATCCCCTGGGATGTATGTTGGTCTGGCAGAAAACTCCTCAGAGCTCAGAACACCGGCAAAATTTCCAGACAATTTATGTGCCAGGAGGAATGATGGAACTGCCATAGACGTGAGGCGTCTGTCAAAACGGCTTTCCGGCTACATGACGCTGCCAGCGCGGGACCTTGGGACAAAAAACAAGCTTTTTTTCCACATAGATAGCGAATAAAGGCATTTGCGCGTAACCCTGATCATGCGGAACGGGTTCCCCCTCTGGGAAAACCCCTTGGTTTTTAACCACCACTGCAGGGCCCTTGTGCAGCAGGCTGAATGGAATGACGTTGGACGCTACTGCCATGAGCCCTAACACTCTCTGAAAATGTTGCACAGTGATGGCTTGGCCTAGCTTTATCCTGGTCACTGTGGCCAGGATGGACTCGATCCGTGCAGGAGACAATTGTGCCTGCATCGTGACCGAGTCCCACACTACACCCAGGAACGTGGTTCTCTGGGCTTCTTTTTTTGTGTTGAGTCTCAACCCTCTGGATATGGACAAGGACGACATCTCGATGTCGAACTGCCAGCTCTTGTGACTGGACCATAATAAGCCAGTCTGAAGCCTCAGCAGAGCTAGAGCTGCATCCATACATTTGGTAAATGTGCAAGGGGAGAGAGCTAGGCCAAACGGAATAACCCGATATTGGAATGCTTCGCCCCAGAAAGCGAACCTCAGGAACTTCCTGTGAGATGGATATGTGGAAGTGTGCGTCCTTCAGATCTATCGTGACAAACCAATCCTTGGATTGAATTTGGTTCGCGATGATGGGAATGGTGATCTAGAACCTCCTCAGAGACCGATTCAAATGCCTGAAATCTATTATTGGACGCAACCCCCCATCCTTCTTGGGAACTATGAAGTAGCGGCTGTAAAACATGGACTCCCTGTCTCGGGGAGGAACACGTTCTATGGCCTCCTTTACCAGCAGGGAGTTTACTTCCTGTTCCAATACTCGACCCTGCTCTGGGTCAACTACAGTTCAAACCAACCCAATGAATTTCGGTGGGTGGAAACCAAACTGTACTGTCTGTCTGTGTCTGTACCCCTTTACAATAGTATGCAGGGCCCAAGGAGAAATATTCGTTAGATTTTCCCATGCATCTAAATATTTTACCAAGGGGACCAGCCTCTCGAGGCTGTTTTCGGGTATCGTTCAATATTCGTTCTCGACCCCCTGAAGTGGCTCTCCAGCAAGGTTTGATCGACAACAATTCTCGGTGTGTGGACGCGAGCACTGTCTGGCCGCAAACCTGTGGGTCAGACAGTGCAGCGTGCGTCCGCTTAAAAAAACAATGCGTCCCGAAGCACACTTGATGGCGGGAAGCCAACATCGATTTCCTGTGGGCTCCGCAGACGAGACGACCTTGATCGCCCCACCACGGGTGGGGCAGCCCGAAGGGATCCTATGTTTGCTAGGATCTCTTTCCTTAAGCCTTTTTCGCCTGCAGGATGGCCCTCAGGTCGCCCTGTTTCTGTTGAGGCTTCGGTTGAGAGTGCCATCTATGCCCCCAAGCTCCTTGAGGGGGAGCTCTAGAGGCAACACTCTCTTTTTGTGTCTGCCTATATGATGAGGAGCTGGTGGCTGGCTGTGGCTGCCCACTGGGGGCAGACTTCTTGGATTTCGAGCTGCGAGGGAGGTACTGCTTGAAGGCTGCAGACTGCCTTTTTGCCTCCTGAAACCTGTCAATGACTGTATTTACAGCGTCGCCGAACAGGCCAGAAGACAAAATCAGGGTATCAAGAAGGAACGACTTGTCTTTCTCCTTGATACCAGACCAAAGGTGCCTCTCCGAGACCACCATAGCCGCCATGGAACAGCCGATAGCGCAGGCCGTTTCCTTGGTGACTTGGAGAGACAGGTCTGCAGCCCTACACAACTCCGCAATATCATCTGGAGTTGGTCACTTGCCCTCAAAAATATCCTTAAGAAGGTCGGCTTGGTAAGCCTGCAGCACTGCCATCGTGTGCAGACTAGCACCAGCCCGACCCTCAGCCATATAAGCCCTGCCCACCAAATTGGATGTATCACAGCAGGGTTTGGTGGGAGATAAATAATTAGCCAGAGGAATAATGGAAAGACCCTGGCGATGAGGTTGCTCTTTGTGCTACAGGAAGTGCTCGTCTAACTTGCTTACTGACTACGCTTCCTGACTTTCATTTGGCCAACTGATGTTTAAACGGGCCACAGCACGAGAAACAACCTCTACCAGCTCCTCATATGCAGGGACATGGAGCAGCGAGTCATCTCTATAATTCCGGCCCTCAATGCTGAGCACATCCACTTCCTCGGAAGCAGACAGCTCAAACATTCTCCGCTCATGAGAAAGAAGCCACGGGGAGGGCTTCCGCACGAGGCGGGAGAACATCAAATCTGGCAGAGGATTCCTGAGAAAGTGCCTCAGCAGTCTCAGGATCCCCTGTCAGATCCAGATTGGCGGACGTGGAACCCGCTCCACGGGGCTTGCGAGCCTGACCATCATCATCATCAAAGATGGCCAAGCGGGGCCGCAGCACTCGGATTGGTAATCTTTTACAATCCTCACAAGCAGCCCCCTCGAGAGCTGCTTGAGCATGCTGCGCTCCCAAACAATGTAAACACAATTGGTGTGTGTCCCCACCTGTGATGTAACGAGGGCAGGGATGCACACACCGCTTGTAATGTTGACTCGCCATTTTATATATATATATATATATAGAGAGAGAGAGAGAGAGAGAGAGAGAGAGAGAGAGAGGAGAGAGAGAGATGCTTGCAACAGGCAACACCAAATATGACAAACACATATTGTTGTGTGTCAGCGTCCCTATGTAGCTTCCGTGTATGCCGTCACAAGTTACGTCATGACACAACACCAATCATGATTGGCTTAGTTTATTTCAAGCTTCAGAGGTGCTACACTGGGGTACTCTTATATAAAGGCACACGTCAGCAACTCATGAAAAAAAAAAAAATCTATTTAGCTTTATTTACTTCTTATTTCAGTTTTAGTTATATTAATTGTAATACTTCAACTTAAGTTGTTTTATTTCACTTCGTTTCCAAGGCAACATATTTCATTTTAATTTAAGTTTAAAAACATTTCGTTTTAGTTTTAATTAACAACAGTTTAAATGGTAAAAAAAAGTGCAACACAATGAAAATAAATAACAAATAAATAAATGCACCATTTGACATTGCAAAAAAAAAACCAGCTTTATTATTTTTCTTTATTTTATTTTATTTTTAGGTGATTGACAGCAGTCTTATAAGCTCCAAGGCCATGAGTTTAAATGAAAAAGAAAAAAAATTATGCTCACTTTGCTAATTTCTAGTTTAAATGTAGGCACTTGCTTGAACAGGAAAATAACCTATGTTCCCCAAAGACTTGGAAAGCTTGTTAGTATTTTCAGGGTGAAAAGGAGAGTCAAACTGTGAATCACAACTTGTGGTCATAACCCACAGTGCTACAGGCCCTCTCATGTGACTGGCAGAACCATTAGAATGCAGAGCAAAGGCGAAAGGAGAAAATAATAAAGAGAAGAAAGCAAACAAGGGAGAAACGTTTCAATTTATTGAGATTAGATTTCAAGATCAAACAGCGGATGGATTTGCATAGCCCAGGGTTGGCTGTGGCCCACTTTCCCCTGCTCTTTTGAAAGACAGCCAGTGCATGCCATTATTTGTGTTGGGGTTCCACAGCTCAGAGAAAGAGGGAGGTTGGCAGTGGCACAGCCTCTAGTCCCACAGTGGCCAGCCTGATCTCATTGTTTATACATAGTTATTAAAACGAACATTGCTGTGGCAAAAACATACTTTTTTGTACGTTTGGATAGATGCTGAAACATACAATATGGACATATGGACAACATCTAAAACCTAAACATTATTATGTATTACAGCTGTAGAAACGTAAGATAGCCTATTTACGAATCTTTCATAACATAAATATATTTGTATCTTTTTTTAACCATTTTATTGGTACATTTTAGTAAGGGATAATCCACAGCTAGCTGTGAATTAAGTAAGGGATAATGTTAATCAGTCTTTATATACACAAAGATGGTGCAATTATAGTACTTATGAATGGGAGAATGTCAGGAAGCAGAGACGGATTCAATAGCAAGTGAAAGTAAAGATGTTTATTCAAACACAAACAGCAGTGATGAAATAGATGGTCAGGGTCGATGACAGGTGGTATACAGAGCCTCCAGGCAGCACAGGGCAAAACCAGGTCCACGGAATGAAATATGACAGATGAACCGGGAAAACTGAGACCGAATCCAGCAGGAATGGAGAAATGCCAGCGAACATGAATGGGCAGCAGGACTATGCCACAGGAGACAACCAAACAATGTGACAAACACAGGACGGAAACACAGGCATTAAATAGACATGCTGATGAGCCGCAGCTGGCGCTGATAAGCTGATCAGCTACAATCAGCAGACACACCCACACACACGAATGAGTCAATAGCTGTGTCCCAATGTGAAGGCCGCATTTGAAGTGCAATTGCATCACAGCGGCACTATGAAGGCTGTCCCAATGTGAAGGCTGCACCCTCTGAAGGCCACATTTGAAGTGCGATTGCGTCACAGCGGCGCAACAAAGGCCGTCCCAATGTGAAGGCTGCACCCTCCAAAGGCCGCATTTGATGTCTGATTGCGTCACCGTGGTGCGACGAAGGCTGCCGCAATTTCAAAGCGACTTCAAAATGCGCCCTCCGTTTCTCAGGCAAAGGAAGTGTACAACAGATGGACCCTTTGCAGCCTATCCTATCCCAGAATTCATAGCACACCGGTGACTACAGGATTTGTATAGACTGGTCTGCATTCCCGTGGCACTCGATCAGATTTCTTGCGGCCTGGGATTAAATTTCCCAGTGAAAGACGGTAGCGGTCAGTAACTCTGGTGTACTTTGGACGGGAGCGGGCAGTCTGAAAATAGACGGGCCACTGACACAACATCGCAACCATGCTTGAACTTGAAGTAAACAAAACGTTCTGTAGTGGTGGCATTTACACAGTTCCCAGTTCCCTGCCCTGAGCAACCTGGCAAGATAAAGTTTAATTTCCCAATTTTAACTTGCATAAATTTTATTTCTCAACCATTCTCTCAAAAAGAGGAATCAGTCTGTCCATTCACTCCCTGCTCTTTCTTTCTTTTTCTTTTCTTTCTTTTTTAAATACAAATTAGAGATCTACACTTAGAGATCTACACGGGGCTATTTTTTTCGTCCCGCTCCCACTATAGGATCTATTCCGCACCCTCCCGCTTGCGCTTAAAATTCACTCCATGTTCACCGCTGGAATGATTTTATTCCCGACCCAACCGATCCCGCTAAATTTAGATTTCGTTTCCAGAATCTCTCTTTTAAATTTCCCCTACAGAAAGAGGGGAATTCATTTTATTTATTTTTTCTTATCATACTGTCAACACCGTAAAAAATGTCACAGAGAAAAATAGGTTAAATACGACATTAAGCCAAAATACAAATAAACGAAAACTGTTGACTTACTAGCTATACTGCAAAATGAACTCTTTTATATGAATGAATGAATGTCGCTCACTGGCGACGGTTCATTATCGAAAGTCTCCTCCAAAACCTGACCACAAAGATTGAATGTTCTCTCTAAACTTGTGGCCGGGATGCACAGAACAATTTTTCTATATATAATTTTTTTAAACGTAGGCCTATACATTTTTTTTTTTTTTTTGTAATGCAAGTTATTTGTAAATGTAACAAAGTAATTGCTGTCCATTGTTAATTTTTTTTTTAATGTATAGGCCTAAGTTAAAAAAGTTCTATAGCCTACATGATTTATTTTTGTAATGTAAGTTATTTGTAAATTAACCAAAGTAATATTATACATTGTTTATTTTCGTTATGTAACTTGACATATGTAGGCTAAATAAAAGAGAAGTGATTGTTCTGTACATTGTTTATTTTTGTCATGCAAGTTAAAATTTGTACAATAAACAAATGATTCTATACATATATTTTCTTGTCATGTAAATTAAAATGTGTAAATGAAAATAAATTGGTCTATATAATACTTAAAGTACTTTTTACAACTATTTATACAATATAACTTAAGTTTAACATCAGAAACAACAGAAATTTAAATTAAATTAAATTTTTTACTTTAATTGAGCTGAGAGGGAGACCCTGATGGTGCTGCTGGACCGGGATGGGCTGCACAATAGAGACCCTGGTAAGGCCTCTGCCAGTGGGACATCATCTGGGATGAGTGCATATTTCCACTGTCCGCAGGTTTGCTGGGTTGAATCATTCGACGGCTGCCATGTCATAAAAAGTTACAATGCATCTGAGATGATGTGAGTTGAATAAAAATAAGTACTTAAATAAAGACTTGGACGTAAACATTACATTTAACATAAGAAATAAACTGTTAACTAATAGTTGCTAACAATGAAATATTTAACCATAGGCTACATATTTACCAGATTATGGTCTGGTCTCCAATCATCGCTTGCTTTTAAGCATGTCAAAATCCAATAAAAAAAAAAAAAAAACTTTTCTGCTCCATTTCTCTTTTTAAAATCCCCTCACAAACGTCCGCTGCCAGTTGTCAAATACCTGCTATAGGCCATTTAACAACGCTCAGTTCAGTGTTGCCATATCTGGAATTGGGCTACTTTTACACTGTTGCTGTGGGTTGTTTGTAGCCTATAGTCCACGGGTTTAAATTGTCTTTACTTTAGCAATATTTCTACTGCCCCTCGCATTTTGGCCATGATTCTGCTACTTTTGATTAGCAATTGGAGAGGTTTTGTTGTGCAGACCTGGCAACCCTGTCCCTCGGTTCGGCCTTCATGCACTTCGAAGGCCCATTTGTGCACTTCACAAGCGCGCAGCCTTCACATTGGGACACAGCTAATGAATCCATGAACCGTGACAGAGAAAGCGCAGCTCACAATATGGCGGAATAAGTCCCGCCTTCTAAATAAAAGTGCCAATTGGTAAAGTCATTGTGTTACTACACACGTTTAGGATTGCACATGCGCATTGGCTGGTCCAGCTTGAAAAATACGCTTTTTTTAACGATATTTGAACATAAAAAAAATAAAAAATTATGGGACAGTTGTTGTCAGATTTCATTGGTGATTTAAAATATGAAAATAAATTGTAAGCTTGGTGAACAGCTTTGGAGAATTGGTGTTTTCCCATTCAAAGAGATAGGAGCTGCACTTGCATGACTGAAATAGCTGCCGAGAAGTGTTTCAGAGATGGTCGCTGAGTGAAATGAATTGGCCTTAAAGGGACTTTGTATACATCCAGCCCATTGTTATCGCAGAATAACCCGACAGGGTATTGCGATAACAATTATCCTGCTTATTACACGGCTACTTCTCACATAAGTAAGTCATTAAACACAAAAAAAACTGAACAAGCTGCAATAGTAAAAGTTGAAAAAGTAGCAATAGTAACCAGTACTACACTGACCTAACTTATGGGGCAAGCAAAAAAAAAATCAAGCCATGAAACTTATCTCTTTCATGTAAATATAAATTGAACTGCACATTATAAATCAGTTATATTCTCCAGGTATTTTATCTGCTTTATTTTCCCTTCTCACAGCTCCACACTGTTCACGTTATCACAAGATTCCGTGCTAGTATCGCGAGATTTGACGCAGAGCGTGTATATTGTATATATACTTTTAAATACTACCTATGTGCACATGTAAATGTTGTAAATACCTGTCATCTTATTTCACTGTAATATACTCCACAACTTGACACCGCAACCTTGTGTCTGTGTCTCATTAAACACAACATTTTCCTCCCTGAGCTGAACCTAGTTCAGTATCTGATACTGGTCTACTATTTCTACCTACCACTGCAGCACTTATACATGCTACAGTCACGTCACATTGCTTGTGGCTGGAAAATTGCTTTGTTCCCAGCTAAGGTCTCTTCTTTATGGCGAAGGTTGCTTCATGTCTGTCACCTTTCAGCTGCATGTATGAAAAATTTCAGCCAGGGGCGTTTCCTGCAAGTAGGCAAGGGAGGCAGTGTCTCCTCAAAATAAACTGGATGAGAAAATAATACATATAACAAAAATAAAACATCGCAAATATTACAAAATGGGACATTAGTCACTCGTTTTTTTAAAGTAACAGTGTCAAACAGGTGAAGTCACAGCGGGGGCGTGCCTCCTCTGTCCCCATTGACTTTTAACTGACCCGCTAAAGCGTGCTGTGAATTTTGTGGGATTCATTGAAATGAATGGGGAAAAGTCATGTGAGAGGAGGCAAGGGCTCCATTGCGCTATGATTGGATACGATCAGTTATAATTAGATATGATTGGTTAGTGCGAAAAATGAAGACAAGGATGGCGTTAATGGGAAGAATAATTAATAAGTAAGTAAAAAACTCAGTCGCTTAATTTTCTCCACTTTGGGTTTTTTTAAGAGAGCTATCAGCTTGGGGAAATTAAAGATACATCTTGGTGTCAGTGACCAGTGTGTACTACAAGCTTGTTGACCGCTGAAAAGTAGACTATTACAAAGAAAAGCTGAAAATTAGTTCACAAATAAAATGTATTGTTTAAATTTTTCTACCAGCTTTTATTTATTATTTTGGAATAAATGTAAAAATGCATAAAATACTAACTTGATTAAATTTATACTTGGTTTTAATGAATAGAACATTACATAGTGCAAAAATACAAAATATAATGTATTTGGTTTATTTAACAACAAAAAGCACACACCACACACATCAATGCTGTCTGGTCTACAACTAGGACTTCCCAAACTACCTGATGATCTGCTTACCTGAACTACTTACCTCTGCGATTGTCTCCTCATCACCGTGTTATCCAGATTCCCTCCCTAGTCCACTCCAGCCCTTCTGGCACTATTTTTTCCATTGAGATCCCACACACCACGGAACTCCTCCCAAGTCCTTCGCCATCATCACTCCTCATACCAGTCCCAGGATCTAATCTAATCCTAGAGTCTGTTCCAGTGAGATAAATTCCCAAGTCCATTCCAGTGAGGGATAATTTCTAGTCCATTCCAGTGAGAGAAATTCTAGAGCTTATCTCAGAGAGTGCAGCACTGACCGCTCCAGAGTTGGCTCCAGCCCCTGAGCCTGCTCTAGTGTCAGCTCCAGCCCCTGAGTCCGCTCCAGTGTCGGCTCCAGCCCCTGAGTCCGCACCAAAATCCGCTCCAGTCCATGAGCCCACTCCAGAGTCTGCTCCAGCCCATGAGCCTATTCCAGAGTGATGGCACCTCCCTGAGCTACCAGCACCTCACTGGCTCCCTACGCTGCTGGCACCTCCCTGGTTCCCTGAGCTACCGGCGCCTCCCTAGCTCCCTGTATCGCCAATGCTACCCTTGAGACTGCCCATCCTTACCGGCACCTGCCCTCCCTCCCTGGGTGGATTATTTTTGACATGAGGTCACGCCTTCTGGGAGGAGGGAGTAGGCTATACTGTCATGATTCACCTGTCACCTCTGCACTACAGTTCCCATCATCCTCCCTGTCTCCCACCTGGACACACTCCACAATCACCTGCACCTGCCAGCAATCACTCTCATCTGCAACACAACATAAAAGCATGCACCACACACATCATCACTGTCTGGTCTACAACTCGGACATCCCAGACTATCTGATGATCTGCTTACCTGAACTACTTACCTCTGCAATTGTCACCTCATCGCCGTGTTATCCAGATTCCCTCCCCAGTCTCATGTGTGTCCTTTTCCAAAGACCTGTAAGAAAAAGAGCTATCCCCTTTATTCATTCAAAACAGAGACATTCAAAATGTGTGTTATTGACATTTAAAAGGCCACTTTCACAGCAGGCAGAACCCCATTTAAAGGGCATATTGCAGGTTAAATTTTTTTCAAAATTAATATATAACCTTGTATGAAAATACCATATGAAAAGATAATGCAGGATTTAAAATCTTTTAATAAGACATAAGAGCACACATTTAGTAGATAAAGTGGCCGTTTCATTGACTGTAAAAAACTTTTTCAATTATTGTGTCCAGCCTGTCGGGACATTGAGTCCACAGGTTTCCTAACAAAAAGAAAGTTAGGAAACCTGCATGGTGACGTTTTGTGCAGGTGAAGAGACGGGACTTCACTTCTGCATCTGCTTCGAAACACGCGGTGGTGTGTAGTGTTCACTTTAGACTATCATCATCTTTATAGATTATCATCCTGGCAATATGATGTTCAACATTGTAATACTCGTGTAAATCATGATATTAAATGAATAAACATCCACACACGATGCTTCTTTGCCGTTGTTTTTTAAGTGAATCAATTTCAACATTGATGAATACATGAATGTACATTAACACAAATACAGTCTCACACATTTAAAAAAAGTTTGGAATTATGTGCTGGTAATGTAAATATTTTATTAATGCCATGTATGTACATTCAAGTTCACTCTGATACATACTCATAACGTCATATACATCCTCACACTATCGGTGAATTGGCAGGAAATAAACTCATAACACAGAATTAATGAATAAAGGATAACATGAAACACGGATCCGTCAGGGATGCAGCTCGAAGAAAACGTGAACTGTGCACTGTAATGGGGCTTTCACACAGGATGCGGAATGCGCTGCGCTTGCCGCTGGGTTCAGCGTAGCCCTTCAGATACAAAGCGATTTGCGCTTCACTGGCCAGAGCAAAGTAGGCGGAGTTTTCAAAACTTTTAGCGGGAGTTCTATATGTCTATTTATTTGATTGTTGTTCCACCATTCGGTCAGCAGCAAATATGTATCTGTCCTGTGCTAAGAAGCGAGCGATAGCACTAGCAAACTAGTAAGAAGAAGAAGAAAGCAGCAAGGAAGAAGAGGCTGTGGGTGCATGAAACCCTCAGGTCCATGGAACAGTTTGGTGAATTTAGGCTCGCAAAAGAGCTCCGTTTCCACAGCGACCGTTTCCAGGTGTACTTTCGGCTCAGTAGGGAGCAGTTTGACAGTGGTTCATCCATTTTGCTTTTCGTGCTGGTTTCGATGCACCGTTTCTATGAACTTTGACCGCGTCAATGGTACGCTCCACTGCGCGTGCGCTTTGGTCGACGCAGCAACAAACCATCTTTGCACAGCCAAGCCATTGAAATGAATGGATTTCTTAGCCCAGCTGTGCCATTGCCGCGTTCTGTGTGAAAGGCCAATGATGAGGCCATGATGAGAAACTCTTTGAGTTACTTGACTGTAACCCTGTTCCCTGATAAAGCGGAACAAGATGCTGCACGAAGTGCATATGGGAACGTCTTTATCGTGACCAGCTGTAAAATAGCGGAATCACTCACGGCGAGCCGTTGAGGAGAGACACTATCTCCAAGAACCACACTCTGTTTAGCCAATGCGGTGCTATCAATAAGAGGCAAGACCCTTGTTGGCGAACCCTGGCTAGAACTCCCGGGAGCAGAGCGACTGGAGGGAAGGCATACAGGCGCATCTTGGGGGCTGGGTCACTGAGAGAGAAGTAGAGGGGATATTGCACTGTCTGATAAGAGGCGAAGAGGTCCACTTCCGCTCTGTAAAATCTGGTCCAGATCTGCTTGATCACTTCTGGGTGGAGTTTCCATTCCCCCATCCGTAATTTCTGTCTGGACAGTAAATCTGCTCCTGCATTCAACTGCCCCGGAATGTGCTCTGAGTGAGTGACAGGAGCTTGTCCTGGGCCCAGAGAAAAATCTGTCTCGCTATCCAGTTTAGACTGCGTGAGCCCAGACCTCCCTGGTGATTTATATATGAGATTGTCGCTGTACTGTCTACCCGCACTAGGACATGACAGCCCCTTAACTGGGAGAGAAAGTATTTCAGGGCCAGAAATACAGCCATCAACTCGAGGCAGATGTGCCAATCAAGCTGATGACCCTCCCATTCCCCTTGGGTTGGACGACCACTTAAGACCGCACCCCAGCCCGTCAGGGAAGCATCCGTTGTTAGCAGTTTGTGATGACAAGGTACGCCTAGAGTGGGACCCAAGACAAGGAACCGGGGTCTGAACCACATAGTTAGTGTACGAAGCCACATGGCGCACCACTTTTATTTGCCTTGAGGATTGGCCCTAAAATCCTCTAGCTTTGAGCCACAACTGAAACGGTCTTATGTGCAACAACCTCAAAGGGAAACCTGTGGATGCTGATGCCATGAGACCTAACACTCTTTGGTGCTGACAAACAGTGAGATCTTGGCCTAGCCTGACTTTGCTCAGGGTATGCTGAATGGTCTCGGTTCGAGCGGGAAACAATTGTGCCCACCTTGTGACCGAAAACCAAACAAACCCCAGATAAGTCGCTCTCTGGGCAGGAGAAAGAACACTTTTCTTGGTGTTGAGTTTCAACCCTAGAGAAACTAGATGAGCTAACACACTGCCTCTGTGTTGAAACGCTATCTCTCGCGATTGTGCTAATATTAGCAATCGTCTATGTAATTCAAAATGTGAATGCCCCGGAATCCTAATGGAGCCAGTACTGCATCCATGCATTTTATATACATGCGGTTACAAGGCTAGCCAAATGGAAGAACCCAAAGGAACTTCCTGTGTTGTGGCAATATATATGTGTGAACTCATGCGTCCTTCAGATCGATCGTGCCGAACCAAACATAATGTTGAATTTGTGACGTCTTTACAGTTAACATATTGAACTTGAGTGCTTTAACTGTACGGTTTAAGCCTTGAAGATCTAAGATTGGACACAACCCCCCACCCTTCTTGGGAACCAGGAAGTAACTGCTGTAATAGCCCAACTCACTCCCCAGAAGAGGAACTTGTTCTATGGCCCCTTTGTTGAGTATAATTTGTAGCTCTTGTGACAGTACGAGCGCCAGCTTCGGCTTCACGGAAGTGGAGACCACGCCGTTAGTACACTTACTAATTTTACTGTGCTTAACACCCATGCAGAAACGGCTGGCAGAAGTTTCCACGCGGTCAGACTCTCTGAGAGTGATAATTTTGATACTTCCTGTTGAGGGGATGTTAGATGTTCTATGTCCTGGATGATAGCAGGATTTACACACAGAACTTCTAACATTTCACTAGAAACTGCTGCCCCCCGAATCACCAGAGGCGGCGGGGATGGAGTGGTTTTGTAAGAGTAATGGGATGGGTCGAGCAATTGTTTGACGCGCCCCATCCCGCGGGGGCACCAGACTGGGCGCCAGACCATAAGGACTTCTTTTTATTGATGATAGTCTTGAGGTCCGCCCTGGGAGGTTGCTGAGGGCGATGAGACGGCCCCCAGTCTTCACGAGGGGGAGCGCGACTCGCCACACTCTGCTTTTTCACCTCCCTAACTCTTGAAGGACCGGGGAGAGGTTGGGTGGCCGATGGCCCCTCCCCTTGAGTGCAGCGAGGAAGAAACTGAATAAACGCTTCCTCATATTTTTTAATTTCTCTAAATCTGGCAACCACAGAGTTAACTGAATCTCCAAACTGACCAGAGGAGGGAGATCAGAGCATCAAGAAGAAAAACTCTATCTCTGATCGTCCACCCCTGCACTCAAATCCTTCAGGAGGTCAGCCTGGTATGCCTGTAACATAACCATAATGTGTAGTGCATCACCAGCCTGACCCTTTTTTAAATATAATATATAATATATATATTTTTGTAACAACTCCTCCGTGAGACGAGACCGGTGTGGCGCGCAGCTGGAGCTCATTATCGCTCGTCACCGGCCCGTTCTCACGGTCCCTCACCTCACCGCTCGCCACATACCCCCAACACCCTTCGCAGGCCGGGGGGCACTCCCGAGACTGCGCTCTACTCCCCCCCCCCCCCCCCTCCTCTGGGGGGGGCGATCCCGGCGGCCGCGGTACCTGGGGGTAAGGACAGAGAGGCGAGAGAAACGGAGCCAGGAGCATGAGGAGCGACAAAACGAGAGAGGGGAGAGAGGAGAAATGAAAATAAAAAAAAATAAAAAATTGTGGTCTGGTCCCCCGACACACTGCCGCTCGGTCCTCAGCCAACCGAGAGGCTCTTCCTCGCGGTGCCATGCGATGGTACTGGACGCTCGGTGGACGGCTCGATCCTCCTCCGCCCCCTGGCGGCCGGCGGTGGCTCCTCTTATTGAGGGCAGCCGGCAGCGAGTCCCGCGCTCCCTGCTCCTCCCCATCATGGCGGATGGCAGCAGGCTTCGGCCCACGGCGAACGCCGACGACTCCTCCACTCCCTCTCAGACGGCAGCCACCCCACCTCGACCCAGGGGCGCGGCAGCGAGCTCTCCGTCCCACCGGATCTTCACTCGCTCCAGCACCACCGCCTCGGGCAGCCCCTCGCGGTCTTCACTCATCCGCGCTGCCCGACCTCCTCAGCACCGCGATCCCCCTCAGCAGCGAGGGCTCCTCGACAGCATGTCCCTCCTTCCTCCCGGGTTTCGGCACCAATGTAACAACGTTTGTATGTTCCGGGAAGGAGGAGGCGGGAAACCGGCAAACATTTAAAACTTTAATCAAATAAATAAACAAAATGAAAGTCACCGCGGCAGCCCCTCACGGACGACTGCCGCGCACACACACAAAATAAAACGTAAACAAAAACACAACGTAAATCCAGGCCTGGTCCTCTCTCGTCTTGCACTGTCGTCGCTCCTCCTTTTATGCTCCCGTCACTCCTCCGTGAGACGAGACCGGTGTGGCGCGCAGCTGGAGCTCATTATCGCTCGTCACCGGCCCGTTCTCACGGTCCCTCACCTCACCGCTCGCCACAATTTTATATAAAATAATATATAATTAATATATATAAGCTTATACCCACGAGAGCCGAAGTTGTTCTAAATGGCTTTGTGGGGAGGTAGGTCTCTTTAATTAATATGCAGACCCAGGAGAGAGATAGCTCGCAAGCGTCTCTTCCACCTGGGGCATCTTCGCATACCCACGTGATCTCACACACACGATAGTCGAAAATGTCGACGTCAAGGGCACAAAAACACGTGAAGTATATAGTGACAACAAGTGACCACAAGACAACGCCAAAAACCTTTTACATGCAAAGGTGAAAGACTTCAGCACATATGTAGCCTATGCATAATCAGAACTGTGCATACTTCACACTTAAATTAAACAAACAGCACATCACAATCTTAATGATTATGTAATTGATTAAATAGCCTTTTAATGGATTTAAGCGTTTTTTCACATGGCTGACAGTCATATCCAATTGTTTTCAATGTGAGCGCCGCATTTTTAGAATGCCATGAGCACAACGAGGCGCTGAGCATGTATTTCACGCTCAGCGTTCAACGTTTTTACCGGTCACCGAGAGATGAAGAATGTTTAACTTTGAATAAAACACAGCGCTCATCACTTGTCACTTTTTACCCAGCCGTTTATTCACAGTGGAGATGGACAAATACAACTCCGACCAACCGCCACATTAGGCTTGTACAACGTCAACAGGTGAAAACAACAAGCATAATAACGGAACAAAATAATTTTAAAATGAGAGCCAGAGCAGATATGGTGAAACCAGGGTGATTGGGACACTTTTTGCCATTGAGATGACTTGGAAAAAGTGTCCTAATCACCCTGAATACACCCTACTATACATTGTATCTATAGTTTTATATAGAACCAATAAAGAAACTAACTATCTGTGAAATGAGATACTAGTAACACTTCCGCGGATATTCTGTATCATAGCAAGCAAAGCACCTCAACTGAATAAAAAACGCTGCGCTGCCGAAACACTCTCAAGCACCCACAGCAAGGCATTTTCAGCTGGCTAAAATGCTTTGGTAGACAGGCAGCCTAATAATGCAGTAAACAGTGCTCACATGATGCGGAGATTACGGCAGTATTTTTATGTCCTTCTTTGGCCCCCATCAGAGACAGGGTTTCCTACCTGGACTCTGTATTTATCAAAAAACGGTCCATCTGATTCTCAACTGTTTGGAGGGGCTAAACCGGGGCTATTCAAAATTCTGACGGGGCTATTCAAAATTCTGACGGGGCTATAGCCCACCCTAGCCCCAGTGTAGCGCCGTCACTGCATGGAGGTCCTCAAAGAAAGGGAGAGACTGATGTTGTGGTCCCTCCCCCTTGCCACCAGACAGAAACCTATCCTCAAGCTTACTGCGTTTGGGGATCTCTCTTTCACAGGGCCAGTCAAGCTGTAACCTGGCAACCACCTCTAATAATTCCTCAACGGATTTGTTATCGTGCGAGGAACGCTCAGAGAGTGGCTGCTCGAAGTCTACAGACCTGAGAGATTCAACCCGTCTCTTGCTCGTCAACCAAATCCATACAGGAGACCCGCAACGCGGGTGCGGACTGAAGGTAGCCAAGACGAGCACGAAGCATTTTAACTGTAAAGCTCGTAATGCTCGCACTCTCCTGACTCAATGCAGCGACCGCATGCTCTTCCCCAAACACACAAAGCAGTAATCGTGTGTATCCAGTTCTGCTTCTTTTTGCATTTGGAAGAGAACATGGAGGGACACAGCTTTTCTCATTTCAACTGATTAGATTTCTTTCAACTTGAACTCTTTTCACTGATGTTTGTAACAGAGATGAGAAAGAGAGAAATCTGCACACTGCCAGTTGAAAACTAACTCCTAACAAAGATCTCCAGTAAAGTTTGAAAGGTAGAGAGAGTTTTTGTCACACACCAACACAGAGTGATCTGAAAACAAAAAGACCTGAAGGCTTGCAGCTGGGGCTCATCTATTTATAGCTTCGTGCAGCAGGTGCGCTGATGATGTCACCAGCCGAGGCTATAAATACCTCTGTGTCAATTTCATTGATGTGTTAAACACATTATTTCACAGCTGGTCACGATAAAGATGTTCCCACATGCACTTCGTGCAGCATTGAGAGTAGCTTTTGAAAGGGAACCGCTAACGTTATATCACATAACGTTTAGTGTGGATGGATATTAACGAGTGTGACTTATGCCTGATGGTCAAAGCTTATTCGTTTCTGTTATTGGTAAGTATCAATACTCCTAGATGACCAATACTAGCTTTGCTGTTGCCTGATACATGATAATAATCTGTACCGTATTGTGATCTGAGCACAGTGTTCATATCGTTAGCTAGCGTGTATATATCTATAAGCTAACACTGGTCTCTCACCGAGACACCTGCTCTGTTCTCCGCTGGTTCTCCACACACAACAACTCAATTTGTCTCCTCTAATCGTTGTTCTGTCTAATCCTGGCCTGTCCCTAATTGTATGGTTGTGGTCTGCCATATAAGTATTAATAAACATAATTAATACATAATAATACATCATTTTTAATAAAAATGAATAAGTTTCTTAATGTTTTTATTTTAATTATTATTATTGCTGTCAATCGATTAAAATAATTAGCTAGATTAATCACATATTTTTTTCTGATTAATCATGATTAATGGCCATTAAAAACACAAAATTTTTAAATATATTTTATAATGTAATAATTTCACAGTTAATCTCCAAATTAATGTAGAAACAACATAAAGACAGAATATTTGAAATACTTGTTTAATGGCATCTTTTTATGAATGAAGGCCAGTATTACTGATACTAATACTGATACTGATGTCTTTATGAAATAACATATTAACATTTATTAGGCTTCAAAAAATATAACAACTTTTAATTTAAGTGAATTTAAAAACAATCACAAAACACATAAACCCATAAACCCATAATACATTTCATATGTAGGCTACACCTGTGCCCTTCCTACCTCTATAACAAGAAATTGAAAAGTTATCAAGTTTGCACTGCATAAATTATAAATTATATATAGATTAATCCTTATTAAAGCTACAGAAGTTCTTTAGTCAAGAGCAGTGAGTAATTGCTTTTTTCTTTACATTAAGGTCATAATAAATGGTTACTGTCACTTTAAGATCTTCCGCTGTCGCACATGAAGCGAATGTCACGTGCGTCTCATTTTCTCTTCATTTTACGTTCATTTAAGACTGCTCTTATGAGGATACTCAACAAAACTGGCATTTTGGCATAATTGTGTGTGTTATTGTTAGTATAACTTGATTATGGCTGTGCTGCCTGTGCGCATTCTCTTTGCCTTGTCACTTTTGAATGGTTTAAAAGCATTTGCATGAATAAGAGCGTGATCATGTAAATGTAACACTAGCCAAAGGATGCTGTGTTAAATATTCACCAGCTGAGTCTTCTCCTTCCATTTCTACCAGTGATGCTTGGAGAGCTCAACGGCACAACTGGGTTGTAGGTTGGTCACAACCAGGTCGAGGTCACAAATGGGTTAAAATCAGTCTATTGGATGTGTCGATCGTATGAGTAGGCGTTTCATACAAGATCTGGCAACTGAACAACCTTGGAATAATATATTGATGTGACTATTTATATAACGAGGTTTGGGCCATACAAATTACGGGAGATTCCCGGGAGAAATAACAAAAAGGGAGGGGGGTGGGAGATGGGTGTGAAATACGTGAGACTCCCTGCAAAAACGGGAGTGTTGACAGGTATGACTGTCATTGTGATCCATTGTTTCCCTATCGTTGAAATTCTCCAGAAAGCCTTAGTATCGTATTTATAAGTATATTTTAAAGAAAATCTTGTTCCTACATTATTTTTCTATACATTGACTCACTGGGGTCTCTAACCTGCAATATGATTCTCCAACTACAGGCACTTTTGTGTCCTTGGCCTTTTTTTGTAAATAAATAAACAAACAAATGCACAAATACATTGTCATTATGAAGTTCATGCTCCAACATCCTAGTAACCAGTAATCTTGCCCCTGTTTTCTTTTAAAAATGCTTTTGCAAGGCTGTTTATTAGCAGATTTTGCAGTTTTATGCTTGTCCCCAACCCAGACTGGCCCTCTTTGAATGTTAAAAATGTATATTAAAGGATCGATTTAAAAATATTTTTTAACATGTTTGTCTTAAGGACAAATCAAATAATATCATACCATCGAAATTCCATATGTATATCACAATTTTAAACTATTTTTGGAATAAAATAAGTCTGTCCCCAGGTTTTCCGTCATTTCCACCTCCCTCAACAAAATCCACCTTAATACATCCACCTTAAATATTTTATTTACTTGGTAACCATGGAAATATTAGTGAAAGGATGCATTAGTTAAAGATGAAACTTCAGGCACATGTGCTCTTCAGCACAAGAAAATAAATCAAGGTAACCCAAGCTTTTATACAGAGTATTTTTATTCAGCGTCATTTCCACCTTGGCTGTAGTTCGGTTGAATTATGTACAACAAATATGAAAATAATGTATTTATGTTTATTATGAGTAAACAACATGCTAAGTCCAAAAGTAGCTAAGCATGACATGAGGGTGTGCTAATATTGCAGTAAAACTGCTAAAATGTAATTTCCACCTTTACAGGCGTAGCTTTGGACATGATATATATGCCGTTTTTGTGTGCTATTTGCGTGTTCTCATGACATATTTGTGCTTTTGGACTGAGAACTTTATATATCACCATTCCAGTATAGCCTACTCTATATTTATTTTTATTTATCTATATTTATATTTATTGTATATGATCTAGTTATCTGTTTTGTATTTTTTCTAAAGAGCGGTCCACACTCCCACAAGGTTATTGTGGTTGTGGTTGATGAACATAATATGTTATAACTGTTTTTTACTGTTATTGTTTATGTAAAACATGTTAGTTATGTCTAGCCTGTTTTTACGTAGCCTATGTGGTTATGGCTAAGATGTTACACTTGTGTGCTTTTAACTGTTCATGATGGTAGCATTTTAATGTCTAATGCACACAACGTGATTGATAAGCTGGGGCATTCATTGCATTTTTATGTTTCATGCACACAGACACTGACACTATGACATTCAGTCTCTCTATCACACACACACACACACACACACACACACACACAGTGTACAGCTTTTTTGAATGAAATAATTTTTTTGAGCAGGTTCATATCATTTGCATATCATTTGTAATCATTTTTAAAACTATTAGGTATACTGTTCAACTTATATATGTTAAATAATAAAATACATGGTTAAAAATATTTTGGACTGGCAATTTAAGTAAAAATTAACAGAAACAATCTTTCCACCATAAACCATCATTTCCACCACTTTCCACCACTACACCACTTTTAAGAAAAAAAAAAAAAAAAGAATAACCAGTGATGTGGATCTAAATGTATTTTAAATCAAGTATTAATAGTTCATTACTTACAATATACACTCACCTAAAGGATTATTAGGAACACCATACTAATACTGTGTTTGACCCCCTTTCGCCTTCAGAACTGCCTTAATTCTACGTGGCATTGATTCAACAAGGTGCTGAAAGCATTCTTTTGAAATGTTGGCCCATATTGATAGGATAGCATCTTGCAGTTGATGGAGATTTGTGGGATGCACATCCAGGGCACGAAGCTCCCGTTCCACCACATCCCAAAGATGCTCTATTGGGTTGAGATCTGGTGACTGTTGGGGCCATTTTAGTACAGTGAACTCATTGTCATGTTCAAGAAACCAATTTGAAATTATTCGAGCTTTGTGACATGGTGCATTATCCTGCTGGAAGTAGCCATCAGAGGATGGGTACATGGTGGTCATAAAGGGTCAGAAACAATGCTCAGGTAGGCCGTGGCATTTAAACAATGCCCAATTGGCACTAAGGGGCCTAAAGTGTGCCAAGTAAACATCCCCCACACCATTACACCACCACCACCAGCCTGCACAGTGGTAACAAGGCATGATGGATCCATGTTCTCATTCTGTTTACGCCAAATTCTGACTCTACCATCTGAATGTCTCAACAGAAATCGAGACTCATCAGACCAAGTCTTCAACTGTCCAATTTTGGTGAGCTCGTGCAAATTGTAGCCTCTTTTTCCTATTTGTAGTGAAGATTAGTGGTACCCGGTGGGGTCTTCTGCTGTTGTAGCCCATCCGCCTCAAGGTTGTGCGTGTTGTGGCTTCACAAATGCTTTGCTGCATACCTTGGTTGTAACGAGTGGTTATTTCAGTCAAAGTTGCTCTTCTATCAGCTTGAATCAGTCGGCCCATTCTCCTCTGACCTCTAGCATCAACAAGGCATTTTCGCCCACAGGACTGCCGCATACTGGATGTTTTTCCCTTTTCACACCATTCTTTGTAAACTCTAGAAATGGTTGTGCGTGAAAATCCCAGTAATTGAGCAGATTGTGAAATACTCAGACCGGCCCGTCTGGCACCAACAACCATGCCACGCTCAAAATTGCTTAAATCACCTTTCTTTCCCATTCTGACATTCAGTTTGGAGTTCAGGAGATTGTCTTGACCAGGACCACACCCCTAAATGCATTGAAGCAACTGCCATGTGATTGGTTGATTAGATAATTGCATTAATGAGAAATTGAACAGGTGTTCCTAATAATCCTTTAGGTGAGTGTATGTGTGAGTGACTTTAAAAAATAAACATAGACCTGAGCAAAAATGAAATGCTGTAGGCAAAAATCCCAACTCGTGGCATTTAGCAACTTTAAATAAAAATGTATTAAGTTCATGAAGTATTAAGATTTATTTTGTTACATGATTAGATAGCCACTGATGTTGTTGACTGATACATAATCTTATATAATAAGTTTTACAATATTATATTGTAATAAAATACATAAATTGAAAAGTGGTGGAAATGACATCTTTGAAAGCGCTCTTCAGAAAAACTGTTAAAAATAATAATATTCCATGGAATTCTAAAACTGCCCACTGTTATATTGTGTTAGAAGACAAATTAATGAAGCTAGGAAGATTGTTTTAAGTGTGTTTTAGGAGAGTGAATTTTCCATAAGCTCACAGTGCCAAAAGTGCTCCTAGTTGGAGAATCACTACGCTTTTAACATTTCTTTAAGCTTCAAATTTCACAGGTCTTGTCGGTGTTCAACAATGTCTATAGATTTTTTTTAATGCAAGTAGCAAAACTGCTATACAAACTCAAAGGGTTTATGAAGAAATGTATGTTTATCTTTTGATTTTGGATGACAGCCAAAAATTATTGATATCATTATAGGCCTATATTGAATTATTATATATTTTAAATGGCCTAACTTGATAGATTCGATGTATGTCTTCTTTTATTAGGTCAGGTGACAGGTGAGATATAATATCATTAATGACATTTTTAATGAAACCAAATCAGTTGCTGCCATCTGACAGCATTTAGCATTTTCATAATATTATACATACCAGCACAACAGTGCACTACTGAAGCTGCTGTTGTACCTGTATTCTTCTGTAGCTTTCCAAAGAGAGATGGGCTTCCCTTATACAAACAAATTTAAAATGTTTTGGATTGAAATGGAAATGATCCCAGCTCCAGAGGGAATGTGGAACAGGACATCAGAAATGAGTGCGTCCAAAAGAGCACTGGTAATGAGTTGTATGTGAGACCTGTGTGCCGTATAATCCTCTCACAGTCGTAGGACGAATTAAAATCCTAATTAATTTGGTTGCTTCCTCTGCAGCCAAAAACTAGTTTTGGCCAAAGTAGGTCAGGTTTATCAAGAATTAAGCCAACATAGCAAAACAAATTCCTCCCTACCAATAGAATGTTGAAAAGTCCTCAAGATCAAGCTGGATGTACAAAAGCCCCTTGAAAGTGATTTTCATTTTCCACTGTAAAACACATTTGGGGAAAAAAAAAGAAAAGAAAAATCAGTAAAACATGAAAATTCTTCCATTATACACTATCGTTCAAAAGTTTGGGGTCAGTAAGTTTTTATGCATGTATGTATACGTATGTATGTATGTATGTATTTATTTATTTATTTATAGAAATTGCAATAAATTGATCAAAAGTGACAGTAAAGACATTTATACTGTTACAAAAAAATCCAGTTTCAAATAAATGCTGTTCTTTTTATGAGAACAGCATTTATGAGAACTTCTATTCATGTTAAGTATTATTTCTAAAATCAAAATATTTCAGAAAATGTATTCTTTTAGATTATGTTTCAATGCAATTTACTTTAAGATGTTTTTTTTGTCTGCAGGAGTTATGTCCACTGTTACATTTTCTTTCTCAACACGGATACATTGATCTGATCAAAGGTGGTTGTAAAGACATTTATAATGTTACACAATATTTCGGTTTCAAATAAATGTGGTTCCTTTGAACTTATGTTCATATTACATTTATTTAGAAATTCTAAATACTTTATAATACTGTAATACTTAATTTTTTTTACACTGAGGTTAAATGCAATTTTCTGTCGCAAACGTTCTGTCAACGTTACTACTGAAATTAATACTTTATTCAGTATCAACACATTAAACCGATCAAAAGTGACAGTAAAGACATTGTTTAAAAAAAAGTTTGAAATCAGTGCTGTTCTTTTAAACTTTCTATTCTTCAAAGATTTGTGGAAAAAAGAAAATCATGGTGTCTGCAAAAATATTCACAACTTTTTTCAACACTCATAACATGCAAGAATAATATATAATAGGTACATTAAGGTGATAATATCCCAATTTGGCATGTTGACATTTAAAATGCCACATTAACAGCAGAGTTAGCAAGAAGAAACCCATTTAACATCACTTTCACCTTTACAGTGCGTTTTTCATTACCACACTGTATATATTAATGTATTTACATCAGGCAGTAACTATAAATAG
The DNA here is from genome assembly GCA_039654625.1 of Rhinogobio ventralis. NCBI lineage: Eukaryota > Metazoa > Chordata > Actinopteri > Cypriniformes > Gobionidae > Rhinogobio > Rhinogobio ventralis. The sequence goes on along the minus strand of CM077210.1, from coordinate 13,985,103 downwards.
ATAAGAGGAAATATATGTGAGATGTGTTGCTGCTTAGTTGTTCAGTTTTCCAGTCCTGTGGGCTTGTGTTCCTCTGATACACTATGAGTGATTATTTGCTCTTCTCCGTGGTTTGAGACCTGCTGATTTTCCCTAGAACTCTACAAGGTAAACCCCATGGTGTCAGATGCTTAATTGTCTTCCTGTGGGAAGGTGAGAGTCATTATCTGTGATGGATTGAACTGAACTTTCAAGGGCAAATTAAATGTCTGAAAAGGTGAATGTTTAATTCTTGCTCAGGGGCAAAGCAGATATTAAGTATGTAGCAATGTCTGACCTCTCACCCCCTCGTGTCAGAAGAAATGACAAATCTCTGAATCTCTAAAGGGCTTAAAGTTAGACCATGAATGACAACGCAAAACACGTTTGAATTATTACAATTACAATGAAATTGGGAAGTGTGTGATAGATAGCATAGTACCACTGGTGTTGCAAAATACTGTATTTATAATTTTATAGTTATGCTTTATTAATACTGTAGGCCTTTTTTAACACTAAATGCGGGTTCACTTAAAACAGAGATAAACATGGTTTGTGTGAAGCACAATCTGTTAATAGTGGTGGATTTTTATAGGCCTTGTAGCAACTCATAATGTAATAACAGCCCATAATGTAATAAGTATTACACTATTATTATTATAATAAAATGTTCATAATGTAATAATTTTCTCAAAATATAAGAAAATCTTGAGCTCATAATGTAATAACAATTTTTACAAAATGAGAAATGTATTACATTATAAACTCGCCAAAAACATGTCATATTTTCATTATTGTAATAGCTTTTAAAACATAAACAATATCAGTGTTACCTTAATTTTTAAAAATCTAAGTCCAGTCTTAAACTACATGCAAAATGCAACATATTTAAATATTCATGCTATTATTATTATTATTAGTAGTAGTAGTAGTATTATTATTATATAAAGCATTGGTATTTCTTTACAGTACATTTTAAAAATCTAAATCCAGTCTTAACCTGCCTACAAAATCCACCAGATTACTGATACTACTAGTACTGCTACTAGTAGGTAGGCTACTACTACTAGCAGCAGTAGCAGTAGTAGTTTAAAGGTGCAAAAGTTTTATTTATTTATCTGGATTTACATTTTTAAAAATGTACTGTACGGGAATACTTATATATTTTTTTTAATGTTTTATAAGGTGACAGTCTTTATGAGTCATTTGAGTCATCAAACGCTGATTCATTTAACAACAAAAAAATAGTAGGCTACTGAATTCGGAAGATCATACTTGCATAATACTCTCTAGTCTTTTCTGACTTATAAAGATAGGACTAGTATGCTGTTCCGAATTCAGCCTCTCATTGAATCATTTATGAATAAGTCATTGATACATTTTTTTTACTTAACTGATTTGTTAAAAAAACACTGAATCATTCACGAACAAAACAGTGTGTGGCTTGCAGCTATTTATTCGTCAGAGCCAGGCGTATTATTATTTTATATTATGTAGGCTACTATATATTATAAACTTACAAGTGATCGTTTCCGAATGCGGCATTAATAATAAACTAATGAAAAATCATGAATCGTTTAGCCTTGACTGGCAACACTGCGATTCGGCTCACGTGAGCTCGGCACCTCCGGCAAACGGTTTCGAACAGAGTAATCAATGCAAGAGGCTCGAGCCAGATACAAAGGAAGCGGCTAGGTGGAGCAGACAGGGAGCTCTCCAAAAAGAAGCAACGAAATATAGCCTAGCAAAATTATTGACCTGTTCAAGGCTTCAAGTGCATGTCAGTTTCATCTATTATTATTAAATATAAACTGCCAGCAAATGTTAGCCTATCAGTAGCACCCCATTGTTATCGTCATTTAGAATACTGTGTGCTAAAGGTCATCATTATTATCTATTGGGAAGTTACATTAATACATTTAGCAGAGAGATATTCACATCAATGTATAGTGTAGGTAGTGGTGTATAATAATTAGGGGTGGGGGGAAAATCAATTCACATATGAATCGCGATTCTATATTCTGCCGGTTCGCATCGATTAACAAATGTCAAAAATCAATATTCTAAAGTGTTACATTGATTAAACTCCGCTGTACTACTTAAAGTTATTGACATTGACCCATTAGAATGTTAATCATAAGCCGCGAAAGCCGAAAGCATTGTTTCTTTGTTGTAACTTAGGCCCATAGTTCTCTGAGCATGGTCAAACATGTTCATATGAATGAAAACATGAACAAATGCATAAGATAATTAAACAGTCCTTCTACATGAGAGAATATGTCATCTTTTTTATCATGTCTATCTATTACACAAAGTTACACACTACAAGTAGAGGATATCATATTCGTAGATACATTGTATTCTTTGTAGGCCTATGTGTCTCTAAACGACACCTTCAATAAATAAACCACAGATGACAAGCTGTTAATTAATGTGTGTTTCCGATATATTGATATTTATATATATATTCTGATATGCTGGTATATATTTTGTGAGCTGAATAATAATATATTTCAATGTTTGTGAGCTGCGTGACTAAATAATGGTGTAATAGACTGGATATATTGTAATTGGGCTTTTATGAACTGCTTGACCAGTCACCATGGGGATCGTCTAAAATAATTACCCAACATTTACTGTTTATGTCTTCATTATGAGTGCTAATTGCCTGAAAGCTATACGAATGTGACCCATGCTGGCAAAAATACTAAATTTGATCATTAAAATTTAAACATCAAGTCAAAACCAAATATCTAGAGAAAAAAAAATATATTCAACTTTTTTTCCATGATACCACAATTGTTTGATTAACATTAATGAAACAGACAGCCTAGATATTAAGACCTACTATATTGCACTGATTGTTTTATAATGTTACACATCAGATGTTTTTCCCCAACAGTTAACCAAACGTTCATTTAAGACATAACAGATAATGTTTGCGTGTATACTCGCCATGACAGATATTTTGAAATATTGTAATTCTGTGTATGTGTGTATATCGGGATTGCGCGCTGTCTGAGGCGTCTTTGCCTTTGCCTTGAGCCTAAGTAAGATAGTTTTTCATGGACATAGGAAAGGTACTCCTCTCCGAAAACGTACAAATAATGACACGTTTAATTGCTATTTGGAGCATTGGGATCGCGAGATAAGGGCTTAATGAACTCATTCTTGTGAAAACCTCAAATTCACCATTTTTCACTTGTTTTGCCTGTAGCTCGAAATTAGCCTCTGCGCATTCTGACTCATGTTTCCAGCACGGGTCACAAATGTGTGTGAAGAACAAGAGGGTCAGTACAGTTGAGGATTTCAATTCCTTTCTATTTTTTGTTATGCTAAAGTGTCACCAAGGTAAGTGTAAGTATTATGACAAATAAATATAAAGACTCTGATGTTATTATTGCAAGTGATAAGGTGAAAAGTTTGGCTATCTTATATATAAGAGCCTTAAGAAGCAGATATGCCTCTGCTTCATCAAATAGTAGCAACAATTTGATTCTATAGGCAGTAATAGAAAAGAAATGACTGGCCAAGAGGTTGATGTATTTAGCTCCCTTTGTGAGTAGTCAGTCAACCTTTTAACCTCTCTCAAATGAAGCAAACAGAGTTAGGGAACATTTAAAGCACTTTTTGTGGAGTTCAGTTTGGTTGGGTTTGACTCTTTACATGACCTTCAACATACGCTGGTGATTTATATTCCAGTGGTAATGCAACAGATCCACATGCATAAATGTACTGTGAAAAGTAATTCTAGTCATACACTTCATCTCCATATTTAAAACCCTTAGTTCAGAACTGTCAAGTGTCATGCATATGCTAATGAAGCCTTCATGAAAAAGCCTTACATCAGTCAGCTACTGCAGACATCAAACTAAACACATCATATGGCTCAAAACACCATCATAGTACCATCATAGACCTGTACTAAATTTAAAAAATGGAACTAAATTCTGGTTGTGCGCCGATACCAATAAAGGTTAAATATTATAACGTGATTAATACATTAATGTATAAAGTTTTTATTTTTATTTTTTATATTATTTATCAATGGTGGAAATGCAAATGCATTTTGTTATAAGTAACATGTAATGAGAAGTCACACAGATATACGTTACAATAGCAGGGCTCGACATTAAGCCTTTGTCCTTCGTACAAGTAAATCAGTCATTCACCTGCCCGAGTAAAACATTTGCTTGTCCAGAAAAATAAATATGTAAATGTGTAAATATAATTTATTCTGAAGCAATATTCTCATCAGTGTTCAGTCAGCTTTGACATATTTATGATATTTTAATCTTTATAAAAGGGCATTTTTCCCCTAATCGTTTTAAATATATTGATCAAATTTTGGAATTTTAAATGAAAGATGAAGCATATATTAAATTAGACACTATAGGGTTGTTACTAATCAAATTAAATAATTTACACTGAAAAATTACAACTGCATTAAATAATGTTATAAGATTTTTAAAAAATATTTTTGGAATTTACAAATAAGGAATGTTGGAAAGAATAATACTTTTAAACATGAAACTAAACCGCCAGTAGGTGGCGGCAGGTGATTATCTTAATGAGTGAGTCATTGAGTTATTCATTCAAACGATTCGTTCAAACGGCTTATTTCTTTAGGAATGAGGCAATTGTTTATGAATGGCTCAATCGATTCGTTCAAAAGCCGAATCATTCAGTAATGAAACATGGCTGAGTGTGCTGTGAGATGTGCTATGGTTCTGTTATCTTGGAACTATTTTCACTGCCGAAACAGAACAAAAACAGTCAATATTGCGTCTAAAATGTAAATTACTTAATATTAATTACTTGTTTATTGAGTTGTCATATGAAATCAGTGTCAGTTGTGATGGTATTCAGCACTCTTTGTCATGTGATGTAGTAAACCGTATCGTATGTTATAAATATCAAAACTTCACATTCTGAATTTTTACCGCAGTATGTTACTGAGTTTCTTTGAACTGCGCTTATTTGTTTCCATTTCTCCTCATGAGGCTGTGCAAGCCTCAACCGCGCAACCTTGTTACTGTCAGTACATTATATTATATTATTATACACTATCAATCACCACTTACACTAAATGAATGCAGATTCATTCTTGTGTTTTGGTGATTCCCCAGTTATTTTTGTTATTGACGTTTTAATCAGGATACTTGTCCGGTCAGGCAAGTAAAAATCTTTCACTTCCCCTTTCAAAAAATCCACTTGTCTCGGACAAGTGGACAAGCGTTAATGTTGAGCCCTGCAATAGGAATTAAAAGGCTATCACAACTTCTGCTTCATGCTGATTTTAAATTGTAACTTTTTGTGACAGTTTTTTTTTTTTTTAAGATTACATTTCTAGGAACTATTTCTAAGAATAAACTTTAGTTCAATTAGGACATTTAAGCAGCTTTTATAAACGTGCCTTAGAAAAACAAAAACAAATACTGCATACATGCATCTTGAGACAAAACAATGGCAATGTTTTAAGAAAACATATTTTATATTACACTATATCGTTTTGGGACGCCTGCCTTTACATGCACATGAACTTTAATGACATCCCATTCTTAATCCGTAGGGTTTAATATGGAGTTGGCCCACCCTTTGCAGCTATAACAGCTTCAACTCTTCTGGGAAGGCTTTCCACAAGGTTTTAGGATTGTGTTTATGATAGTTTTTGACCATTCTTCTAGAAGCACATTTGTGAGGTCAGGCACTGATGTTGGACGAGAAGGCCTGGCTCGCAGTCTCCGTTCTAATTCATCCTAAAGGTGTTCTATTGGGTTGAGGTCAGGACTGTGCAGGCCAGTCAAGTTCCTCCACACCAAACTTGCTCATCCATGTCTTTGCCAGACAGAGAAATGTGATTCGTAACTCCAGAGAACACGTCTCCACTACTCTAGGGTCCAGTGGCGGTGTGCTTTACAACTCTGCATCCGTGGCCTACAACTTCGTGGCTGAGTTGCTGTTGTTCCCAATTGCTTCCACTTTGTTTTAATACCACTAACAGTTGACCGTGGAATATTTAGTAGTGAGGAAATTTCATGAATGGACTTATTGCACAGGTGACAACCTATTACGTTACCACGCTTGAATTTACTGAGCTCCTGAGAGCTGTTACATTTTCAGTCTGTTTTGCTTTTTGTTCTTGTCTGTGCTTGTCTGTTAATTGGTTCAGTTCAGTCTTCATCCGCCCCCTGCCTGTTTGTTTCCATAGTTTCTTATTGTGTTATCCTTGTCACCTGTGTTTTGTTAATTTGATCCTCAGTTCGGTCTATTTAAGCTCTGTGTGTTTTTCAGTTCTTGGTCAGTTCTTAGTTTAATGTTTCGTTGCATGATGTTGGTTGTTCTGTTCCCGAGCCTCGTTCCTGTTTCCTGTGATTTTGTATCTGTAAGTTTGTGTCTTACACGTGAGTTAAGTTTATTGAATAAAATACAGCTGAGCTTGGATCCTGCTTTCTCCTCTGCTTCAGCCACCACCCATTGCAACAGTAGAACTGACCACACCATGGATCCAGCAGTTCGTCTCATGCATCTCCGACAAGGAGAACGCAGTATTGAGGACTATGTGTTTTTGGAACTCACCCCTCAAGTGGACTTTGAGGAGGTGTCTTTTAGAGACTTTTTTCGAGGAGGACTGAGTGAACTGCTATATTTGGTGATGCCACTCAATGGCCTTGAATGGACTGGTGAGTTTAATTGACTGCATCCTGTGAGAATTATGGAGGAAGAAAATCTGCACTCCTGAAGTATCCATGCCTGAGCCAGCATCTTCCGCCAAGATGGCTGCCGCCATGCCTGAGCCAGCGTCTTTAGCCAAGATGGCCGCCGCCATGCCTGAGCCAGCGTCTTCAGCCAAGATGGCCGCCGCAATGCCTGAGCTAGCCCCATGACCAGAGTCCAGTGAAGGCTCTGTCTCCTGTCTCGAGTCAAGAGAGGACATCTGTCCCCGTCCCGAGGCAATCTCCATGGGCCCCTAATCCCTCTGATGCGCCGCAGCCGGTTGAGTTACCAAGAGAGCACGCTGGCCCCTCTCATGGGTGTCCAGTGGTGACTTTCAGAGATTTTTGCTCTCCGGGCAACGAAAGTCACAGCTCATTCCATCGGTCAGGCGATGTCCACCATGGTGGTCCAGGAGTGCCATCTCTGGCTCAACCTGGGCAATATGAGGGAGACTGATAAATATCGGTTCCCATTTCCAAGGTTGGGCTATTCGGCGACGCAGTCAGAAGTAGACGGAGGCCATCAGGCTCATCCTGCCCTGACGGGCCGTTGCTTCCTCCACCCACCCGCCAGCTGCAGATCCTCCGCCTGCTCGTCGCCGAGGGTGTCCCCCTGCTGCCGCACCCGCACCCGCTCCCGCTCCCGCTAAAGCCCAGCAGCAGCCTCCATCGGGGAAACCGCGTGGAGCCGGCCGTAGGAAGGCCGCCGAGCCAGCGCAGGCCGCTACCAAACCAGGTGATCCCAGTTCGTTGGTGACGTCCGACATACGTCTCCGTTCCCTCCTTCAGGGAACGAGGGTTACATACGTAACCAAGACGTTTTTCATTGACCCATTAGCACCTTTTACTGTGGGAATGTTTCTAAAGTAGAGAAACACAGTAGACCAGATATCTCTTTTTTATTTGTCAAAATGAAGCATTTTGAATTGGCCATCAATGTTTTTTTTTTCTTTTTTTTTCTTTAATGTGTAATAAGTGAAGTTGCCCATTTTTCTTGGGTAAGTGCAATCAGATTTCTTTCTGATCAGAATCTCAAAGAAATGCAGCTAATGAATATCCAGATACATAATGCATGTTAATGTCAGGTTTTCTTGTTCTAAAATTGGATTACCGGGTTGCGATGCTCTCTTGTTAAGAGGATAATCATTCAGAAGCTCAGAGAAAAAATGGATTCATTTTGCTTCATCTCTCTTTGCGTGGCGACTGAAATGTGTTTAACGATAGATTAAAAGAGGGAGGCAGTCTCAATTCCCACCAGCACTCAGCACTGACCTCCATTCTGGATCAATCTGGAGCGATTACTCTTAAAACTCTCATTAAGAAATTAATTGGAGCTGCAGGACTTTAGAAATGGGGGAGGATGAGTGCGGTGCCGCCCAATTGATTTTACACACTCTTGGCTTCAAGGCCTCAGGGGCCAACTTCTGTTCCACACAATGGCTTCTTTGGAGTTGAGAGGTAGGAAAGAAATACTGATAATGTGCCCTAATTGTCTACTATTGCTTGAAATTATAGGTCATATCAGATCAGTTCTGCCCATGCGCTCAGTGTGATAGCTCTTGTTCACTCTTAGAGTCGCAGACCTGACAATAAGCACACTTGATGTCTGTAATGGATTTGATAGGAACAAAAGCAAAATAGCAGTGCAAGGTTTATTAGTTTCTTGTTGAGAGAGCCCTGTTTATAGCTGGGCTAGATAAGGATGGTGCTTCACTAATGTGAGCTGGCAGAAATGAGCTGCGTTGACACACACGCACACACATACACACACACAAGTTTGCTTGCAGCCCCTTGGCAGACCAACTTATTGATTGAGACAGATGCAGGCTGTAGTTGAAGAACTCGCCCACAAATATAAAGCGAATTCAAGACTGTAGATGAATTGTTAGTTCAAGACAATTTCGCAGTGAGTTGATTGTCAGCGAAGCATTTGTTTTCCCACCTGTCGTAACAAACTGTCGGCCGCTGACAGGTATTGATACTCGCCTGCAGAGGGAGTGAAAGCGGGTGGGCAATGTATTGTGATATCGATTCTGCAGAGCTTAAACTAACCCAATATGAGGAATTCTTTAATATTACTGCCACTGACAAAATGGTGATCCACACTTTAGTAAGGCTGTTCTGGCTTAAAATAAATAATACAAAAAAAATACTAACCTTAATCATTAAATAAAGTCTGAGCTGTGCCATTTAACCTGTCTTTGATTGTGAAACTTTTTTTAATTAATAAATCCAAATTCAATGGTCTAGCTGTCGAGAGATAATAATTAAAAAATGCTAAAATTAAAGTCTGCATAAAGATTATGAGGGCACATACATTTGTAAACAGTAATGGTGCGCACAGATAAATTATTTGGTAACACTTTACAATAAGGTTGTATTAGTTAACATTAGTTAATGCATTAGTTAACATGAACTAACCATGAACAACACCTCTGTTCAGCATTAGTTAATCTTTGTTAACGTTAGTTCATAAAACTAACCCATCCACAGAGGCCGGCCCTGAAGGGTCTGAACTGCCATGGCTCCCTGAAGGGCCTGAGCTGCCATGGCTCTCTGAACTCCCTGAGCCGCCATGGCTCCGTGAACTCCCTGAGCCGTCATGGCTCCCTGAACTCCCTGAGCCGCCAAGGCTCCCTGAACTTCCTGAGCCTCCATGGTCTCCTGAGCTCCCGACACCTCCATGGTCTCCCGAGCTTCCGGCGCCTCTGTGGTCCCCTGAGCTTCCAGCGCCTCCATGGTCTCCTGAGCACTGGCACCACCCAGTCAGTACCCGGATCACCTGCCTCGGTCCAAGGACTCCAGGGTGACGCGCCTACCGGGAGGGGGGAGTTATGTCACATGACTGTCTGTTTTGTTGATCTTTCAGTTGTGTTTTCATCCTTTCACGTGTTCCTTTGTCTTAGTTTCCCACCACTTGTTTGTTCCCATGGTTACCCTCATTAGTTCATTTGTCCCAGATGTGCCTTGTTAATCATCTTGTTTCTGTTCACTGCTTAAGTTACACCCTCACTTCAGTCTTTGTCTAGTCATTGTTATGTTACCCTGCTATGTTGGAGTGTGTTTCCCTGCGTTTCTGTTTGTTCCTGAGCATTATTAAAGTTTATATTTGGATCTTCTGAGTCTTCAGCCTGTTCCTGTCCACACCCAACCGTTACAACTACGCTACAAAGTACTTTAGTATGATTATTTTTTACCCAAAATAGGGCTATGTGTGCATTATGATGCGCTAAACACTCTCATGTAATGCTATTTACAGTGCTTCAAACTGAACATGCACTTTCCGCTTCCTTTGGATTGGAATCTCACTTAAGATGGTGGAATACCCTATGAAGTCCACTTCGCAGAAGTTATTTATTTAGTAATTTTGAAAAATTTTGAAAATTCATTTATTTGAGATATTTTGACCTTTTTTTTAGGTTAAATGGAATAACACCCAGAAATGGTCACAAAAGTAATACTTTGAAAAGTAATTAAAGCCAAATGTTATAGGTGTATTTTATATACTTCATAGTTATAAATCATTTTTTATTTTTTTTTGTCTCACTTTTAGAGTGAATATTCTTCTCAGAGTAAAGAGAAGCAGATATCACACTGCAAAAATTGTTGGTTCATCAGTTGCATGTTGTACTTTCAATTAGGTACAATGAGGGTATGCGCAGTTAACACAACATGACCCGGGCCATAACTAAAGCCGCGTTTACATTGAAATTACCCAGAACTTTTTTTCCCCCAGACCTGTTGCTGTCTGTGTTTCCATTGCGGTCTAAAGTACCTTGAAAATTAGGCAAATTAGTCTTGTGACATAGGTCTGTGCGTGACTTTCCAGTTCCCGCTGGATTTTGTCCTCCGCATGTAAGCTTAATGAAGCCTGAACATCATCGTCGGCCCATCGGTTGTACTTTTTAAACTTCATTGTTAATTCGAAAAGCAAACAACAAGTTCCTAGTTCCTGGGGAAAGTTTCTGCGGTGGAAACACTGCTTAAGAGTCATCAAACACAACAAAACCAGTGTAAATAAGGTGTGAAACGCAGTAAACCTCAGCTAAGTTCATATGATTTGATCGTGCTGGGAAACTCCAGCAATAGAGGTTGTGCAGTTGATATTGTACACTTACGTAATTGTGCAGCTATAGATTAGACTGTAAAATGTGTATGTCATATTATCCACGATGAAATCTGAGAGTAGATACAGTAGTAATGTACACAATATTTAATAATACAATATTAATATTACTAAATGTATATTTGCTATTTCAATATTTTAGACTCCTGAATATTAGTGCTCTTACACAGCATGCAATTTGCTTGATCATTTTTTTAAGTGTTGAAGATGAGAGCCGTCCGAATGCTGGTTAATTAAAGAGCTGCAAGCCTTAGTCAATTTGAATTCAAACTAGTACTCCACACGTAATGGTCTTTTTGTTGTTGTTGTTGACATCCTTTTCCTGAGAACAAGATCTCAAACAATTTCCAGCGCAATGTGCAGCCAAGGGATGTGGCATTTTGCAGAATGTCATATCGACATGATATCACACTCTTATATTAATCTTCCAGCTGTAGCGATATGTGTCTTGATGACAAATGTTTATATCCACATCAATCATCCTGTCTTCAGAAACCAGACCTTATACATCATAAGTTCTCAAATTCTTTAAAAGCCATTCTCTAAAGTTAATAAATTCAAAGACGTCAATGAAATGATTAGAGAGAACATGAAAAATGGCCGTTCTTAGTCTTAGGACGTGATTTTAGATGACACAGTATGATGAATGTGGCTTTAAAATGGTGAATTGCTAATTGAACTCAGCAGTCCGTGCCGGTGACTGCTTAACATTCCTGCTCAAAGTGAAATGTTCTGATCAATTAGACTCATCAGGTTGTAAGAGGTGATGTTTGTGGATGACCGCAGTGGCCTTTTGGTTTGCCTGCGGTCAGCAGGAACATTGTGAGGGCTCCTTGTGGGTATACTGTAGATGCTTTTTATCTACCAAAATTACATTTATATTCATCTTGAGGAAAAAGACAACTCAAAAAGTACATTTTTTCAAAGTATCCTTGTTGTAATAATTTATTTGTATTTATTTCTGTCTTTTTTCTTGGCAGATGTACAATGAAATGCTCTCTATTTTTACTTCAGTCATTATTTGATCAATAATAAAAGCCTAAATGCATGAGCAGCAATTAGTGTGAAGTCCATGCCAGTGACTTTATTTCTCAGTGTTACTTTAAAGTGGAAATGAAGCAGTCCGTCAAGTTTACTTTTAGTAAACTGATTCCCACTTTAATAAAAAAGTATATAACAAACACGATTAATGTAACCATTTTAAAGAAAATAGGATGTTTAGCTTTTGGAGCAAGGGCGCCGCCATCTTGCAATACCACTGCGTGCGACGTCATGGGGTTAGTTTGCTCTGTTGGCCAGTGAAGTAATAAAAGCATTTCTTTACTTTTTTAACACAAAAACAAACTTGAAAGGACTGTTGAGCCCATAATAAGTCCAATTGCGTATGCATTTGAGCTGATACGTCGAGGGGACCGAGTAGTACTACTGTTATGGGTGGAAGAAGTCGTAAACCATGAAGAAATGTCAGGTAGAGATGTATGTGGTATGATGGAACTGCTCCTTCACTGTCACAACACAAAGTCCTGTCTGATGTCACTCAGTCATTTTTGCTCTAAAGTCTATGCCTTATCGTTTTGTCATTTGAGTGATTCCAATGGATCGACCATTAGTTCACAGTAGGTCTGTCAAGAAAAACTGCTGCCATTTTCTCCTTTTTTTGAGTCATTCTTCTTGCTATAGGAAAACAAACAAATATAGGTAGTCTGGAACATTTTAGGATGGCTGGCTCTAAAAACAAACTGCACAACAATAAAAACAAAAGCAACATGCCTCCTCAGTCAGACATAACATCCTGCAACTTGGCTTGGAGTCGGATTCTGCTAAGGGGTAAATAATGGAACAGTTTTAAAAAGTAATTTTTTTTCACTATTACTTACAATAGGGTCTGCATTTTCATGGGTTTAAATAAAAGTTTTTTTGGTTAAAAGAGACAATAAAAACAACATCAAAACCACTCATAAATGAACTCTACTGTATCTGAGAGAAATGTAGTTAGTAGCACGTTGATTTGCCGTCTGTGGGTCTTTAATGCAGAGACTCTCCTCATGTGTTTGCAATTTAAATATAATGATGCATTTAAAAATTAATGGCCAAATGTATCATTACAAAAGTTCACAACGCTGTTGCAGGTGAAATATAATGTGGATAACATTGAGCAACAATCTCGGACGGAATGGAAAGGGAACGCTGGCACGTTTGGCTACCGCTCCTTTCTCCGTTTTTTTTTTTTTTTTCTGTTTATCAGTGTCCAGTGAGTCGCGGTCGCATCTCTTGGAGCTTTGGAAATTCCCCTCATTGCCATAATGCAGAACTGCGTTATAATATTTGGACTATTGTTGTTATCGTTGAGTTCTATCTGCTGGGATCATCCCTTCAACCGTTTGGATCAGGACAGTAGCAAGATTTCTGCCGCCGGAGATTCTCTCTTCATGGCTCTAAGGTACACTGCTTCTAATCTGCTGAATTTTAAAAGGAATTATTATCTACCTAACGGCACATATGAACTTTGTCGTAATCTCGGAATTCTGCGTCCTCCACGCTACATACATCGTGCGTCAAGACTCGGGTTTACACACTCCTCTTCGGATAACATCTCGGTGCCAGCATTTCAACGAAAAGCGCATTGATTGGCGTGTGCTGGCGACGATTTAAATAAATTGTCAGCGATTCGACGTGTAGAGCAGTCGTCACTAGCTTCTACAGCCCCACGTCTACTGAAATTGGCGCTGTTAAATGCACCCTAAATGTCCCTGATTTTATCGGACATTATCATAGAAACAGAACTCGACCTGGTGTGCCTCACGGAAACATGGCACAGTCAGTCTGATGGACTTCTGTTTAATGAACTTACCCCCACTGGCTATGGATTATTCGATTCCACATGACCCTCTGGGAGGGGTGGGGGTGTCATTGTGTTGTTTAATCAACATTTAAAAATAAGCCCTGTGGTTACCAGTTTTATTCTTTTGAATGTCTGGTTCTGAGCGTCACTGCACCCATCACTACTGTCACTGCTACAGTCTACAGGCCTCCTAAGACAAACAATGTCTTTTTATCTGAATTTGCAGATTTACTGTCCATGTTGTGCCTTAAGTTTGAGAGAACTCATATTCTTGGAGACTTTAACATCCATGTTGACAAAAAAGACTGTTCTGATCTGAAACAGCTTGTGGACTTCCCTACTCATAACAAGGGTCACACTTTAGATCTAGATCTAGATCATTCATGACACAGCCCTCCTCTGCAGACCTAGGGTTATCTGACCATTTAGCTGTCTTTTTTAATATGGAATTGTCACTTCAAAAAGGCTAATTTGCTCGTACAATAAATTATCGGAAATGGAAATCAATTGATCCCCTGGATTTCTCTGCCTTTATTGAGTCCACTTTAGGTTGTTTTTCTCCATCTGACCTTTGTTTCTTTGTTAAATTCTGTTCTCCTGTCTGGTTTGGACTTGTTTGCGCCAATAAAATCACGATCTGTGTCCTATGAATGCTCTGCTCCATGGTATAACGATGAGCTGCGCTCTAAGAAGGCAGCTGGTTGTAAGTTGGAACGTAGTTCTGATCTGAATGTACCTCACCAAGCTTGGAAGGACCACTTAATTGAATATAAGGCAGAGATTACATCTGTTAACAGACTGCTTAAAGGTAACAGTTCCTCTAGTAAACCCATTGCAGCTAATCTCTGTGATGGGTTTCTTGATTTTTTCAGCTCAAAGACTGATAAGGCACGTAGTTCTATGAGTATCTCTACCATCCCAGGTCACTTTGCTCACAGTATCTCTAATTTTTCTGGCAATACTTTTTCTAATTTCTCCACACTTGATTTGATTTCTATGAGCAAAGAAGTTTCACTAATGAAGGCCACCTCCATAGTTGATCCGATACCAACTGGTTTGTTTAAAGCATGCTTTGCCTCTGTTAGCTCTGCTGTTTTGAATATTTTAAATGACTTGCTGTGTTATGGTGCGGTGCCAGCAGCTTTCAAAATTGCTGCGGTTACACCTGTACCTAAAAAGACTAATGTTGAGTTGGACAATTTAAATAATTACCGTCCAATTTCTAATCTCCCCTTCTTAGCTAAAATTCTTGACTTCAATTTACAATAAACAATCAGTTTGAGCCCCTTCAATCTGGCATTCGCAAATATCACAGCACCAAAACAGCATTAGTAAAGGTTACTAATGATCTGTTAATTGCTGCGGACTTTGGCTGCCTGTCAATTTTGATTCTTCTTGACCTCAGTGCGGCCTTTGACACCGTCGATCATTCCCTGTTACTCTCTCGTATGGAATCTGTGTTTGGCATCACAGAGACCGCATTAAACTGGTTTAAGTCTTACTTATCAGACCGTAGGCAGTTTGTTGCCATGGGTGGGCACAAGTCCAAAATTGGCTCAGTCAGATTTGGTGTTCCCCAGGAATCTACTCTGAGTCCTTTACTCTTTAGTATGTATATTTTCCCTCTTGGTCAACTCCTTAGAACTCTTGGACTCAAGTTTCATTTGTATGCAGACGACACCCAGATTTACATTCCCTCAAAACCCGGTGACCATGCAGCTGTTGCTTTTCTGGAACACTGCATTTCAGAGATAAACACATGGATGTCTCATAATTTTCTTTGCCTTAACAGTGATAAGACAGAGGTTATGCTTATTGGTTCAACCCATCAGGTGCGTAAAGCCAGATCTTTCACACTTAATGTAGATGGCTCTGTCAAACATGGCAGGTTTCGCATTATGGTTTGTGCAGTGTTTTGATTTAGCGCTTAAAAAACATTTGCGAATATCTTCGAACACGGAATACAAGTTGATTAATCATTTTGTAAGCCCAAATGTCAAAATTTTGATAGCAAGTGGCAAAAAAATCTAAACAAAGTTGCCCATGGGTCATTTTTTATGTTGTTATCGTTATAAATGTCTATAACTCCTAAACAAAATGCAATACTGTCACCAAACTCGACACACATATGTATGGGCTCATTCTGAGGACACTTAAAAAAAATGGTGGGATTGTGCCTCGTGGTGGCGCTATAATAGAACAAAACATGAAATTCCCATTGACTACAATGCAGTATTATGATATAAAACGCTAATGCTATATTTTACCAATGCATTGGTGATTACAAAACTTGGTATGTGTCATCAGCACCATGCCTTTAAGGTACTCAAAAGGTTTCGAAACAGCGCCACCATGTAGTCCATACTGATGATAAGGCCTCTTGAGGCTATATCCCTGCAATGACATATTGACACCATATTGACACCCTGCTTTGACATATTGACACCAAACTTTGCATGTGTCATTGTTCCCTTATTCTGACCCCACCACATCAATTTCGCAACTGTGCCACCTATTGGTCGAAAGTGATAAACCATTAAAGCATTATTATTGACTGTATTTATAATTTTACAGCTATTTTGCTTAAAATCACCTTAATAGGTATTTAATGGCTCATTGTTACAGTTGGTCTGACACTCCCAGCCATGCTGGCATGTCTTATCTTCTTCTTTGCGCTTGGCCCCGATAATGGCTGCTTGCAGCTATATTCTTTGTTTTTGTGCATCTTTTTACTTTAACATTGTGTCCTTTTTGTAAAGAGCTTTGAGAAGTAGCTTTTCGTGGAAATCCCACACTACCGGATGTTTTGAATGTGTCGTCTCTTTCTGAGAAAAGGGAGAAAATGGCGGCCTGAGTGGCTTCAACATCGTCAGAGACGATAGCGTGAATAATACATACATTTGTTGTTCACTCGCTGAAATTAAAACGGAATAATCAGGAAAATGAGTGAAATACTTCACACTGCATGCTAAAGAGAATAAATGGCAATCCAATTAAAAAAACTTTGCAGAGTTAGAGAACATAGTTGTGTTGGTTTTGACAGACATTTTTTATGCATTAACTATGCATTCTGATTCTGACATTCCTGATTTGAATGTTTTCAAAACTTTTCTATTCTTGACAAATTTTTTTTTTTTTTCATTATTTTGGCAATAGATGAACTGTTAAATGAGTGATCTTGAGAAGAGTCCATGTAGTCGTCTGATTTGGCTCTCATATGATGTAATTTATATTATAGGCCTAAACTTGATTTAAAAAAAAATCTAATTTGAATATTATCTTCTCAGTTGTTTAAACAATTATCAAAGTTTGAAACAAATTTTCTTTAATTTTCCAATAAAAGATGACACATTTTTAGATGATTTGTTACATTTAATTACCCCTTAGCAGGCTTTGACTCTAAGCTGTGGAAACTGTAAAACAATCAATTATTTGCCTAAATTAAAGGCAGTTGGACTCCAGAGTGATCCTTACAATTTACCAACAAAAAAAAACTAGTGGTTCATTGACATTGATATGTGGCCGAGAATCAATTGCAACAGTGGTTCACTGACAGGTGAAGTGAATGACATTGATTATTATTGTTACAATGGCACCTGTCAAGGGGTGGGATATATAAGGCAGTCAGTTCAAGAATTCCATGCGTTGGAAGCTGGAAAAATTAGCAAGCGAAAAGATCTGAGTGACTTTGATCAGGGACAAATAGTGATGGCTAGATGAGTGAGTCAGAGCATCTCCGAAACTGCAAGTCTTGTGGGGTGTTCCTGGTATACAGTGGTTAGTACCTACTAAAAGTGGCAAGGAAGGATAATCAGTGAAGCAGCATCAGGTTCATGAGCACTCAAAGCTTATGGACGCCTGTGTGGAGTGAAGACTAGCCTGTCTGGTCTGATCACACAGAAGAGCTACTGTAGCTCGTATAGCTGGAAAACAGAATGCTGGCCATGATAGAAAGGTGTCAGAACACAGAGTGCATCACAGTTAGCTACATATGGGACTGCATAGCCACAGACTGGTCAGAGTGATCATGTGATCTATGTAACTCCTTAAATTAAGATGGCTCCTGCACTATACATTAGGCTTGTTCGACTTCATGCAGAGATGCGCAGACCAATCGGCAGCTGACTTGAAGCAGTGCATGCGGGTTAAACATTTTGTCTGACTTAAGACAGCAGCTACACCTTGTGACTGTGACGTATGCCATAAAAGTACAGCGAGAGCGATTCGAGAGCAGCCGGCTGGTGCATTCTGCGCAGCTTCTCCAGAGACCGACTGCACAAACTCTGATGACGACACAGCTGTTCCACGATTGGCCGGATTCACCGCGTGACAACGAGCACGTGTGTGTTGTGTTTATTCTAAAACATTCACCTCTACTAATGCTCACATCTTTATTTTTATAACAGTGAACACTCTTTTCATGTAGTCGCGATGTTATATTGTCATGTTTATCAAAATAAAACTGATAAAAAATGTAGATACCACTTCATTGATAATAGGCTTATGTTGAACTTTATTCTTGTACAATCAGATGCTGTATTAAGCAGTACATAACTTAGGCTATTGAATGAAAATGTCTCTGAAACATATGTATATTTGACAAATATTGCATTTTTTACACTTCGCGAGCGTCACTACTGGAAGCAGAAAGTGTCCGACTTTGTGTCTCCGTTTGCAGCTCCTCCGCGCCTGCACGCGGCAACTCCTGTCGATTGGTTAAATCCAGCCACAGCCAATCTCACATGACCATTTGCCTTTTTTTTTCAGTAAAGGAATAATTTTATCTTCTTAACTTCTTTTTGGTAGAGTGTGTGGACTCTCTTGAAATGTTTTACTATTTTATCTACACGCCTTAGATGGACTAGTTTGAGGGCACGGTGAGTTCCTGACCATTCTTCAATCCTTGGGTCCTGGCATTCATGTGGATGTTACTTACCACCTACACATACCATCTACTTAATGATTGGTGCAGACCACCTGCACCCCTTCATGGCAATGGTGTTCCCTGATAGCAGTGGTCTCTTTCAGCAGGATAACGCACCCTGCCACACTGCAACTGTTCAGGAATGGTTTGAGGAACATGATGAGGTCAAGGTGTTGCATTGGCCTCGAAACTCCCCAGATCTCAATCCAATTGAGCATCTATGGGATGTGCTGGACCAACAAATACAATCCATGGAGGCCCCAGCTCTCATCTTACAGGACTGCAAATGTCTTTGGTTCAGAGGTTCAGAGGTCTTGTGGAGTCCATGCCTCGATTATGTGCACAAATAGTCAAATATTCTATCTGTAATTATTATTTGAAAAATAACTGGGTGGTGCTGTGGAGCAAGTTGATTGTATTTGATCACAGAATGTCATCTTCCTCTAGGCACAGCGAAGTCTGGAATTACTTTGATCATATGATTTTATTAAATGACCTTACAAAATGGAATTACTTTTGATTAAATAGATCAACATGTCATTGTCGGGTGAAACTGAGTTATCATAAATGACCACCATAAAGTCCAAACACCAGTCGAGTGAGGAAAGACAACTGTCTGTCACTGCATTCGTGACTGCAGGTAAGCGCAGCTGTACCCTCGAGAGAGCCAAGAAGATAACTTATATGATAGCAAAATGATCTCGAGACATATGCGTCCTTTAAGATTCGTCGAGGGAGACAGGTTTAAGAACAGAAAAAACAAAGCACTGTAAGAGACGTCGCTTAGCACACCGTTATCTGTTTCCCTGCAATGTCTGTCAGTGGAGTGCATTTTCTCTGCACTCGGTCTTGTTGTCAGACCGAGGAGCCAACTTTCACCCGAGCATGTGAAACAATGTAAACACCATAACCATATGCTGACTCAAGTGTATATGCATGTTCTGCAACTGGCACAGTCTGCTTTTTTTCATTCACTCTGCTTCAGCTTAAATGCTTTTGTCCTGTATACTTTTTGTTTACGCACAAAATCTAAACATATAATGTAAATTTGTGTATATTTGATAATCATGAGCTTGTTCAGAAATGGTGACAAAAACTTAGTGATTAAAAAAAAACATTATTCTCATTAAACTTAATTTATATAAACAAATATAATTTAAAAAAAATGTATGAGCCCAAATATTCAAATACAATATTTAGAAAACAAACAAACACATCCCTAGAATAAGGGGGACCTACATGACGCAGGTATATGTGCAGTTTATTAACATAAATGTAAACTGAATACAAACTAAACAAAGACTTGAACCATACTAAACCTGAACAGAAACATAAACAGTTACATGAACAAAGCTAGACAGGGAACAATGGAGACATGAGGGCTATATATACACAGAGACTAATGACTAACAAGGAACATCTGTGCACAATCAAACAATGAACCAATGAGAACATAACACATGTGCTGCGTTCCAGTTCGCCTACTTATACTACGTCCTAAAAGTATGTACTCTTTTTGTGGCTCATACCAACTTACTTTATTGTATTAACCCTCTGAGCTGTTTTCTGTGCCCTGGAGTTGTTTTGACATGCCCTGACATTTGTGCTTATTTTTGTTACTTGTAACATTTTCATGGCTAAAGTCTGATTATTCTGTATTCAGCACAAACTCTGCTACAATAATATGTGAGCAGCATGTATGTAAAAGTTTGTAGTTTTGAGAAAATGACGTTTATGCGTAGTTTGTCGAAAAATAAATAAATAATTAAGTCACTGAAATAAGGCAATGAAACCCATACTGAATATTTGATCACAAGACTTGAAAACTGGATCACGTAGGCTAGAATTTTTGCTTCAAGACTGACCACTCATTCACATAAAACAATATATTGATTTAAAATTTGTAAGACGTGTTTTGTGTCAGGAAGGCTTATGCGGGGAGGGCATGAATCATCATGAATATTGATGTTTTTCACACCTGGAAAAACAAAGACACTCCCCTAATGGCCCTATCAGCTGAATGGGACTGTGAGGGAACTAAAACAAATAATATGAAGAGATTGGCTTTTTGAATTGTTTGCATTTATTTACAACACAACATAACGAAGGACAAAAATAAGGGACAACCGTGGTTCTTTATAAGAGACTCTCAAAATGTTTGTACTGTGTCATGTCACTAAGCCTTTCAACTTGTTTTGGATTTGTGTAAAGCTGCTTGGAAACCATGTATATTGTGAAGCATTATAAATTCAGCTTGACTTGACAGTCTATCAACGATTAAACAAAACAATATAACCTCTATGGTATGATCATACCCCTAAATTCAACATACAGTAAATTATACAATGGTAAGTGCAGATCCACATGTGGGTGCCTAGATTACAATGTTTCTACGAATTGCAGAAATCTATTTGCTTCAAAGATAGGTCCATTTTCTAATTGAACCTTGTGGTACAGTCAGTTGCTCAAAAGCTCATTCCCATTTTAGGTGTGTTTTTGTGTGTTCAAGCTGAATATTAATGCTCAGTCTCAGTCTTTCTACCACTTAGTGGGTGTAACCAAAATGGAATTGCAAAACTAACTGTTTCCAAAAAGGTGTCCCAAACATCTTCATCTGCCATAGGTTTGAAAAACCGGAAGTTCCTCCTCCACATTCACACCATTGGGAGCATCAGAGAGCTGCCCGCCTTGGCTAAAATGTCATCATTTTTTGCTGTTTACAGAACCTAAGGTTGTTACTGAAATAAGTGTTCTGAGCAATATAACTTTTCCTATCCTATCAGTAAAATCAACTCCTATAAAAAGCTATAATAAAAGCAATGAAGAATTGTGACAAGTAGAGTAGGTTTGGGTGGGGATGGATAGGCCATTTATAGGTTGTCAGGCAGAGTTATTGAGTTGTCTGCCAGCCTGTCAGTCGACTGGTTTTCAACAAAAAAAAAAAAATCCTCTCATGCACTTACTGAAGCAATACCCACCTTCTCTTGTAGATTCAATTGGCGGGCAGATGGCCTTACATTCTCATGCAAAATGTCCTGATACTCTTGAGAATTGGTAACCTGTCTAGTCTCTGAGATAGCTAAGTAGCCATTAACCATGATACTTTTTTCCTTACCTTTTTTTGTAGCTTTCACCCGAGAACACCATTTCCAAGTCTTTAGCTGACACCACGATTGTTCGTTGAACATTCTGCTTACACCTCCAACCTCATTTTATTGCTAGGACTCCAGGTTAGCTGACTTCTGACTCCAATTAGTGTTTGGAGGAGACATTAGCCTAGGGATTCACAAATATATGAGAAAGAAACAGATTTGTGCACAAATACATGGTAAATCCAAGGGTTAATTTTTTTTCCCAGCAACTGTACTGTTACAGAGCATAATATATAATTAGGTTGCTAAAAGGGTATGTGAAAAAAGTTTTTCTTGTTAAATGATTCAGAACATAAAAGATGCAAGATGTTAATGACGTACGTACTATGTTCAAATAATGAGAGCGCAATTCATATTTTTTTAAACTTTATAGAGCATCCTGATAATCACTCAGACGGAAGTACCCTTAGAGAAAGAATTATTTTACAATACACTTACAGTAAATGGAAAATTGTTGCTTTAGATCAGACAATATATAAAGCTATTTTTTTTGGTTTGTTAAAGTTAATGATAAAACAATATATATACTGTTTTAAAAACAAAATATCACTTAGACACATTGGTTCTAGCCACATTTTCATTCTTCAAGTTGTGATGAAATTGAAATGGCGATGAAACTGAGGTGGCGACGGATGCTCCATATTGTGACGTACATCCAAGTGAAACAGATTGTAAAAAGAAAAAATGTAGGATGGGGAATTGGTTCTGTCTATCAGTTGTTGTTTGGATGGAGGCAGATCTGAATGTGAGCCTGAAGTCGAATGTAAGTAAGGGGTGGGTTACAGTGCATCCAGAAAGTATTCACAGCGCTTCACTTTTTCCACTTTTTGTTATGTTACAGCTTTATTCCAAAATGGATTAAATTCATTATTTTCCTCAAAATTCTACAAACAATACCCCATAATGACAATGTGAACAAAGTTTGTTTGAAATCTTTGCAAATTTATTACAAAATAAAAAACGAAAAAAATCACATTCCACAGTATTCACAGCCTTTGCCATGACACTCAAAATTGAGCTCAGGTGCATCCTGTTTCCACTGATCATCCTTGGGATGTTTCTACAACTTGATTGGAGTCCACCTGTCTATATAAGGTCCCACAGTTAACAGTGCATGTCAGAGCACAAACCAAGCCATGAAGTCCAAGGAATTGTCTGTAGACCTCTGAGACAGGATTGTATCGAGGCACAGATCTGGGGAAGGGTACAGAAAACTTTCTGCAGCATTGAAGGTTCCAATGAGCACAGTGGATTTATCATCCATAAATGGAAGAAGTTTGAAACCACCAGGACTCTTCCTAGAGCTGGCCGCTCGGCCAAACTGAGCGATCGGGGGAGAAGGGCCTTAGTCAGGGAGGTGACCAAGAACCCGATGGTCACTCTGATAACACTCTGATGTTTGAGGAGAACTGGCACCCCGACTGAGCCTGGTTTCTCCCAAGGTTTTTTTTTCTCCATTTATGCCACCTGATTGGTTCCTTGCCACTGTCGCCTTTGGCTTGGCTTGCTCAGTTGGATACACAACATTTTCAAATAAATATCTAAATAAATTTAATTACTAAACTAAATTAACTATGTCAACTACATTACTTGAATATATATGATAATTGAAATGAGCTAGATGACATCACCGTTTTCTCCACAGCCGAATCAAATTCGGTTGCATTATTTTCCTGTTTAACACTGTGAAGCTGCTTTGAAACAATCTGCATTGTAAAAAGCGCTATATAAATAAAGTTGACTTGACTTGACAGAGCTCCAGCGTTTCTGTGTGGAGAGAGAAGTGGATTCTTCTCCTTTAAGAAGAACAACCATCTCTGCAGCACTCCACTAATCAGGTCTGTATGGTAGAGTGGCCAGACGGAAGCCACTCCTCAGTAAAAAGCACATGACACAATGAATTTTGTTTCTAATGAAACAAAAATTGAACTCTTTGGCCTGAATAGCAAGCGTCATGTCTGGAGGAAACCAGGCACAGTTCATCACCTGGCCAATAGAGGGTATGCATCGCCGTCACTTTCCAGCCGGAACACGCCCTCAGCCGGACTGAGTGGCAAAAGAGCTGCAGCATGACTGGAGTTAATAGGGGAAAAAATTCAGTTTAAACTAAAGGTTCGACTCGATATTGTGTTCCTTACAACTTACCAAAGATCCAGTGATCCATGGATATTGACATGCAGCTAGGAATCGTGTTTCCTGACATTTATATGAGCCTGATTTCGATACATAAATATTTATCACTGTCAGTCATCACAATTTTGAGAGTGAATCTGCATTTATATGCAGATATGGGTCTATGTATTGAAGCGTGTATGTGGCCGCTTGTCAAGAATGGAAAACAAAAGTTTTATTCAAATAATTTTTTTTATATCGCCTAGACGGTGCAAAGAGTGCTCCCTGTATAATCACTAAAAGCTGTCACTCATTCAATGAATGCAATCTCACTAAGTTCTGTTATATTAATCAGTGAAGCTGAGGTCACAATGAATCTCTTTTTTTACATGATGTCTACACTTAGAGAGGATTAGCACACATGCAGAACTCAGCACTGGACAAAAACTTGACCGGTGAGTGGATTCTAGCTTCAGCACCTGTGATTGGCCATTGTGTTGTAGAAATCAACAAAAATGTCTGTGATTGGCTACATTGCTCACCGAAGCGAAAACACTTTGGAAATTGAATAATTTGACGAGTGCAAACACAGATACGTACTGGATCTTTTGACAACTCTTTTTCGCTAATACTATGCTATTGTTACAAATTCTTACAGAGGATTACAGATCCTAGACCAGCAGACCTAGGGGTTCTGGGTTATTTTTAATCTCTTTTTAAAATCTAGATGTATAGTATACTACCTTTAGTTTAACTTTTTTTTCGTATTTATCTTTTAGCTTTCTAATTATTTATTTGAACTAATTTTAGGTTTTAGGTTTCTTAATTGAAATCTACACTGGTTTGGTTACACTCTTTTACGTACTCAGTAATTTAAATATGATATTTAAATTGATAGTTCAAAAAATAAATAAAACGTATATTTAAATTATTTCAAACAATAACCCCTTATCTTTAAAATAAAACAATACAGGGCAATAAACAATGAATCAAGTTATAAAGAAACAATTCAACTGTCAATATAGGTAAACAGTTCAATGATCAGTGTATTTTCAAATACCAGTCTCTGAATTCAAGGAGAAAAAACAATCAACCATACCCCAGTGAGACATTAGATGCAACAGTTCAGGCCTACCGTCGTGCTGAACAGAAAGAACAGACAACTGTCAATTGAGAAGAGAAAAGAGTCCGACATCAGTTCACCCTGGTATCCAGCACAGATGTTTTCCTCCATCTGCTTAAAATGAGCAGTGAATCTGCTGAAATCCTTAGATTTTGCATTTTAGTCAAGATTCACTGAGAGGCTCGCCATCTTGATCAACGCGGTGGTGAGCTCAGTCCATGTCATCGCCGTGTCCACGATGAAAACACTCAAAGATCTCTCGTGATAACAAAATATAGTTCAGTTCAAACAAAATAAATATCTGTCTAGACGTTCTGTCTATTTTAAAATCACAATCATTGTTGTTTTCTCTCAAACTATCTTTGCCGATCTTTCTGTGCTCACATCTCCGTCTCTCTCACTTTCCGCACGCTGCTGACGTCATCCGCTTCCTTCATGTTCCTTTTGCCTGATAGGTCGGCAGTGAACTCCACCTCACATTCTCTTAAAGGCAACATAACATTCAAATACAGTATATACATTTCTTACATTTAAAATATGAGAAAAATAACAGCAAAAAGAAAACACTTTTGAATTATTTATGAGAAAAAAAAGTTTAACTTTGCATTTCTAAATTTCAGTTATTAATTTACTTTTCTCTTCTTTTTAGTGAACCCTCCGGCTTACTATTATTTTTTATTTTCTTAATTTTTATTTGTAATCACTCTGGGTTACACCTGGTGGTGGCAGCATCATGCTGTGGGGATGTTTTTCAGCGGCAGGAACTAGGAGACTAGTCAGGATCGAGGGAAAGAAGAATGCAGCAATGTACAGAGACATCCTTGATGAAAACCTGCTCCAGAGCGCTCTGGACCTCAGACTGGGGTGAAGGTTCATCTTCCAACAGGACAATGACCCTAAGCACACAGCCAAGATAACAAAGAAGTGGCTACAGGACAACTCTGTGAATGTCCTTGAGTGGCCCAGCCAGATCTTAGACTAGATTGAACATCTCTGGAGAGATCTTAAAATGTCTGGGCACCGACGCTCCCCTTCCAGCCTAATGAAGCTTGAGAGGTCCTGCGAAGAAGAATGGGAGAAACTTCCCAAAACATAGGTGTGCCAAGCTTGTAGCTTTATACTCAAAAAGACTTAAGGCTATAATTGGTGCCAAAGGTGCTTCAACAAAGTACTGAGCAAAGGCTGTGAATACTTATGTACATGTGATTTTTTTTTCTTCCGTGTTTTATTTTGAATAGACTTGCAAAGATTTTAAACAAACTTCTTTCATGTTGTCATTATAGGGTATTGTTTGTAGAATTTTGAGGAAAATAATGAATTTAATCCATTTTGGAATAAGGCTGTAACATAACAAAATACGGAAAAAGTGAAGCGCTGTGAATACTTTCTGGATGCTCTGTAAAGTCGACTAAATTATTGTAGAAGTCCTGCCTTTTTTCACCAGAAAGAAGTCTGATATTTCACTGGAAGATAATGACATTTTGATTAAAAATTAAACATATTGATTTGATTATATTTGATTATACATATATAATCAAACATATTTTTTAAATGAAACATGCATGAATTAATTGTTCATAATAAGATCAATGACATGCATTTAGAAAATAGGGTAACATTCTACAATAAGGTTCCATTAGTTAATGTTAGTTAATGCATCAAATAATATTAACTAACAATGAGCAATACATTTGTTACAGTAGCTATTAATCTTTGCTAACATTGATTAATAAAAATACAACTGTTAGTTGTTAGTTCCTACAGTTCAGGTTCAATAACTAATGTTAACAGATGCAACTTTTGATTTTAATCATGTTGAGATTAACATTAACTGAGATTAATAAATGCTGTAGAAATATATTTTTTAATTGTTTATTTTAGTTAACTAATGTAGTTAACTAATGTTAAAGTGCCCCTATTATGCTATTTTAAAGTTTCCTAATTTAGTTTTCTCATAATATACATTGCATATCACCACAAGTTTCAATGATTCTCAAACTCGATGGATGAATCAGTCTCTCTAAATTCCTCCTTTCCGTGGTCCTCCTTTGGTCAGATGGCCCAGTCTGTTGTGATTGGTCTACCGCGTACAATGCGTATTTCGGAAACAAACGCCCATTACCATAACTGAATTCTAGGGGCCTGTACCATGAAGCCAGTTTCGCTGGCTCACCAGATAAGTTTCAGTTTAGATTGCGCCAATTCTGGGTTTTAGGTGTGTTTATCGTCTTAGTAACTTAAACTCCACAGCTAACCTGCAGGTTATGTTCTGCATAAGAGATCTCAAACTGAAATTGGACCAATCAGCTGTGAGCAAAGTGACATTTAATGCTGATTGCAATAAAGTCACTACCCCAGTTTCTCTTGCTCCAAATTAAAGGTCACTATATTAAAAAATATATATTGTCTGGCTTTAATGATAATTACTTAAAGGATTAGTTCACTTCAATAGTTCACTCACCCCCATCTCATCCAAGATGTTCATTCATGTCTTTCTTTCTTCAGTTGAAAAGAAATTAAGTTTTTTGAGGAAAACATTCCAGGATTTTTCTCCCCATCACAGACTTCCATGGCAGCCAAAATGTTGAAGGTCCAAATCAATGCAGTTTCAAAGTCCTTCGCAGGGCTTCAGAATAGGGTCTTATCTAGTGAAACGATTGGTCATTTTTTTTTTTTTTTATAAAAAATTTATATATTTTTTAACCTAAATTGTTCATCTTGCGCTGCTCTGCGATGTGCCATGGATTGCACAATCATGGCGGAAAGGTCACGCAAGACGTAGGCAGAAGTACCGCCCCAAGCAAACTTCAAAATCACCTGACATTGTTGTTTTACCTTTTTTTTTTTGCTAAAGGATGTTTGTATTAGTCTTCGCATGTGTGCTTTGTAAACATGGGGGCGGTACTTCTGCCTATGTCTACCGTGACCTTTTTGACGTGATTGCGCAATCATTGGCACGTAGCAGAGCAGTGCAAGATGAGCAATTTAGGTTAAAAAGTATATTCATTTTAATTTATATTTTTTTAAATGACCAATCGTTTCGCTAGATAAGACCCTATTCTGAAGCCCTGCGAAGGACTTTGAAACTGCATTGATTTGGACCTTCACCATTTTGGTTGCCATGGAAGTCTGTGATGGGGAGAAAAATCCTGGAATGTTTTCCTCAAAAAACTTAATTTCTTTTCGACTAAAGAAAGAAAGATATGAACATCTTGGATGAGATGGGGGTGAGTAAAATATCAGGAAATTTTCATTTTGAAGCGAACTAATCCTTTAATATAATAATTCGATATGATTTAGAATTGATATATAAATATATATAAATCAATTCTAAATCATATCGAATCCATAATCCATTACACACTGTTGTGAATTAATTAGAGTAATAATATAATGTTTAATTAATTGTCTTCAATAATAACAGAAACTGTTTAAATTGCTGTTTATTAGGTTGTTCAGCTTTAAGAAAAGTCTACCCATAATGCTTAGTGGCAGAGCAGAAAAAAAGAGAAGAAGAGAGAAATGAGACTGATTCAATGTGTTTGCGCACAATTTGTAATCCTGTTCATAAACTTCAGTAAACAGTTTGTTTTATTTTAATTCCAGTCGTCAGTGGTCATTATTGCTTTGCTAAGAAGAAACAACACGACACACACAAGCAATTTTAGTTTATAAATGATTAAGCATTTAGTTTAAATGAATATTAATATATACAGATAGTATGTAATAAGCTGTAGAATAAATAGATAAAGCTTTAAAAATGTGACCGAGTCTCTAGCCTAATATATATATATATATATATATATATATATATATATATATATATATATATATATATAATCAACTATATAAACTGATTTCACAACTTTCACTTGCACTGATAGCAAGATATTTTCTTTATTTATCCTCTTTCTGGGCAAAGTATTTTCTTCTGTGTAAATTCATTTAAATTCTTTATATTCTTCAATCTCTTAATCTTCTGCAAAATAGTTTTGAATCTCGGTGGCTCTCTCGCTAGAAGTGAATCACGCTTTCTCTGTGTTGAAAGGCATGTGATTGGCTGTTCACTACTGATGTCACACTTTCATGTGCACGCACTCCACAAACTCAGGATCAAAGCCTGAGTTGACAGAGAAAGCTGATGATCAGCATCATGGGACCAACAAAGCCGGACTAGATTGGTTTGGTTTTGTCAACTCGAAACTAATCCTGTAACCCTGAGTTTGTTCAGCTACCATCATACCAGCTCCGTCCGGCGTCCGGAGGCTTCGATAGTAAACACTGTAAAGACAGTTACGAGGATGTCGATTTCACACCTGCGCAAGTCTGAATCAATGAAACATTGGAAGAACTACAAACCTTGAGCAGGACGTTTCTCAGTGATGCTACATCATGAGCTGTTTCAACTGTTATTAACAACCATCAGCATTAACAAGTGTGTGTGTGTGCGTGTCTAATGTATTGCAGTGCACATGCGGGAACTGTATCAATAACAGTGCATACGTTAGCCCAGCTGATGTAAACATTAACGTTTGCAAAAAAAAATCTTGCTCCATTCTTTATCTTTACTCAAAGTAGTAAGAATGACAGACAATCTGCATTAATAGACAGTTTTAGGTAATACTGCAGCCCACAGCTGATTTACAGTAGTATTTCTGTAAGACAGTAATAACGTGAGTTAGCCAGATACTTACACAATATGAAACACAATAAACACATTGTAGAGCAATGTCTTCTCTACATGATGCTATCCAGTATCGGCTGCAGTGTTTGCTGTGGTTCAAGGTTTCCCTGGTGTCTGCGCACGCAATAAGTGGACAGGCAATATGCTAATGTTTCGTTGTGACGTCACAACGAAACGGCTTAGGACGCGTTTGAAAGACGATTCGTTTAATTGACTCTTTAAATCTTACGACTCTTATACGCTGCACTTTCAGATTTAAAACTTTGCAGTATGTTCATAATAGGGGCTCTTTAACAAATGAAACCTTACTACAGTTTACATTTCCAGAATACTTTTTGGTGTCACTAGATTAGAACAAGCAAAAGCTACTCCATTCTTCAAGACTTTTCCCATGACTTAAACCTTGAAAGTTTAAATTGAAGTTCAGGTAAATTCACATTCGCTATTCACTGAATTCTGATGAAAGTGCAGTTTTAAATCAGGGTTGTGTGTTTAGTAGGGTTTGATCTCAATCAATGCTGTAATATCTTTGGATCTAACAGTAGGAGACCACTGCTGCTCTGAGAATAAATTTTATCTATACTCCCATCACAGCTGTGAATGACATACTCACTGTGACCTTGACAAGATTCTTATCAGTAAGCTGTTTTATCAGCCCAAATCTGCTGCGGTGTGAGTCTTCAGCACATGGATCATTCACCATATTCCACCTCAATAAAATTATGAAAAAGAAAGTTACTGTTGCTAATATTAGTATTTTAGGGAATAGACATCAGCTAAGGTTAGTGTAAAACCACAAACGTTAGCCTACTAAACATAGTTAACGGCCTAGCGTGTTAAGCTAGACTATCAACAAAAACAGCTCTTTGCATTAGGGCTGAGTAAAAAGTCACTTCAAGTCAAATCAGTAAGTGGTCTTTGCTTTTATTATTACTTTTTTCGGAGTGTCTATTCACACCAAGTGCAAATAGCGTGCCTTGTTGGCAAGTGCTATTCAGACTAGCTCCGCCTAACAAGGCCTTGCTGTGCCAAACAAGATAAAAAAACCCGCAAGGAATTCAATGTCTTCAGTGGTGCAATCAGTAAAGCATATGGCTTATGGGTCATTTTTTGACACGATCAACACGGGTTCGAATCCGCCTTTTGCAGAGCTTGCTCTTCTCTCCTTTCTCATCACATCGGAAAGGCATTTACTTTGAATAAAAATTAAGAAAATGTTCTAAATGTGGAAATAAAGTGCCTAACGAAATGTTTAATAATAATAAATGCATTTATTGGGTAGAGTTAAGGGTAGGTGTAGGAAGGGGTTTTATTGTCCCTTTAAGACGGCATCTATTTAATAATTTAAATAAATATAATCATTTACACTCTATATTATTACTGCATCCTGTACAATACTGAGGTGCAAACAGTATGTATGTCAAAATAAAGTATAAATTACATGTAATTACTATTTATATTGCAAAGAACTGCTACTTTTATATGGTGTAAATAGAATATATCACTATTTTCACTTAGTAAATAGCATCTACAGCTATTTGCACTTAGTGTAAATATCATCTATCACTAAGAAAATATGTTATTTTCACTTAGTGTAAATACAATCTATTTACACTTGGTGAAAATAGCATCTATTGCTATTTGCACTTAGTGTAAATAGCAATTATTATTAAGACACTTGGTGTAAATAGCCGCTGCCTTATTTTTTTAACTACTATTACATTTGCAGTAAACCATTTGTATGTAGCTAGTTGTTTTTAAGCAATATTTGTTCTTTTCAGATCATGTCTTTTTCATGGGGGAAAATTTCACTTTTTTAAATTTTCAGAGAGGTAAAAAAAAGATAAATTGTATGTTACCTGTGCTGGCAAAATGAGTCGGAAATGTGCACTGGATAATTTCACGCTACAGGCAAAACAAGTGAGAAATTTAGATTTTGAGTTTTTCATAAAAATGTGTTCATTAAGCCCCCGTCTAGCTATCCCAATGCTTCAAATAGCAATTAAACATCTACAATGTACTTTACTTGTACTTTACAGTTTTCAGTGAGGAGTACCTTTCTTTTGTCCACACTGACAGATCCGACGCGTACGAACAAAGACACCTCTCACAGCGCGCAATCCCGACATACACACATACACAGAATTACAGTATTTCAAAATATATGTCTTGGCAAGTATTCACGCAAACATTATCTGTTATGTCTTAAATGAATGTTTGGTTAACTGTTGGGTAAAAACATCTGTTGTGTGACATTATTTTAGATATGTGCGGTACAGTAGGTCTTAATATATAGTCTGTCTCATTAATGTTAATCAAACAATTGTGGTATCATGGAAAGAAAAAAAGTTGAATATATATTTTTTCCTATAGGTATTTGGTGTTGACTTGGTGTGTGTCAAATTTGGTGGTATTACCAGGGATTTTAGGGGTATGGTTGCCAGGTGATTTAGATTTGGAACCTTTAGAAAACTTGAACTACATTTTTTTTCTCAAAATTGACTTTGCTGACTCTATCGACTTCAAACAGGTGTAGCTCAGTCATTTTGTCCGGTTTTTAATAGAGAATGTGAAAATAACAATAATTTATTTTTGAAAATGGGCTCATTGTGACTCATTTTGCCAGCATGGGTCACATATATTAAATATTGTCAACATGGATAAATATTGAGATATATAATTTTTGTTTCTATATTGTCCAGCCATACAGTTTGCATAGAATAAGAATATATAATATACTGAATAAGCAAGTGCTTAAGTTTTTTTGTTGTGTTTTAGTGTTCAGCAGCACTAAAGGTGTTTGAAACGTAGGGAGAATGAACAGTCATAAACAGATCCTTTCAAATAAGCCAAAGCTGCAGCTTAACTGTATCATTGAGAGGGGGAGGGAGTTTGCAATTTCCCATTTTGCATTCTTCAAGTATTCAAAATCTGAATAATTTGATCCCCAAATTAAAATTAAACAAACAATAAAACAAACAAGCTCTTGTTGAGTAAATTGGATTTCAAACCAGACAAAACGGTATTGTCTATGGATTTGTGCACTATTTTTTTTTTCATATGGAACTCAGTTAAACATCTGACATTTTTCATTAACATTGTGAAATTATGAAGAGCTAAATAGTTTAAGACTTTTTTTCTAGCTCTTCCTTTAAAATAAGAAAATAGGGCTCATTTTTTCTATGAGTTGCCAAGCAACATTTTCACTTTTCTTGGAACTGAATGTAGCATTGCATTGATTTTGAATAGGAACTGTGTTCCAGGAAGTTTTTCGTCAACACTGCATGCCTTGCTTTGTCTCCAAAAACCCTGCTTAACTATCCTTGGCTTTTGTATTAGTCAGAAGATTTTGCCCATTAATATAATTAATGTCAACAGAGTCAGGCCAGTTTACACCAGATGCCTTTTATCACAAGCAACAGGCGGTAAAGTATTTGTAGAAGACAGTCTTTGGTGTCCAAGTGACTTGCCTAGGGTGGAGATGGGAGATCTTTGTAAAGCCTGTTTCATGCTTGATGTGTCTAAGTGCAAGGATGTGTGCATGTGCCAAAAGTGACGTTATCATGGTGCTTTCGGCAACACGTATTGTATCTGCAAGATTCTGTTGCACCTTTAAAAAAAAAAAAAAAAAATTATGCATTTTCTTAAAACCCATTGGTTTTGATGGCAGTCTTGTTGAGCAGATTTCAAGTCACCTTTATTTATATAGTGCTTTTTACAATGCCGATTGTTTCAAAGCAGCTTCACAGTGTTAAACAGGAAAATAATGCAACAGAATTTGATTCGGCTGTATAGCCGCTCTGGAGAAAACAGTGATGTTATCCAGTTCATTTCAATTATCGTATAGTGACAATGTGGGCAGATCAGTAATTGAGATGTACTTTGAGAAGGACTTAAACCCTTACGGTTTAAAACCAGAAACTTTGGCCTGCATGTGTTGATCCTACTTTAGTCCATACTTAAGTCCATTACTGTTAAGACTGAGGGTGGGTTGTCCAATGCTAGGCATGTCATGATAACTACTTGTTGTTGGGCGATATATTGTTCCAGAAATAATTGCGAAATGCAGTATTATTGTTATTTTAAGACCATTTTATGCCTCTGAATATATAATCATACTATAACAGCATAATAATGCAAGTGGCTTACACACTTTCAAATGACAATGAACTTAAATTTTAGATACTGGACATTTAGATACTGGAATTGAAGTGTCAATACTAATAATAGTGTTGAATAAATAATAAATAGCCCTTTGCTAACAAGTGCACAATAACAAGTAGGAAAAAAAACCACTTGCAAATCCACAAAAGCCACTTATATGGAGATTTCCCATCTACAGATTTTTCCCTTTTTTCAGTGAAGTAATGGTGCACACCATTGCTGAAAAACCACAAACCCTACTTAGCAGTCAGATGTCCTTATGAACAAATGCACATATGCCTCAATAGGCCATATCTGCTGCTAAATCTATTTTTCTAGAGGAATGTTTTTTAAAAGTTGAAGAACTTCTTATAACGCTGCGTCATGCACAAGATGGTGGTTCCCCGAGAACTAAATGTTCCCCTCCGGTTATTTTCCTGGTTGCATTCGCACCACCAGTAGGAACTTTGAAGTGACATAAGCCACGCTTATTGTTGTGACTTTTATTTTGATGGCACGGTGGACATTTATTTTGACGCCGCTGAGAACGCTGAGCACAGAGTGCTCACAATCTCCGTCTTGATTAGCTTACGATCTTTTTAACAGTCCTGTCTAATATGTTATTAGGTAGAACTGTTATACAAAGAAAGTAGACATTATGTGAAAAAGTATTAGCGTTTGCCGTGTGGTTGATGTCCAATGTCACTAGCTGAGCAGAAATACATAATCATGTTTCACTTGCTCCCCTCAAAGTTGCGTTGGATTGTCACCTTAGCATAAGGGTTGATAGGTCCATCTGTCACTGTTTTCCATGTTAGTTAGTTCATATAGCAATGGCGGATGCTATTTCGCGTGCATTCAACCAGTCAGCGTACACTTTTGTCACTGGTAGTTCCTATTGTGCTGGGTTAGACCCTACTCTAAAGTAGTCGCGATTCGCCTCTCACAAGGTAACATGCTCTAAACACACCTCTTAAGCATGCAGAATAATATACATGGATTAGTTTTTTTTTTTTGTAATTGCGGCTTTGAACGATTACATAATCGTGGCACCCGTAATCATAATCGCAATTAGAATTTCGATTATTTGTGCACCCTAGGCAATATATATTTTGTCACCAAAAACAATCAAGGTCATGTCCATATATCAAGCAAAAAGTCGATATATTGGTTATCACAACAGGCCTATCCAATGCCAACACTCTAACTGACATTTCTGACAAATTGTTTCTAATCCCACCTATTGAAAACTATAAAGCTCTATCCAAAAACATTCCTTTGACATCAGACATTTCAGCAGGACACATCTGTACCCACAGGATGGGGTGTAACCTGAAGTGATTTAGTCTATATTAGTATTCTGTTTCATCTACAGCCAGGAAGGAGCTGGGGGGTGAGGCAGTGTGTGTACGTCTCAGACTGCTCTCTCTTTGGTCCACTGCACCAGTGGCGGATGGTGTCAGACATCTCCAGCTGGAATGACCGTCTGCCGCCCCTCCGTCCTGGGAAGCAAAGCGCCTTCCAAACGTCTGAGAGCCAGATGTTGTCACCCCAAAATCACACTAAAGGACTAGTACACATACTTACACTGACGCACACATGCATAGACAGCAGCAGCAAATAACTGCATTCCCAACACCATTTGGCCATCAGAGGCTTGTAGTTTCCATCATCTCCATATTTCATTTCCTGCTGTGGATCTGAAAGCTCATCCCCAGAGGATTTCTAGCTGTCATACTGTCACAAGCACTAGCTCACACCAGTATCTGAGAAAAACCATTGATGTTTACCAGCCTTCTCAGACACATCTTTCCCATTTCTGCCATCCTGTACGCCTCGCTCATCAGTTTTCTGTTGCTTTCACGACAGTGTTTCCAAATTGTCTGTCTGTTCTTTCTTTTAGGTGTAATGGTTGGTCTAGCGAGAGTGTAAATTCAGCTGGATGGTTGATTTTTTTTAAATTGAGATTACAATTAAATGATTTGAGTTGCAATGCTCAACATTCTTGACTAATACATTTCAATGACTTTTTCATTCATTAGAATGGAGGAAAAGGGAATTTTGGAATCATCAAATCAGTCAATTCAATTAAATCGTTCAAAGGAGCTGGTTTAAAAGAACGACAGACTCAGAATTAAATTAATTCCCATGACTTTTTGCTTAAAAATTATTCAGACCGGTTTGTGAATCAATTGGACTGATTCATTAAAAATAACTGATTTAAAATAACAAATAGCTCACAAATCACTGAATTTCTCCATGACCTTTCCATTCAATTGGATAAGGATTTTTTAAAAATCTATCAATTTCAGACAAATCACTAACAAATTATGCAATTTGCAGATCAGTTTCTCCTATTTATTAAATAAAACTTATGCAACATAATGATTTCCTATAACTCAGCCTTGTTGACTAGTGAATTTCTTATAGTCATTATAAATAGATGTTATTTTAAAGTTGTTCAATAAATTGGCTCAACCGAGTTAAAAAGGAGCTACTAAAAAGAAATACTGGCCCAGTATTCAATTAATTTACATGACTTGTAGATAAGGATTTTTAAAAATCATTTAATTTTAGAACGATTCACTAACAGATCATTCAGGGCTGTGTTTCCCAAAAAGCATTGCAAGCCCAAGTATAATGTAGAGACCATTAGTGCTTTTGGGAATCGCAGCCCAGACCGATTTGTAAATCAAATTGTGACTCAGAAAATAAAAACTGAATTTTTAATTATTGGACAAAAAAACTCCACATGTAGTAACCTAGAATACTGTCTAACACTTGATGGCTGCTCTGTCAAGTCCTCGTCGTCAGATAGGAACCTGGGTGTGCTCTTTGATACCAATCTCTCATTTGAAAGCCACGTTTCTAGCATCTGTAAAACTGCATTCTACCATCTTAAAAATATATCTAAATTACGGCATATGCTTTCAATGCAAAATGCTGAACAGTTAGTTCATGCGTTCATGACCTCAAGGCTAGATTATTGTAATGCTCTACTGGGTGGTTGCACTGCTCGCTTAATAAATAAACTGCAGCTGGGCCAAAACGCAGCAGCTCGAGTTCTTACTAGAACTAGGAAGTATGACCATATTAGCCCGGTTCTGTCAACACTGCACTTACTCCCTATTAAACATCGTATACATTTTAGAATCTTGCTAATTACTTACAAAGCACTAAATGGTTTAGCTCAAATCAATTAAATGTTTGTTAGGCTGCATTAACTAGGTCTGCCGGAACTGGGAATAGTTGGTTTGGTTTTATTATTTTCCTGTTTAACACTGTGAAGCTGCTTTGAAGCAACCTGCATTGTAAAAAGCGCTATATAAAAAAAGTTGACTTGACTTGACTTGACTCAGAAGAACTTGACTTGACTTGACTCAGAAGAACTTGACCTGACTTGACTCAGTTTTCATGACCATTCCAGTGGTTTGTGATGATAAAAAAAAAAAAATGTAAACTGTTTCATTGAACAGAATTGATTCAAAAGACCGACTCGCTCCAAATTAAGATATCACTATTAAGAGCAAATTTGAGTCTACATGAGCACTGTTTAACCAATGAAATATTTTATAGCAGAGCATTTACAAGCCTTTATAAGCCAATTTAAATATCCCCATCTATTTCCTTGGCTATAGGGACCCTGGAGTTAAAGGTGTGGTATGTAGGATTAGGATTAGGATTATTGGAGACTGTCGTTTAACCCCCCCACCTCAGTCTCGACACTCACGCCGGTTGCCAGCATGAGGACACACAACAGGAGCAAGCGCAATTGATGATGAAAGCCACACTGTAAGTTGATAAGTTGATTTATCTTCGTTTTAATAATCTCTCGTTCATAGAGATTTTAGATGGATGCAGATGCTTTTTAGGTCGGGTAGAATCTGCGATCTCTGACCCAGTTTGTTTGATGGCTTCCATGGCTGCTGCAATACGCTGTGTTTTCCGCCAACTGGCAACCTGTGGTGTCCAAACACTACTGGGTAAACTGGCAGTGTGGATTAGCGCACCGACCAAAACAAAAACAGACATTCTGACACGGAATGCACGTTTCAAATTAGAATAACTGGTTAACATTGTTTTTCAGAGAAAAAAAGTAGGTGGATTTAGCTTTTTTCCTAAATATCTGCAAACATATTATGGTATCTTTATGTTTTAGTAAAGTGAAAAACTTACATACAGCACCTTTAAAATGACATAATCTAGTGGCGTGAACCTTCCCATGCATTTTGGCAAAACAAATTAGAATGACGATAATTTACATGGATATTAGTCAGCCATTGACCTTTAGCACATCAGTATTCATTTTCTCCATGTGGATAAATGGATCTTGACACACTATCAGTCAAACTACAAAAATTACAGCCTACACAAATGATGTGATATTTTATTTATAAGTCTATAATTACACAAGTTCCATGTTTTAAAAATTCATCCATTGTGGCAGGTGTAAATGATAGCCAATGATCTGAGGAGAGAGGCAGAGAGTGATAATGTGAATCTCCCTACAGAAACTAAGGCTGATTGAGAGTTGAAATATGAATGAATTGAATTCATCATCTGGAACATACACAAACTGTTCCAGTACAGCATGCCTGTGTGCTCAAGTGTAGGATTAGAGAAATTACTGTGGGACTTTGGGGGAATTGCAGGGTCTTGACTAGAAGTGTTAAATAAATGTGCTGGGAAATTGAGGTTAGAAGGGAATCTATGAGCAATTAAAATAGGTTTAAATGAGTATTGGCTAGGAAGAGCTTTACAGACCTTTGAATAAACAGTCGTGGTACCACAGATTACATCATACAGTATGTGAGAACCCGAACATCCCACACACATGTGCTTGTTGAACATTTAATTTCACAACCATTGGCATTAGTAGAGTTTAGTTTATCCATATCTAACAGCTTCTCTCTCTTGCACACAATGTTGAGGAATTTAAGTCCATTTTTTTTTTGTCATATTCCAGTAAGATACATTTCATGACGACTCTGAGTGTTTGGCATGGTAATGGATATGACAATGTTGATATATTTGGTCTTGTCAGAATAGATATGCTACGCTGCTGCTGCTGTACGGGACTTGCTACTGCCAATACATACATGACACGCTGCTGTGAGCAAGTAAGACATGCTGCTGCTGTACAATATAGCATACACAGGGTTTCTGCAGCTTTTATTAAGGTAAATTTAAGAGCCTTTTAAGACAAATTAAAGGGTTACTTCAGCGATTATCATTAAGCTTTGTATCAGTAGAAACCCAGTAGTATATTTGAATGATCGTGCTATAGTTGTGTTATAGTTTCGGTTTTGAATTAGCGCCAATTCGGGGGCGGGTTACTTGAATTGTGGGTTCATTAGCCTATTATTCTTAATGAAAAACACAACAACAAAACGGTACAATGACAAACTCACTTAAATAGGCGCTTTTACATTTCGCTTTGAAACCTAATCTTCCGCGATCATCTTGTCTGTCAGCTCCTTGCTCTCGTCATGAATGAAATCTGACTCCTGCTGCTGGTGTGCACGGCGACTCTCGTTCAGCTCACGCTGTATTGAGCAGACACGTTCAGTTTTTAATTGTAGTGTCTGTTCTCTAACTGAACTAAATGATTTTATTACTGTAAAAATCAAAACGATGGTGGGGTAGTGCCGCGGTGGGCAAGT
The DNA here is from genome assembly GCA_039654625.1 of Rhinogobio ventralis. Lineage (NCBI taxonomy): Eukaryota > Metazoa > Chordata > Actinopteri > Cypriniformes > Gobionidae > Rhinogobio > Rhinogobio ventralis. The sequence continues at coordinate 13,945,600 of CM077210.1, read as the reverse complement.
GATGTAACCGGTGGGAGTGGCCTCATAGGGCAGCGAAGCAAGTGCATTCTGGGAGTTGTTGTCTTTCATCCTTATGAGCCAAAAATACATTTTCTGGCTTTTCTCAGTCTAGAAGGCACCAACTTCTAAAATAATTTCACATTTCTACTACATAAATGATCCAGTTTAAATACACATTCATCTTCCCAGCGGTGAAGTACCCCTTTAAAGAAAATTTAAGGAAATGGAAGGGAACATAACACATCAATTTGTTCTCTAAATGTAAATGTCTAGGAAGCACAGAATGAGTTGTATTAGCAACACTTGAAAGTTTACAAAATAAAAAAAAATTAAAAATAGCATAAACGTTTGAATAGCTCTGCTCCCAAACTAGAATATGGAAATAACTTTTACTGTACCTTTTGATCACACTGCAAAAAAAAAAGTAATGTTCTTTTTCACTAGTTTTGTCTTGTTTCCCAGTGCAAATATCTAAAAGTTTTTTAAATCAAGATACATTTACTTGAGAAGCAAAATGACATAAGATAAGAAATGTAATCTTGTAAAAGGGATTTTATGATTAAAACTAGAACAAATATCAATGGGTTCAGCTTAAAAATCAACTTAATTTAAATGAAAAAGTCATTTTCATACTCATTGACAGACACTTCTTTTTTTTTTTTTTGCATTACTTTGCATGCTTTTTAATTTTGGAATTTAATTTAGAGCCCTATATGAATTTTTTTGGGTAAACTACTTGAGGGTGAGTAAATGATGACAGAATTTTCATAAACCCTCCATTTTCCCCAGCTCCGCCTATATAGATCTGCTACGGGTAATTCATGTATCAGGGTTTCCGCGGGTCTTAAAAAGGTCTTAAAAAATCAAAATTTGACCATCTACAATTTAAGGTCTTTAATGTCTTAAATTAGAGCAGTCTTAAACTCAATATCATGCCATTAAATTAGGGCCCTATGATTTCTGCAATGCGGAAAACGTGTACGGAATCACAGAATCCATTCATAAAAATGGAATTTACTGTATAATGTGGAATATCACGGAATTTGTCAACTTTTGGATGAATAAATCAAAAGTAGGATGGGTCAGTATACTTAAAGGGATAGTTCACCCAAAACTGAAAGTGTGCTGCACTGCTACAGCAAATGCTGACCAAGTATTTGAAGGTTGAGCAGTGAGCTCATTGGCTACAGCAGGAACTAATCTGTTGTTTAATGCATTCTATAGAGAATGATGTGCAAGCAGATTGAGTTAAGGACCTATTGACGTGCGCCATTTAAAATCGGCTTCTCGAACAAGACAAAATGTAGGGTGAGGCTTGATTTTGTTTATCAGAAATTGATTTGATGGTTGTGGTTTTCTATTGCTGTGATGTCACGTGAGTGACAGATTGTCCTGCCGTTATGAGGAGAAAGTGTTTGTAATAAAATAATGATGTGAACTGATAAATCATTTATAATAAATACTGCAATATTCCATATCAAAACAAGGACTGTCAATTTTGAGTCACATGCAAGAGCAGACATTTCTGCTGATAAAATGATTCTAGAAGGACTAACCTCTCACCTAAGAAATTCAGTTTGCTTTTCAACACCAACGACCTTTCCTTATTTTGACCACGTACATTCAGCCCGTCATGTAAACATGGAAAGTAAATCAAATGTAAACAGTTGAAACAGTAGAGCAAACTGTAAAAAAATTTGAATATGCAACCTAGTCTCATTGGAAAAATCTGCACGTGGCAACATTTCTGCAAAATGATATTACGTTGCATCTTGCAAGTTCTGCGACACCTTTCAAAGTGAAATGTCCAGTGACTGGTGCTAAAAGCATGTTCATTTTTATCCGGAACGGATGAACCTGCATCTGAATGTGAATATTGTTTTATTGCATTAGTTGTTGCATGTATCACAGCAGTTTGGAAATTAAATACACTAAATCCTAAAAATACCCGATGGTAACATATTAACACATTTGGTGAAGCAACTATGCCATTGTAGCTGCTTCTACAAGACTTTGAGCTCTTTTAATATGATTTGTGTTTCACAGGACTTGTACACTATAGCTGCGCATTGCATGTACATTGTTGTACCAGGTGAGCAACCGAGCAAGTTTACTGTCAGAAAAGCCACACATATGGAACTTGGTGTTAGTTTTGTTTTTCATGCGTCTTTGGTTTTGTCTATGACATGATTTTTCTGCTTCCTTGTTCCTTCTTTTCCTGCTTCCCATATTATTGATTGTGTTTGTTTTGTTAGCTAGTTTCATAGCTCTTGGTAATTTAGTTGTTTATCAGATCTGGTCTTTAGTGTTGTTGGTGAGTGCTTTGATTCTTGTATTCTGCTTTGAATATTGATGTAAATCTTTGGTTGGAAAACATTGTTATCTTAGACAAACATTACACAAACCTAGTATAGCTATATTCAGTCGTTGAATTTTAATGAATTTTCAAGGGCTGTCAAAGTTAACTCAGGCAATGAAATGCATTGAATGTTTGTTGTTTAAATATTGACTTTAACACATTTATTCATTTAGACTCTTATAACACTTTCATTCTGAAACCAGAACCTTCATAGCTGACTGGAAATAATTGGAGCTGCAGTGCTAGTGATTGTGAGTGTTTCTTAAACTGATCAAACACAGAAAGGAGAGTTACTTGCTGCTTTTGTTTGATGAAATGTAATTATCCAAATTAAATATCACCCTTGATTGAAACAATGTCAATCATAACAATGTTAATACGAATGCCAGCATAGTGCAGGCCATTGGCAAAAGCATCATTCCATCATAATCATGTAGGATTACATCATAATATTTTTGGAGAAGTGCTTCCATTGCATTGCATATCACTCTTTTTTTCTATTAATTAAAAAAAAAAGGATTAAAATGTAATTTTGTACAATGGCTAATATATGTTGCATATTAAAAATGTTATAGTAAATATTTAGTTTGCAAAAAATGTGCATGCCAAATTAAAGTCATATGATCCAACCAACATAAATATAAAAAATAATATATAAATAAACAGGAAAAATCATAGTGAGAGTGCCTGAAGACCTTCATGTGTCATATGTGTCAGCAAGTCTCTTAAAATGTCAGATAATATTAGATAACCCTTTCATAACAAGGAAATGTTAAAATATCATGTGGTGGGACTCCTCCCCCAAATTTTTATTTATTTATGAACGAATAATTTGGGATATTTGAAGAAAAATATCTTGAAAAGATATCTATGAATTAGTATACAAATTATTTATATTAAGAGACATTTTTGAAAACAATAATTAATATATTTACATGCACATGTATTCAAGGTGTAAAGGTGTAAGGAAAACATTTTTTTTACTTTGTTTGCTTGATTTTTATACATTTATTTATTTAGTTTTATAAATCAACTATAATAAACTAAAACTAGAATACCAACATAAATATAAATACTCTTTATAGAAATTTGGCTAGATTTGTGTTGTGCTATATTATTAAAAAGAAGAAGAAAGAAAAAAAAAAACATCTTTATCATGGACATTTTTATTTGTCATTGAACCTCTAGTAGATACTGACAGGAAGTGAAGGGTTCTTAGCATACAGTAGGTGTAATATGAAATAAAAACACCTCTTTGAGGTGTTGTGAAACACATGTTGGATTTACAGTAGTGTGCCCATGAAATATGAAACTAAGGCATGGACAGGGAGCTGAGTGGAGTGTTTGTCAAGAATCAAATGTTTTGTTGTTGTTGTTTTGTAGTTTCTTCCCCCAAAGACTGTTATAATGTCATCTACAAAGGAAGGCTGGTCATGTAGGATGATAAAAATCCTTTAATACACCTACAAGCATCAGCTGTGTTACTTCTAATACTCCAGTTCCTTTCCACTCAATTCAGAATGTCTGAAAGCCACACAAATATACTTCCTGCATGTGATCAAGGGTGCAGATGTAAAAAAGTAATGTGGCTTTAGCCAAACTAATTTATGGAAGTATGTAGATAACACATACTTTACATTTAGCTGAAGATAACATAACTTTATGTAATTGATTTGCCAAGTAAAAATGTGAAATTAACCTTTTTTCAGCAAATGATTTTGGCCATTTATTAGATATGGAAACCACTTAACCACTTAACATTGATATATACACTCACCTAAAGGATTATTAGGAACACCATACTAATACTGTGTTTGACCCCCTTTCGCCTTCAGAACTGCCTTAATTCTACGTGGCATTGATTCAACAAGGTGCTGAAAGCATTCTTTAGAAATGTTGGCCCATATTGATAGGATAGCATCTTGCAGTTGATGGAGATTTGTGGGATGCACATCCAGGGCACAAAGCTCCCGTTCCACCACATCCCAAAGATGCTCTATTGGGTTGAGATCTGGTGACTGTGGGGGCCATTTTAGTACAGTGAACTCATTGTCATGTTGAAGAAACCAATTTGAAATGATTCGAGCTTTGTGACATGGTGCATTATCCTGCTGGAAGTAGCCATCAGAGGATGGGTACATGGTGGTCATAAAGGGATGGACATGGTCAGAAATAATGCTCAGGTAGACGATGCCCAATTGGCACTAAGGGGCCTAAAGTGTGCCAAGAAAACATCCCCCACACCATTACACCACCACCACCAGCCTGCACAGTGGTAACAAGGCATGATGGATCCATGTTCTCATTCTGTTTACGCCAAATTCTGACTCTACCATCTGAATGTCTCAACAGAAATCGAGACTCATCAGACCAGGCAACATTTTTCCAGTCTTCAACTGTCCAATTTTGGTGAGCTCGTGCAAATTGTAGCCTCTTTTTCCTATTTGTAGTGGAGATGAGTGGTACCCGGTGGGGTCTTCTGCTGTTGTAGCCCATCCGCCTCAAGGTTGTGCGTGTTGTGGCTTCACAAATGCTTTGCTGCATACCTCGGTTGTAATGAGTGGTTATTTCAGTCAAAGTTGCTCTTCTATCAGCTTGAATCAGTCGGCCCATTCTCCTCTGACCTCTAGCATCATCAAGGCATTTTCGCCCACAGGACTGCCGCATACTGGATGTTTTTCCCTTTTCACACCATTCTTTGTAAACTCTAGAAATGGTTGTGCGTGAAAATTCCAGTAACTGAGCAGATTGTGAAATACTCAGACCGGTCCGTCTGGCACCAACAACCATGACACGCTCAAAATTGCTTAAATCACCTTTCTTTCCCATTCTGACATTCAGTTTGGAGTTCAGGTGATTGTCTTGACCAGGACCACACCCCTAAATGCATTGAAGCAACTGCCATGTGATTGGTTGATTAGATAATTGCATTAATGAGAAATTGAACAGGTGTTCCTAATAATCCTTTAGGTGAGTGTATATATATATATATATATATATATATATATATATATATATATATATATATATATATATATATATATATATATATATATATATATATATATATATGAGGGGCCGTAATGTGAAAGGAGAATGTATGCGTGTGAGAGTACCAGAATGAATTATGGCTTGTACGGCCCCTCATATATATATATATATATATTTATTTATTCATTTTCCACAGAAACTGTTTCAACATCTATCTATGCATCCATGTCTCATACAGATCTATCCTGAAGCGACATCGTTCAGTATTTTTGCTTAGTGATGAATTTTGTTGTTCTGAACACACTGTTTAGCTGATATTTGAGATCAATTAAATTATTACATTCAATGTCAGGGTGTGAAGTACTTGCCATCTAAAATATTTCCCTTCAGCTGTTGATGGCTGTATTTAGAAAAAGAAACCCAGAGTCATAAATTGTTAAGATAATTGTCAATTATTAGTTAAGATTCATAAAATAAGTTTTAGAGGTATTTAGAAGTATTCTTTAGAGAGTGGGAAGAGAGTGTAATTCCCATTTCAGAATGTCTAACTAATAACACACATTTACACAGTGCTGCTTTAGAAGTAAAGATTTAATTACAAATTTTCCTTTCAGTTTGTCTATAACCTTTACCTTTTTTGTGGGGAGAAAAAAAAATCAAGATTAAACAAGTCCAATGGAATAATCGCAAGAAGTGTAGTAGGTTGCTCCTGTTTTAATGTGATTTAATACTTGTGTCACAAACGTAAAGGCTTTGTAATAGTAACTGACACGACAAAGAGGAATAAACAGGAACTGACTTTACTAATAGACTCAATAATACCAACAACACCTTTAAACATATAAACGTAACGAGAACTGACAACCGAATGAACATAACACAGTAAATGAGGAACTAAATCACAGACACCTTTAGTGATGAATAGCAAATGAGTTACAACAGAAACAAACGAGAACTAATACAGACATGACAGAAACTGAACAAAACCGAACATAGTCGTGATAACTTGGTTGTCATAAACATAAATATGTTGAAACGGCTGGTGTTGTCAGAACTTTTCCTTTTGCTTATAATACAACTTCAATATATGCAAAAATGGGCCTGTACCACCCACATCAACACTGCAAAAAGAGATTCCCAGTTAAAATGTCAAAACATTCTGAACCAGATACATTCATTAATATCTCACAATTTAATATCTTGTGCAATTGCTTCAAGTAAATGTATTTTATTGTATCAGTGTTTTTTTTTGACATTCATCTACTAGATCTAGATCTGTGTATTATGAAGTGGGTATTATTAAAGGGTACATAACACACACAGTTTCTGCCAATCTCATGTTAATCTTGAGTACATATAGAGTTGTATTGCATCCTTCATATCTCTGAAGAGTCTTTAGTTTTATCAGATTTATAAAAGACAGATATGCTGTACCGATTATTTCCGGAAAACAGCTGAGCTCATGCAGGTGTGCAGTGGGTGGAGCTAAAGAGCCACAAGCACACACACGCATACAAATATTGATTTTGAGGTCTAAAAACAAAATGTCAGCGCTGCCAACAGCTTCTATAACCCGAACAAAGCTCGTTGATGGATGCTCTGGTTGATGTGCGCACGCGCTCATCCGGGAGAAGTGCCCATACAAGCAATTCCGCTCTTTATGGCGTCATACAGAGCCATACTCGAGAAAAAGAAAAAAAAAACTTTTCGTAACGTATTCAAATCCTGAAGGAGTGTATTTGGAAAAGAAATACTCTGTCATATGTCCAACTCAAATTTTTTAATGTTTGCCATGTTTAGCATGATAATCCAACTCTTTAACAGTGTAAATAAGTCAAAATGCATTAGAACCCCCCTTTAACCTGTATCATTCTAGAATATCCTGACATATTTTTCTCTTCATCTACTACAATTAACCACTGTTAAAAATGTATTTTAATAGCGTACATCACTGAAGACAAATGCCCTTTAGGTTTTCACATTATTCCTATTTCCTGTGAATGTAAATTGTCACACACTGTTAAACAAATAATGTCGGCAGAAAATTATCAGCATATTTTCTTTTAGGTTTACAGGCATTTAGTTCAACCCTAAATCAGTAGAATGCATAATTCAAAATATGATTGAACACCTGTTAAAAAAAAAAACAACAACAGTAAAAAAACAAAACAATACTTTATATTAATGTGATACATTAGGCCGTATGTTCACGGAGTTAAGTATTCATACACAGTATCATGGTGATCAGTACAAATAATTGTTATATCAAGATATAATACATCAAACATTTAATAAAACTGACATGCTAGGATTAAATATCGCTGGTAGAAAAGTGAGATAGGAGATGACGTATTTTATCACAGAGTTGTTGGCGTATTCATTACAGAACACTTCAGCTGTATAAGAAAAAACCCGCTGTCACTGTGATCCAGCCACAGGAAGGCCAAACCTAATCTGATTGGATAGATTACACAAACATATTTTTATCTGCCTCTTTGTTGTAAAGACACCAGAGGGCTTGTCAGGAGGTATCCAAACAGCAAATTCCTTTGATATATTTTTGTTTCCGAACAACTGACGGTTCCTCAGAGGAACAGAAGAGCTAAAAGAAAGGTCACCTTTGCTGTGATGTGTTTTGTTGGCAGTTCGCAGGGGATGTGAGGATGCACAAGGATATGGAGATGATATTTGGGGTCTTTGAAAGGCAAGCGGCAATCCGCCCGATTACAGCAGGTAAAATGACTTGCTCACAATAAGGAGCCGAAATTCTCCTTCCAGCCGCGCGCTAAGATTATTTGAGCCTCGCCAAATGTCAAGGGCATGATTCTCTTAGATGCCCAGCAGGAAATAACCCACTGTTGCCCTCAAAACAAATGAAACCACATTCAGGGCCAACACAGGTTATCTATTGAAGATGGAAAGCCAAGAACACTGTATGCTTTCTGTAACAGCTTGAACAAGCATCAAACGTGTAAATGCATATATATATATATATATATATATATATATATATATATATATATATATATATATACACTCACCTAAAGGATTATTAGGAACACCTGTTCAATTTCTCATTAATGCAATTATCTAATCAACCAATCACATGGCAGTTGCTTCAATGCATTTAGGGGTGTGGTCCTGGTCAAGACAATCTCCTGAACTCCAAACTGAATGTCAGAATGGGAAAGAAAGGTGATTTAAGCAATTTTGAGTGTGGCATGGTTGTTGGTGCCAGACGGGCCGGTCTGAGTATTTCACAATCTGCTCAGTTACTGGGATTTTCACGCACAACCATTTCTAGAGTTTACAAAGAATGGTGTGAAAAGGGAAAAACATCCAGTATGCGGCAGTCCTGTGGGCGAAAATGCCTTGTTGATGCTAGAGGTCAGAGGAGAATGGGCCGACTGATTCAAGCTGATAGAAGAGCAACTTTGACTGAAATAACCACTCGTTACAACCGAGGTATGCAGCAAAGCATTTGTGAAGCCACAACACGCACAACCTTGAGGCGGATGGGCTACAACAGCAGAAGACCCCACCGGGTACCACTCATCTCCACTAAAAATAGGAAAAAGAGGCTACAATTTGCACGAGCTCACCAAAATTGGACAGTTGAAGACTGGAAAAATGTTGCCTGGTCTGATGAGTCTCGATTTCTGTTAAGACATTCAGATGGTAGAGTCAGAATTTGGCGTAAACAGAATGAGAACATGGATCCATCATGCCTTGTTACCACTGTGCAGGCTGTTGGTGGTGGTGTAATGGTGTGGGGGATGTTTTCTTGGCACACTTTAGGCCCCTTAGTGCCAATTGGGCATCGTTTAAATGCCACGGCCTACCTGAGCATTGTTTCTGACCATGTCCATCCCTTTATGACCACCATGTACCCATCCTCTGATGGCTACTTCCAGCAGGATAATGCACCATGTCACAAAGCTCGAATCATTTCAAATTGGTTTCTTGAACATGACAATGAGTTCACTGTGCTAAAATGGCCCCCACAGTCACCAGATCTCAACCCAATAGAGCATCTTTGGGATGTGGTGGAACGGGAGCTTCGTGCCCTGGATGTGCATCCCACAAATCTCCATCAACTGCAAGATGCTATCCTATCAATATGGGCCAACATTTCTAAAGAATGCTTTCAGCACCTTGTTGAATCAATGCCACATAGAATTAAGGCAGTTCTGAAGGCGAAAGGGGGTCAAACACAGTATTAGTATGGTGTTCCTAATAATCCTTTAGGTTAGTGTATATATAAAACATCAGTCTTGGAGATGAGGGTAAAGCTTTCTTCAGGAGGAGATTTTTAGTGATAGCAGTGTGCTCTTAGGGTATCTATCTTCGGATTTATGGCCTAGTACTTAACTGTTACTGGCTCACACTGGACTTCAGTAGATTTTTGATGGGATTGCTGAACTGTCATTTTTCTGTGTTGTAAGATATCAAGGTGAAGGGGAAGCAGGAAAAAGGCATTCTCTGAAAGTTGTGTTGTATCAACTTTCAGCTGCCAGCTCTCAGCTGTGTTTGAGTTTTAACAGTGTTTCTTAAAGTATAGGTATTGACAAAGGAGGTCGATAAAGCCTGTAGTCCAACCTATAGTGTTGTGAAAAATATCCAAAGTCCATTTGACGCTTTTCAGGGCCCTCCAAAAAAGAATCAGACCCTATAACATAATGTAATGAAATATTAGTTATTATATATAGTGCTTATTAAAAAAAAAAATTCTTATGAGTCACCCTTAAAGGTTAGTTCACCCAAAAATTTCGTTCATCTTTGGATGAAGCTTTCTGTCCCTCCGTTGACAGCTATGCAGCTACCACTTTGATGCTTCAAAAAGTTCATAAAAAGATTGTAAAACTCATACATATGAATTGATCAGTTTAGTCAACATTTTCTGAAGAGACTTGATCGCTTTATATGATGAACAGGTTTAATTTAGGCTTTTATTCACATATAAACATTGATCCGCGAACATAAACAGAAGCTTAACCAAACCTGCTTGTCACGTGAGAACAAACTGCATTGGTTATTGCAGAAGCTCATATGTGCTCCAAAACACGAGAATTAACCTCATTGGTTCTTGCAGAAGAGCAAACATGCTGGGCCCCACTTTATATTAGGTGTCCTTAAACACTATGTACTTACATAAAAAAATAAGTACAATGTACTTATTGTGTTCATATTGTATTGCAAAACACTTTTGCTCATATTGAGGTGGGATACAGGTAAAGTTTGGGACAGGTGTGGTGGTATGGGTAAGTTTGAGGGTAGGGTTAGGTGTAAGGGAAGTGTCAACAATAAATTAATTACAGATGTAATTACATGCAGCTAATTTTAAAAATGAAAGAACAATTTAAAAAACAATGCACTTATTGTATGTACACAATAAGTGCATTGTAAATGAACCTCATTGGTTCTTGCGGAAGCTCAAACGTGCTGTATAACACACAAGAGTGAACCTCATTGGTTCTTGCGGAAGCTCAAAGGTGCTGCGTAACACACGAGAATGAACCTCATTGGTTCTCGCATGTCAAGTGAACATGCTTGTTCAGCACTGGCTTCGCGATCGAGTCCCGAGATGGGTATGGCAACAGGGCACGCTCTGGGTGCCAGTCACTCGGGCCTGCCGTCAAACCTTCACCCTGTGGTCGAACTTCTCTTTTCTACGGGCCAGAGTGCCCTTAGACCAAGTTTCTCACGACTACAGCCATGTCCCGGGGAATGGAGACTCCATCCCCAGACGGTTCAGCTGATTTGGGAACAGTTCAGTGACGCACAGGTAGACCTGTTTGCCTCCCTGGACACTTCCCATTGCCGCTGGTTTTACTCCCTGACTGAGGGCACCCTTGGCACAGATGCACTAGTGCACAGCTGGCTGTGGGGCCTACGCAAGTATGCATTTCCCCCAGTGAGCCTTCTCGCACAGGTTCTGTGCAAGATCAGGGAGGACGAGGAGAAGGTCCTTCTAGTTGCACTGTAATGGCCTAACCGGACCTGGTTCTCCAAACTGGTGCTCCTCACAACAGCTCCTCCCTGGTCAACTTCTCCAAGGAAGGACATCCTTTCTCAGAGACTGACCTTTGGAACCTCTCCGTGTAGAGCCAGTGTCCTCTCGTGTACTCGCTCCCAGTGGTAAGTAGGACCTGCTCTGTGTTATCACTTGCTGCGCCATTCCACTCCACAGACTGGATACGTGTGCTATTTTTTACTCTTCTCCGTAGGCCCTGAGTTCCTCCAGCACTGTTGATGCCGACACCAGAGTGCATGCCCGGTTGGTCAGCCCTCGTGTTAGGCTAGGCACCCTCCATGTGCATGATTCCCCACTTGGGCAACCCCCACATGTGTATTTCCACAGTAAGTCTCCTCCGAGCGCGTGACTTTCCCTTGGCAAGACCATTCTTGCCATCTCAAGGTTGACACATTCCACCCTGCCGGCTGGATATCTCCGAGTACTCCATATGCATCCCGTACGCAGGTCATATGTGTATTCTAAATCATCCCTGCGGCTAGGCTCTGTGTTACATATTCCACCTGGGTGATAAGATGAAAGGGCTCTCTGGTGAAACCCCCATTCAGTCAGTCACTGACGCAACGTCTTTGTTCCCTCCTTCAGGGAACAGGGTTACATACGTAACCGAGACGATCTTCCGTTTACTATAACTGATGTGTCCATTGATGAATGTTTATATGTGAATAAAAGCCTAAATTCTGTTCATTATATAAAGCGACTGTGTCTCTTCAGAAAATTTGGACTAAGCCACTCAATTCATATGGATTAATTTGATGATCTCTTTATGAACTCAAAGTGTCAGATGTGTAGCTGCTAATAGAAGGACAGAAAGCTCTCAGATTTCATCAAAAATATTTTCATTTGTTTTCCAAAGATGAGTGAAAGTCTTGTAGGTTTGCGACAATATAAAGTAAGTAAATTATGACAGAATTTAAATTTTTGGATAAATGGACCCTTCATGCCAATCCCCGCCAGGACTTCAAATGACGCCAGCTCTGAATCAACATGCACCAATTTTTATAGGCTATATTGTAATCATTTTGATCACAACTTTTAATAACTGCCTTAATGAGATCATTGTTTCTGCCTAAATGGATACATGATGTTAGGTAACTGCATTATATTATCTTAGAACAGTACATTTCTGGCATATGGAGATTACTTGGACATGGTCAACAATAACAAATTATTGTAAATTGTAATCTAGACATGCATTTTCTAAAAGCTGCTTTGAAATTATATGTATTATGAAAAGTGCTATACAAAATAAATGTGAATTTAATTGAATTAATAGAAGAAGAAAAAAAGTCATCAAAACAAGATATAGTCATCGAAAAAAAGACTCGAGAGAGAGAGAGAGCCTGATTTCTGATTTTTTTCAGAACATCATTGCATGGTAATCAAAGTTTCTTCCAAATTACCATTGTTAATGTAATTATTGTTACTATTAAAATTTCTCAGAATATTTGTATTGCTTTGCAGTGTTTAGTACCTGATTGCTACAAAATATATATATTTTTTTATTTCTTTTGCTGTAGAAACTATGGTTATCAGAGTACATTTTTTTAAAGGAACTGAAATTATCATATTTTATTCCAAATTAGATGCTAGTCATCATCGAGTATGTTCTCCATATCTATAATTTAAAAGTTTGCCTGTTTATGTTTATATATTTTCAAATGTTTAAATGTATTTTTTAAATATGGCATTCGTTTCAGTGGCGGCGTTTCACTAAAACCTAGGGTATGAAAATGTATCTTTTCCATGTTAATCAGAGTTTTTTGTAGGCGACTAACCAGCCGCAACGGCGATTCATGACGATTCTATTTTATAAACAGTTTTTATTTCTGCAGCGTTGTGGCAGGCACAACATACAAATTATGACAAGTGCAGATTATGTGCTTTATTTAATGTTAACAAAAATATAATTTAAAGGAGTTTGAATATGATTTTTGTGACCTTTTATAGACTGAAAGCAACAATGGATAAATCACCTAAATTAAACGAAACTGTTCAAACTGTCAACTCAGGGTGAGCAAACAAGATAAAAAAAAAATTTCAGTCAGGCAGTATGTATTTTTAATCATGCTAAAATGGTGTAAGATATTTTTTAATCATGCTAAAATGGTGTAATAAATAAAATGGTTAATAATAATAATAATAATAATAATAATAACAATGTAACGCAACCCTCAGTATAAAAACATGCCATAGAAAGAAAACATATAATACATAATTAAACATTTTATGTAGGCTAATATTATTATAGGCCTAATCAATAATTGTTAAATATTAAAATATAAAGATAATATATATTTAATGGCCCTCAACACCTGCTCATGAAGGCTATAACAAAAGTCGTGTGAAAAATGGGTACTGTAACTTTAAGGTTGAAAAATGTGTGGCCCTTCACATTTTATGTGGTTTAAATGTGGCCCCCTTGGCCTCTGAACTTGAGTACCCCTGGTCTACACAAAATGTTGTATGTGGGTCCTTCACTAGAGCAAAACATTTTACCACAATGGCCAATCAAAACTATAGTAAAACTTAAGTAACACTCATACCCAGTATTTTAGAACACATCATACTTTTCAGTATGTGTGGATGTAATTATGCTGCTCGTTAAGAATAACTGTATTCAGAAGCTTCTATCTGTCTCTCACAAATACTCTCTAAAAGGTATTTTTAATCAGTTTACATTGTTTACGCTAAATTATGTGGGTTGGTGTAATTAATGTTAAAATTTCGAAATTGTTATCTTTGTATTCAGGCTCATTATTTAATTTGCAACACATGCAGTGGACGGAGATCTTTAATTGTGATTGAAATGCACTTTAGACTATAACACTAAGAGTAATTGAGGGCTTCTCAACTACCTTTCAATGTACAGTCAGTTCATGGAGCAAGGTTGCACACTAGAGGCATGTAAATGTTGAAGTATAGGTTACCATATGATTTAAAGGTGACATAGAATGAAACTTTAACTTTTGTAGGTTTTTTTTTTTTTTTTTTTTTTTTTTGCATTTAGTTAGGTTTCTGCTGTGTCTGCCAGCTCAAAAAAGCTAAAAAGAAAACATGCAGCCAGTTTGTTATAAACTGTCTGAGTTTGAAAATGTGTCTAAAATGTAGTTTAAAAAATACAAACTTGACCAAAATTACTCTGGTTTTGGAAAAAAGATGAGCGTTCCAGCGTTCATGCTTGCGGTTGCCAGATTTCAGTATTCAATTTAAATCCCCCAATCAGAGCTTATCTTTTAAAACAACACTTATTCTATCCGGTGTTTTACTTGAACTTTGCAATCTGAAAACACCAATAAATAAATAAGCTGCATTTCAGCAATCTCCATTTGAGATTTTTTGCTAAATTAAAGTGTCATTCAGTCGGTCTGTGTTCTGTCATGACTCACTTCTCAGTGGTGAACTGTAATAAATTCAAGCATGGATCTCTCAACTATTTGTGATTGTGTTTGCTGAATAACTGCACTTACGCAACCTCTGTGTGACAATACAGTCTTTTTTGCTGTTGTTGTACTTTAAAACATTAAAGTAAGGTGGAATTTCACTGTTTAAAATTTTTAGAGAAGTTTCTTATTTTTCCATTAGGGCTATATGACACAACTGTCTTTGAAAACAATGAGGTCCCACCTTCGAAGCAAAGATAATGTTGCTTATCATTATTTGCGTATGTGCTGCGTTATAAGGACAGATTAATTGTGTACTATTATTAATTGTAAGCTTGTTTATCGTGGTGGGTCAGCTGTGTGAGCTACTGAAATGAGCTGTGAAACAGCCAATCAGAGCGGTGCTCAACATTATTATTCATGATCCTTCCAAATAAGGTAATAACAGCCCATTTTATTCTAGGGACAAATCCTAGGGTTGTAAATGGACATGTAAAACCGTATCTGGAGAATTTTTGCCCTTACCTAAGCCACATACCTTATATCAGAGAACAGTTTAAAATATTGTATCAGTGCATGTGTGCTGGATGTAACTGATCAGCGAGAGTTGCTGCGTGCAGGCGGGGAGGACATTTTCTGCTTCCCATAGTGAAGCTCACGCTGTTTTTGCATACTTTACCACAGCTGAAGTGAAATAAATGCAATATTTGTCAAATACACAGACATTTCAGAGACATTTTCTCTGAAAATGTTAGGCCTACTGCCTAATACAGCATCTGTTTGTGCAAGAATAGAGTTCAACATAAGCCTATACTATCAATGAAGTAGGGTCTACGTTTTTATTTTGTCTTATTTTGATTAACATGATATTATAACATCGCGACTACATGAAAAGAGGTTTTACTGATACAAAAAACTGATTTGTGAGCATTAGTGGAACTGAAACATACGGGATCGCTGTCATGCTGTCAATCCGGCCAATCGTGGAACAGCCGCCTGCTCTTGAATCGCTCTCGCTGTACTTTGATGGCATACGTCACAGTCTCAAATCGGACAAAATTTCTAACCGTATGTACTGCTTCAAGTCAGCCGCCGATCGTCTGCACAGCGCTGTATGAAGTCGAAAAAGCCTATCGTTTCTTAAGCAGCAAATCAGCATATTAGAATGATTTCTGAAAGATCATGTGACAGTGAAGACTAGAGTAATGATGCTGAATATTCAGCTTAAAAAAATAAAAATCTGAATTATTACAAACTTATGATGAATAGTAATGATTTCTTTAGTAATGCTGTGGTCTTATGTCATCGCTTAATAGCATATTAATGTCAATATATTTCTTATCAAGACTATTCTTACTAGTCGTTACTTTCACTGCACTGAAATATGAGAATGTATCTGTCTCTGTACTGAAGTTCTCAATAAAAATGCTAGTTTGAGGCTCAGTCTCCTGTCCTTTGAATAAACCATTTTCTTCAGCCGTTACCTCAGCTGATGGCCTTAACATGATATATAAAGGAACTTAGGGCAACTTCAGCTCAATAGGACTGTTTAACTGTGGGACAATAGTCTACAAACCAAAGGAAATGGGCCTCATTCCAACTACCCTCAATGTGGATGTGACGTATCTCCACTAAAAGCAAGCACGGTTCTGACAACCTTCGGATTACATTCACAGCAGGACCTAGACAATGTCAGCTCCTTTTAGAGGGCATTTACAATCGCTGCCACTATTCAGACCCCCTCCCTCCAGACATCTAATCAGTTGTCATTAGCCCCTCGACGGGCGTCCTCGTCTGGGCTCTTTCCTCTCTCTTTGCCCCTCACCACCGCCTGCTGTGCTGCTCCGAGTGTCCACGGTTCAAATCAATATGAGCCATTCAAATAAATCACAACTTTTGTGGAGGAAGTTCAGCAACTTAGCCGAAGTTCAGATATTGACAGCTCCTTTTGAAATCTTCTCTGCGCTGGGCGCCGGCAGGAGACTGGGAATGCAGAATGGCCTCGTGCCTGACAATAAATGAGTTCAAGGCATGTAGTTCAGACACAAGTGGATTGTCCAGATTTAGTTTTAGTTCGAGCGTCAGGGTTTTTCCTGCATAGAGAATTACGAGGCGGCCGCCTCCGTCTGTTGACAAAACTCAGACAGGCAGTCACATGCTCAGATTAGGCTGATAATTAAATTATCTGAAATATATATCATCACATGATCCTTCAGCAATCATTCTTATATTATGATTTGCTGGTACAAAGTCATCTAAAGTCATTCCATAGCTGAATGTGAGTATATTTACATCGTTAAATTAAAATCGCAAAACTCGTCTTCACTCCGCTGCAGCTGTCAATCATTCTCCGTTCAGCATTCCAACACGACGTCCCATTCGGTTACGATAGGCAGCACGGTAAAACTCTCTCCAAGATTATATATTCCCATTATTATACTTGATCTGTAGATAAAGGGCTGTGGGTTTGCATAAAGTGACTTTATCTTGCTAGAGTTTATCTATGTTAGCTGTTTCTGAACGATGTTGTACTCGCTACCGGGTGACAACACAAGGACTAATTAGCATCACACGCACAATAATTGGAATTTAAAACTGTGAAGAAACAAATGATAAGTAATCTGTTGGACAGATGTACATTATAGACTAGGATTTGTGCACTCAATATCTCTTCTCTTTGTGCCGTGAACTTTTTTGCGTTGCGCACTCTTCACTCCATGTTGCTTTAAGCACATCATTCTGCACTCGGGATGCGCATAAGTGGTTTGTGCCGCTCTGTTTTGAAGCGATAAACATCTTGTAATTGATGGGGAATTTCTGTTAGTTTTTTTTTTTTATAAAAATGGCAAATGTGATCAGTTTTGGGGAAAGTTACAATATTGTGTTACTCCCAAAAAACGTAACTAACTGTGTTACTTTTTTATGAAAAGTAATGTGTTATGTTACTTTGTTACTTTTTCTCACCTGGGCTAGGCTTGCTTGTGTTTATAATGCAAAGGCCCTTTCACACCAAAAGTGAAATGAATAAGCCAAAAAAAAACAAAAAACAAAATCCAAATTCATGCATGTACATTAGAGGGCGTAGCTCAAACAAACCTTTCAGCTGTGCTGCCATTCTGGAGTCAAGAATAGGATGTAGGAGAAGAAAGTTCAACAGTCTTCAGCAATAATGCTTATTAGTATGGTTAGATCATCAAAGGTCAACAGCCATATGTGTATTATTTAACATATTTCATTATTGCATGTTTGTGTAATTGTTTTCATTTCACTGTTTTTATTCATGTCAGTCAATAAATGGGAAAACAAAGTAACTTGTTACTTATTTAAAAAAAAGTAACTCAGATATTTTGTTGTAAATTTAAAAGTAATGTTACTTTACTCGTTACTTGAAAAAAGTAATCTGATTACAAAACAATGCAATACCCTGATACTGATACTAAATGCAATTTTTAAAAAATCTCCAGGGCTGCATTTCTCAAAAGCATCGTGAGCTAAGTTGATCGTAGAGACCATTGGTGCCAGTGGTTCTATGATATACTTAGGCCTACAACGCTTTTGAGAAATGCAGCCCTCAAGGACGTAAAATGACAATCAGCAGCTTCTAATTCGCCATTAACTCTGAAGTATACGGAGAAAAAACAACACAAGTACTGAAGCTTATCAGTAGTCCAGTATTGACCCAATTATGTACCGGTCAAAAAAAACCTTGGTACCCATCCCTAGTCACAAGTTCTATCGTTACCAACACAATTCAATGGAAATTGCGACCATAGTTGGCTAACGATGCTTTTGGAAAACACCCCAGTGTTTTTGTGATGTGACTAATAATAAAAATTGTGTATGATTGCCAATATTACTAATTACAAATTATTACTAAATAAAAAGTCTGCATGAAACAGAAGTGGTCTTTTTATAGAGTTATTTTTTAATACTTTTACCCAGTGCTGGGTAGTTTTTCTGTAACTCAGCTGTTGGGTCATCACATACCTACCCATCGCTGGGTCAATGTAGTCTGTGCCAAACCAGTTAAAACTGGATACATTTGTCAACGGTCATTTTTTGTTTTGTTCTGAGAGAAAATATCCTGAGGGGAAACTTCCTGAATGAAATTAAAGTTTGTATTACATAGTATTCCTATCAAATTATTACTGTGCAAAGAGGAAAATGTCTGCAGTCTCACATTTTACCTTTTTCGTTTACATGTAAGTCACAGCTAATGTCTGCTGGGAACGCTAGCCAAACGACACGCCAACGCCACCAGGAAGTTTCACCTCCCGCCAAACAAATGCGCGAGCGCAACCAGGGCTGAAACACGACGCAACATCACTGTCCTGCCGCCGTGCGCTCCACTGACTGTAATAGGAACGCTGTTGATCTAGTGCGCTAGCATCGCGCTATGTGTTTGACGTGTTGAAACTTAAATGTCTGACAGACTAAATGGCACAAGGTAAAGCTGTTTTTTATGTAACTTTTCAAAAATTAATATTTAAGATTGTCATTTAATGAACTGGAAAAGCCTACTGATAGCACTTTTCTTCCCACAGATTCCTATTGGCTACTGTTGCTGCTCCTGTCACGTCCTAAAACATTTACTAAATGTTTTTGAGTATTTTATGACTGTAAAAGACTGACTTAAAAATACTGTATATGAACTGTTCCTGTCCTATATAAATATAACATAGATTTTAGAGTGCATTTTTATTACTTAAAATGAAAAACCTTCAATATCAATTTGACTGACCCAGCACTTTCAAAAAACAACCCAGCAAATGGGTTAAAAATAACCCAGCATGTGTTCTGTCCAATATTTACCCAGCGCTGGGTTGCCAAATGACCCAGAAATGGTTGTTTTTAACCCAGCATTTTTTAGAGTGCATCCGGACGACGGGGCAAAATTGTGCCATTTTACAGTTTTTACATATTAAAGTGAGCAGCGCGTTAATACAATGGAGCAATTCACACCACAAACGGTCAGTGCTGTTTCTGGTAATGATCTTTCGCTACTACATCCCCTAATATTTTTATCTAGAACCAAACATGCTTCATTCAAGCCCTTTCTGTTCTGTGCATGTTGCTTCTCTCTCCTGCTAAAGATGTAAAGCACCACATTAAGAGCTTAAACGCTGCAGAAAACAAGAATGCAGTAAATACAAATATTTTGATTCTGACCGTTTAACTAAACCAGATTTGTGTCAAGTTAACGTATGGCGTCTTTAGACGTTTTGCACAGAATGCTATATTTTAAACTGAAATGGAGGAGATTAGGAGGACCGATATGGAGGAGATTAGGAGGAGAAACGGTTAGAGATTAGGAGGAAACTGCAGCTTTACTGAGCTCAACGGCTCTGGCCGAGCTGTGATATAAACTAAATGCTATTGGCTATTTAAAAAAATTAACACATTGAATAACGCTGCATGTTTCAAGGAACTTCAGTGGGCACTGCACACCGTTTTCTCAGTCCCAAAGCCTTTTATGTGCCATACACACACACACACACACACACACACACACACACACACACACACACACACACACACACACACAAAAAGGTAAATAAATAAATAATAGCCTCATAAAACACCTGACCTTACCTTTTTATATTCATAACTAAGTTTATATTTCCTTTTTTTTTTTTCATAAATATTGGTAAAAAATCTTAGACATCACTGCTTTGATGAATATTTTGAGTGTCTAGGATTTTTTATTTTACAAAGTACTATGGCTGCCCCGATGGTAATGTACTGGACCTTTGCTGGGAAGGAAATATAGAGACCTGACCTCTTGGAACTTTAATTGAATACAGCTGGAAGACATTGGCATTCAGGAAGCATGGAGACCCCTATAAACCCATGCAATACTCAGCCAAAATGAGCACTGATCAGTGAAACAGATTATTAAAATAGTTGAGAAATGAAATCTCTGATCCTTGGTCCTTGGTTACGCTACAAATAATCATCTGTTATTTTGATGGACAGGGTGTTAATTTTTTTTCATATTTGTTTTCATTTCTCTGATAATTGCATAGAGGTATGCCATTCCACATATGTAATTAGATTAGATTAATTGTAATATAGATTTTAAAAATATATTAAAAACTTTAATGTTAGGTGTGATTAATCCCGATTAATTACAAAAAAATGTACGATTAATTAGTAAATTTTTTTAATCGATTGACAGTAGGGGTACAAGTAGTACTAGGTGGGGATAATCCACAGCTAGCTGTGCATTAAACGATTTTAATGCACGGCATGGAGGCAAAGAAAGTTGCCTACATGAAGATAAAAGTATACTGCTTGATCTTTAATGTTGTAGACTTATTTTTTTCTTGTTCAGATACATAGTATCATGGATTCTAGCAAATACCAACAGATAAAAAATCTAAACCTGACCGCTTCAGCTAGAAATCTTATAATGGGCCGTGGTTGGATCTTCTATCAGGACAATGATCCAAAACAAATATCAAAATCAACAAAAATGTGTCACTGAGCACAAAATGAAGCTTCTGCTATGGCCGTCCCAGTTCCCTGACCTGAACCCTATAAAAAATGAGTGGGGTGAACTGAAGAGAAGAAGCACCAACATGGAGCTGGGAATCTGAAGGATCTGGAGAGATTCTGTATGAAGTAATGGTCTCTGATCTCTTGTCAGGTGTTCTCCAAACTCATCAGGTATTATAGAAGAAGACTAGCAGATGTACCCACTCATTGTGGTCAGCGTAAACTAGAGAAAAACATTTATTTCATCATGTGAGTTTCCCCCCACTTTCAATTGTTTTACTTCAATGAAAGGTTAATGAAATATCAAAAGAATAAACAATGCAGTTCCCTTTCAAGGGAATTCGAGCTGCGTCGAAACGCTTGTGAGAACGCCCCTGCGTGTGTGCGTCATGAAGCACGTATGAAATCAGTCCAATGGCATGACAGAATGTCATAGGCAGGTGACGTCATCAACCAGGAACTATAAAGCACACCCAAACCATCTTCTGTGCATTCAGCAAGCGCTACATGTGAAATCTGTCTCTGTGTTTTTGTCTGTCTTTAGTTCTGGCTAGGCAGGAGTTTTTTCACTTAAAAAAAAGAGAGATATTATGGCGAGTGAACCACAGTTCAAACAATGTGTTCATCCTTGCCCTCGTTTCCTTATGGTGGGGATACACATTTGTTGTGTGTTTTGTTTGGGAGAGCAGCATGCTCAGTCAGCTCTCGAGGAAGCTGAATATGAGCATTGCGAGCCTCTCCCTCTCAGAACGCTACGTTCACGCCAGGCACTCTTTAAGGAGGGTGCTTCGGCTCACGCTCCTCGTGGCTCGGGTCCCGCTTTTGCCAAGGCAGAGTGGTGGCTTCAGTTGTACTGTTCGCAAATGGTTCTAACAGCAGGGTTTGAGACGGGCTCTGCCTTATCTCAGCCTTTACCTGTTAGGTCCAGTGCCTCAGTTCAGAGTTTGGAAGCATGCTTTGCAGTTTCTTCCACTCTTAATGAGGAACCAATGCTGCAAGTGTCCAGTTCTGAGGAGGTTCAGCATTTCAGTCGCCTGCATGTGAGGAGATAGTGGAGGGGCTCACGAGAGTGGTTGCTAAATTCTACATTGAATGGCCCGCTGTCAAACAAGAGAACAGGCAGAGAAGCAAACTAGATGAACGCTTCCTGCCTTCTCATGAGCAACCTTCACAAAGGTGTTTGCGATTCTTTCCCGATCTCCACACTGAGGTGTCGAGATCGTGGAAGAAACCAGTTTCATACCGTGTGTTTAGCCCGCAAATCACCACATATTCCAATATAAACGGTATGAAACAGAATGCTATGGGGCGATGCCTAAGGTTGAAGAGACGTCTTGTGAGCTATCTCTCTCGTGAAGCATCGTCCCTAAAAACACCAGCTTTACCCACTAAGCCTCTCAAAACCACCTCAGCTTAAGTGGGTAAAACAAATTCGGCAGCAGGTCAAGCTACGGCAAACTTGCACAAAATGGCAATACTCCAGGCATACCAGGCTGACCTACTAAGGGACGTGAGTGAGAGTGAGGAAATCAGCCCCGACGTAATTCGGGAACTGCGTCAGGCTGCCAACCTCTCTCTCTGGGCTACCGAGGAGATTGCCAAATCTATTGGCCGGTCTATGGCAGCTATGGTAGCCACAGAGAGACACTTGTGGCTCAATCTTGCGGGCATGAAGGAGACGTTTCTCCTGGACGCTCCTCTTTCTCCTACTGGCCTCTTCGGTAACGCATTCTTCCACAACAGAGGAAGTTTCTGAGGTTCGCTTTCAGGGGCGAAGCGTACCAATATCAAGTTTTTTCTTTCGGCCTAGCATTGTCTCCACGAACATTTACAAAGTGTGTGGATGCTGCTCTGGCTCCACTGAGACTCCAGGGTATCCGCATACTCAATTACATTGACGATTGGTTGATTTTAGCTCAATCGGAGCAGTTAGCGGTTTGGCGTCAAGATGTCGTTCTCGCTCATATGAGAAAGTTGGGGTTGAGATTAAATGCAAAAAAAAGTGTCCTTACACCCATACAAAAGACCACATAGCCTGCATTGCATCAATCCTCTCAACCGTAAAGGAGACAAAACTAGGCCAGTCACTCACTGTCAGGCAGTTTCAGAGACTGTTAGGTCTGATGGCAGCAGCATCCAACGTTATACCTTTTGGCCTGTTGTACATGAGACCATTGCAGTGGGGGCTCAAAACCAAGGGGAAATCAGGAGGCAGACATCCTGTCGAGGCAGGGGCCGAGGCCCGGGGAGTGGAGACTCCACCCCGAGGTGGTGGCAGAACAGAAGTGGATCTGTTCGCATCTCAAGAGACGACACATTTTCAAACTTGGTTCTCCCTAAAGAATCCCGCTCCTTTGGGACTGGACGCTATGGTACCGGCGTGGCCGAGGCAACGTCTGTACGCATTTCCCCGGATTGCTCTTCTCCCAGGAGTTCTGGAGATAGTTCGCCGGGAGGGGGTCAAGCTTCTGCTAGTATCCCCGTACTGGCCGGCCTGAGTATGGTTCTCGGACCTATTGTCTCTCCTCGACGGCAGGAGGGACCTACCCTCTCAGGCGAGCGGGCCGATATTTTACCCCCGCCCAGAGTTGTGGATACTGTGGGCTTGGCCTCTGAGGGGGCCCAACTGAGGTTGTAGAGACCATTCTACATTCCAGAACTCCTTACATGAGAAAACTGTATGCTCTGAAATGGAAATTGTTCACTTCATGGTGTGGAAATCAACAGCTGGATCCTGTTAATTGCCCTGTTAGCGCAGTACTGGAATCCCTGCAAGAGAGATTTTCCACTGGGTTATCCACTTCTAATTTATATGTGGCGGCCTTGGCGCCTTGTCATGCGCCTAATGCTAGTGTGTCACTGGGGAGACACCCCTTTATTACTTGTTTTCTCCATGGAACTTTGATGCTTAGACCTGCAGTCCGCACGAGGGTGCCGGCCTGGGCTTACATCAAGCTCCTTTTGAGCCCATTGAGGAGGTGTCTGAGAAAATGTTGACTCTTAAGACTATATTTCTTCTCGCCATTTCGTCTCTTAAGAGAATTGGAGACATTCAAGCTATTTTGGTTTCTCCCTCGTGCTTGGAATTTGCTCCTGGTATGGTTAAAGCTTTTCTGCACCCGAGACCGGGTTACATTCCTAAGGTTCCTACTAATACAGTAACACCATTAATTCTGCAGGCCTTTTGTCCTCCTCCTTTTGTGATGTCAGACCAAGAAAAATGTAATCTGCTCTGCCCTGTTCGGGCGTTAGATGCTTATGTCCACAGAGCTGCCCTGTGGAGGACAGAACAGAACAGTTGTTCATTTGCTTTGGGCATCCTCTAAGGCATTTTTGTCAGGAGTGGCTCTTCAAGATGTGTGTAATGCGGCAGGGTGGTCTTCACCGCATACATTCATCAGGTTCTACGAACTTGGCTCTACTCCAGGGGCGCAGGTGCTTGCGCCTTAGTGTGCGCTCAGATTTCACATGGACGGACACTTGCTCTTATGGCTATGTGGGTATTCTCACAAACATTTCAATGCAGCTTGAGTTCCCTTGAAAGGGAACGTTTTGGTTACCTATGTAACCTTAGTTCCCTGAAGAAGGAACGAGATGCTGCATCGCCCTGCCATACTCCCGACATGCCCGTAATCAACTTGCGTCAGGCTTTTCAGAAGCTAATGCTGTTTGGTTTGGGTGTGCTTTATAGTTCCTGGTCGATGACGTCACCCGCCTATGACGTTCCGTCATGCCATTGGATGGATTTCATACGTGCTTCATGACGCACACGCGCAGGGGGCGTTCTCACAAGCGTTTATTTTCACAGCCTTCTTTGCTCATATTTACCAAGGGTGCCAATATATATATATATATATATATACACACGTTTTTTTTTTTTTTTAAGCTAAAAGAATCTCATATCTAGTTTAAATCAGAACATCTCATCGTTTCTCTGGACTAAGGAGTCTGAGGGTCTTCCTGTGAACTATTAATATAGATTAAATTTAATTGTGATTGATTGGAAGATGAATAGCGGCCCAGTTTGAGAGAGAGACCGGCACTAAAGTGTGCTCCACTGTCTCCTGAACCTTTGTTTGGAGGTGTGGATGTATTCTCTCGAGCAGAGCACTGTTAATGACCCAGACCTTTCAGCATAGAGGAGAGTGTGCAACTACATCTTCACACAATGTGAAGCTCCTGCAGGGAAGAACCAATTAAATTAAAGTGCTTCTAGAGCAATCACACCAAGGTCATAAGGATGCAGCACAAACTGCTTCTGG
This sequence comes from Rhinogobio ventralis, assembly GCA_039654625.1. Taxonomy (NCBI): domain Eukaryota; kingdom Metazoa; phylum Chordata; class Actinopteri; order Cypriniformes; family Gobionidae; genus Rhinogobio; species Rhinogobio ventralis. The sequence goes on along the minus strand of CM077210.1, from coordinate 13,920,073 downwards.
CACCAACGTCTGTCTCATGCGAAGGCAGCTTGTCTGTTGCTACGTGTGGTTTGGCCACCTCTGCTCAACATGTGTTGGTGGAATGTGGAAAATTATACTGCCAGTATCAAGTTCGTATTAGAAGGAAATGCTGAATCAAAAGTCTTCGTAAACAACTGACTGCATCTGTGTGCTTCATGAAGAGAGAAACTTTTGCCTGATGTTTGATTAGCATGTAGTGAATAAATGTTTGTATATGTATGCGCAAATGTATGTTCAGCATAGCTAATTAAATGAAGTGTAAAGCTCTAGTACTACATAATACTACTATTACTAGTAGTAGCACTACTAGCGCAACAACTAGTAGTCATAGTAGTAAAACCTACTACTACTACTATTACTATCCTTTAAATATGCATAGTAGTGGTAGTAGTATCATTACTAGTAGTAGTTGTTGTAGTAAATCATAATTGTACTACTACTACTACTACTTGTTGAACCTATACCAGCATAGTACTACACCATACTATTATTACTAGTAGTAGTAGGCCTACTATTAGTACAACTATTAGTCATAGTAAACCATACTACTACAACTACTAGGGGAGAGCGGGGCACAACCTAACACTTTTTGACTTTCTCAGTTTGTGTAAATCCACTTGGGGTTCAGAGTATTTATTTTTTTCCCCCACATTAATTTCACACGTCTAGTACAATTATGTGGTTTTGTTTCATTAATGATGTATGAAACAAAGTATACTTTGACAGTGTATACTTTTTTCTTGATTTACCCAAAAATAATGGAAGTGAAATGTTACAACATGCCCCATAAGTGGGGTACATTGTAACATTTGAGGGGCACATTGTATAATGACCAAATGACAGCTTAAAAATTATCTATTTATCGAGGTGGTTGTTTGCGCGGTGGCCAGGGTACAGTTGACTGGCACCATGAATGAGAGATCCCCAAACGCAGTGAGCTTGAGGTTAGGTTTCTGTCCGGTGGCAAAATCATGGAGAAAACCATTTACTTCACGTGTTTTTGTGCCCTCAACGTCGACTTTTTCGACTATCGTGGGTGCGAAATCGCGTGGGTATGTAGAGATGGCCCAGGTGGCAGAGGCGCTCGCGAGCTATCTCTCGCCTTGGTTTGCATCTTTATTAAAGAGGCCTACCTCCCCACGAAGCCATGTAGAAAATAGACTTTGGCTCTCGTGGGCAAAGCTTATATATCTATATATATATATATATATATATATATATATATATACACTCACCTAAAGGATTATTAGGAACACCATACTAATACTGTGTTTGACCCCCTTTCGCCTTCAGAACTGCCTTAATTCTACGTGGCATTGATTCAACAAGGTGCTGAAAGCATTCTTTAGAAATGTTGGCCCATATAGATAGGCTAGCATCTTGCAGTTGATGGAGATTTGTGGGATGCACATCCAGGGCACGAAGCTCCCGTTCCACCACATCCCAAAGATGCTCTATTGGGTTGAGATCTGGTGACTGTGGGGGCCATTTTAGTACAGTGAACTCATTTTCATGTTCCAGAAACCAATTTGAAATGATTCGAGCTTTGTGACATGGTGCATTATCCTGCTGGAAGTAGCCATCAGAGGATGGGTACATGGTGGTCATAAAGGGATGGACATGGTCAGAAACAATGCTCAGGTAGGCCGTGGCATTTAAACGATGCCCAATTGGCACTAAGGGGCCTAAAGTGTGCCAAGAAAACATCCCCCACACCATTACACCACCACCACCAGCCTGCACAGTGGTAACAAGGCATGATGGATCCATGTTCTCATTCTGTTTACGCCAAATTCTGACTCTACCATCTGAATGTCTCAACAGAAATCGAGACTCATCAGACCAGGCAACATTTTTCCAGTCTTCAACTGTCCAATTTTGGTGAGCTCGTGCAAATTGTAGCCTCTTTTTCCTATTTGTAGTGGAGATGAGTGGTACCCGGAGGGGTCTTCTGCTGTTGTAGCCCATCCGCCTCAAGGTTGTGCGTGTTGTGGCTTCACAAATGCTTTGCTGCATACCTCGGTTGTAACGAGTGGTTATTTTAGTCAAAGTTGCTCTTCTATCAGCTTGAATCAGTCGGCCCATTCTCCTCTGACCTCTAGCATCAACAAGGCATTTTCGCCCATATTGGATGTTTTTTCCTTTTCACACCATTCTTAGTAAACTCTAGAAATGGTTGTACGTGAAAATCCCAGTAACTGAGCAGATTGTGAAATACTCAGACTGGCCCGTCTGGCACCAACAACCATGCCACGCTCAAAATTGCCTAAATCACCTTTCTTTCCCATTCTGACATTCAGTTTGGAGTTCAGGAGATTGTATTGACCAGGACCACACCCCTAAATGCATTGAAGCAACTGCCATGTGATTGGTTGATTAGATAATTGCATTAATGAGAAATTGAACAGGTGTTCCTAATAATCCTTTAGGTGAGTGTATATATATATATATATATATATACAGGGAGTGCAGAATTATTAGGCAAGTTGTATTTTTGAGGATTAATTTTATTATTGAACAACAACCATGTTCTCAATGAACACAAAAAACTCATTAATATCAAAGCTGAATATTTTTGTATCAATATTTTAAGTAGTTTTTAGTTTTAGCTATTTTAGGGGGATATCTGTGTGTGCAGGTGACTATTACTGTGCATAATTATTAGGCAACTTAACAAAAAACAAATTTATACCCATTTCAATTATTTATTTTTACCAGTGAAACCAATATAACATCTCAACATTCACAAATATACATTTCTGACATTCAAAAACCAAACAAAAACAAATCAGTGACCAATATAGCCACCTTTCTTTGCAAGGACACTCAAAAGCCTGCCATCCATGGATTCTGTCAGTGTTTTGATCTGTTCACCATCAACATTGCGTGCAGCAGCAACCACAGCCTCCCAGACACTGTTCAGAGAGGTGTACTGTTTTCCCTCCTTGTAAATCGCACATTTGATGATGGACCACAGGTTCTCAATGGGGTTCAGATCAGGTGAACAAGGAGGCCATATCATTAGATTTTCTTCTTTTATACCCTTTCTTGCCAGCCACGCTGTGGAGTACTTGTACGCGTGTGATGGAGCATTGTCCTGCATGAAAATCATGTTTTTCTTGAAGGATGCAGACTTCTTCCTGTACCACTGCCTGAAGAAGGTGTCTTCCAGAAACTGGCAGTAGGACTGGGAGTTGAGCTTGACTCCATCCTCAACCCGAAAAGGCCCCACAAGCTCATCTTTGATGATACCAGCCCAAACCAGTACTCCACCTCCACCTTGCTGGCGTCTGAGTCGGACTGGAGCTCTCTGCCCTTTACCAATCCAGCCACGGGCCCATCCATCTGGCCCATCAAGACTCACTCTCATTTCATCAGTCCATAAAACCTTAGAAAAATCAGTCTTGAGATATTTCTTGGCCCAGTCTTGACGTTTCAGATTGTGTGTCTTGTTCAGTGGTGGTCGACTTTCTGCCTTTCTTACCTTGGCCATGTCTCTGAGTATTGCACACCTTGTGCTTTTGGGCACTCCAGTGATGTTGCAGCTCTGAAATATGGCCAAACTGGTGGCAAGTGGCATCTTGGCAGCTGCACGCTTGACTTTTCTCAGTTCACGGGCAGTTATTTTGCGCCTTGGTTTTTCCACACGCTTCTTGCGACCCTGTTGACTATTTTGAATGAAACGCTTGATTGTTCGATGATCACGCTTCAGAAGCTTGGCTATTTTAAGACTGCTGCATCCCTCTGCAATATATCTCACTATTTTTGACTTTTCTGAGCCTGTCAAGTCCTTCTTTTGACCCATTTTGCCAAAGGAAAGGAAGTTGCCTAATAATTATGCACACCTGATATAGGGTGTTGATGTCATTAGACCACACCCCTTCTCATTACAGAGATGCACATCACCTAATATGCTTAATTGGTAGTAGGCTTTCCAGCCTATACAGCTTGGAGTAAGACAACATGCATAACGAGGATGATGTGGTCAAAATACTCATTTGCCTAATAATTCTGCACTCCCTGTATACAAATAGTATATTATATATTATTTTATATAGAAATATATTATATATATTATATATTATTTATATATAAATAAATAAATAAATAAAAAGCGGTCAGGCTGGTGATGTGCTGCACACTATGGCTGTCTTGCATACTGCAATACTGCCACAACACAGGAAGTTCCTGAGGTTCGCTCTTGGGGGCAAAAGCTTAACAATTTCGGGTTGTTCCATTCGGCTAACCGCACGTATACAAAATGCATGGATGCAGTACTGGCTCCATTAGGATTCCGGGGCATTCACATTTTGAATTACATAGGAGATTGCTAATATTAGCACAAACGCGAGAGATGGCGCTTCAACACAGAGATAGTGTGTTAGCTCATCTAGTTTCTCTAGGGTTGAGACTCAACACCAAGAAAAGTGTTCTTTCTCCTGTCCAGAGAACGACTTATCTGGGTTTTTTTTGGTTTTCGGTCACAAGGTGGGCACAATTGTTTCCCGCTCGAACCGAGACCATTCAGCATACCCTGAGCAAAGTCAGGCTAGGCCAAGATCTCCAAAGAGTGTTAGGTCTCATGGCATCAGCATCCACGGGTTTCCCTTTGAGGTTGTTGCACATAAGACCGTGTCAGTTGTGGCTCAAAGCCAGAGGATTTTAGGGCCAATCCTTAAGGCAAATAAAAGTGGGGCGCCATGTGGCTTCGTACACTAACTATGTGGTTCAGACCCCGGTTTCTTGCCTTGGGTCCCACTCTAGGCGTACCTTGTCGTCGCAAATTGCTAACGACGGACGCTTCCCTGACGGGCTGTGGTGCGGCCTTAAGTGGTCATCCAGCCCAAGGGGAATGAGAGGGTCATCAGCTCGATTGGCACATCAATGGCCTCGAGTTGATGGCTGTATTTCTGTCCCTGAAATACTTTCTCCCCCAGTTGAGGGGCTGTCATGTCCTAGTGCAAGTGGACAGTACAGCGACAGTCTCATATATAAATCACCAGGGAGGTCTGCGCTCACGCAATCTAAACAGGATAGCGAGACAGATTTTTCTCTGGGCCCAGGACAAGCTCCTGTCACTCAGAGCAGTGTACATTCCAGGGCAACTGAATGTGGGAACAGATTTGCTGTCCAGACAGAAATTACAGATGGGGGAATGGAAACTCCACCCAAGAGTAGTCAATCAGATCTAGACCAGATTTTACAGAGCGGAAGTGGACCTCTTCGCCTCTTATCAGACAACGCAATGTCCCCTCTACTTCTCTCTCAGTCACCCAGCTCCGTTGGGTCTGGATGCGATGGCCCATACATGGCCCAAAATGCGCCTGTACGCCTTCCCTCCAGTCGCTCTGCTCCCGGGAGTTCTAGCCAGGGTTCGCCAACAAGGGTCTTGCCTCTTATCGATAACGCCGCGTTGGCTGAACAGAATATGGTTCTAGGAGATAGTGTCTCTCCTCAACGGCTCGCCATGGGCGATTCCGGCGAGTAAGGACCTTCTGTCTCAGGCAGAGGGCACTGTATTCCATCCTAGGCCCGACCTGTGGAACCTTCATGTGTGGCCCCTGATGGGCACCAACTGTGGGACACTGGGCTTTCGCCTGCAGTTATTGAGACCATCCTAAGTGCTAGGGCTTCCTCCACTCGCAGGCGTTTGAGGCCTCCCGTAAGAACCAAGATCCCTTCATGGGACTTAGCTATAGTCCTCGAGGGTCTGGTTGAGACCCCCTTTGAACCTCTAGAGTCAGCGTCTGACAAACTTCTGACCCTAAAGATGTTTTTTCTTATGGCAATAACTTCTCTAAAAAGAATTGGGGATATGTAGGCTCTGTCAATATCGCCATCCTGCTTAGACTTTGCCCCAGGAATGGTGAAAGTGATTTTGCATCCTCATCCTGACTACCTGCCTAAGGTTTCTTTCTCGACTGTACATCCTGTCACTCTTGAAACCTTCTGCCCTCCGCCGTTCGAAACACCGGATCAGGAGAGACTTCATAGACGATGTCCAGTTCGTGCTCTCCAGGCCTACGTCCACCGCACCAGCCAGTGGCGTAAGTCGGAGCAATTACTTGTTTGCCATGGGGGCCGTAACAGAGGTTCTGCCGCCACCAAACAAACCATGTCACATTGGGTCAGGGATGCTATTGCTCTTGCCTATGAGGCGCGCGGTCAAGCTTCGCCAATAGGCTTAAGGGTTCACTCCACCAGGGGGGTCGCCTCCTCTACTGCATTAGCAAGGGGTGCCCCCTTACAAATTTTTTGTGATGCAGCAGGTTGGTCCTCTCCGCACACATTCATAAGATTTTATATCTTGGATGCTCATGCCACTCTGGGCTCTCATGTCCTTGAGTCGACATAGCAAGCTAATGTCTGAGGCCTCTTGCGTCCTTGTGCACACCTACACAACCGTAGGGGGTCCAGACACCATCAAGCACAGCAGCGTGGGTATTCTCGTTCCCATATGCACTTTGTGCAGCATTGAGTGAAGCTTTTGAAAGGGAACTCTCTGGGTTACTTGACTGTAACCCTGTTCCCTGATCAAGCGGAACGAAATGCTGCACTGTAGTGCCGTGCTGATGATGTCCCAGGACTGGTCTTCAAACAAAAGAGACCTGTGGGCTTACAGCTGGGGCTCATCTATTTATAGCCTCGTGCAGCAGGTGCGCTGATGACGTCACCGACCGAGGCTATAATATCGTCGAGTCAATTTCATTGACGTGTTAAACACACTTTTCACAGCCGGTCACGATAAAGACGTTCCCATATGCACTTCGTGTAGCATCTCGTTCCGCTTTATCAGGGAACAGGGTTACAGTCAAGTAACCACAAGAGTATTCTAAACACAAAATAAAAAAAAAAGTTGGTCAGCCACAGATGGTTAAAAATGTTCAACTCCTTTCCACCTATTGGGCTGGAGTGTGAAGTGCTGAGATATTAGGAAAAATGAAATCACAGCCAAAAATCACAATAGAATTGGATGGTTTAGACAACTCTTCCGTAATTTCAGATGTCAGTTGGTGGAGTTAGTGTACATAGCCTCTGCCCACAAGGTGGGCTATTTAGTGTAAATAGACACTCCGATAACTATTAAGGTTACTTTAAGAAGAGTGCAGTCTGTTTCATCAGATTTTTATTTAATTTTTATTAAAACTAATGACATCTGTGTTGTCAAATTGGTTGTATTTTGCACTGCACATAATTAATTTAAATGCTTTTTTGGTTTCACTCATGGTTTGAATAGACATTTCATCTGCAAATTGGTTTGTTTTGTTTCATTCTAGATCAGGCCAGGTGCATACTATATTATTTTTGTTATGATTTTGCCATCTGAGATATATTTTGTGGAGTGTGCAGATTTTCACTGTATCCAGCTAAAATTGTTGATATTAGCTTTTCAATATGATCTGCAACATAAATATAGATTTTAGATTGAAAGAAAATCACACATTGTGAGCCCGGCTTGAGGTGAGCCTCTCGTGCATTTTAAAAGTGGTACTATTCATTTTTATAGAAGTTGCTGCCTATGAATGGGCATCTCAGTTCAGTCCCTTGTGAGTATTCATTTCAGTTTGGACGTTATGTAGACGTGAGGTTTCAGGCAAACCCTTTATGTTTATTTTAATTTTGTGATCTCAGGGGATGTGGCTGTAAAATGACTTACAACTGGAGCCCCTCCATGTCTCACTGGGTGAGTCTAATCTGTTCGCCAGGCTCCAGTGCTGTCAGATGCTTGTATCAGAGCTCTACTGGTGGCTACAGCATAAGCTTGATACACTGAAAAAAAAGGTGTGTTGGATTTACAAGATTTAATCATGTACATCGGTTCCACATTATTAACCCATTCAGGTTAATTTAACATGACTTTCCTTGCTGTTTAGAATACAATTTGTTCATGTAAATTCAACATGATGGAATCAATTGTTTAAAGGGACCAAATTAAGTAGCTTCAAAGTGATTTTTTTGTGTCTTACTGATATTACATTTTCTTAGGTTTGACAAAGTATCTTACAAAGTAATTACTTATATTATACATTATTGTATTTACATGATTACTTTCTGTACAGAAAGTAATAATGTAAATACAATAATGTCACTGAAAGTTGACAGAAGAATTATTAACACAAACACAAACTAACACAAACTCAAAATGCCTATGTTTTGTGTCATTTATTGTTGCTCAAATCTATCAAACCGAGAAACCACAAAGAGCCTTTATCTTTTAAGTAACTTTGATCACTTTTTAACTTTAAAAGTTGCCGCCTTTAATGCCGTTTTGCGTCTGCTGATACTGAACTTAATACGGATATTGGCTTACCTTTGTTTCTGATTTGGTTAAATATTCCCATTTTTCTTGGTATCGTTTGCAGGGAAGAGAAGATATTTTATTGCATTGCATGTTCACTTGATGTTTTCACTGAAGTTTTGAAGAATGGTTCACAATGTTGATCTAGTTACCGTGAAAACAGTCACGCGCTGTGCACCCGCTGCTGCTTCAGCCATCATTATATGGTAGAAATGTGTCCAAATAAAAATGTGTTCAACAAGCTGACAGAAGTCGATCTATGTCTTTGTTGGAAAGGTGTAAATGTACCTGAAGCTTATTGTTGTCATTGTAAATATTAACTTTCCCATATGGCCACGCAGGAGAATCGGAGAGGTTCACATTCAGCAGACAAGACACTGACACACTGTATTTATTTTTTTGTATTTATTTTAACAAATGACAACCAAAATCAAATCCATGGTGGAAGCTTGTGAATAGTTTGGAAGTACTTGCCCGCGCAAATTCTGCTAATTCTTAAGTCGAGTGAGAATCATTCTCGCAAATGTAATGTTAATTATTAAACCAAACAAAATACAGAAATTTCAAAAACACTCAGCAATGTGATTATTTTTATTAGATGATAGGCAGTGGGTTTAATCAGTGACATTATTACTAGATTTGCTCTCCGGTGTCTTCCCGTCACCTCCTCAACCTGTGTTTTTACACATAGAAAAGTGTATTACACGAACGACGCGAGTTCCTATGGCAATTCTCGATGCAGCATGAATAACCTACAATGGTGACAGCAGCTTCACATTCTCTATATCTACCATCTAGATGGCAGGCAAGTCTTTCAATTCGGGAGAAAAATTGCTCCTTTTCATAACATAAGGATCACATCCAACATATGTTGTGATTTTCTGTTTATAGCTTTCTAAACCAGCACAGTACGGACTTTACTCCATCTCGTCCATTCCGTTTTCCACTTCCTGCCCTCCATTTGAATTTTGCGCGTCATCAGAACCATGTGATTGCAAACAAGCTATTTAATAAAAAAGGAACAGAGAAAAGCAATAGATTACTACATTAAACAGATCATTTCTAAACATAGTAGCATGTTTGATCAGATTCACTTCAAATGTGTATCAGAGACTGGAGTGCAGTCTGAAGCAGTTAGTTTCTGAAAGCAACAGCTTTGGACAGTTTGTCCCCATTTTGTTTCTGAAAGCAACCACTTTATTCGATAGTTTGTCCCCATTCAGTTCCATGAAGACTTCCTCTAAAGTCTATTTGAGATTGGCAGGGTAATTGAGGTTGATGGCATAAATAAGGCCGAAAAGCATAGCAACCACAAGTGCAACATCATCCAACTGCTGCAGCTCCTTAATTCTCTCCAGCACAATCCCAATGTCTGTTGGGTTTTCACCATCAGTGGTGAGTTTAATTACATAGATCCCCAAAGTAGTGGTCTCAATTTGTGTGAGAACAGAGTCTTCCTCCAAACCCTGAAAAAAAAAGAAGAAAAAATGAATAAAAAAAATGCAATCACACAAAACATGTGAAGAGTTAACACTCACTGTAAAACCTGATAAGTTCAGAATACTCAAAATTTTTGTAGACTCCGATTACCTCAAAACATTTAAGTAAACAATACTTATAAATTAAAATTAAGCCAAACTTAAAAAGTTTATATTGTATTTTATCTAATATTTAAGTACACTGTAATTAATACTACTGTTCACCATGTGTAATGTTTTTAATTTATCCATACATAATTGTTTTGATGCAAAAATAATTTATTAGTAAACCTAACTCAATACACTTATTTATGACTCGTAGGCTAATGAATTGATCATGCTGAATATCAGCATATTAAAAAGAAAAACACAAATGCAACAGCTGTAGAATTTAATTTTATTCAGTCTTTTTAAGAAAAAATAAGACATCAAGTCTATGAAACAAAAAAAAAAACAGGAAATAAAATAATTTTGTATCACATTAAGATTCAGATCAAGAAGTTATACCATTTAAAGTGCAAACATGAAAAACTGAGGTCGATTTGGAGGGCAAGACATCAATTAGCCTACCCAATGTAAACTTTTATATTAATACTTTTAACAACATTCGAGTCATGTTACTGAGCACCACAAACCAACACGATCACATGAGAATGCGTATCAATAGTACGAGTGTGCAATGTCGTGGAACGTATACGCCAAAATGAGTTTTGCCGTGCATATGGTACGCAGTTTTTCGCGTGCATATGATACGCACTTTATGGCGTGTATATGATACGCTCTTGGGTAGGATGGGGGTGGGGGGTTTGTGCTTATAATACGCCATAAAGTGCGTATCAAATGGACGCGAAAAACTGCGTACCATATGCACGCCAAAACTCATTTTGGCGTATACATTCCACGACATTGCACACTCGTATTATTGATACGCATTTTCGTGTGATCGGGCTCCACAAACACATGCAAATGTTTTAACAGACACATGCATGTGCCTAAATACAACTCTTACCGTGGCCTACACATTCTGTAACAGCTCATTTTTTAGATTAAGTAGACAGGGTTTCAGTGGTTTACTATCATCAAGACACATCAGTACTTTCTGGATGAAGCTAAAAGTAAGAGTGAGTTTCCTGGGGTAGTCCAAATGCAATATATAGATCAACCCAAACAACAATACAAATGCATCGGCAAACCTGGGGATATCACTCATCACAACATCATCTTCCACCACAATAGCAGTGCTTGCAGAATTGAAATGAACTGGACTTGTCGTGCCTCTGTTGACCATGACAAGAGCAACAGGACAGTCTGTGATGTCTGGTTTCTCTGACTCCTCCATCTGGAAGAAGCATAGAGGTTTAAGTTTAACTTAGTACATTAGAAGTAGACAATAGCATTTATATTAAAGCAGTATTCCACAGGTCACTGCTCAACAGACAATTATATAGGTAAGTGAATAGTCTTGCAATGTATATATATATAATTTAAATGTTAGGTACAGTACCTGGCAAAAGTTTGGAATCATTACAATTTTAATGCTTTTGAAATAAATCTCTTGTGCTCACCAAGGCTGTCCATTTTAACTTACCTGGATATTATAAATACTTAGGATGTCACGCAGCATCTCTGATATTTTGCCGGTATGTGCTGCCTTCTGTCTGAACAAGGCCATAAGTTGTGGTGTGTGTCGGTCGAGCTCAGCATAGAACTGGTTCCGTAGGTTGACATTTGTGATGCGTTGAAACTCAGCACAAACCTACAAAACCAAAAGTTATGCACAATAGTGTATAATGACTAATATAAAGAATCTAGAAAAGAAAAATGAGTGTTTTACCTGTGATTCGATCTGAAGGGCCGGCCATTTCTCCAAGGTCTTCACCAATGGGTTTTCCAGAACAATCTCCTGGCAACGAAGGGCAAAGGTCTTCTGCATAAGATTTTCTATCAACAATAGGTTTTTCTCTCTCTTCTCAACTTCAGCAATAATCTGAACTCTCATTTCTTCCAGACTGGTCTGGTTCTCTCCTCTGGGGAAGTTTGGAAGGTAGTTAACTTCAGCCCATCTGGCTCTTTTTATGTTTGAGTGCGGGTGCTCTTTTTCAGGGTTGTTTTTGCTCCTCTTGCCTGTGTTGACAGACACCTCCACACATCCAGATCTGGCCAGCTTTGTACGAAAATTGGCCATTTTAAATTTGAGACTCATCTTCCACCAGGTACCATTCACTCTCACTTCCAGGCTCAAGACATTAAATGACTGAAATGTACAAATACAGGTGTCATATAGACAAGGCAAAGGGCTAATTTGTGAATAATTGCTATGCTGTAAACGGTAGTGACTAAATAACTGTGACCTGGTGTCTGAGGAGACAGGACACAGCATGCATTTCCACTCCATTTAAGTTACCTTGATTATTGAGGCTGATTGTTGAGTCTCTATTTGGCAAGCATCGATCTCAGCAAGCATCCAGTTCAAACTGCAAGTGAAGAAAATATTTAAAAGTTTACAACAAGTATTTCCAGTCAGTCAAATTACATTAGTTAACTTACTAATCCAAAATCGTGTTAACATGTCAGTGTATTTGCACTAATCGTGGACATTACTTATAGCTTAGCCGGTAACGTTAGTTAATTCCCATGCATGTAGGAATAAAATCACATTTACCCTATCAGGTCGCTTAACGTTACCAAAAACAGCAACAACACACTTTCAAAACGAAAAAAAACGGCGTTGACTGAAAAGAGTTACCAGCTAACCCAGCTAATGTTAACATTATTGCCCTGCTTGCTTGACGTTAATATAATACAAGCAGTGACGCTAAAATACCATTCAAATAGTGCGCGAAGCACAAGGCGTCTGCCTCGTTTCACAACGCTTCATAAAAATATTTTAGTACTTTAGTGAAGTTTACTTAAAAATAATGAGCCACACAAAAATACAACTAAATTGCTCGTTCAGAAAATGTTATTGTTATAAGTATCATTAATTATGAAACAGATTTTAATTGTATTGTTCTCACATTTTTTATGTTAGTAGTGTTCGGGTTTACAGTGCTGATCAGAATAGCACTAAGCAAAAGTACTGACCAAATTAAGATCTACAGTATGGTGACAATCTTGTTTACGATTTATCTTCAGCTTCAGTCAAACACACATAAACCTATGGATGTTTTTTTCCCCACCACTAAATAAAAAAATAAAAAGGTAATTTTAACTTTTTATCTTACAATTCTGACTTTTTTCCTCAGAATTGTAAGTTATAAAGTCAGAATTGTGTGATAAAAACTCGGAATCAGGACAGTTTGCCCAGGCTGTGGATTACAAGTAATAATGTTGTAGATGTACTGATCGTTTCGCTTCATAAGACCTTAATGTTTTGTAAGGAGCCGTGGGTATTCATTTTGTTTTGCCTGTATATGTTTTTTTTTTCTTAAAAAGACTGCACCCATTGACTGCACCCATATGAATCAGCAAGGACCACGATTTCAGCTAAAAATGTTCTTTACTGTTCTGCTGAAGAGAAAAAGTCACCTACTTCTCGTCTGACCTGAGAGTGAGTAAATCAACAGCAAATTTTCATTTTTGGGTGAACTATCCCTTTAAATATTGTCAATATGTCCATATTGTATGTTTTAGCATCTATCAGACATGCAAAAATGCACCTGTAAATGTTACATATTAATACCTACGTGTTAACAATTAGACCATTTAATTTCATATTTTACGTGTATTTATTTATTTACAAGTCCCCCCCCAATAATTAGAAATGGCCAAATTGTCCCCCCCCCAGTATTTGAAATTCTTGCACTGCTCTGCTGCACTTCATTATGCAGCGCTCTGTATGTTGTTGTTAGGATGACAAAAAGTTTAAAAGTTACATTTTAGTCGGGTTTGCCTCAGTGGTCTAACAGCGCTCGTCAATGTCAAAATGACTGAGATGGCCAATCAAATCAAAGAAGGTGGGGTTTACGTTCTCTTTTGGCTCGTGCTCGTGCACAGTGTTGCCAACTTAGCGACTTTGTCGCTATATTTAGAGACTTTTCAGACCCCTTTAGCGACTTTTTTTCAAAAAAAGCGACTAGCGACAAATCTAGTGACTTTTTGGACAATCGTCAGTTACTTTAAAAATGTCGCCAGTACTGTCCTGCAAGCGCGAGGTCTTGCTTTCTTCCTGCCGTCACACCTCGCTCTGCGTCTACCCTGTTCAGTGAATGGCTGAGAGGAGCAGCAGCACATGCCGGTAAACGGACACAGCAGCTGACAGACGTGAATGAGCGAGCTACACATGAGCACACAGTGTTGCAACGGATTTATCACTTATCTGCTTTCTTTGTTTTATATTTAAAGAAATTAGTTTGACCTGTTATGATTTCAATTCTTCTCTTGTGCTTATCACTTATATTACTCACTATAAAAGAGCTTTAGTTCATCCAGTTTCTGACCTCTCTGAATTCAGATTATTTTATACATACACAAATTTTGTCATTTACTATATCATACTCGTTGTAATGTATGACACAAATATCTAGGAAATGAGAACGTCTTTATTGGACAGTCGGCTATTTTATTTTAAAATACAGTATGTGAGCACGGATTAGGAGAGAAAACACGTAGGCAGGCAGAACGCATGTACGACGTGATGACGTCACAAATATGCTAATTGATGCATGACGTCATCTAGCTACATTTAGCGACTTTTTGAGCAGGCTTTAGCTACTTTCCTTGGAAAATAGTTGGCAACACTGCTCGTGCACCGTCTTCACATACAGACGAGCGCGTCAATCTATCGCTTAATGCCGTTGTGGAGAGAGACTATTCTTTCCGTTTAAATCACAAAACAAAATGCACACAAACGTGTCCCTGCTCTTAATATACAATCATTGATGAATAGCTTTGATTTTAATGAATATATATAAGAGAGGATTAGAACCCGGAACCTTTGACACAGTTTACAGAAATTCTACCACCAGACCACTAGGGAATTCAAATAGAACCAGCAGATCTATGTATTCATTCACTAATACGAAGAATCTTGGGACTAATAATATGTGACGCAAATTAATGCAAATATTGTTTGCAAATAGTCCCAAATGGATTATTTCCCAACTAGAATTAGACCTAGAATTTCGTTCACTGTTCTTTATGCTTTATAAAAAATAAAACACCCCCCCCCCCCCCAGTGTTCAAGAACTGGCTACGGTCTTGAGGTACAATGAGGGTAAAACTTAAAGTTAAGTTAATTGATGAATAAATGTGTGGGGGGGAAAGAAACAATGCTTTTAATAAAGTAATACAATATTAAATATGGTTTCTGTTAAGTTGAATGAACAGGAGAAAGTCAAAAGGCATGTAACAAAAAAATACAATATACCCCATAATCCTTGACGTCTTTCTGGATCTTCTCCCATATACAAACAGAATGCTTTTATGATGCATTATCGTCCAACATTGATGTCATCATTCTAAAAAGACAAATAATTGTTTTAAAACAATACAAAACAACATGGGGTTAGTTTCTTGTGTGTGAAGCTACATGTGGTGAAGCTTACATCAGCCGTTGGTGCAAGAATTGACTTCAGTCTTGATCCTAGATGTCCTTCTCTTTTCTTTAACATCTTAAGGAGGTTATCAGAGTTTGCATCCAGTTGCAGATTGCAAATGTCTTTTCCATTTTATGTTTTATGGTTTCTCTGTTGTTTCTCTTCTTCACATCAGAAAGCAGAGATTTCCACATGTCCTCAAGGCTCTCTGAATTTTCTCCAGTAGGATATGTGGGACAGAAGTTTACCTCTGCTCTCCTTGCCCTTTTGACACCGTAAGCGGCATTCTGCTTTCCAGCAGGCTTGTGCTTTAATGAGTTGACTTCCACCTCTGGAAATCCGAGTCTTCTTAGGTGAGTACAGTAGTTTGACCGTTTGTATTCTAAACTGGTTTTCAAACCGGCACATCCACTTTTTGAACTCCTTTCAGACAAACAGGGATGCTTTTGAATGAGACTTTCTGCAACTTGATCCATTTCCTTGTCAGTGACATACACCTTGTACCGGACAATTTCTTGCAGTAGGCCGTCAAGTATAATTGACTTGAGCTGTGGATCTGGGATATATGGAGTGACATTTTTAATGAACAGAGAATGATCCTGTTGAAGTTGTAACTCTGCATTAAAAGTGAATTGGTGTACATGGAATATAGAAGGCCAGGTAGACCGTGAGCTTGTAGACTCTGTAGAGCCAAATATCTCTGTGTCACAAGAGCTACTGGAAAGGGTTGGGAAATAATTTTGGAACTGAGTGGAATCAGTGGAGGACCCGGGGAGGGTCACTTCACACACCTTAATAGTACTTTTGTCTTGTATTTCTGACACTGAGGTCAAGTTAAGAAAGTCATTGCCAAATAAACTTAAGTCTAAAGTTGGTGTTTTGAAGTCCACACTGCTTCTGGACTTCTTCCATGAGACCACTCACAGACTCAGGTAGTCCATTAGGCAAAGTCAGTCTCTGGGAGCTGCCGTCAATTTGGATGATTCTCAGAATTGCAGGAGTTGACATAGTGCCTCTTAATCTGCATAAATTATAAAAAAGAAAAAGGTTGAGTATTAGTTATGTGTACATGAAGCAGCTGTTTCAAAGAAGTAAATGTTTTAAGTCAATGTGACAATAATTTAATAATTTAAAATTTAAGAATCAAAAGTACATTAGTATAGAGTAGAGCCCGACCGATATTAGGGAGTAAAAAAAGTCTGATATCGATATATCAGCCGATCTTTGTGTATATTATAGTACAGTACCAGTCAAAAGTTTGGACACACTTTCCCAGTGGTGTGTCCAAACTTTTGACTGGTACTGTATATAGAATGCAGTATATACATAATATACATACATTATACATAAATACAACAGAACAAACATACAAATGAAAAACCTGTATTTCATGTAGGTCTAAACTAGATTTTTTTAGGTACAGAAATAGTAATCAAATGTAAAATATCACTTCATAATCTTCAGTGTATAAATATAGATTAACCCTTATTAAAGTTATTCAGTCAAGAGCCGTGAGTGATTTTTTGTTTCTGTCTTTTGTTATCTCGTCTTTTGAGAAAACGCTTCCCTGCCATTGACGAGATTTTCCGTGTTTTCACTGTTATACGGTAGGGGGCGCTATTACACATCTGAATGAGTACAGAATCTCCTGATCAAAACACAGGCAAAGAAACAGAAACGAGCACGATCTCTTATAAGCAGATGTATATGTAAAATAATGCATTCTTCAACATTAAACAGCATATAAATCAAAACTGCCTAAAGTTATTGAATAAAATGTCGACCCAGGACGAGCTATAGCACTGTGAAGCTTTGATGGACTCAATCTGTGTTTGATCACCGTTCTGAATCCCATCTGTATGTAAGTTAGTCGCGATTTTCTCATCTTTTTTCTCAAAATGTTGCTTTTGAAACTTACACATTAAAGTGTTGATAAAAAAAGAATGCATGAAGCTAGTTTAAAACAAAGGGTCTGTTCTTTCTTTTGATATATTGCATGTTCAGATATTCCTACAAGATATTCTGTGGGCCATGAAACTTGTGAAAATGACCAAAAAAACGCTGGCGATGACTGGCGAATTTCATGTTTACGTTCACTTAAGACATAACCGACTATGTTCACTATGATACTCGACAAGACCGGCATTTTGACAATTTTGTGTAAATATTTGCGCGCTGTGAGACGCGTCGGCATGTGTTCATATCGGTGGCATCTGCGACAGGCTCATATCAGCCGATAAAATCGTCAGACCGATAAATCGGTCAAATACAGAGGTTGTGTAGGTGTATTTGTTCTACAACCACAATTGCTAACAGGATTAGGATACATGTTTGGATTATTAGTTCATCACTGACGAGGTCTGGTTGCAGATTTTGTCATAGCAAACAGTAAATGGCTGCATGAGGAAATACAGACTGACCAATTTCATTAGAGAATATCTCCAAATATCTAAGGAGACTAAATCTCCCAAGGTACCCGCAAGATAACACACTCAGCATGTCAGCATCTAGTTATCATTATTAACGAAATGACAAAAAATATTGAGATATTGTTTGTTTTATTGTCAGTATCACAAACCCCTACCTCTTATTTGGATGTGCCATTTCAAAGTGACCATACGGGCGGCTGATCCAATGATGTAGTCAGCTAGTGGATAACCGTCAGCCAGTTCACGGAGTGCAACCAGATATGTTTTTCATGGGAGAAGTAGTAAGCTCAAATGCTCTATAATGTTCTTTGTATCAACCACAAAGTTCTTTTACAATAAAGTGTACACTACCAAATTTGTGAAATTTCAGCAAAATCAGACAATCCACCAACTGAATTGTGGGGAACTATCATTCCAGTCCTGTATGTAATGCCCTTACTTGCCACAGACTGAGCAAGTTGAACCACATGCATGGTTGAACCCACACATGCATACATGCATCAGGGACTTTTGTTTAATAGCCAGAGCTACTTATTCATTGAGTATCCCTACTGGAACACTGGACAGAGAACAAACCTCAAGCTCAGACTTGCTAAGACATGGAGAGCACAAATGATATGCAATCATCATCTGATGCTTTAAGGCTAATGAGAAAGGCAGATTTTTGAAACACTTTGTGTGCCTAACAACCTGCTGAAAGAAGCTGTGTTTGGCCTCAAACCGAACTGTCCACTGCCTCACAAGTGGATCAAAACACCTTATCAAATGAGGATAGTGTTCCAAGTAATGGTGCTTAGGGAGAAGCCTAATGCCAGGAAACAACTGTTGGTATCTTTGCCTGTGCTCAGTTATTTTGCTTTCCAGATAAGCAATTGACTCGTCACTATGCACAGGGGCAGTAACAAGCTCAGTGATGTCCTTAAGGTCCATAAGCACAAGCCATGCTGGCTCATCTTCTGGCACTAGATGTCCAATCAAAAATGGCAAGAACCTGAGCAAGCTCCAATTTTCATGGACATTTCAATCCACTGATTTTCTACTGGAGAGGCTTTGAGGTACAACATGAGGTCTATTGGTAATATTGAATTGTTGAATATTGAATATTGAAAATTCAATATGGCCTTATTGAAGTCATCCAATGTGAAGAGTCTTCTTGCTATATGCAGTGTTAAGCAGTAATCCAGCTCTGTTGGGACAATACCCTCAAATAAGTCATGAGCCACGTCTGGAGGATACCCAGAAAGCACATGAAAATGAGACAAGTTACTAGTGAGAACACAGCTCTTCTTCACTCCATAAACATTTTTTCCAGATTGCTGTGCTTGCTTCACATGAATCTCATGAAGATCTTCTGTTCTCAGTTTGAAAGCACCAGACACAATGGACCTGAATTGCCTGCAGCAATAATCCCCTGAAAAATTCTCAACAAAACCAGCAAGGCTATGAGCACCTAGATTGTCTGCCACTACAGTTTGTACTGTGCCCTTTACAGATGAACCCAACAGAGGGACATATACACCAACTTCCTCTAGGATCTTTAGATCTTGTATAAGTGGATCTAAAACCTTGTCAAATCCATCTGAAGATAGATTAACATCAACACACTCATCCTCATCCTGATTCTCAGTAAGTACTTCAACTGCTAAAGAAGATTATCTACATACAGTGAAGACTTCAGATGTAAAATGCAACTGTGTGTGAGAGCAATGTTTTCAATTTCTGTGAGACTTCCAAGTTCCATAAATATTTGTTTGAAAGTCACATCCTACAAACATACAACTGACAGTCTCATTACGCTTGAGATGTGTGTTAATATGTTTGAAGTAATCCTTTTCCGAGATCAAGTCATTACAAGCACAAAGATGACATCTAAAAATGGCAGGGTTCTGTGAAGTGGAATTTATTTTGGTGCACAATTAAGGCATTCCACGTTTTAAAAGTGCTCGGACAGTCAAAGTAAATACATGGGTAACGGATACTTCGACCAAAATTAGGGTGTTTTAGTTTATAATGTTGCAACAACTGAGATCTACTTGCCAAACGTTCTGAACAACTCTTACACTGCCACATTCATGCAGACACTAAAAGAGAGAGAGTGAGAGTAAAAAAAAAAAATATTGAACAAATTTATGAAAATGTTATGATTGGTACAATACTCACCAACTAAAAAGAGCCTTAAAAACACAAACAGTTGCAGTGTAAAAGGGACCTGTGAGTAAAACAAAAAAGGATTAACATAAATAGAAAAATACATTAATGAAAATAAATGTATCAATATTTCATGTTCAATAAGATCAAGTCAGTGTTTGATAGATCTGCTTTTTATTTTCATCAATGACTAATTATTGTGCAGTGTTCAGACCTGTCTTTTAGACTGTCATATAATTGTATATGTAATTTTAATTATATAATAAACAAATATTTTTCGATTTTTTTCAAACATTTTCACTGAGTAATCCTCATTATTATAATCCTCACACATGCATAGTGAGGCAATGCAAATTAATTGTACGCTAAAGTTAATTTAATAATAATTTTATAGCTTGACTGTTTTATTTACTTATTCTGTCATATTGTGCATTGCATTACTTTCTCCTTTGCATAAGTAATATGTGTGCACCATCTTAATATAATGCATTTGTCCATATAAGGAAATTCCTAGGATGTCATTAGAAGACAAAAATTCCTGAGGGAAGTTGATGCGCTCATATTTTGTATTAAAGGCATGGACGCCGCACAAAAACAGTTTAGAAATTACACAATTCTGATTTTGTTCTTACAAATGAGTATCAGAGCTTTTTTCAAAGTGATGAATCAGAGTTACACCCGGCTTCTTTCTGTTCCACAGCGGTCGTTTGTGCGCTTTGATCTAGTTGGTGGGATTGCGAGTTCTTCGTCACAATTTTATTAACGGAATTAAAATCACACTATTTCATGATTTCTGTAGAAGCTGAAGTCTATAGAATTGGATACATAATAATAATTTAAATCAAATATGGGAAAAATAAAAAGTATGTTTTGCATCAGGAACCATGATTAACTGATGTTGAATAAACTTGATTTAATCACGCCCTACATAAGCAAATCTAGTAGAGCGTGCATTTGAGAAAATTAAGTTAATCTTAAACAAAGAAAACGAGTTTAGAAGAGAAACATGATTGTGTTATGTAGACTGCAATTAATATGATTAAGTAAATCAGATAACTAGCATTTTCCCATTTTTTCAGTGTAGGCCGTTTAAGCCTCTGTTCACATTCCAAGTCATAAACATGTAATTTGGGCTTGAGTTTTGGAAACTATGAATATATGTAACCTGGCTTGGTTTACCTGAGAGCAGAGGCAAGTTCCCTTGCGAGTACTGCGTCGTTCGTCTTATTAATATAAATAAAACAAGGCGCTATGGGGAAAACTCCTTTTTCTCCAATTCTGGAGCCTTTATACAATCACGCAGTGAAACTGCACGTCAACTGCTTAGTAAAATTAAAGAAAACGAACCAATGATGGAACAGAGCCTCAAGCAGCTCTGTTTCCACGCCTTGCGGCTGAGCGAGTGCACTTCGTTGTATCCTTTTAAGAGAAAGAGCAAATTTCTGCGGCGTTGTTGCAAATGTCGCGCCACCGTGCAGCCGATTGGACGAGTGGTTCCTGCCTGGACGTCGTCAAGCTCCCTCTCAGCGATCGGCGCCCTTCTTTCCTGAAGTGCACGACGAGCTGACAAAGTCATGGCGCACTCACTACTCAGTCTGCCTCCACTCTTCTGCCTCTCATGCTCTCACTTCTGTTGATGGCGCCAGGCAGAAGGGCTATGAAAAGCTACGTGTATCAAGCAAAGCTGCTTAAGGATTTGGATGAGGCCAGACACGACTCTGCCACCTTCAGAGAGCTGTACAGTGCCACGGATCTGGCTCTGCGCGCCACGAAGACCACAGCTCAGGCCATTGGATGCTCGATGGCCAGTTTGGTGGTGTTGAAGCGCCACTTGTGGCTTAACTTGACTGAGATAAAGGACACGGATAAAACCATTTTCCTCGACTCACCGGTCTCCTCCACCGGTCTCTTCGGGCCCGCCGTTGATGGCTTCGCCGAGCGTTTTACGGCAGCACAAAAAGTCGTCCCAGGCTATGCGACACCCAGACTATGCGACACTAATATCCCACAGATCCGTTATTCTCAACCACTTAGAGTGCTTGGGTCTCAGGGTCAATTTTGCCAAAATGGCGAAAACCATCCTCTCTCTGAGAGCAGCGCACATACAGGGCGTACTGAATGTAGGGGTGGACATGCTGTCCCGGAGCAACCTTCCCTCAGAGGAATGGTCGCTCCTCCCCCGCTCGGTTCAGGAGATTTGGGATGTTTTCTGGAAGACCTCTTCCGATCGATTTGCCAGGTAATCAAGCGAACCAGGGAGGGCAGCCACAAGGTTCTCCTGGTGGATCATCTTTGGAGGACCCATCCATGGTTTTCGGAGCTGTGTCGGTTATCGCCCCTGAGGCCATGGCCGATTCCTCTGAGACGGGACCTCCTCTCCCAAGCAAGAGGGACAATTTGGCACCCCAGACCCGAGCTATGGGACCTTCATGTGGGGTTTCTCCCTGAGAATATCCTAAACACTATTTCTCAGGCCAGAGCTCTGTCTACAAGACCTCTCTACGCCTCAAAGTGGACCGTCTTCGCCTCCTTGTGCAAAACCCGGGGCAGCAACCCTCTAACTTGTGACATATCTCAGATATTGTAATTTCTTCAAGACTTAATGGATAGAGGCCGTTCCCCCTCTACTCTTAAAGTCTATGTTGCGGCTACAGCAGCTTCACACACTCCTATAGCAGGGCAGTCTATAGGAAGAAACGACCTTGTTGTAGGAGGCTAAACCTTCCTCGTCCCCTCACGGTCCTTACTTGGGACCTGTCTGTGGCCTTAAAAGTCCCCCATTTGAACCAATCCAGACTGCTGACCTTCAACCCGTCGCTAAAAACCACCTTGCTGCTAGCGCTGGCATCGGTTAAGCGTTTGGGAGATTTGCAGGCGCTCTCTGTGAGCCCATGAAACCTAGACATGGATACGTCCCGAAAGTTCTATCTACCCCTTTAGGGCGCAGATGGTAGTTATCTCCGCCCTTCCTCCTTCTCAGGACGAACAGGACTTGAACCTTCTCTGCCCTGAGGACGTACATTGATCACTCCGCCTCTTTTCGTCGCGGAGCAGCTCTTTGTCTGCTTTGGTGGCTGCACAAAAGGTCTTCCGGTCAGAAAGCCTAGACTATCTAGATGGATAGTAGCTCTTGTGTACTCCTCCTTGGGCCTCCAATGTCCTTTGGGAGTTAGAGCACACTCCACGAGAGGCATGGCCTTAGTTTTTATAATCTGGAGGTCCCTGCGCTTCAATCGCAGGTCCTTTCTGCATAAACCTACTGCACTTGCATGCTTTCTTGTTATATCCCCGACTTAGTCTGGGAGTAACTACTGTCTGCCCCATATATACATAAACTAGGCCCCTGGAGGCCCTAGTAATAGGGTTTTGGTGGATGACTTAAATTTGAGTGTCTTTGAGCCCTTTGACAAGCGCTTCTCACTTTATTTAGTCGTCATCTTGCCTAGCACGGCGTGATTGTATTATCCATGTAGCGTCTTGTCTTATTTATATTAATAAGACGAACAACGCAGTACTCGTGTAGTATCGCAAGGGAACGTACTCGGTTACTAACGTAACCTCGGTTCCCTTAGATACGGAACGAGTACTGCATAATTTGCCGTGCATAATTTTCTTTAACTTTACGAACCAATTGACGTGCAGTATCACTGCGTGATTGTATAAAGGCTTCAGAATCAGAAAAAAGAGTTTTCCCTGTAGCGCCTTGTCTTATTTATATTAATAAGATGAACGGCGTAGTACTTGTTCCGTATGTAAGGGAACCGAGGTTACATTAGTAACTGAGTACGTTTGTGTCTATCCATTTATTTACTGCAAGAAAACTGTAAATGGCCACTTCTTTTACTACTAATACTACACCAATGACTACTTCTATATACAACCAGTATTTGTACTATTATGACTACCTGATATTCTTATACCAGGGGTCTTCAATGTTTTTCAGAGCAAGGACCCTTAGGCAATAGAGACATGGAGCAAGGACCCCGATACAAAATGTATCAAACTGAGCTACATATTAAGCATATGGTGTTCAATATTATTAGAAACCAACCATATTATGATTGTTGTATTATCTTCAGGGATGCATGGGGAGGGGGGCCCTGCCTCCACTCACTTACACCATTTAATTTGACTCTGCAGTGAGCACCACTTGCAGAGGTCCACTTGCTCAATTTTACTGTAGTAAACATAACAAAATGGCAAGTGGAAATACTGGTTTATTTCTGCCATATACACTATATTGGGGACATCTGTCTTTACATGAACATGAACTTTAATGACATCCCATTAATCCGTAGGGTTTAATATGGAGTTGGCCCACCCTTTGCAGCTATGACAGCTTCAACTCTTCTGGAAAGGCTTTACTCAAGGTTTAGGAGCATGTTTATGGGAATTTTTGACCATTCTTCTAGAAGCGCATTTGTGATGTCAGGCACTGATGTTGGACGAGAAGGCCTGGCTCGCATCTCCGCTCTAATTCATCCCAAAGGTGTTCTATCGGGTTGAGGTCAGGACTCCGTGCAGGCCATTCAAGTTCCTCCACACCAAACTCGTTCATCCATGTATTTATAGACCCACAAAGTTGGGAGCATGTTATTGTCTAAAATGTACTGGTATGCTGAAGCATTAAGAGTTCCTTTCACTGGAACTAAGGAGCCAAGCCCAACCCCAACTCCTGAAAAACAACCACACCATAATCCCCCATCCACCAAACTTTACACTTGGCACAATGCAGTCAGGCAAGTACCGTTCTCCTGGCAACCACCAAACTCAGACTCGTCCATCGGATTGCCAGACGGAGAAGTGTGATTTGTCACTCCACAGAACACGTCTTCACTGCTCTAGAGTCCAGTGTTCTTTACACCACTGCATCCGACGCTTTGCATTGCACTTGGTGATGTAAGGCTTAGATGCAACTGCTCAGCCATGGAAACCCATTCCATGAAGCTCTCTACGCACTGTACTTGAGCTAATCTAAAGGCCACACAAAGTTTGGAGTTCTGTAGCTATTAACTCTGCAGAAAGTTGGTGACATCTGCGCACTGTGCGCACTGACACCGCTCTGTGATTTTATGTGGCCTACCACTTCGTGGCTGAGTTGCTGTTGTTCCCAATTGCTTCCACTTTGTTATAATACCACTAACAGTTGAAGGTGGAATATTTAGTAGTAAGGAAATTTCACGAATGGACTTATTGCACAGGTGGCAACCTATCATGGTACCATGCTTAAATTCACTGAGCTCCTGAGAGCGACGCATTCTTTCACAAATGATTGTAGAAGCAGTCTGCATGCCTAGGTGCTTGATTTTATATACCTGTGGCCATGGAAGTGATTGGAACACCTGAATTCAATGATTTTGGAGGGGTGTATTGGGATACTTTTGGCAATATAGTGTATGTTTAAACCAGAAACTGATTCAGAAGAAGAAGTGGAAGAGTGATTTATACAGGCTTATCTACAAGTCGACATATCAGAATAGTGTTTTATGTATCGCTCTCTACAGCGTCGGACACATAACGGTAATTAATATGATTAGTCTTATGCTTGACTATGTTATCAAACAGTTAATAATGTGTTGCTAATGTTACAAAAACCATGTTCCCATTCACCATCTCAGAGTCAGACAGCTGCCTTCTAAAAATCAAGCATCGCATCAGTTCAGGCAGGCCACGTCAGTCAAGCTCACATCAGCTGATAGCCAGCTGTTCCTGACGTGTACCAATCCAGTTTCGCAGCCATTTAAATTCCCAATCTTCATCATCTCTTCTATCGCATCGCTGCTCGCAAATCAAACTGGCATCGCTGCTCGCATATCAAAACTCTCTCCTCCAACCCCAACTCCACCTTAGCCTGTATTTAATCTGCCTTTGTTTCTTTCCGCACAGGTCTCTACATGGTAAGCATTTTTTTATTTTATTCATTTTTTATTTTTTCTCATGTATTCTGTTTGTCTACCACTCATGTAATTGTGAATTGTAATTACTTATGCATATACTGGTTTTGTTCTGTACCCCAGGGGGGTTGACTTGCTGTTCTCCCCACTCTGTCCAGGCATGGCTGCAGGGACAGGCATCTGGAGTTCTTGCCCAGAAAAGAACCATACTGCCAACACTAACTGTATGCTATTATTGTAATAAACAATATGCTTGACGAAGTGGTCCTGACTGAAATCAGTATCCTGACAAATGCTTTAAACAACTTAGAATGTCAGTGGAGAAAGGCATATATTTCATTTTCAGTTAGTAATAATTGTGAATTTTTGTGGGCGGAGCTTAGGTGGAGGCAGAAATATTCCCCTGACCACTTCACTAACGCTAGCTAGCAAGTTTTGTTAGCTTGTTTATTTAACAATGACTGGATAAAATCTGATTTTATCATAACATGCAAGGCAACTCACTGTCCGGGACTGTGACTGTTATTTGAAAAAGTTAACTTTAACAGACGGAACCAGACTGGCCGACCCGTAAACGCTCACTCAATGGATGGTCGATCTGACAAGATTACCTCCCGTTGAGTCGGCATCTGACATCTACACCTACCTGATAGAGAAACCGTGTATTTAAACGTGTATTTAAAGAAAAACTGAAAAGACAGAACTACCCAGCAACAAAGTACATCTGCCAATTTTCAGCAGACTCTGGCCAGATGAACACCAATGTTGCAGCAGGGATCAAAATGAGTAAATGAGCTTTGAAACTAATATTGCGCTTCAAATAAAGATTGTATCTATTACACGGTTATGCCAGTAGATGGCGACCAGTGACTGTTAAAATGTATTTAAAAGAGATTTGTTTAAAAAACAAAAAATTCATTCATTTTTAACAATTATTTTTAATAGACTCATTTATAACATCGAATAGAACATTTTGTCAGACCCTTACGTAAATTATATGTTACATTGTTTAGTTGTCTTATATTTTGTTTACAGGGGCGAACCGTGATTTGCCGGGTACGCTGCTGTAACTCCAGAGAGAGGATTCAGCCATTTGTTTTGATTGCGCTGCTATGGTACCAGAAGTAGCGATACACTACTTCACTTACCAGTGATGTTCTCGTTGATGTTGTGTTTGTCTAGTTATTCTGTCTGTTGTTCTGAGTTTTGTCATTAAAAACATTTATATTAATTATTTTTCGTCTTCATGCGTTTATACTAAGGTGACCAGATTTCTGAAATGGAAACCGGGGACATTTGAGTGGTCAAAATATCACTGAAATCTCATTTGTTATTAAAAAAAAAAACGGGGACAATAAATTTTTGAACATTTTTGTTTTTTAATTGTTGTGGATTTTATATTAGGGGTTCTGTGTTAGGCTATTATTACCATTAATAATTATTCTAATTTAGTTTGATTATTAGGATTTTTGGTCTGGTTTTAATTTTTAATACAATTCACCCAAAAACAAATATGAAAACAGTTAATAGTAACCACTGTAAATAGCAAGCAGTATTACAATATAACAATATTATATTATAACAAAATGATGTCTTTACAAAAACAAAGATATGATAAATAAATACAACTATTTAAAAATATTTAATTTAAAATGTTTTTTTTTTTTTTTTTTACATTTTATAATTGTATTTAATATTTTCATTTTCACATGTTTTATGTTTGTGCTTGGAAATGTCTAACTATCCTTAATTAGGCTTAATATTTTGCATTTTAGGCTAATTTTAAGCACAAAGTATGTATTTTCTGCAAAACTTTTGGGAACGTTTGTGCAAAACAGTCCTGCACCTTGTTGAGGCCCTGTTAAAGCACATACAAACAGTATTACTTTAATTTAACATAAATATTTAGTATGTTACTACCTTGAAATCGATAACAATGTTTATGTTTACGATAACAATTCTTTTGATGCGTGACCAAGTAGACTCAGTGGCTGAATCCGAAATCGCCCCCTATACCCTCAAATAGTGCACTATTTGAGGGGACAGCCATTTGTAGTAGTGTCCGAAACCATAGTGGACGTTATTGAGTGCACTAATTCTATCCCACAATGCACCGCAATAACGAGTGTACAGCCGATGTACACACAACGGCTGTCCGAATTCATTCACTTGTTTTCATTTACTCCTTCAGGTGAACTGTAGTAGTGGACTAATGTAGAGAATAGTGAATGAGGGTTTAGGCCGAAATCACCCCCTCGGTTTCAGCCAGTGTAGCTTGCAGCGCCATCTGATCACTACACGATTGCTCCTATAACCAGCAGGCTGCTGCATGTTGGCTGTGCTTTTTTTGCAATGTATTTGTGGGTTGTTTTGAACGAGCTGTAAAACGGGTACAGTTCCAATCGTGGAGAGAACACTAAAAACCGGGACTGTCCCCGGAAAACGGGGATATCTGGTCACCCTAGTTTATACACAACCAACTCCTGACAGTGATGTTTTATTTACACATGTTTTAATTTTTAACAAAAAACTATCAAATATTAACTGGCAGACCCCCTGCAGTACTGCAGTGATCTCCGGTTGAAGACCCTTGTCTTATACTTTAATTCTAGTAGTAGTAGTAGTAGAACCACTACTAGCAATTACAGTAGTACACCATACTATTAGTAGTAGTAGCAGCAGTCATGGTTGTACATCCTTCTACTATTACTACTACTACTAGCAGTCACTGTCGTAAACCATATGACTACAATAGTATTAATATACTTTTACTGCTACAATTACTTCTACCTGTACTAGCAGTCATAGTTAGCCATACTACTACAACTAGTAGTACTACAAATTGAGAAGGCCTACTAATATGATTACTACTTAGTAGTTATCGGTTAAAACATACTACTACTATAGTAGTCGTAGTTAACAACATGACTAATATTACTACTACTATTAGCAGAAAAAGCCAAAACAATAATAATGAGAGGGAGAAAAAGAAGGAAAGTCTCCAACTGAACAAATAAAAACACATTAAATCCAGTGTTCAATGCCATCTTGTTACAGTGTTCCCAGCTGCACTATGCATATTAGAATGGAAACTAAGATTCAATTTGATTCAAATTTGTAATCCTACTTTAGTTTGAAATGTTCTGTCTAGCCCTTTTGCACAGTATTGGCGAGCTTACATAGAAAATCACTGCTAAATAAAATGTCATTACCTAACTGTTTCCATCTGAGTTAAAAAAAATAAAAAAATAAATCCCAATGTCCTTCAAATATCAGTAGGCATAATTCAAGACCCTGCCAAACATTTGTGAATGAATCCAGAGACCATTTATTTTTGCTTTTAAACAAGAACAAATCTCCTACAATTATGTCTGTTTCTTCATCTGCTGGTACATTATAAAGTCGGCCAAACCTCATGATGTGACATGTAATGCAAAATATATACAGTATAAAATCTGATATCTTTGTGCTACTTTGTCCACCATTCCTTGGAACAGAATAAATAACACTGATTTCAGAGTGAACATATATATATATATATATATATATATATATTAACGGGGTCTACTGTTGCTATAGTAATGAACAATTTGTTGTTTATGTGGATATTTAAGGAAAAAAATGTATATTCAGTTTAACAGCATTAGGTTCAAGAAGTTAAACTGTGTAACACATTTTGACGCTTAAATTGTGTTCTAAATTATGAATGGGTAAACGCGTTTGCAAAACGGCCTAAATCCACTTGAATTAGTTTGGACTGCTCTCTTACTGAATTATCTGAAACGATTTCTCAGTCAGTAAAATAAACAGATAGTACTGAGAGGACCAGTGCTGTTTTTCAGTAGTTTTCCCTCTGTGAACATGCGCTAGAACATGTCTGACAATTTCGTTGCTTTCTCTGTCCATGCAATAAATGCACATCCTTGAATGAGCACGGAATTCTAGCATATTTACTTGACTTTTTAGATAATATTTATGGGTTGACCCATTTCAGAAGTGGCTAAAATTTGAATTTGAATGGACTGTGAATAAATCTCTCTACGAACTTTACGTGCGATGCCGCGCTGACTGACATGTATGCGCATGAATCAGTCACACACACACATGCTGGTGCACCTATCATTATGAGGAAATTCCATAGACATAATGTTTTTTATACTGTACAAACTGTACATTCAATCCCCCTACACTACACCTAAACCTACCCATCACAGGAAACATTCTGCATTTTTACATTTTTAATAAAAAAAAATTTAGTATGTTTTTAAAGCTATTTTTATTATGAGGATACAGGAAATGTCCTCATAAACCACGTTTACGTTGTAATACCAGTGTAATACCCATGTCATTATACAAATTTGTGTCCTCATAAATCACAAACACGCACACACGCGCACACACACACACACACTACTGGTCAAAAGTTTTGGAAACATTACGTTTTTTTTTTATGTTTTTGAAAGTAGTCTCTTCTGCTCACCGGCTGCATTTATTTGATCAAAAAAACAAACAAGAAAACAGTAACATTGTGAAATATTATTTAAATAACTATTTTCTGTGATGTTTAGGGGTAAGGTTAGTGTAAGGGGATATAATATAGAGTTTGTAGAGTATAAAAACCATTACATCTATGGGGAGCCCCCACAAAGCTAGTGACAATACGTGTGTGTGTGTGTGTGTGTGTGTGTGTGCGTGTGTGTGTTATTTTTGATTAAATAAATGCAGCCTTGCTGAGATTAAGATACTAACTTTAAAAAAAACCGTAATGTTTTTTTTAGAGTTCCTCTGAAACCTTCCACTTCCCCCAGCTCCACCTGCCTAAAACAAGCATTATTTCATTTTGTTGTAGGGTATGTTTACACGACAACAATGTACTAAAAACTGAAACATTTTCCTTTACTTTTTTTTGCGTATGGAAGACAATGTTGTCAAAACGATCCCCGTTTATAACTAGATCCACGAAAATAACTAAATACGCTGTGTTATGCATGCCAGGCCAGTAGATGGCGATGTCACTTTGTAAAGTAACATTACATGCCTATAGACTGAACATGCAATTGTCACATGCCTGTCAGTTTGTGTTGTCGTTCTGTTTCCTTGTCACATGTTCCTTTGTTTCAGTTTCCCGCCACTCGTCTGTCTCCATGGTCACCATCATTATGAGTTCATCTGTGTCAGCTGTGTGTATGCATCTCATTTGTGTTCCCTTTTTAAGTTCTCCTGTTTCCTTCAGTCTCTGTCCGGTCTCGTCTATGTATAGAGTGTGTTGTTAACCTGCCTGTATTGACCCAATGACGTTTCCTGTCCCTGTCCAGTGTCCAGTGAGGGCTCCAGCCCACTACGAGTGTCCAGTGAGGGCTATAGCCCGCGACCAGAGTCCAGAGAGGGCTCCAGCCCGTGTCCAGAGAACAGAGAGGACTTGTTCCTCCGTCCAGAGTCTAGAGAGGACTTCTTCCTCCGTCCAGAGTCCCGAGAGGACTTCTTCCTCCGTCCAGAATCCAGAGAAGACTTTGTCTCCCCGTCCAGAGTCCAGTGAAGGCACCTTTGTCTTCCTGTCTACACACACCCGTGACAGTAATACGTTTGCGCATGACGTCATCAATTTTACAAATTCATGTTTTTCGTTGCTTAAACAATAACAATATTGTTTTCAAAAACCGCCAAGACACTATGAATGGCCAAAACGCAGAAAAAGTTTTCCGTTTTTAGCTGGAAAACGGTGTCATGTAAACGGCCCCTAAGTGCTCATGCTATGTGGAACTGAAGTATGTGTTGGACTGTACAGACTCTCCACTTGAGCATTAAAGCAAATGTTTCATCCTGACCCTGACTGCTGTATCATACCATCATGCATTTCTCATGGGACCATACTTTCAGCCAAAGCTGGTTCTTGCCTCGCTTGCTTATGTTGACGTTGTTCCTGAACACATCCTCAGCAGTGCACATCATAGATCTCTGTTTCTGATTTTCTTTTAAAGTTTGCAAGAAAAAAAAATGCTATTCATAAGAGACTTTATTTTTATATTCTGCTTTTAAAACTACTTGTATTCTTTGCGGCCTGATCCAGTAATGGCCACTCATACAATATTCACATTTTCATGTAAATTGTTTTTGTAACAAAGCATCTTCTGAGAACATAAATGCATAATGTATTTTCTTAGGACTTGCAAAAATAGCTCTGTTGTGATTTTCCAAGCTCCATTTAAGAAAGTCAAATGTTCTGTAAAAAGCAAAGAGAAAATGACCAAGCTCTGCTCTCTCAAGTGTTTCATCTTTAGCTCTTTCTGAATGGAAATAGTTTGTATAGTAAATGTAATAGCACTTTCCTGTGAAAAAAAAAAAATATATATATATATATATATATATTCTTCTACATGATTACATGAGGATACTGAAGCAGGCACCAGCTTGCCTGTAAACATAACTGCAGTTTCTTCGGCTAGAGCGCAAGGAACTTTAACCCCCTCTTTTCATCAGAGTTCTGGTGCATCATGGGTCTTGCTCACATTGAGTGATTTGTTGAAGGTTACATCTGGCGGGTTCCACCTGAGCAGCAGCTCCCTGAAACCTTTTGCTACTCACACATATGGAGGTCTGCAGTTTCAGACTGTATTGTTGCAGAGGAAAGAAGTTAAATTTGTATTGCCATGTGCCAATGGGCCCTGACAGCTGGTGTGTTAATGATTTAAATGGTTTGTCACATCACGTTAAACTGGCAATGACTTTTTCATTAGAGCAAATTGAAGTGAGACAACAAAACTATAAATGTGTAATTGTTGTGGAGATAAATTGTTCTTTATTAACTTCATAATTCCTCACCCATTATTGCCTGCATGACAGAATAGTTTTGCATTTTCTTAAAACTGTGCCATATAGATGAGACTGGGGGCAATTATTATGGTTATAATAAAGCAAATGTATTTGATCACAAACAAGCTGGAATACTGGACACTTATTTATTCGAAGTACCAAAAGACTGTTCTTGATTTATTAGCTGATTATATATTAGTTTAAATTTTAAAATAATAAAAAAATTCCTATTTCTATATACTGACTTAAAAGTTTGGAATAATTAAGATGTTTTAATGTTTTTGTAAGATGTCTCTTATGCTCAGGAAGGCTGCATTTATTTGATTAAAAATATAGTAAAAACAGTAATAATGTGAAACATTATTACAAAAATTTTTCTATTTTTATATATTTTAAATTGTAATGATTAACTGCTTTTCTTTAAAATAATAATTCATACTTTCAGCAAGAGCACATTAAACTGATCAAAAGGGACAGTAAAGACATGTATGCTGTTGAACTTTCTATTCATCAAAGAATCCTGAAAAAAAGGATTGCGGTTTCCACAAAAAATGTTGAGCAAAACCGTCTCGGTTACGTATGTAACCCTCGTTCCCTGAAGGAGGGAACGGAGATGTACGCCAGAACTGACCGACGAATTGGGGATCATTTTCAGAGACCAATCTACTTCGAGTGTATAAAAACGAGCCAATGACCATTGGCATGCGTTCCAGGCACCGCCCCGCAGTGCGGGTATAAATACGGAAGTGGAATACCAAGTCACTCGGCCCTTCAGCGGAAGCACAGCACCTGGCGACGGGACGTATGTCTCCGTTCCCTTCTTCAGGGAACGAGGGTTACATACGTAACCGAGACGTTCCCTTTCAGTTGGTCACGTTCGACGTACATCAGAACTGACCGACAAATTGGGGATTCCTACCAACACGCCAGAATGCTGGCCCTTCCAGCGCCCGGCTCGAGCTCGCTGGAGCGCCTCTATGTTGGAACGAGAGTCAGGGCTCCAAGCTGGGAATGTCCGTCACAGCTATTTCTGCAAGACACACTCAGAGCGACTATTGGATACTGCTGGGAAAGCGTGCCAGTCTCGAAAGATGGAACGCTGCGGAGCCACGTCCTCCAATGGGAGGAGAGGTGGCAGAATACTCATAAGGACTAACCTAGTAGGGTAGTGCAACATATGGCAGGTGAGGTGGATCCAACCTGAGCCCAGGGGGGGAAAAGAACACCTCAGAGACGACAGAGCGAGCTCTGTCAAGGGAAAGACACGGGGCTAGCTGAGTAGGATAGCTGGTACCGTAGAAGAATATGCATATGGGGTCACCGAAGGGACCACTACATATAGACACCCAGCCTACACACACGTTCCACAAGCATACGGGTGCAGGCCTGGTGTCAGCTGGCCGCCACGTCTGACACCGCAGGGGTGACAGAGGAGCTCGACAGGGTTTGCCATTCCTGGGGAACACAACTGGAGAGAATAGACGCACGTATCCGGCCCAGCGGGCGGGAGTGGCGTTGCAAGCCGACACTAGAATGAGCACTTCGCGCTACCGGCCACTGGTGGCGAGTACACGGGAAGAAACCGGCTCTACACGGAGGCTATAAAATCTAGCAAACATGTTAGGTGTCGCCCAGCCCGCAGCTCTACATATATCTGTCAGCGAGGTGCCTTGCGCCAGCGCCCAAGAGGAAGCCACACTCCTAGTTGAGTGTGCTCGCAACCCGAACGGGCAAGGCACGTCTTGCGATTGGTACGCTAAGACGATAGCATCCACTATCCAGTGGGCTAACCTCTGCTTGGAGACAGCCTTTCCCTTCTGCTGGCCTCCGTAACAGATGAAGAGCTGCTCTGAGGTCCTAAAGCTTTGAGTCCTATAGACGGCAAAGGCTCAAAGGGAGGACTCTGAAGTGCCTTGAGCACCAGAGCTAAGTCCCAAGAGGGTACCGAGTTTAGACGAGGAGGAATTAGTCTCCTGGCACCTCTGAGGAACCTGACAATTAGGTTTATGATTCCCTAACGACCTTCGACTGCATCGTGATACGCCGCTATTGCTGCAACGTACACTTTGAGGGTGGAGGGAGACAGCCTTCGCTCCAACCCATCTTGCAGGAGAGAAAGCACGACTCAAAACGAACACCTTCGGGGGTCTTCCCGGTGGGAAGAGCACCATTCAACGAACAGGTTCCACTTCAACGCAAAGAGGTGCCTCGTAGAGGGAGCTCTAGCAGAAGAGATGTATCTACCACCGTTTGTGGCAGGCCACCTAGAACCTCTGCACGTGAGGTCTGGACGTGGGTGCCATAGTGTGCCCCGTCCCTGAGAAAGTAGGTCCTTCCTCAGAGGAATGGGTCAGGGAGGGGCTGTCGCGAGGAGTGTTAGTTCCGGGAACCAGGTCCGGTTAGGCCAGTAGGGTGCAACTAACAAGACCTGATCCTCGTCCTCCCTGACTTTGCACAGAGTCTGTGCAAGAAGGCTCACTAGGGAAAACGCATACTTGCGCAGTTCCCGGGGCCAGCTGTGCGCCAGTGCATCCGTGCCGAGGGTGCCCCCGGTCAGGGAATAGTACAACTGGCAATGGGTCGAGTCCGGAGAGGCAAACAGGTCTACCTGTGCGGCTCCAAAAAGGTCCCATATCAGCTGGACCGCCTGGGGGTGAAGTTGCCACTCTCCTGGAGGTGCCGACTGTCGTGAGAGCTCGTTGGCTATCCGATTGAGCGCACCAGGGATGTGAATGGCCCGAAGTGACCTCAGATGCTTCTGACTTCACATGAGGAGATGGCGGGCGAGTTGGAGCATGCAACAGAAACATAGACCACCCTGATGGTTGATGTACTCAACGGCCACCATGCTGTCCGTACGGACCAGTATGTGCTTGCTCTGTAGCAGCTTTTTGAGGCGGCACAGCGCAAGACGTACTGCTAACAACTCTAGGCAATTGATATGCCAATGCAGTTGAGGCCCCATCCACAGACCCAAAACTGCATGTCCGTTGTACGTGGCCCCCCAGCCGGTGGACGAGGCATCTGTGAGGACCACAGCATGCCTGGACACCTGTTCTAAGGGCACTCCAGCCTGTAGAAACGAAGGGTCCAACCACGGACTGAAAGTTTGGCGACAGTAAGGAGTAACTGGCACAACAGACGTACCCGGGGTGGGGCAGTGAGGTGAAACACACAGACCCGACTCGGGAGGCCCGGAGGCGGCCCGGAGTGTTGTCTCAGTATTCCAGGGTGGGGCAGAGCGTGGGTGAGAAGGCCTGGTGGCGTCCTCGAGCTGCACACTGCTGACCCCTGGCGAAGGGAGGGGAAGAAAGGAGTGGCAAGGCCCTGGGGCGTCGCACACTGCCAACCTGGCCCTCTTTGGGCCCAGGGAGGGAGGTAACTGCTCTGAGAATGTGGGTACCGCTGGACTCCGGGCAGAACGGGAACCAACAAAAATATTCTCCCCCCGGTCCTCCTCCAGGGGAGGGCACCACCTCCCCAAGAAAAGCTCCTCTTCTCCCTGGGTTACCCGACGAACAGGCAGAGGCACTGCGGCCGACAACTGGGTGGAGACAGCAGCTGGTCGTCAGAGCAGGATTTTTTTAAATTGCCTCCGTCTGCTTCTGGGCCACTGAGAACTGCTTGGCGAAGAACAGCCTGACAGATGGGGCGTTGAGGAACTGAGCTTGTCGGGCTCATGCATATCTGCCAGGTTAGGCCCAGGTGGCGTTCCTGGACCACTAGTGTGGACATTGCCCGACCCAGGGAGCATGCGCCGATTTTTGACGCCCAGAGAGCGAGGTCTGTCGCCGCACGCAGTTCCTGCACAACCCCTGGGTCGGAACTACCCTTGTGTATTAAGAGTGCATGACAGAGGTGGCCTGCCAGTGGCAGTGGCACTGCCACCCCACCAACGAGGGTAGTGAGAGAGGGGAAAACTTATACAGATTATGGCCAAACATGATCCAAACATTTCTAATAACTCCAGAGCGTTGTAAAGTCCAAAAGTCAAAATGTATTGAAAAAAAGATAGTTCTAATAATTTTCTTAATTCACAACATATTTTTGTCTAACAAAATATTCTTTTTCAATCCATATTTGTTGTCATTTAGACTTTCAAAAACCAAAAAGGTACAAAAAAACGTTGCTCTCCCACTTGCCACACACAAAGTGAGGCACACACCTTTGGGCGCGATGTAGTAGCTTTTACACAATTATATATTACAAAAAAGATTGTAATATGTAGCCCAATCTGCGTCCGTTTGGCGCTCGGTGCTCCATCCATGTTGTTTGATTTTATTCAAAACTTTTGATTTTGACACTTTTACGGTGATGTCGTCATAAAATATGATGATAGACATATAAAGCTTAATTCTAAAACCTCAATAGAAGCTTCGGGTGTATGACATAACAAAAATGACATTTGGTGCAGTCTAGTACGAATGGTCAGAATGACCGCTATGGCCATTCTAGTAGTTATAGAATGTGTTGATGCTTCAGCATACCAAGGGGGATGGCCTCTTCCTGTTCCAACATGACTGCGCACCAGTGCACAAAGCAAGGTCCATAAAGACATGGATGAGCAAGTATGGTGTGGAGGAACTTGACTGGCCTGCACAGAGTCCTGACCTCAACCCGTTAGAACACCTTTGGGATGAATTAGAGCGGAGACTGCGACATCAGTGCCTGACCTCACAAATGTGCTTCTTGAAGAATGGTCAAAAATTCCCATAAACACACTCCTAAACCTTGTGGAAAGCCTTCCCAGAAGAGTTGAAGCTGTTATAGCTGCAAAAGGTGGGCCAACTCCACATTAAACCCAACAAATTAAGAATGGGATGTCATTAAAATCCATGTGCATGTAAAGGCAGACGTCCCAAAACTTTTGGCAATATAGTGTATTTAATAAATATATATTATATATATATATATATATATATATATATATATATATATATATACACTGAGCAGCAAATCATCATATTAGAATGATTTCTGATGGATCATGTGACACTGAAGACTGGAGTAATCACAGGACATCACAGGAAAAAAATACATTTTGAAATATAATTAAATAGAAAACAGTTGTTTTAAATTATATGGATATTATACAATATTACTGTTTTTCTGTATTTTTGAACAAACAAATGCAGCTTTGGTGAGGTTAAAACATTAACAAACAAAAAAATCTTTAGTGTATGTATTGAACAGTTACTTCTGGAACATGTTTTGTCATCTAAAACAGGGGTTTCCAAACTGGGGTCCTCCAGACGGTTCTAAGGGGTCCCCAGAAAATTTCAGAGAATAAAATGACAAAGCAAAAATGGATAAAGTCTACCGAACATTCTTGCCGTATACATACTTTCCAGTATTGTATATGTTTGCTTTGTATCTTTCTAGTGAGTTCTTTTCACCATAGTCCTTTATGTTGCTCACTAGGGTTGTAAGGCAGTATTTTTAATGCAGTATGTAAGCTGCTTACATACATTTATTGTGAAAGTTGCTTATACAAATAATTTTTAATTAAAAAATGTTCTTCTTCAGGTTTATACATCCAACATTAAGTATAGCCAATTTAAGTTTGGAAACAATATGTTGCATTTATAATGTCACACTTACTATTTATCTAACAGTTTAAATGTTTTTTTCCATACATAAAAATATAGAGATAGATTTTAGGAAGGGGGTCCCTCATAAAAGGTTCATCATATTTGGGGGTCCTTGGCATCATAAAGTTTGAAAACCCCTGATCTAAAAGATGGCAAGAAATCATTATGAAAAAATTACAACTGCCCTTAACCTCCCGTTTCAAGTTTGCAGTTAGACCTCGATCTTATTCAATTATTTTAATTAACACATTTAGATAACAGGCATTTATCACCTTTCCTAGTTTAAATGTTTAAACCAGCATTATCTATTTTAATTGCAGCACCTGGAGACCCACAACATGTTCAGAGCGGAAGTTATTTCCTGTTTAATCAGTATGGCAAAGAAAGTCGACTAGCAGGTCTAGAATGAGCAGCTCATTAGAGATGAAACAGAATATTCTACAGAGTGAAATTAAATCATTTGAAATGATCCGTGCTGTGTTAATTGTCCATGATGATTCTTGATTAAACTCCTTATGTATGTACCATTAGGACAATCATGAGAGAGGATTAACCTTTCTTGCTTAATTTACTATCAGCAACACAACGAAGATTGCTACTTACTTGAGTAAGTAGCAAGATTCAACTTTGTTATATATATATATATATATATATATATAAAACGTCATATATATATGATGCAAAAACTCTGACGTTTTATTTAAATTAGCTTTTTTTTATCAGCTCCTATGTTTAGGTTCAGTAATTTCACTTTAAGGGCAATGAAAAGGTTATTAGAAATGCCTTATTTTTTTTCACTTGTCAATTCATTGGTACTTAACAAATGTAACTGTCCAGTCCATGTGTGCTTTTTTTTGCAAAAACCTCTAAAGGCTGATTTATACTTCTGTGTTGGACCTACGGCATATAGCCTCTACGCCTCTTTATCAAGGCAAGAGCTGAAGAAGAAGCAGCTTGCTGTGTACGCTGTCGGAGTAGCAGTGATGACCGTCCTTAGGATGAGACGTTAAACCGAGGTCCTGACTCTCTGTGGTCATTAAAAATAAAGAGTTGGGGTGTAACCCATTTGCCCATTGGCCTCTGTGTGCTCGTGGCTGCTGTTTTCAGTAGCGGTGGCTCGTGCACAGACAAGTGCTTCAGTCTATTGCTGTTGCGGAGACCCTATTCGTTCCATTGAAATCACAAAACGAAATGCACCCAAATGTGTCCCTGCTCTTGATATACAAATCACTGAATAACATCTTTGGTTTTAATGAAAAAAAAACAATTAAATAAACTATACAATGATGTATTAGAACCCAGAATCTCTGGCACGCTTAACAAAAATTCTGCCACTAGACCATAGAGCTCACACGCAGCTACAGTGGATCTATGTATTTATTCACTAACATAAAGAATCTCGAGACTACAACATATTGTGTTATATAGCAGTTGTAAGGATGAAACTATCATCCCATTTCTGGACATACACACACACTCCTAACACAGATTTTTTTTTATTAGTTTTTTTTTTTTACCTGAGGGAGTGTTACATGTATACCCTGTCTTATGTGTTTTGATTTAGTCTCTGTTACTTTGTTGTCCCCATCTTGATTAATCGGTTATGTCTTTCACCTGTGCCTCGTCCTTCACCTGCTCCTCGTTATCCTCATTTGCTCTGTGTATTTAAGCCCTCAGTTTGCCCTCAGTGTTTGTCGGTTCTCGTTCATGTTTTACGTGTTCCTGAGTTTTGTTATTAAAAGTTCCTGCTACCTGTTCTCCTTTGTCTCCGTGCGCTTATCTCCCACACGTAAGTGTAACAGGG
This sequence comes from Rhinogobio ventralis, assembly GCA_039654625.1. NCBI lineage: Eukaryota > Metazoa > Chordata > Actinopteri > Cypriniformes > Gobionidae > Rhinogobio > Rhinogobio ventralis. The sequence goes on along the minus strand of CM077210.1, from coordinate 13,880,062 downwards.
AGGGGTTCTAGCAGACCAATCACAGTGCTTGCGGTCCATGTAGAATTGATGCGTTGTTACATTTTTGGAGAGGTGCACGTCAGGGTACGTCGTAGGCTACACGTGCTAGGTTCGACGCAGAAGTATAAATCAGTCTTAAGTCCCCCTCTTTGGACAACAAGACATAGTAAACAGATGCAAAAACTGGAAACATTGCAAATGATGAATGCAGAATTTAAAATGTACCAATGAAGAAACTGATTCACACAGTAGGGCAGTGGTTCTCAAACCTGTCCTAGGAACCCCCTACCAGTGCACATTTTGTATGTCTCCCTCATCTAACACATCTGATTCAACTCATCAGCTCATTAGTAGAGACTACAAGACTTGAATTGGGTGTGTATGATGATGGAGACATACAAAATGTGCACTAGTGGGGGGGTCCCTAGGACAGGTTTGAGAACCACTTCAGTATGAGGAGCTATGATGCAAGTGGCTGCCACGTCCATTTCTGTCAAAGTTTTACAGAAGCACAAGGAATACAGTTGTGTTTACTTGCTACTTTCAAAATCTTGTAAAGATAGACAAAACATGATAAAAACTTGCAGCTCGGCAATTGAAAGCCGGCTCTTATGCACACCGTCATTCATCTTGAAATCATATGATTCGATTTGCGTCTTCTGATTGGTTTCTGAGGACTATGTGCGGAGAGCATTCGCTCAATATAATTTTTTTTTTTTTGACGGAGGTGGCATTTAGCGGCTTTTGCATCTGAATGTATATTCCAATTTAATCATTGGAGTGTGATATATTGTCATTTTTTATAAATTCAGAAATATTTCTTAAAGGGTTAGTTCACCCAAAAATAAAAATTCTGTCATTAATTTCTCATCCTCATGCCGTTCCGAATCCGTAAGACTTTCATTGATCTTCAGAACACAAATGAAGATCTTTTTAATGAAAACTTGGTGCTTTCTATCCCTCCAATGACAGCCAATGCAACTACCACTTTCAAGCCCCAGAAAGGTCTTGAAACAACTGTGACTTATGATGAAAAACGAGTGCTTTGTTTGGACACAGAAAAAAACTATTTACCACATTACAAAATTTGAATGCGCGTCCAATGCGCGTTCATGAGAGCACCTTGACTCATGCATGTTGTGTTGACGTGAGAGCAGATGTTGTTGCGCAATTTTTTTTTTTTTTGCGCAAACAAAGCACTTGCTTCGCTATATAAAACTGAGGTTAAACCACTGGAGTCACATGGATTATTTTAATGATGTCTTTGCTACCTTTCTGGGCCTTGCCATTTGCGTATCTGTCAATGGAGTGACAGAAATCTCTCGGATTTCATTAAAAATATCTTAATTTGTGTTTCAAAGATAAACAAAATTTTTACGGATTTGTAACGACATGGGGGTGAGTAATTAATGACAGAAATTTCATTGGGAGAACTAACCCTTAAATAGGAAACCAAAATCCAACTATTGTCATAGCATCACATATTACATAGTGTGGCAAATTAGATACTGGTTGACTAGTTTAGCCATAGGAAAGAAAGATAAGATAATATGTGAAGTATTTCTACATTCCTCATATGTCTTTTCTCTGAAGAGACTATTAAGTACACTAAAGCTACAATAAATTACATTTGTTTACATAAACCATAATTCAAAAATGTGAGTGCTTTTGGCACCTGTCTGATATAATGCACATCTTTACTTTTTTTATTTTACCTTGAGTTTTACATGTTTGTTGACCTCTGATTCCGTTTAAGGCATATTTAACTAGTTTTCACAGCTCTGAGGTGAGACACAGAATAACAGACATCTAAACAAGCTTGACAACCGGTTAAAACTTTGCCCATGTGAAATTCTGGGCAAGCTGTTTTTAGACAGTCCTGCTAAAAAAGGCTTGTCATACCATGCTGTAGAAATGCCAGATGTCTCTGCTTATAGATGAAAAAAAAAGAAAAGAAAACATTCATCCATTTTGTTGGCGTTCTCATTTTGGGAAGAAAAACACTGATACATAAAAAGATAAAAATATGTTTATGCAAGAGAGAAACTCTCTCAAAGATTGTTTATCGGTTTGTACGAAATAAAACTATATATCAGCACCAGCTTGTTGTGCTCACCAGAACTTACTGTCACAAAATGTAAAAACAGACACAAACACTGCAGCGTATTTACAAAAAAACGACATGGATAGAAGTAAAACTACGGTTTTGCATTTTAATGTGCAACACAACCCAGATATTTGTCAAGAAACTTCAGACTTAACGGTTTAAACAAAACCTCTTTAGGATTTGAGGTTGCTCAGCTGTGTTAGATTTCACTTATTTCCAACCTGCAAATAAGCTTATGCTGATTGGATGAGCAGAATCATGGACTTTTGGTCTAGTCAGATTTAAAAACACGAACTCATGCTTTATGTACCGATAAAACTGCATCTAAACCATCCTAGGAAGGCTTCCTACTAAAACAGGACAATCACGCACGATCGATAGTGGCTTCTGTTCTGCGTAATAATTGCGACCCTGTTCAATAAAGTCAACCAGACAAAGGACCGCTAACCTGGCAGATTACCCCAGAGAGCAGAAAGATTCATTTTAGCCTTCAGCTCTGAATGAAGAGAGACGCAGGGGTACCAGCATCAATTCATAGAAAATACACCACCTCACCTCAATTCCTTTTGAATAGCATATTACCCATTTCTGAATTATTCACCAAAACATTACTTTCCCTTTCTTTGCTTCGAGGAAAAATATGGATCTGAGAAATGCATTTTGCAACCAGTAGAATCACACAGCTGTCTGCTGACTTTGCTGCTATAGGACTCCAAGGCAACTTTTAAAATTGTTTTAAAATGAAACTAAGTGTAGGTGTGAGACAAATGTTTCCATTCCAGAAGGAACATCTTTTAAGGGAAGTGAAAGAGGCCACTTGGAACAAATCATCAAAACAGTACAATTCATATTTTATGAGGCCTCAGTATTCAGGACGACAATCCGCAACTTTGCGACTAAAGGCTTTGAAAAGTTCTCACAATCATAGTGGAACAGAGAAGCATAGCTAACCTCTGGCTCTCTCTCTGGACAAAGGATTGACCAAAACCTTGAAGCTGAGCATTTCATTGTAAATAAACCAGGAGAAAGAGCAAATTTGTACACTGCAAAATATCAAAACAATCTTAAATCAAGATACATTTGAAGCAAATTGACTTACAATATTAAGTCTTGTTTTCTGAAAAACGTTTATGCTTAGAACAAGAACAGATATCTGCCAATGGGGTAGATTTGTTCTCTCGTTTTAGTAAATTGTGACCATGATTTAATAATTTGTTCACTCATTTTAGTAAGTCGTGGCCACGGTTTACTAGTTATTTTCAATTTGTGGCCACGACTTAACTAAAATGAGTGAACAAATTATTAAATCATGGACACAATTTACTTAAACGAGAGAACAAATCTACCCCATTGGCAGATATCTGTTCTTGTTGAAATAATTATTACGTGGCCACAATTTAGTAAAACGAGGAAACTAATTATTATATTGCATGCACAATTTACTTAAAACGAGGGAATAAATTTGTAAATATGCTGACGTATTAATAAAGTTGTGGGAATCTTGATTTAAGAATGTTTAGATACTTGAACTGGAAAACAAGACAACACTTACATTTTACATTTCTGCTAACTTGTCAACCACACTTATCAAATAGTAAATTGCTCAGCCTGGTCAACACAAACACACACACACACACATATATACACCGATCAGGTATAACATTATGACCACTGACAGGTGAAGTGAATAACACTGATTATCTCTTCATCATGGCACCTGTTAGTGGGTGGGATATGTTAGGCAGCAAGTTTTTTGACATTGTGTCCTCAAAGTTGATGTGTTAGAAGCAGAAAAAATGGGCAAGCGTAAGGATTTGAGCGAGTTTGACAAGGGCAAAATTGTAATGGCTAGACGACTGGGTCAGGGAATCTCCAAAACTGCAGCTCTTGTGGGGTGTTCCCGGTCTGCAGTGGTCAGTATCTATCAAAAGTGGTCCAAGGACGGAACAGTAGTGAACTGGACCACGAAGCAATGAAAGAAGGTGGCCTGGTCTGATGAATCACGTTTTCTTTTACAGCACGTAGATGGCCGGGTGCGTGTGTGTTGCTTACCTGGGGAACACATGGCACCAGGATGCACTATGGGAAGAAGGCAAGCTGGTGGAGGCAGTGTGATACGTTGGGCAATGTTCTGTTGGGAAAACTTGGGTCCTGCCATCCATGTGGATGTTACTTTGACACCCTTTCATGAAAACTGTATTCCCTGGTGGCTGTGGCCTCTTTCAGCAGGATAATGTGCCCTGCCACAAAGCAAAAATGGTTCAGGAATGGTTTGAGGAGCACAACAAGTTTGAGGTCTTGACTTGGCCTCCAAATTCCCCAGATCTCAATACAATCGAGCTGAACAAACAAGTCTGATTCAAACAAGAGTTTCAGGGAGTTTTAAAAATGCACAAAATAATTCTTTATATATTTTTTGTATTATAAATGTATTTCTTATGTGCGCATAAGGAGGTAAATTATACTTTTATCATTTAATGCAGCTAAAATAAGGCTTCTGAAAATTAAGAATAGAATGATTATGATCATTTTATGGTGCAAAAAAAAAAAATGTAATGTGATGTCATTAAGCATTTAGTTAATTAATAAAATAAAAAAAAATTATAAATCTATTAAGCGGCTTCGTTAATTATATTGAATGTCTTGTAAAATGATTAGGTCTTAGCTTGTTAGCTGTCAGTACTTTAATGTATTTTACCACATATGTGCAAACATGTAAAATATAAATGTAATTTGCTCAGGTACAATTTAAATACTTGTAAAGATATGAAAAAAAGATATGCATGTGCTTCCAGAGCACACTAACTTGTCCTAAGCAACTAACATCATTAAACAAAAAAAATATCAGCATACTAGCCAACAGTATTGGACGTCTACGGGTGCAATGTGTTAATTAATGGATCACACATTATGAAAAATAAGAAAGTGAGATTTGGCTATAATGGACAAAATCACTGGTCAATTCTGATGGCTCCTTTATTTTCCAAAAAAAAGCTTGGGTTCTCTATTTACAACTTGTGCAAAACATTTAAAGGTTTCAAGGACTTTACATTGTAAGTTCAATTCAAGGCACATACATGGGACAACAACAACAGTTTAGTAGTGGAAACAAATAAAAGAAATTAAATGTACATAGCAATCAAAAGTTACTTTGGTTCCCAATGGATTCTACTTGCAAAACCCAGCTTAAAGACCAAACAAATCACCATATCTTTAAAATGAGACTGTTTCAAAAATCGTAGAACCACGCCCCATCCTCATTATGAAGGGGAAAAAAGACACAGAATACTAGAACACATGACATTTTGTGGTTGTTGTTCAGCTAGTCATGGCTGTTAGAATGAACTGCCACTTGGTAATCGATTTATTCAATTTTGCTTTATCCTAATGTAAAGCCACTATGTCAACCAATGTGCTGAAGTCTGCATTAAATAAGTTTTAATAGTGGATATCTACCATATCGCACAGGTGAGAAAACTTTCAAAACATAACGAAAAATATATTCTTTCAAAAAATAATGAAAGGGACACACAAAGATTAAAGATGTATCCAGCCACATGTGTGGTAGTGCTTTGTTCAGAATGACCTCACAGTCATTCAGAGTAATTATTCCAAAACCAAATCAATGTGCTTTTTCAAGAGACAGATTGACTGTTGAGTAGGATTACGGATGCAAGGCATTGCTCACAGTCCCTTTTGTGTAATACATCCATTTGACTACAGGGCTACTACTGTGATTTTCAGCTCATCCATAGAAAATAAAGAACAATGTTCGCCACACGAGTGAGGCAATGAATCACTCTGAATCATAACACACCATTCTTGTCTGGAGGATAGACCTTGGCTTGTTAGCAATGTCATCTATTGATGTCTGTCAGGATGCAGTTTGCAACTGCCCTTCAAAATGTGTGCTTTCCATTTAGTCCTTGCCTTCAAAATGTGTGACTCTCACTGTAATCCACAGATCTCTGCATAAATGATGTCAAATCTTTCATGTGAACCACATTAAGACATACTGCTGAGTTACAGTAAGGCAATAGATAAAACTGTTTGTGTTTAGTATGAAACATTTCTGGTTTTGGTAATGACCCAGCAAAACCCCTCCACGCCTGAGGACTTTGGTAGAGGGAATGATGTACTGGATAGTGGCACAAATAAGTTCCTCTGCTTAGCCTGCCATTACTTTTCTCTCTGTGAAAATATGTCGGAGAGAGGTTTGAGACAGATTTATCTCACTAACGGGTTAACTTTGCAGCGATTCATTTGGGTCTGCGCCACCACAACCGCCTCCTCTCGGGGAACCTGAGCCTGACAACCGCACCGGACTTGTGTGGAGGAAGTCTGTTAAAAAGAGTTACGGGTGGCCACAGGATTTGAAATGAATTGTTAATGGTGTACACATCAGTTAAAAGCCTTCAGATGAGAAATGGAGCCCTAGGATGTTCCAGATTTCAAAGAAAAGTAGGGACGGGGTGGTCGGAGCAGCCTGCTGGGATGCTAATGAGAAATACTTTCAAGACCACAGAAGTGCAGTAGCCCTTTTTTTTTCTTTTAGAGAGCATTTGTTTGTGCCACGCACTGAGGCAAACCTTGTGTGTTGTTGGTAGTTAACTTGTGCAGGCACCAACTGTTAGTCACAGAAATCAAACATCTGTTTGTCCGAGTAATTCCAAAAGCAATTTGGATGTAAACAAGTATCCAGCAATCTAGTCTTATCCTTAATGCCAAGTAGGAGAGTGATGAATGGTTAACTCTGACAATTAGGACCCCCACCCCAACTACAAGCCCCCTCTCCAATCCAGAATCCTCCTGCCAAGTGAAAATAACCTCAGATTTTTTCCCCCCTTTCTTGGACCAGGGATTATGCAGTGGGGGTTTGAACTCGGCGCACAAAATAAAATCTTGTCAAAGCAAGTAAAGTCTATGAGTAACAGCGCATGATAAATACTTCTCCACAGTAAGCCTGCATTCCAAACTCTGTCCTGGAAAACTGGTGCACCATTTAAAAAATAGTCCTAATTGCACTCATGCAGGGATCCAAAACTCTTTCAAAGACAGAATCTGGCATGTGCCAGTTCTTCTCCATGAAAAGAAGGCTTTTGTTTAAACGGTCATTCATCATCCCACCTGATGTGATGCATGATTAAAAAGGGTTTTGGTCAGTAAAGGAAAAGCTAGACAATGATGTGGATGTCGCTGTAGAATGTTCCTGATCACATTCATGTGAGAGAACAGAAATAGATAAAGAGGTGGAGCTCTGTTGTAATGCCCTGGCCTAATTTGTAAAACACAGAACATGTTCAGAAAGGGCAAGTATAAAAAAACGGAAATACAGATTTAGTTGAAGTTTTTTGAAATGTCTTACTTTTACAATTTATAATTAAAGAAAACATGAAGCAGATTATAGAGCTCCCTCAGGATATTAATAGTTTACCTAAGGGGTTTAGATATTATATTACCTAATTTTATGTTTGGACTGTTAATTACTTGAAAATAAGGCTCCAGCACAAAAGCTATCCACATAAAAGTATTTTATGTGATTTAACATACTAGAGGGTTTGTGGTCTGTTCTCTGTATGGACTGAAACAAGCTGCCCTCTGGTGGGTAAAATGAAACATAAACATGCCCTGGAAAATGTTTGCACAGGATCCCTTCTGCCCATCTCCCTACCGCGATCACCGATGTCAGCCTCTCCTTCTGAGTGTTCAAGGGTGGTCCTTTTCCCTTCAAATGTGATTTCCACAAAAGCTCATTTCCTGAATGACTGTTCATGCTCTCTGCTGCATTTTGAAAGTGCACTTCAATTCCCAAAAAAAAAAAGAGAAAAACTCAGCTCCTTTTTTTCTACTGCAGCTTAATCAGCGGTGTTTTGGTTTCCTGACCACTGTTATCTTAACTACTGTTGTGTGAAGGGGTAGCTGTATTTCAGCACAAAGGGCATATTTTGGTTGTGTGGTTAGCAATGTTTTCAAGATCCTTAAGTGGTTGAGAGGCAAAACCTGTGGACTGCACTTGCAGCAGGTAGCCAACGTCTACGGCATCAAAACATCTGCAGCGTCTTTGAGCGAAACCACTTTGAAACTCACAAATTACAAAACCATTTCATATTTACTAAGAATAGAAAATATAGCAGAATTCCACATAGTTGTCCACAGTATAAATTACCATGTTGACTGCACCTGGAAATATATATATGTATATGTATACGTGTATTGTACAGTATATTGAACTACATTTTCTTTGAACAAATGGTTATAGCATCCATTGAAAAGCATCATGTGTGGCAGAAGTCCACACTGGGAACGTTACTGCTCTTGCAATAAGCTATGCTATTGTTACTAAGGTGACAGTCTCGGAGGCCAATCCCTCCATTAGGTGTGTAGATGGGCTGAATTCTGAAGTCCCCCTTTAAAAGCTGCTCATTGTTTAGCGACACTATCTGAAAGCTTGTTTCAGTCATTTCCAGGATGGAGTTATCCTTTTTGGTGCCGGCCTCACAGTAGTCATCTTTTCTTCTGCCGCGATTGTATTTCCATTTGGACGACGACGACCTGCTTTTCTTGTGCATGTGCCAGCAAAACACACTTAGAAGTGTCACTAAGACCACCAACACTGCCCCACCTATCACTCCAGCTAATAGGAGTGTGGAGGTGTTGTCTTGTTGGGCAGCCTGCTCGGATTCAGAGTATGTGGATGTGGATTTGGTCTTAGCCTCAGAACAGATAGTATCCTCGCCTGGTCTGTATGTGTTAAGAGTATCCAGAACGTACACGCAGATGCGATAGATAGACCTGGGCTCTAAATTTGACAGGCTAAGTCTTCGTTGGTATCCTGGGACTGTTCTTTCTCGATGGATGTCGCTCATTAAACTCTGCCCCATCTTGACCCAAGTCACCTTGTAAGCCGTCACAGTGAAGTAAGACTCCCAGCTTACATCAATGCAGGTAGAATTAACAACATGAAAGGAGATTTTTAAGGGGTCTTCATAAGGAGGTAGGGGACCAGGAGGGAAATGTGGAACTGGGGGAGTGGGGTTGGCTGAGGCAGGGTAAAAAGCAGTGGGTGAAATGGTGGTGAAGTGGGTGGTTCTAGAGTTGGTCGTGGTGATGGTGGTGGTTCTGCGTGGTGGCAATGTAGATGGATATGAATGGGTTGGCCAGGGATGCAACACGGTGCCTGCCGGGCAGTCAATGGCATCTAAGGTGAGCTCTCGAATTACCATGCCACGCACTCTTTCTGGACTCTGGCACGTAAACCCTCGGACATTTATCGCAGGCGGCAGAGACCTGAGCCATGCAATGACCCACTTAATGCTGCAATCACAACGCCAGAGGTTGTTTCTCGCATTAAGGTTCCTCAGGTTTCTCAAGCCGTCAAAGACACCCGATGGAAGAAACTGTAGCTGGTTGCTGGATATATCTAACTTCTCCAGTTTACTAAGCCCAGAGAAGGATGTCACTTCAATGGTGTCCATCTGGTTTTCTTGCAAGTTAAGCTTGGTCAGGGATGCACTAGGGAGCAACGGTGGTGGAGTGGTGAGTGAGTTGCGTGCTAGGGACAGTTCTTTGAGGTTGACCAGATCCTGGAAGGTTCCTGGAGCGATGCCCTCATCCTCGAGCAAGTTCCCATCCAGCAAAAGTCGCTGCAGGGTGGTGACATTCTGGAAGGCATCCTCATCAATGTCGGCAATGCGATTCTCATCCAAACGCAGCTCCTTGAGATCTGCCGGTAATCCGATAGGAATGCTGCTCAGGTGGTTTTTGGTGAGGAAAAGAAGCTTGAGGCTGACAGCCTCCCTGAAAGCCCCCTCCTCTACCCCTACAGTTGAGATGGAGTTGTCATCCAGGTGGAGTTCCTCCAGCATGGGTAGCTGGGCAAGTGCTGCCCTTGAGATAGTCTGGATGTTGTTTTCCTGAAGGTGCAGCACTCGAACGTTCTTGGGAAGGTTTAGGGGAAATTCATCAAGCTGATTTCCATATAGGTAAACAGTATCTACAGAGGCAACATTGTGTAGCTCCAACGGAAAGCCGGCATTGTTGATCTGATTGTTGTGGAGGAAGAGGGTCTTATATCCCTCTTGCACCCCCAGAGGCACAGACGTCAGGCTCCTCTCATTACAGTAAACAAATGTTCTATCGCAGCGGCACTCCTCAGGACAAGAGGAGACGGGGCTGAACTGCACATGCAAGCTCAACAACACTGTCAACCAAAAGCGAACAAATGAAGTCCAGTCGTTATTCCAAAATCCAGCTTGAAACTCCATAATGAAAAAGAAATAAACCACTAACAAACTTAGTGGTTGGATGGAGTAAAAGGAAACATCACAAATCCAGCAAAATGATGTCCTCTAAAAGATTATTTTAATGTGCAGTTTGCAGATAACCACGAATTTGAGGAGTAATCCCTTGATAATTTCTAGTCCTTATCTGGAGATGGGGTCTCATTAGAGTGCATGGGTTCTCTCACTTAAGCCATCCATGCTAAGGAATCAGATCATTGCAGAACTGCTCTTCCTCAATGTAGGGCCCAAGCAGGATGTGACTGAGAGAGTGCTGAAGCACTGAGCCACACAGTCCACCTCCCAGCCTGCTGTCAAGTGCTGATGGGCACCAGCCCTGACTTTTTCCAGAAGATGTGACATTTGGGTCCAGAGACCTGTGAGGAGAAATTAGAATACAAAAAGTTAACAACAAAAGAATAGTAGGCAAATAAACCTTATAGATTCATGTTTTTCACTGACTCCATGAAATTATAGTCATTCAGAAAACTTAAAATTAATGCCTTGAAAGTGATTAAATCTCAAGAGCATGATATAAAACTGCATAAAGTAAATAAATAAACAATAATAAATTAACCTAAAAAAATAAAAATAAAATAAACAATAGCTTAACAAAACATGAAGCAAGGAGTACGTGGTTGCACATAACTTTTGTGTTTATTAAAAGTATTTCCAAGTACATGGCTACTGCTTATGTAATATTCTCTGTTTACTATATGGCATATGACACATGCACATCCCGTTTGTCCGTAGCTCAAAGGAAAAAATAAAGTTGAGGGAGAGCGTGAGTCCTACACAGCTCAGGGTGACAAATGCTGCCTGTCAAATTAAATGGGAATTTAGCCTCTCTACCTGCAGTAAATGATTTAATAAAAGTTGTTGTTTTTTTCTCAGCAAAGATGTTTTATGCTAGCTCAAAATCCCAGAATTACTACTCACACTGAATCTACTGTTTAGATTGTACTGTTCTCATTTCTGAGTGATTAGTTAGGATTAAAAAAAATAATGTGCACAGTTTTTCATCAGAATAAACTTTTTTATAATTGTCCAAGGCAGCTGCTGCCTTTTAATCAAGACTGGGGGAAGATTTTCTTTTTTTCTTTTTCTTTTTTCTTTTTAACCTGGGGGATAGAAAGCAGGCTTTTTCTCTGGCATTTACATTTTGTGAAATATGACAAAATAGCAGTATAATAATTATGCTGTAGTTGACAACACCAAAAACAGTATTTATGCACAGATGTAACTAAAACATTGGCATCAGTCCTGTTTGTATATATATATTTTTTCTTTCATTGTTACTGTAAAATAACATACTTCTTGGCATCTTGAGTCTACAGCAAACACCTTTGTATTGGATTGTTGCTTTTGTGACCTGACCATTTGCTTTGTTAACAGAGTTAAGACAATCAATGCCTGGCAAGAGAACGCTTATCTTTACTAAGAAGCAATCTGTGACAGATGTGATTTAAATAAGCAAAAAAAAAAAAATAATAATAATAATAAATAAATAAAACATTACCGGAAAACAAAACCAAATATATATTTGAATTAGCATCAAAATGCATATTGATGATTGTAAAGAGGTTTACAGCAAATTATAGCCTACATGCAAAAAAAAAACAAAAAAACATATTTGTGAAAACTGCTACAGAAAAAAAAAGTTATTTGGTTACCTGTAAGTTACCTTTTTTATTTTTTAGTAAAAAGTATATTTAACAGATAATGTTTTACTGTAAACTACTATGATTTTGGAAGTAAAAATACAATACATTTACTTTTACAGTAAAATATTGTTAAAATCTTGTTTTAAAGTATGAATCATAATACAAGTCACCTAGTAAAACAGTAAAACGATTCCCATTTAATTAATTTAATTATTTTATTTAATCATTTATTATTTGAGCAATGCATTTATTCCTACTATTCTAATCATTTACGTGCAAAATTTTATGTTACTAATTTTATGTTTACTGTTCACTGCATTATTCATGTCGTGGGTTACCCGATGGGGCTTTGTGTTTGTGTGGATCACACTGCACTCTGTCTATACTAGCCTATGTTTATTGACTATTGTTCATGGAAAGGCCAATTTTGCTGAACGTTGGTTCATCGTGTGGTCTTCCATTTTACTACCTGTATTAATACGGTGCTTATATTTAACAAAGTATATTTTAGTTGTTCAATTGGTTGCTATAGCCTAGCCTATTATCAGTTAAGAAAATATACAGATAAGAACTGTAAAATATGCAGTCACCAACAGTCACCTGAAACGTCATATTTTTAGGGCGAATTTCGCCTACACAGTGTATCTTGAGAAAACCGCATGCTCGCAGAAAAAAAAAAGAGCAAAGACAAAACACTAAAAGTTTGTATCGTAGGAAACATTTCGAGGCAGATCATGTGAACTTGAGAGAGCAGCAAAGCTGTTGATGTGAATGGATAATCAGATGGTAGGAGAGCCGAGCGTAAGTAAAAAGAAACGATGCTAAGACGCGCATTGATGTTTGACCAGATAAACCGCTTTAGTTATCTACTATTTACCCTAAATATGTTATTTAAGATGTTGAAATGCAGACAAGCCTTAGCCTAACCTATGAACGTAGCAGTTTGCGGGAAAGTAAAAGCCCATATTAAAGCAGAATAGTTTAGGACGAGATGCCTGAAACCTACAAAAAGGTCAATGTAACTTACAAGTCTAAACCAACAGTTTTAACTTAACATGTGGATGTCAACTATAACCTATTCCTGGATTTAGGCGGACCGGATCCACCACAAAAAAAAAATCGAATTATCTCCATTAAAATCAGCCTACCTTATCAAACATGATTTTATCCGTATAGCCTATTTCAAGCACACAGAACAATTGTCCCCCTATCCCTGTTCTTCATGCGCTCGATGAAATGGACAGGACGTAAAGATCCAACGCCATTCCCACAACATGCTGTTCTACCGAATCGGTTCCGAGCTCCTCTCCGCCCGCGGCTCCTCCGGACAGCATACTGACTCCCGTGTGGAGAGCTCAGTGCGCGCGCTCACTACTTTTTGTCGAAGCGACTCCTTCTGTCCCCCTTTCCACGGCTGAGCCCTCGTTTAAACCTTTAATTTACATCAAATTCACATTTGCAAAATCCACTTTCTCCAGGAGTCGGTAAACTCGCCGAAAAAGCCCAAAATACATCCACGTCACCGCGTATCATATCATCATACTTCGAGAAAGCGAAACACAAGAGTTCGTCGACTTATCTCCGAGAGATGTTTACAGAGGAAAACTGCGCTGGTAATGTTCACTGCACACCTCCGTCTCTCTCTCTCTCTCTCTCTCTCTCTCTCTCTCTCTCCTCCCACACTGTCCTGAGTAAAGAGATTACAGGCTGGGGTGGAATGACACTTACATTTTAAGTTCCTCATATCTGTTTAATGATATGCGTTTGCTTTCCGTGTTGATATGTTTACATTTGACCAACGTCAATGTTAAGTGAAATTATTCCATATGACACGATTGGACAATGTAGTTACCTATCTCAAAAATAGATTTTATGATTTTGCCATCAAATGAAAGCATGAAAATCCACCCATAACTCCACCCTTAAACCATAATGAGTTCGAATTAGCCACCAATTTGCCAAACCATATAGTAAGGTGTTACAAGGAGTGTTGATGGAGCACAAAATCTTTGATTGTTCTTTTCCATACAACAAATATGTCAAGATTCAAAGTAATTAAAAATGTATTATAAAAGTGGTTTATATACTTGTTTCTATTGAAGCCATAACATTTAAGTAGTTTTTCAGTGAAAAGTTTGAGTAGGAACGCTCATGAAAGAAGCAATGAATAATTTAAGTCAGATCTTTTGAATGAACGCAAAACTGCTTTATTTTGGAAAAAAAAAAAAATGATATAGGGTTATATAAAACCCTGTGGTTCTATACAGAAATCTATAATCTATTCTTGACTTATAGCATGTAATGAGAAATGTCTAAAAGGATTGCATAACACATTTATTTCAGTTATGCTTTAGTGATAAAGTATGAGCCATTTACAAAAATAAATTTAAAATCAAATATAAAAATCAAATATAATAATAATTAAAAAAAAAACGAATAAAACAAAGCTAAATCTATAAATTGATTTATTTTGGAGAATTCAACTCTTTTTTGCAGTCTCTGTTTCACACTAAGTTATAAACATTATATCCAGATGTTCTATTGTTTTGAGATGGCTGAGGCAAACTTAAGGGAATCTCTCGTTCTTTCTCTTCCTGTGTTTGAAAACCAAAGACAGCTGTCTTGCTGCCCGGTTAGTCATTGACTTGACAGGCAGCATGTTTGTATGAAAGCACCTTCTAAGGTAACTGCTTTCAGACAGTCTTCCAATAACGTCATGTCTAATAATGTACAACAAATTCAAGAGTTTAGAAATTGAAGAATATATATACACTTAGGTGTCTTGCTTTCTTTCTACTTCTGTACTGCCAGTGAAGGCATTTTTCAGCCACACTTTTTTGGGCACAGCTTCTCTCTCCCTCTCTCCAAGCGTAGCATTCATTAACTATTCGCTCACTGGTGTGCAAGACGCACAGAATGTGCCGATACTGCACTCTGTCAGACTATACATTTTAATTAGGGCCAGATTACTGTAAACGCGACATGATATTTAAATAGAGGCCGACTAACAGTGAGGGGACAGCTTGACGTAGGCCTATATCCAGTGGGAGGGGAAGCTCCACACACTTATTAAGACCCGAATGATTTGGCAATCAATTTGCGATCGTTAGATTAAATGACAAGGAAGGGCAGAGAATTATAATCGTTGAACATTGAGAAATGAGAGTGTCTCCCGCCTTATTGAAAATAAATTGATCTTAGTATCTGAGTTCCATCGTATCATGTTGCGAAGAGCCCTTTTAGTGACTTTCCAGATGTCTTTTATATTTATTTTTATCTTCTAAATGTCAGTGATTGACTGCATCGTCCTTCTCAGTCCACAAAATTTCATTTCAACATAAATCTGTCTGCCATACAGACAATGAATTATATACTGAACCCAAAAAATATGCAGAAGTAAAATGATAGGCCAAGTATTTTACATGGAATCACATTTACTTGAAAAACGCTGTCCTGGAGTGTCTCAATCGGCTCCCTAGTTTGATAAAAATTCAAAAAATTCCCATATAAACCAGTGAGCACAATATTCATGTATCACACATTTTGTCATGTATTGTTAACTCTTTCCCGATCCAATCTGGATGTAGTTTTTGATAAAAACGTGATTTTTGTTGCTGGCGGGGAAAGAGGTAAATTGTTCACTTCAAACAAAAATGAGGGTTATATGAATTATTTCTTCTGTAGAACACAAAAGAAGATCTGAAAAATCTTGGTTTCTGGTGTAGAAACAATTTTCACTCAGAAATTGCAAGTAAATTTGACAAATATTTAAACATAAATAGCAAAACACATTGAATTAAACGTAATTTTGAAGTAGTATTTTATTGTAAAACATATTTTAATATTTGGAATGTTTTAGATTTGGAATTGGTGAGCAAATTTGTTTTCATTTTTGGCAAACTATCCCTAGATGCAGTGTGTAATATTTATGAGGATCTATTGACAGAAATGCAATATAATATACATAACTATATTTTCAGTGGTGTATAAAGACCTTACATAATGAACTGTTATGTTTTTATTACCTTAGAATGAGCCATTTCTATTTACATACACTGCGGGTCCCCTTACATTGAATTAACCATTTTGTCCTGCAGTTTGTCCCTGGTTATGTATACAGTGGTGGTCTGAATTATTAGCACCTCTGGTAAATATGATCAAATATGGCTGTAAAAAATAAATCTGCATTGTTTATCCTTTTGATCTTTTGGTAACACTTTACAATAAGGTTTCATTAGTTAACATTAGTTAATGTATTAACTAACATGAACTAACCATGAGCAGTACATTTGTTACTGTATTAGTTCATCTTTGTTAACGTTAGTTAATAAAAATACAGCTGTTCATGGTTTGTTCATGTTAGTTCACAGTGCATTAACTAATGTTAACAAGATTTTAATAAAGTATTAGTAAATGTTTAAATTAACATTAACAAAGATAAATAAATGCTTTATAACTGCAGTTCATTATTAGTTCATGTTAACTAATAAACCTTATTGTAAAGTGTTACCGATCTTTTATTTTTAAAAAATCACAAAAATCTAACCTTTCATTGAAGTAAAATAATTGAAAGTGGGGGGTGAATCACATTATGAAATAAATGCTTTTCTCCAAAACACGTTGGCCACAATTATTGGCACCCCTAGAATTTTTTATGAGTAAAATATATATTCCCATTAATATTTACATTTTTTAGCACACCAGGGTGACTAGGAACATGAAATTGTCCAGCTATGATGTCTTGTTCCACAGGAGTATAAATATGAGGAAACACAAAGGCCAAATTCCCTTAATCATTCATCACAATGTAGTTCTGATGTGCAGCAAAAGATTGTTGAGCTTCACAAAATAGAAAGTGGCTGTAGGAAAATAGCTAAAGCATTGAAAATTCCCATTTCCACCATCAGGGCAATAATTAAGAAGTTCCAATCAACTAAAGATGTTACGAATCTGCCTGGAAGAGGATGTGTGTCCATATCGTCCTAATGCACGGTGAGGAGGAGAGTTTGAGTGGACAAAGACTCTCCAAGGATCACAGCTGGAGAATCGCAGAGATTAGTTGAGTCTTGGGGTCAGAAAGCCTAAAAAAATAAATAATAAATCAAACAACCCCTATATCACTACATGTTGTTTGGGAGGGATTCAATAAAAATCCTTCTTGCTCATCCAGAAACAAACTCCACCATATTCAGTTGTCAGACACGACTGGAAATTCAAAAGGGACTGGTTCTATGGTCAGATGAAACTATAAAAAGAGCTTTTTGGTGCAAACAGGGATAAAAAGTACCCCATGCCCACGGTTAAAAATACCGCTGGATCTTTAATGTTGTGGGCCTATTTTTTAGCTGGAGGTCCTGGACATCTTGTTCAGATACATGGTATAATGGATTCTAGCAAATACCAACAGATAAAAAATCTAAACCTGATGGCCTCTGCTAGAAATCTTATAATGGGCAGTGGTTGGATCTTCCATCAGGACAATGATCCAAAACAAACATCAAAATCAACACACAAATGTGTCACTGAACACAAAATGAAACTTCTGCCATGATCATCCCAGTCCCCTGACCTGAACCCTATAGAAAATGAGTGGGGTGAACTGAAGAGAAGAAGCACCAACATGGATCTGGGAATCTGAAGGATCTGGAGAGATTCTGTATGGAGGAATGGTCTCTGATCTCTTGTCAGGTCTTCCCCAAACTCATCAGGCATTATAGAAGCAGACTCAGAGCTGTTATCTTGGCAAAAGGAGGTTGCAAAAAGTATTTAATAAAAGGGTGCCAATAATTGTGGCCAACGTGTTTTGGAGATGAGCATTTATTTCATAATGTGATTCACCCCCCACTTTCAATTCTTTTACTTCAATGAAATGTTAGATTTTTGTGACATTTTTTTAATAAAAGATCAAAAGGATAAACAATGCAGATTTATTTTTTACAGCCATATTTGATCATATTTACCAGGGGTGCCAATAATTCTGACCACCTCTGTATAATATCGCATTTCTGTCAATAGATCCTCTTAAATATTACACAGTGGACCTTTTTGTTGTGAAGTTGTTGATAAACTCAGGTGGGCAACAATCATGTCACATGTAATTGAATCAGATGTTAAGTGGATTGTGTCCTTGCTAATACCAGAATTTGTGTTCATAATATACTGATTCTCAACATAGAGAACTAGAGAGCAGAATGAGACACAGCGCTACATTACCAGAATGGTTAGCAATACTAGCAATACATAACAGAAGGTTTTCTGAAGTATTTGCTCATGCCTTTTAGTTTCATTATACGGCAGTGGCAGGACACAATTTACAGCTCAGTTTTTGCAAGTAAAGGAATTTCTTTTATTTTCTTATTGCTTTTAATGAACCACATGGCCCTTCAGCAGCCAGCTACTCAAACAAACAAATGCAGATCTATTGCACATAGGAGTTTTACTTGTCTGAAGTGTTCAAAGGGCTGCTACCAAAACTCATGTGTGATTTATATTCCTCATCACATCGTGAAAACTGAACGGATCCTTTTTCTTAAGACCACCTACAACATACTATAATAAAGTAATATCTGAACTGTTCTTAGACCTCTAATACAGCACATCCATATCCAAGACTTTTAAGTGTTACATTTTTAATATTTAATAGTATTTAGAGCAAACATTAACACTTTGTGGAGGAAAGCACCTAGGGGTTTGTTTGATAATATATAATAGCAATAATACAAAGAATGAGCAAAATAACACATGAATGCTCACAGTGTAATTTCAAGTTCAAATTGGATGACTGGGTTGTGTCTCTTTTTATTGTGAAAAGGAGACACAAAAGATTCAGAAATCTGAAATTGTTAAAAGTAACATTAAACTTATCATTCATGTTTTTAACTTTTTGTGTCTTAAGCCAGCTGCATGCAGTAGTGATGTTACATTTGTGAACAAATCATTGTTTTATAACAAATTGAAAAAAAAAATTGTTAGTGAACAAGTCGTGAATAAAATGGAGGGAAAAATAGATCCGCTTTTTTTACCACGTGCAAGATGCTTAAACACTCTTTTTGGAGTGTTGTAGTAGATCTGTACACATACATTTTAAGGATAATAAGAGTTGTTTTGCTCGTGAATTACTGTTTTTATTACGAATCAGTTGAGTAAATGATTCAAAGACTTACTTACTTAGACCAAAAATAACATCACATGTCACTTGTCGAAAACCTACACACTTTGCGAATGACATTTTCAATTTCAAATGTTTCAACTCATTTAATCAAAATCCACACCAATTACAAGTAAATGTAAATATTTATCGTGTGAAAATTATTTCAATTCAAATTATAGGCCAGATTTACTAAACAGGGCAAATTAGCCCTGTTTATTAAAATATTTTTTAATTCCAAAAATTGTGCTGCCCTACAAAGGCAAAAGACCTTAACTCGCTAAAGTGTGGAATTGAGAAAAAATAACTTTAAAGATTTTTAGTTGTCCAGACAAATTAATTATAGGTAGGACAATGAAAATCTGGCAATTAGATGTTTTAGTAATGAAAATGATCTACATAAAAAAAATCTTTTGACCCCTATTTTGAAGTTACTGTACTCTGCCTTTGTATTGTCTGCAAATGGCAGTAACTTCCACATTATCAATATTTGGTTGCTGATCACCATTTGCAAAATCATTATAGTAACACCTGTATAAAATCTAGTGATTATGGCATTTATTTTGGATGATTTACAATTGCTTTTTTATATGAAGCAGATTGGTAGCCTATTCATTGGATAGCTGACAAGCCTATTTATGCTATAGGCTGCTAGCTAGCTAAATGAAGTACGTTGCGATCTATCTAATTTGTTAGTCTAATGCATCTTTTGTGTTACACAATTTCTTACCTTGACCTTGATGTCTGCGTTTCAAAGCCATTTCAACCATCCTTAAACGCGTTAGTAAAAATTCGTAATTAGTAAAAACAACCACTAAACTATTTGTTTTACCTACACTTTTATTCAGATATCCTGTGTGTCAGAATTTCTTCAGTGAAAGATGTATGACACAGCTACACCATAATTTAAATGCAGCAAACTTTAATGGACAGTAAAACAAAGGCAGAATACCATAACTCCAGACTGGCACAGTAACTTTTAAACAACGGCTAAAGAATAGCTGAGTATCCTAACTCAATTTGAGCGTTCTAAAACAAAGGCAAATAACAGTAACTGGTGTTACGGTGTTCTGCCTTTGTTTCTCCTGGACTTTTGGAAGTTACTGTTAAGACAATTATTTTTTTTGATAAAACAACGGAATTGACCAAAGATACTTATCCACATGATAAAGGAGGTCTTGAATGTCCCAAAAATATCAATAACTCATTTTCGACCAAAAATGAAGTTACTGCCTTTTGCCTTTGTAGGGCAGAGTGGACAGATCTGCGCGTGATCTACTGACGACACGCAAATTAATAATCATAATGATCATTTCCATAATGATCAGTGCAATCTACCCATTAGCGTCTGGTTTAAGACATGCTTTTTCTGGGCGGTAAATAATGGTGCAAACACCAGTAAATTGATGAGTGCAAACCTTAGTAAATCAGCTTGCATGATTCATTGAAATACTCTCCTCCCATAAATTTTGCATCTGAAAGGGAAACTCCTACAAATGCATATGCAATAAAGTCAGCTGCAAAAATAACTGTGCCCACGCCTTTTCCACGCTAATTTTTCACTGCGTGTCTTTAGTAAATCCTGACAGTAGTTTTTTAACGCCAAAAGAGGGTTTGCGCTGGTGCAAGCTGTTAGTAAATCTGGCTCTATGACTGTTCCTCAGCTGTGACATAATTTTCACAATGTCCAGCGGTTTTGCCCCCAATTTTCCAATTGGCAGGCTTCTAAATGTTAAGTATGTACAGATAATTACTGTAAAACAATAATCTGTATACAGTAAACACTAACACCCTGTGGCTGATAGCATCTCTATTTTTAAATGAATTATTCTAAAACTCTAACATAAATATTTTTGACTCACATCACATAATCTAATGAAAATGTTCCACTGCTGATAGATTTGGCTGATAGATTTGACTGGAAATAGGTTTCAGGTCACATTTATTCTGCTGGCTGAGCACTCAGTGGGTGTCTGGGAGGCAAAGCTTAAAATCTGGATCAAAGCCCTCACTCACTGACCCCTCTGGACCTAATCCACAATCGGAGACTACAGAGAGAAAAATGACCGCTCACTCTCCCGATCAACATGCATTGCACTTTTACAGTATGTGATTGAGTAGATTTGCTTGTTTATATGTTGTATTTGTTTCCCAGTGCCTATAGTCTGTCTAATAACTAATATATCTAGTTAATAAGAAAATGAAACATAATCCATGATGGTTTTGTGTGCTTGAAATGTTTTATCCTTGAGATCTGTGAGCAGCTTAGCATAAGGACTTGTATAAGCAAAAAACTACAAAAAGATTTTTTTTTCTTTTTATTCAAGGGTTGATTGTTTCTCATTTCCTTTGCACTTACAAACACCTTTCCAAGATGTTCAAAAAGCAAGTGTTTAATGAGCCCCCAGCGTCTTTCACAAGAGGACAGTCAAAGTATGCAATGTTTCACTCGGCCGAGAGAGACAGCTTCGGCAAGCTGTAAAAACAGTGTCTCGCAACAAGCGAGGCCTTGTTTTTTTCCTGCCGACTTGGCGGAGAAAGACAGTGAGACAGAGGTCAGAGAGGCAGCCAGAGGATGGGTCTTATCCAGCGCCCTAATCCTGCCGGGAGCTCTGCCGTTTGAAGTCACATCTGCTGCGAATTTCCCTCCGTCGAGCTCAGGCAGGAGGAAGTCTTAAGTCCGAGGGGGGTGGGTTTCCCCTGGTGATGCTGATACAGCTCAACCCTCATCCTGGGTCACCTGCACTGGACCTGTATTCACATGGCTAAGGGTTTTATTGTTCTCAGAGGAAGTGCTGATTTAGAATCAGATGTTTG
This sequence comes from Rhinogobio ventralis, assembly GCA_039654625.1. NCBI lineage: Eukaryota > Metazoa > Chordata > Actinopteri > Cypriniformes > Gobionidae > Rhinogobio > Rhinogobio ventralis. The sequence goes on along the minus strand of CM077210.1, from coordinate 13,858,048 downwards.
ACGTTGCTCCATTGTGGGTATGATTACACTGTATTGCACATTTTTCATTATACTGTTCATTTTACATGTAAGTATTATTAAATATAGTAGTAGAGCCACTAATAAAGCATATTTGGCGTTTACAGAACATTTCACAAATTACAGCAGTCCTTCAGCTGACATACAAAAATATATTATTATATAAAAAGACATGGCAACAGAGAACCGTATATGTAAAACGGAAACAAAACAACTGAAATGAAAAAACTGATGAGAGTGTGAAAAGTGTATATGAGAATATGCTTTCTCCTCATGATCCACAAGGACCAAAAATGCCATCATTAAAGAGTTAGTTCACCCAAAAATTATTTTAAAAAATTAATTATTTCAAAAATTAATTACTCGCCCTCATGTCGTTCCAAACCCGTAAGACCTTCGTTCATCTTCGGAACACAAATGAAGATATTTTTGATTAAATCGGAGAGCTCTCTGACCCCTCCATAGAGAGCAATGTAATTAACACTTTTAAGACCCAGAAAGTTAGTTAAGACATCATTCAAATCATCCATTTGACTCCAGTAGTTCAACCTTAATTTTATGAATACTTTTTGTACGCAAAAAACTAACAAAAATAAGGACTTTATTCAATAGTTTCTCCTAGCCTGTGTCAGACTCTTACGCTGTTGACGCAGTGTAAACAGTGCAGCGCTTCGTAGTTCTACGGCAGAACGACTCGTGCGCATGCGTCGTGGTGCTCACATGAACAGCATCGGCCAATGATAAGCCAGCGTTCTGGAAGCGCTGCACTGTTTACACTGTCAACAGCGTAAGAGTCTGACACAGGCTAGGAGAAACTATTGAATAAAGTCGTTATTTTTGTTTGTTTCTTGCTCACAAAAAGTATTCTCGTTGCTTCATAAAATTAAGGTTGAACTACTGGAGTCACATGGACTATTTTAACGATGTCTTTACTACCTTTCTGGGCCTTGAAAGTGTTAATTAAATTGCTGTCTATGGAGGGGTCAGAGAGCTCTCCGATTTAATCAAAAATATCTTAATTGGTGTTCCGAAGATGAACGAATATGTATTAATCTTAATATTTGTTTATGATTTTAGTGACAGGGTTGATCTTATCTATGGTTAGCACTCAGGTTCCTGACCTCTTTTCTACAGTGACCTTGCTTATATGAGGTCTCAGGTGCAGTGGCTTCAGGGTATTTGTGTGTCTGAGCGATTATTCATGATTGGCCCAGGCCAATATCCAATATCCCATGGGCAATTCTTCACACATAAATGTATCTGCTTGAGTCTTAAGAAATGACCTTTGGATATATATTTTGGGGTTTAATATATGCAAAACCAAGTCGTGTGAGCAGTTAACGAGCATTGAGAAAATGAGTCTGCATACAAGTCAATGGGTGAATCGGTTTTGTTGCAAATGAGGCACAGGTCCTCTCTCTCTCTCTCTCTCTCTCTCTCTCTCTCTCTCTCTCTCTCTCTCACACACACACACACAGTCAATCTTGTTGTCAAAACAGCTCTCCTGTGCTCAGCCTACCATGATGGAGAGAAAATGAAAGAAAGAGAGAGAGAGAGAGAGAGAGAGTTTATTCACACTCGAGGCTTTGTCAGCATATTCCCTTCAGATCCCTAAAAAGACAACAGTAACTTGCAATGTGTCAAAACGTGGTGACGCTTGTGCGTAAGTTTGTGTTTAGTTCAGTGTGCAGATAGAAATGTATTTATACACTGCAGGGTATCATGAAAAATCTCTGAAGTTCACAGACTATGTGCCAGCAGTCATTTGGCGAGAGCATAAGCCATTGTGACATAATCTGTTTCAGTTAGACTGACAGGCAGAGCCAGAGAGGAGTCTGTGTCTGCCACACATGTCAGCCTGAGCTTCTGTCAATCCAAAAATGACAGCATTTTTCTTTTCTTTAATAACCATTTTTTATATTGGACCCATCAATCCAGAAAAGAAACTATAAGCAAACATCTTTTTCTGACTTTGAGGATATTTAGAATTTGCCTAGACTGAGACTTTAACTGAAGCTCATCTGGTTGTAATTATTCAGTTAAATAAATATTGTACAACACTTAGTTCCAATCCGGACATTTGATTGGCTGATCGGCATTCCAAGAATGCTGATACAGTCCAACAACACAACTTTGTATGACTCCAGATTTGTATCTCTTGTACGACTCTTTCTGTGGGTTACATTGTTGGCGCCAGTAGGTGGTGATAAGTGCCTTAGAGTCATTGAGTAATTTACTGAATCAATTCACTCAACAACACTGATTCATTCTTTTTAGGAATGAAACAAGTGTTTATACACACACACACACACACACACACACATATACACTCACCTAAAGGATTATTAGGAACACCTGTTCAATTTCTCATTAATGCAATTATCTAATCAACCAATCACATGGCAGTTGCTTCAATCCATTTAGGGGTGTGGTCCTGGTCAAGACAATCTCCTGAACTCCAAACTGAATGTCAGAATGGGAATAGAAAGGTGATTTAAGCAATTTTGAGCGTGGCATGGTTGTTGGTGCCAGACAGGCCAGTCTGAGTATTTCACAATCTGCTCAGTTACTGGGATTTTCACGCACAACCATTTCTAGAGTTTACAAAGAATGGTGTGAAAAGGGAAAAACATCCAGCATGCGGCAGTCCTGTGGGCGAAAATGCCTTGTTGATGCTAGAGGTCAGAGGAGAATGGGCCGACTGATTCAAGCTGATAGAGGAGCAACTTTGACTGAAATAACCACTCGTTACAACCGAGGTATGCAGCAAAGCATTTGTGAAGCCACAACACGCACAACCTTGAGGCGGATGGGCTACAACAGCAGAAGACCCCACCGGGTACCACTCATCTCCACTACAAATAGGAAAAAGAGGCTACAATTTGCACAAGCTCACCAAAATTGGACAGTTGAAGACTGGAAAAATGTTGCCTGGTCTGATGAGTCTCAATTTCTGTTGAGACATTCAGATGGTAGAGTCAGAATTTGGCGTAAACAGAATGAGAACATGGATCCATCATGCCTGGTTACCACTGTGCAGGCTGGTGGTGGTGGTGTAATGGTGTGGGGGATGTTTTCTTGGCACACTTTAGGCCCCTTAGTGCCAATTGGGCATCGTTTAAATGCCACGGCCTACCTGAGCATTGTTTCTGACCATGTCCATCCCTTTATGACCACCATGTACCCATCCTCTGATGGCTACTTCCAGCAGGATAATGCACTCGAACCATTTCAAATTGGTTTCTTGAACATGACAATGAGTTCACTGTACTAAAATGGCCCCCACAGTCACCAGATCTCAACCCAATAGAGCATCTTTGGGATGTGGTGGAACGGGAGCTTCGTGCCCTGGATGTGCATCCCACAAATCTCCATCAACTGCAAGATGCTATCCTATCAATATGGGCCAACATTTCTAAAGAATGCTTTCAGCACCTTGTTGAATCAATGCCACGTAGAATTAAGGCAGTTCTGAAGGCGAAAGGGGGTCAAACACAGTATTAGTATGGTGTTCCTAATAATCCTTTAGGTGAGTGTATATATACTCCCGTTCCACCACATCCCAAAGATGCTCTATTGGGTTGAGATCTGGTGACTGTGGGGGCCATTTTAGTACAGTGAACTCATTGTCATGTTCAAGAAACCAATTTGAAATGATTGGAGCTTTGTGACATGGTGCATTATCCTGCTGGAAGTAGCCATCAGAGGATGGGTACATGGTGGTCATAAAGGGATGGACATGGTCAGAAACAATGCTCAGGTAGGCCGTGGCATTTAAACGATGCCCAATTGGCACTAAGGGGCCTAAAGTGTGCCAAGAAAACATCCCCCATACCATTACACCACCACCACCAGCCTGCACAGTGGTAACAAGGCATGATGGGTCCATGTTCTCATTGTGTTTACGCCAAATTCTGACTCTACCATCTGAATGTCTCAACAGAAATCGAGACTCATCAGACCAGGCAACATTTTTCCAGTCTTCAACTGTCCAATTTTGGTGAGCTCGTGCAAATTGTAGCCTCTTTTTCCTATTTGTAGTGGAGATGAGTGGTACCCGGTGGGGTCTTCTGCTGTTGTAGCCCATCCGCCTCAAGGTTGTGCGTGTTGTGGCTTCACAAATGCTTTGCTGCATACCTCGGTTGTAACGAGTGGTTATTTCAGTCAAAGTTGCTCTTCTATCAGCTTGAATCAGTCGGCCCATTCTCCTCTGACCTCTAGCATCAACAAGGCATTTTTGCCCACAGGACTGCCGCATACTGTTTTTCCCTTTTCACACCATTCTTTGTAAACTCTAGAAATGGTTGTGCGTGAAAATCCCAGTAACTGAGCAGATTGTGAAATACTCAGACCGGCCCGTCTGGCACCAACAACCATGCTACGCTCAAAATTGCTTAAATCACCTTTCTTTCCCATTCTGACATTCAGTTTGGATTTCAGGAGATTGTCTTGACCAGGACCACACCCCTAAATGCATTGAAGCAACTGCCATGTGATTGGTTGATTAGATAATTGCATTAATGAGAAATTGAACAGGTGTTCCTAATAATCCTTTAGGTGAGTGTATATATATTTCAAACCAAAATTAACTTGCATGAAATTATACCAACAGAAATAGAACAACAGCAGCAACAACAACAAGAAGAGCAACTGTGGTTATGAGTAAGTCATTGAATCATTCACTCAATTCATTCAAAAACACATCCCACTCTAGGCATATGTGCCGATGTATGTTTCTGCACACTCCACAAGCCACTCCATAAACTCGATCCCCCGAGCACCCACAGACTCGGCGCCTATGGATACAGGAATGAAACGAGTGACAGCCTTAAATATGCCTGGTTACAGAATCAAATCACTAAGGGTGCTTCTGAAATTACTGAGGGTGCACTAGTAAAGTGCAGATAGGCTAGCAATGGCTCCACTAGTGTACAGTGAGAAATGTATGATTATTTATTTACAAGTCATCACTTGTACCAATAATTGGAATTTCAAAAATATTTTGCTACAAATAGTCTATTAATCTATTAGTCTGCCTTTACTAGTATTTTAAAATCTCATCTTCCTGAGAACCAGAAAAAAAGGTTTTGTGAATTTAGATTTTTTTTTTTTTTTTTTCATTACATTTTTTGGAGCATAAAAAACTAATTTATATATATATATATATATATATATATATTATTTATTTATTTATTATTTATTCCTATGTTATATGCTATATCCTCTGCTCTGTAGAGGACACCAGAACCCATTTATTGAGAAAATTAAAAGACATGAATAGAAAAACAATGGGATTTTTTTTTTCATTCACCAATTAATTTTTTAAGTTTTTTTTAATTCCAACCTTTGTATACAGATGATTCTCAATGTTATAAAAGATACAGAATAATTTGATATACCATTTTACTTTATGCAATATGTGTGTAAACATGGCCATAAATGCCATTCCCATTCTAGGTAATGCATCTATACGCTGTCTAATTTGCATATTAATGTGTTTATTATGCATTTATATTTAGATGTCACTTCCGAAACTTTGCAGCATGCAACTGGCCTTCGGTCCTCTTAGCAACAATAGTTTTATTCAATGAATGTTATAGACTGTAGCCTCGAAACGCACAACGCACATACACTCACACACACAGGGATGCGCAGCAGCACACAAACGTTTTTTAAATATTAAAAATAAAAGGATTTCTCTCTGGGGAAGTGTTCAGTCTTTCCGCTCGCAAATTCCGCCATGTAAATAGCGAATCCGCCATGGTGCAAATGCAACTGTCTTTTAAAGGGAATGACACTCTGATTGGTTTTTTGCACGTTACGCCCAAAACACACCCATGACTCATTAAGAGACTAGGTACAACCCTTTTGGACCATGCGCGTGCCAAGCCGACCGTTTTTTCCGTTGTTAAACTAGAAAAAGTGGATTCGGACACGCCCTAAGTGCACCTGTGCCATGCACTTCAGACCATGCGCTTATATCATTAAAACAGGGCCCTGAATCTTTTTGGAGTGAAATAAGTGAATTGTCAAATAATTTAACTAATTCACTCATAAACACTGATTCGCTTAGGAAAAATAACACCTTTAAGTTTTTATTTTATTTTGGAGACTAATGGATTATTTTGCTGTGGCTTCACTTGGAACTCTTTGGCAGAGCAAAATATAGAAGCAATATTGTGTCTAAAATGTAAATCTACTTCCTTGTTTATTGAATTGTAGTACAAAAGCGATGTTACTCCCACGCCAGGGCAGATGATACAGCACTCTTTGAACGCCGCACGCCAATAAAATTAGGGGTTGTTGCACAGAATGCGCTTTGCATTCCAATTTGCTGCTTTTCCATTGTTTTTCTATTTAAGCAAGATAGACCGTTGCGCTCTTGTCTCATGTCTTTGCAGCGCCTCGCACATGACACAGCGTTCTAAAAATGTGTCTTTAGATCTTGCAGATTTTTATCCCACACTGACCAAAGTCTCATGTTTTTAACACTCAAAAACGCACTCTGTAATAACTGTCACTTACAGCTCCAGTCCAGCTCATTATTTTCCATTATAGTATAAGGCAAATGTTTAGCTGACTTAAGTTTTTATTTCTCATAGTGTGCTAATAGCTTTCATATGATGCTTTATGAAATAATTGTTTTAAAGCCCTTAAGAATGGGTTTAAATGACTAACTGCCACATGGCCTTTCTGATAACCATCCACACTAAAATTCACTTTGGCAGGATAATAATTCTGTTATTCTCAGATTACATCTTTAAAAAATCAATTTCACACCTGGAAGCCATGTCTGATGTAGGTTTATTGCTTCAGACACTCCCATCATACAAGTTAGTGATTTATGTGCTGAATCTAATAGTGTCGCAGGATTATGTTCCACTGTTACGGTAATTGCTTCGTGTTTGCGCTGCCATTGTTTACAGTGAGTGGAAGTGTCTCAACAAGGGTGTGAATGTGAGACTGTTTATACAGCTTGATCCAGTCAGACCGTACTTTTTTGTCAGCTCTTCGACTTCAGTTTTGTTGTTTACATTTTACAAATTGCCCAAATACTTCCCTTGCCTCAAGACAAATGTGATTCGGTCGAGATTAAGAAGTTCTGTTTTTTGGAGGTGGCTGTTTCGCTGCGCGTCCTCACAGGCTCATGGGATTGTTTGTTTACAATCCACCACTATCGCATCCCTCATCTGCAAAATGTAAAAAAGATTCTCAAATAACATTTTTCCTTCATATGGCTTTGCTCAGGTAAAAAAAACCTTCATCCCAATCTGTACCTCCATCTGCTCCCTGCGGTTTAGCAGAAAACAGTTTGCTTCTCTTCTGTTCCACGCACAGAGAGCCGACTTTTAAAGTGGAGTCTCGAATATCTCCCACGGAGACTCACTAGGAATGCTGGGATATGTTAATACTGGTGTTAAAACACACACTTAGAGTGACTGGGAAGTGTGTTATGTTATGATCCTCACTGCACCGAGGGGGCCACAGCGAGTGATGATGTAAAGTTTATTGATTTACGGCATTGATCGCCCCCTCCTGCGGCACAGCACCTCACAGGCATGTTGGTTCTCTGACAAACTCTTTTTTTTTCTTCATCTTTTCCTCTTCCTCAGTCTTTTTTTTAGTAGTGCCAGTCCGATCCCACCGCCCTGCTCAAAACAACTGAGGCATGACACTGCAAATGACATATTGCCAATCGTCCTGCCCTCAAGAGAAACCGAAATGACCTCTGTTCTTTCTTACGACTGCACAGAAGGACGTTGTGCTTTAGCTTGCTATCCCTCAAAATAAGAAAGGAAATGAACAAGGAAAAATTAAACGGAGCCAAGGTCAGTGTGTGTCTGGGCCCTTTGTATAATTCATGCCTTGCATCCTCCATTTAACTCATTTTTTCCCCTCTCCCTTTAGACGGTGGCACCTCAGATAAATTGCTCTGTTCCAGAGAGCTGGACTGCAGCGCTCATGTCCTCATGTCACCGCGACTTAAGATGAAGAGATCGCAACCCTGCGTTCATTATTCAGAGAAGCTGGAGCGAGCCAGGTAGCAACATCTGAGTGAAACCTGAGGGTCAGGCTGAACACAGAGGTAGACTTTATTATAGCTCTGCCGGAGAACTGGATTAATGCATTAGAACTTCACACGTGCACCAAAACATGCATAAGTAGATATGCAGTGGCCCATAAATGTATTTTCACACTTCAGCAACACATTCAATGGATTTAACTGAAATAAAACAAAATTGATTAATAATACAACTGGCAAATAAATAATACTACAGCTTTTCTCACAATTAACTTAACTTTTCTTAATGAAAAATATGTATTCAGCTTGATGATTGTAATATACACCGTTCAATTTCTTTCTTTTTTTTCTTTTTTTTTAAAGAAATTAATACTTTTCAGCAAGGACACATTAAATTGTACTTTCTTTTGAACTTACTATTCATCAAAGAACACAACAACATTGTGTTGTAATTGGCACAGCATAGTACTTGTTCGGGAAATGTCCCGCCCCTCAAAAACTGTGAGTTCTTCTCTAGTGTAAATATTAAGAATGGCGTCAATTTCAAACCAATTCGAGCCCGATTCAGACTCTGACAATGTTAACAAACAAGAGAAGTTCATCCAGAAATGATTTCATGCACAGACTTTGCAAGCAAGGATTTCACAGGACATTTCAGAGTGGTATGTTTTTTGTAATTTCCTTATACATTATAGATACAATGTTATCCACCATTTAATTGTGATATAAAACTAAGGTGATGCAAACATTAATCGCAATCACAAAATCATGGCTAATTTTCCTAAGGAGCGGTGAACCGTCTTACAAAAGCGAAAGCTTATAAAAGCAACAAAAAACAAGCTGTTTTCCATAAAATGTGCAGCGCACAGATAAACGTTGCGGTTATAATGTTAAAGAACAGTGTCTAAAATAAATTTAAACCACTTTAAGTTTGTCAGCCTTAGGAAGGTCAAACAAAGGAGTTTTGAAAACAGGGTAGAAAAAACAGCGTCTCTTTGACAGCGACAACACTGACTTCTCTACTGCAGCTCAGCTAGGCCTCGTCCCCTTTTTTGCGTGGAGATTATTTAAATAAGTTACATTGTGATTTCATAAAGCCCAGAAATGCGTTGTGGTCCAAGCGAGCCGTCCGTTGCAGTTCTTGAAAAGTAGATTCTGTTAGATAAAACATCTCCCTTTGTAGTGGACTTTGAGCTTTGTAACCTTGCAGGTCTTTTTTATGCTCAAACAGCAACATTACACACTTACTAAAGTAGAAAAAGTAGAAAAGCATGCAGGACCCCTTTAACTCTTTCCCCGCCAAACACGGAATTTTGCGTTATTTGTGAGAAAACGCATGTGGTCTTTACCTCACAGCCGGTGGAAAAGAATCGGGATAGGACTCAGGCAGAAATCATGTTCATGGATGCGATTTTTAACATTACTAGTAGTATGAAGCAGAGCAGGACCGAGTGTTGTGGGAGCTGAGCAAGGCCGCTGGAGCGATTGTTAATAACACACGCCTCGCGAGCAGCGGGACTTTTATTACGCCACAGTCTCCGGCGCCATTTTCGCTTTTCCGGTCATGAGTATGAGGTAACGCAGCTCTGTTTATCATATAAGATACATTTGAGTGTTATGAAAATGATGTTATGACGTTAATCTGTGCGTTCGCTCGGCGGCTGCTATGACACTTGTTGCACACTGCAGTAAGTGTAAAACGTTTCTGCTAAATAAAACCGGAAACCGAGGGTAACGCAGGTATGACGCAATTGACAGGTGACACCCTCAGACGTCCCGGTTCCTTGGTTAAAATAGCAATTTTCAAACTCAACTGAACAAAATATATAACACTGGCCTAGTGGTTTTTGGATATTTTACTGAAAAAATGTTACATAGTGCACCTTTAAGCAGAACGTTTTCAACATTCATGATCATAATAAATGTTTCTTGAGCAGCAAATCAGCATATTATAATGATTTCTGAAGGATCATGTGACACTAAAGACTGGAGTAATGATGCTGAAAATTCAGCTTTGCCATCACAGAAATAAATACAATTTTAAAATATATTAAAATAGAAAAAGTATATTAAATTGTGCGTGTGTGTGAAATATTTTAGCCTACTTGGAAAGTACTTTTTTTTGTAAATACCACTTGGTTTGATAGTTTGTTATTTAATGTGAAGATATTCATACATTTTTTAAGTGTGCCTAAATACTTTTCGGGGGCCGCGCTATGCAATAAAATGTGATGTGAATGTTATCGGGTTAAATCAGGTTTAAATTAAATCAAATTATTAGGCAGGAAAAAAATATGAGGCTGATGAAATATTCATTATTTACACAGTGGAACAAATAATCTTAATTTAACCTGATTTTTCAGATGAAACCAGTTTCCTCTTCTTTTTAAGATTTTTCCTACTGCACCATAATTACACATCATTGAATTATGATATAACGCAGCTTGACAGCTCTCCGCCTTGATGTTTCACATTTGAATGCTACGTATCATTTTGGCAATCAAACCTTTGTGAGACATTTCCTGGCACGGCTAAACCATACAAGTGATTTGCATTTATATTTATTCTCCCGTTAGATGGTTTCTTACCAAACTGACATAGTGCATGTATTATGTTATTCTGTGATGATTACTTCAGTGGGTAGCTGAGGTCATGACTCCAGTGCTAAGACTAGAACGACATGCGTGTCATTGCCTTTACAGAACAACACTGGATAACTCGATATATTTTATTCCTTTCTAACTTTATGTAATTACAAAAGGCATTGCCTTACAATGTGGAATGCTACCAATCTTCACAATGGAATTGGGTTTCTATATCTACTTTAAGATCTGAAACATTTATGCCTTTGGCAAAGGTCCTGATTTCTTTGTTTCAAGCATGCATAGATGTATTGGTCTTGATATTTTCCGTCTTGCGGTTTGCCCAATGGGACGCTGTTATCATGTAGCTTTCTTGAACTTCTGAAATGTTAAATTGCAATGGTTTGTCACATCAGATTTCCTGTAAATGTTATGGGAATACCATAATACATTACACCATTTAATGTGTATTTTTACTTGCCAGTGATAATGGAGGTTAATTTAAAGAAAATGCTATAAACAATGACCTTAGACTTGCTTAAAATTAAATCAATCATCACCAGATTTCCTTCTCTCATATTTTGTACAAAACACATAGCATGAAGTAAAATATGTGAATGAATTAAAAATGTTTAATAATGCTGAAAGATACAGCATGAAAGCTATATCTACACTGTTTGAATACCAAATGCATACTTAACACATTCAGGCTTATCATCACCTTTCATGTTACTTGATCCTCTTTAACATTTCCTTTATAAATAAATGAGTTGTCTGCTAAAACATATGAATCACGACAAGATTTGAATTTAATAAAGGGAATTGTCTGATGTGACACACGTTCAAACTCTGGATCATGGTTTTTCAAATCTGCCAAAAACATTCTCCACCAGGAGGTCTTTGTGGAGAGAGATCGTTTGATTAATTAGGTAGTTTGTAGAGAGAGATTTAAACGGTGCTGTGCTGTCAAAATCCCATGCCACTCTCGGTTTCAATCATTGTAAAAACAGATACTCAAAGCGAACACACACACAAACACAATATAAGCTTGCCTTGTTCAGGACGTTGCAGTTTTTTTTTTTTTTTATCTGTTGCTCAGGTGCAGCCAATATTTTGTTCAATAGGTGTACAATCATAAAAAAAGAAAAGTGAAACTGTTGTTGCTGTGTTGCCATGAGAAAACAGTGTAAGGAATAGCAAAAAAAATCTCATTGCTTATTTAAACTATCTATCTATCTATCTATCTATCTATCTATCTATCTATATTTCTGTCTGTTTGTCTGTCTGTCTGTCTGTCCTTCCGTCCTTCCATCCATCCATCCATCCATCCATCCATCCATCTTCCTTTGGGTTTTTGAAAAGTTTGGCAAAACGATTTCCATTCACATTGATCTGCAAAAACGACTAAAAACACTGTATTATTCATGCACTTTGTAAAGTAAAAACTTTGCGCCTAGACTGAACATGTAATACACATGCACATGACGTCGTCGTTTTCACAAATGCACATTTTTGTAGTTTACATTACAAGTTTTAAAAATTTGCACTTTGAACCCATTTTTAAAAGTTTGCATTTTCAGCCCAAAACACATAAAACGTTTTCAGTTTTTAGTTGAAAATGGTGTTGTGTAAATGGCCACCTTTATTTTATTTTATTTTATTTTATTTTATTTTATTTTATTTTATTTTATTTTATTTTATTTTAATTTATTTTATTTTATTTTATTTTATTTTATCTATCTTATAAAATAAAAAAAAAATAAAAAACTTTTCAAAAACCCAAAGGAGGATGGATGGATGAATAAATGGATGGATGGATAGAAGGACAGATAGATAGACAGATAGATAGATAGATAGATAGATAGATATAGATTTGCTTTTTGTTGTCAGATAATCTCACCTATTTATCTATGTTAAATGAGAATAGTTTGCAATCATAGTTAGTTAATCATGTCCTTTAGGTGTCACACTGGACCAAACCTGGAATGTGGACGTGTCAGACTCTGACTTGTAATATTAGGCCACCAAGACGCGAACGGTAATGTTTCAGTGACAGCTCTCGGTGTGAGAACATGCCTCGAGACTGCCTGCGCTGGCTTCAGGCCAGTTGAACTGATAGGTTAACAAGAAGAACTTGTTCTTATCAATGGGGCCCTTTATTCGTTCTGTACACAGACACACAAACTCTCACACTTACAGCCCTGCAGGCATAACAGCACTACTGACACCAGCACAGCTCTTCTCTGCTCTAATCAGGGCACTTTAAGTGACACGGCCAGAAAGTCATTGTTATTATTCCTCCGGCGTGGAATACGAGAACGTCCAGTCAAGCCGAGCTCTGCCCCGATCGCCAGGGTGACGGCAAGAAGGTGGGAGGAAGCCGTCACTCTCCTCAGCTGGGTTTATCTTGGCTGCCGGCTAGCCATGGCTTTGGGCAAGAGAAAACAATCTCGCTCTCTTCTTAACAGGCTAATCTCTTATGCTAAATCCTGGTGAAAATAAAAGCCTTTTGACAGCATTTAATTACAAACAGGGCAGATTCAGGTAACTTTTCCCCGACCTCACATATGCAGACACACACTCCTCCACTTTCCAGCAATTATGTCCTTTTGGTCTTGTCAATGCAGCCATTTTTTTTTTTTGTGCGCAGCATAGCTCAGCATTTCCACTCATGCAGCAGAAAGACCAATTGCACTATTACTCACTGGCCAACACTCTCTGACCTTAGCAGAGGTGACCTGCCTTGACTGGGATGCAGACTGATGGGCCAAGCAGGACTTGGTTCAGCAGTCGGGTGATAATTGCTTTAATAGCACAATGCCAGTGAGAGCGGCACATTTTCAGCCTATCTGTTACTCATTATAAGGTGACCAGATTTCTGAAATGACAACCAGGGACATTTTTTTTGTTCGGTAGTCAGTAGTACATTTTAAACTTCCACTGATATGATCAGTGAATTAAAGGGATGACATCAAATTTGGCCCTGCCCACAATAGGCCCCACCCACTGGCATTCAGTCACTTAACGGCTGACATTCGCTCACACTGGATGTGAGTGTCGTGTCGCGTCAAAAGCAAATAGAAGCCATTATAATCACTGATGCCATCTACACTGATACAGTATACAGATGGACGTTCAGTTTCTTACATACTCCTCGTGCTTGAGTCTGCTGACAACAGGACAAATGGAAGAGTGAAAGAACTTTTGCTTTTTTACACACGTCCAGTTTAAATAGCTTGTTTGCGTTTCTGTACAGACTTCAGGCTGATTTATACTTCTGCGTTGGATCTACGGCGTAGGCTACGCATTGGTTTTAATTTATACTTCTGCACCGTTGTCCGCGTCAACGTGCAATTACACATGCAGATCGCTAGTAGGCAGTGTCCACGGGCATGTTGATGGTGTAACCCACAGTATCAAGGCAAAAGCCAAAGAAGAAGCAGCTTGTTGTGTATGTTGTCGAAGAAGTAGCAGCAGTGATGGCGGCAAATAGACAGCAATTTGTGTTGCAGCTTGAGTTGTTAAATATCACAGAACAGATCATTTATAATCTGCAAGAGGTAATGTGAACCTATCGCAGATTTTGCTTTTGTTTTTTGACCTGAGGGAGTGGTTCTAGTAGACCAATCACAGCGCTTGCAGTCTGCGGAGAATTGACGCGTTGTTATATTTTTGGAGAGGTGCACGTCAGGGTACGCCACAGGCTACACGTGCTACACAGCCTATGATGTAGCTACGCCATAGGTTCAATGCAGAAGTATAAATCAGCCTTCAAGAAGGATCCCAGCGTCAGAAACAAGTGGATGGTTTTCTTTAATGCCGTCCTGTATCGCGTCGGAGGATTATATGTTTGTTCGGAGCATTTTGTTTTATAAACGAGGCAAAGTGTAATGGAGAGTGTGCAAAACACCTTTTGTTGAAAGATTAGCCAACAGTATTGGATCTGACAGCAGATGCATAACAAACCATAAGTCAATGATTTCATAATGTTTTGTCTTTTAAATGGTGGTTTTATATGGATACTGTTGGGTTAGGTGATATTTTTTAAATGCTTTTGAAAGAGGTATCTTATACATTAATTTGATAAACAGTTATTGTGAAATATTATCTAATATATAAATATTATATATTTTTTGATGGCAAAGCTGAATTTTCAGAATCATTAAGTTTTCAGTTTCTCATGATCCTTCAAAAATCATTCTAATATGCCGATTTGCTGCTCAAGTAACATTTCTTAATATTATCAATGTTGAAAACTTGCTGCTTATTTTTGTTGATATCATTATACATTATTTAAGGATTCTTTGCTGAATAGAAAGTTCAATAGAACAGTGTATATTTGAAATGTATTAAAATAAAAAAATTTTACTGTCACTTGCTGAAAAGTATTTTCAATCAATCAATCAATCAATCAATCAATCAATCAATCAATCAACCAGCCAATCACAATCAATCAATCAACCAGCCAATCACAATTAATCAATCATTCAATCAATCAATCAATCAATCAATATCCTACATAATTATTACTGAAAGAGAAACCAAAACTGGTAAGCAAAAATTATTTTCACTGTGTATAGCATGTTCTGTCTTTACATTCTGTTAGTGTGTATAACTGCTTGACAGACAGATGACACATTTAATTCAATGAACCTAATGAACCTAAGAACCTCAGAGATAGAGTTAAAGTTGACATTTAATTGTCTCCTGGTCAATGGGTTTCTTATTCTTTTTCTCTTTTTTTCTAAAACTCTAAAAAAAAAAAAAAAATTGCATGCTGTGTGTGATGATACTACATGTCTTTTTAGACAAAAATGCTATATTTAGCACATTAAAACGAGGAATGTCCACAGAAAACAAGGATATCTGGTCACCCTTCCTCATTATCACACTGCTTCATACAAATGCTCAGCTACTGAAGAGCTGTACTGTAAAGATTTGAAAGAGAGGCCTAGTTCTTGATAATGTTGCACTAAATAGCAGCCATTCAACTTTCAGATTATATTTCTTCAATTGTTCTGAAAAATGTATGTGTCTGTCAGCTCGCTAACTGAATTACAAGATCAATTCTTGACTTCAGCCTCTGTAAACCTGAGATGCCTTTGATTGTTATTCCAATTGTATCTTAGACACTCAAACACCCACTTGCCATCTTACAAAGCCCTTAAAACCTGCTTAAACATTTGAAAATCATTTGAAACATTTAGTTTCTGTTGTGTTGCTAAGGCCAGTGCACAATGCGAATGGGTGGATGAACCTGAAATGAATTAGAGGACGTTAATACATATGTGGGAGACTTGGCAGCCGTAACATCCACAATTTCGGGGGTTGTGTGGCATATTTCTTTTGAATAGGCAGAGATCCTTTCATTTGAGAAACGTGTGACGGGGAATCGTAAATCACATGATATACTTCATGGTGTTGGAATGGCAGAGTAAGATTTCACTAATTCCATCCCAGAGGGCAAAATGTGGAATCTTCTGCGGTGGGTTTTGGTGAAAGATGAACATATTAGTTGTAGTAATAGAATACAAGACATGTTTTTTTTTGTTTTTTTAAACAGGAAACTGAAATATGTCTGTTATGAGTAATCACATATTACCAGGACTGTATACATAACATTTACAGAGAGAAGGAACAGCAAAAGCTGCTCTTCTGTTTAATAAAAGAGCACACTTAAGGCTAGAGTAGTCCTTTTTTATTCCTTGGATCGTTTCTTCAAAAGCAAGACGTAGTGTTCTTTTGTTTTAGTTTGTCTTCTCTTTTCCATGTATTTTATTAAAGACGGCAGCACAGAGCCGAGGGTATAAAAGGCTAGTTCACTACGTGCACAAAAACATTAGTGCTTCTACTGGTGTTCCCTACAAACATTAGTGCCAAGATATTCCCTCAGAGCAGCTCATTTTTGGCCCGTCCCTTGAAAAGTTTTCCTTTACTGTTTCACGTCCTCCCCCACAAGGCAGTAAAGGCATCTTTTTATTTCCTTTAGATTTTGGATATTTTTTCAGCCAAGAAGCTCAATATACACAATCCCCCTGTGTGTGTACAGCATGTGTGTGAGTGTAGGTGTTCCTCAGCCTCAGGTCATTTAGATGGAGGCTTTTTTACGGTTTCCAATGTACAGTTAACAGTAGATGTTTTGACATTTATTAAGTCTTAAACCCTCCACACCCCTTCTTATTTGCAGTGGACTTATCTGTGAATGGATAAACAACTGGACACACATACACTGAATAGGCTTGAAGCTTGTTTATAGTAAGTGTCTTGCCAGATAAAATATTCATGCAAATGTATTTAATATATTTAATATATAATATCGATCCTAATGTATATCACAACTATCAATTCATCAAAAAATGTAATAAAATTAATTACATTGATTATATATGTCCTAAAATATGTGTGTGTGTGCATCTGTATATACACTGATCTAAATAGTTGGACTTACTTAGAAAAAGCATGCAAACCGATTGCCTTAAAAAAAACCAAGTAAAGTGAAATAGGAATAGTATGTTGTGGCGCCAACATATGCTTAGTTGGTATAGTTCACTTACACAAGAGTTATAGTAACTAAAAAAGAACTGTAGCGAGTACTTGATCTTTTACTTTAGAGTTACTCTTGACTTAGTATAGCTACCATTGTTGTGTTTTGCATGCTGAATGTTGAAATCTGTGTGTGACTCAAGCATGATCAACTGCAAGATATGCGATATTGGATACGATTAATCACGATTAATCGTTTGACAGTCCTATATATATATATATATATATATATATATCACTCACCTAAAGGATTATTAGGAACACCTGTTCAATTTCTCATTAATGCAATTATCTAATCAACCAATCACATGGCAGTTGCTTCAATGCATTTAGGGGTGTGGTCCTGGTCAAGACAATCTCCTGAACTCCAAACTGAATGTCAGAATGGGAAAGAAAGGTGATTTAAGCAATTTTGACCGTGGCATGGTTGTTGGTGCCAGACGGGCCGGTCTGAGTATTTCACAATCTGCTCAGTTACTGGGATTTTCACGCACAACCATTTCTAGAGTTTACAAAGAATGGTGTGAAAAGGGAAAAACATCCAGTATGCGGCAGTCCTGTGGGCGAAAATGCCTTGTTGATGCTAGAGGTCAGAGGAGAATGGGCCGACTGATTCAAGCTGATAGAAGAGCAACTTTGACTGAAATAACCACTCGTTACAACCGAGGTATGCAGCAAAGCATTTGTGAAGCCACAACAGGGCTACAACAGCAGAAGACCCCACCGGGTACCACTCATCTCCACTACAAATAGGAAAAAGAGGCTACAATTTGCACGAGCTCACCAAAATTGGACAGTTGAAGACTGGAAAAATGTTGCCTGGTCTGTTGAGACATTCAGATGGTAGAAAACAGAATGAGAACATGGATCCATCATGCCTTGTTACCACTGTGCAGGCTGGTGGTGGTGGTGTAATGGTGTGGGGGATGTTTTCTTGGCACACTTTAGGCCCCTTAGTGCCAATTGGGCATCGTTTAAATGCCACGGCCTACCTGAGCATTGTTTCTGACCATGTCCATGCCTTTATGACCACCATGTACCCATCCTCTGATGGCTACTTCCAGCAGGATAATGCACCATGTCACAAAGCTTGAATCATTTCAAATTGGTTTCTTGAACATGACAATGAGTTCTACAATGAGTAGAATTAAGGCCGTTCTGAAGGCGAAAGGGGGTCAAACACAGTATTAGTATGGTGTTCCTAATAATCCTTTAGGTGAGTGTATATATATATATATATATATATATATATATATATATACACACACCTATGAGAGAGGGAAAGAGGTATGTATATGTATATAAACATCTGCTGTATCACGTTTTGTATATATGTATATGTGTAATGGGATACAGAACATGCACTGTGGCAATGTTTGCTTCATTTCAAGGAAAATGTCAAGCACCTTGCTTTACTGAATCCAAAATGCAAATGTGCAGCTTAATTTGCGGCTAAACTCAGCCTTTGTCTGTCATGGTTGCTATGTTACTAGAAATAATTTCCACACAGACTCTTGACAAGCAAATATAGATTCACATCTTGTATTTGAGAAGATATGTAATGTCAGTGTGATTGCAGTGAAGTTTTAAGGACACATATCCAGTTATATTGATCTAGACGTCAAATCTGCATATGGCAGATCGTTCGGTTCGTTTACAGATTTGTGTAGGCTGGGAGCTTTGCAAGTTTGTCTTTTTCTGTCTCTTTAGGCCAATTTTCTCTCTAAAGTTTGAACAACATCAAAGACTTCTTGACATCACAGCATATGGAGTATGAAAAAGCATTTTTTGTGAGTACTTATCACTCTCACAGTAGTTAGTGGAGTTCAAAATTAAAACATGATTTTATTACTATTGTAAAGGACTTGGAATTTTGTTCAGCAGCATGATTCCTTTTAGTTTTACTGAGTTAGCATTACATGTGCGTAAATGGAGAAAGCTTGACCCTCGCAGTCATAATTTGTCATGCCGTCTGTGTTATCGACAGTTGGTCTAGAGGTCCGGATCAAAAACAACCAAAATCCATCTTGTCACAATGACCCTGGCTTTTCTAGCCAATCACAATGATTGAAGTCCACCGCTCACAAGGGGAATGGGGGGTGTGGGGGGGTGTGGGGGGGTGTGTGGGGGGGGGGTATGGGATCAGGCCAGATCTGTGACTTTTGCTTGTAGCAAAAAGCACTAGTTTTTTGTTTTTGTTGTTGTTTTGTTTTCTTCCCAATATCAAAACCAAAAGCTTCTCATGGTTGTTTGAATGCAATCCTGTGTAATCATGTTTGGATTTCAATTTTGTTTAAAAAAAAATCTTTGTTTTGAGCAGAAATGTACTTATCATTTAGAATAGATCTAAATCAGATTTAGCTTAAACAATGCACATTCTGAATGCAGGCACAGCAGGAAAACATTTCAGAAAACTACATGTAACTCTCTTATCCAAGCATTTCCACATGCAGGACAATCTGTTTGACAAAACAATGTCATCCTAGGTCGCCTGCAACAGTGCTGCACTTTGAAGCTGGTTGTTGTAGTATGGTGTCGGTAAGTCTATATACCCGAGAGACAATGGACTGGCTCTATGCCGTTGTCATCTTGATATGTTTGGGTAAAAAAAAAAGAAGAAAAAAAAGTGGTAACAGCTTTTTAGGATTGACTGTGACATAGAATACGAGATCGAACTGTTGCCACGCCGTCTGAAACCAACTGACACTGTGCAGGGCCAACACAAACTGACACTCTGCTCATGGAATCTTTCATTTTGCCACAATAGATTGCAATAGGAAACAATTGCAAGGCAATGTGCTGAGGATCTGAAATTGAAGCCTGCACCCAGAAAGGAGCTCCTGCCATCCCAAAGAAGATCATTGCCAAAGCTATACGATCCTACCGTGGCCCAGCTGAACAAATGCTGCCACAACGCTTCTTCACAGCAAGCCTCGCTCTCAAGCAAACAAACCAAGGAGAAAAAGAGAGACCACACCATGAGAGACTACACCACACCATAGTGATCTTGGCACATCAACAACCAACTATGCTTAATAACGAAGCTCAGAGGTCTCAAACTGTGGAGCAATCCACCCTGCAGGTGGTACACAACATGATTCTGGAACTTTAGAACACTAAAAATGAAAATCTGCGAGTGGCATTTTGGCGTTCAATGTATGTGAACAGCCACAAGCTTAAAAGAGTGGCCTACTTTTGAGTACAATTTTGAGAATATAAAAACAATATTGAGAAAGTTATTTTTAAAAGTAATGCATTGCAATATTATATACTCCCTAAAAAAGTAACTAATTGAGTTACTTAGTTACTTTTTATGGAAAGCCATTTGGGTAACACTTTATAATAACTGCATGCTATGAATCATTAGTTAAGCATTAGTAAATAGTTAATTCATCATTTATAAAGCATTAATAGACATTAATAAGCAATTTATAAATACAGCTATAAATGCTTTATTCTCGATTTATAAGCATATATATAATGTGTTTAATAATTGTATTTTCATACTTCATTAATGATCGATTTATCATTTCTACATTAAGTGATACATTTGCAAACCCATTATTTAGGAGTTGTCATGAGATAATTTAGAAAGTGTAAGTAAATTATTAATAAACTATTTAAATGTACATATTTTTATTTAGACATATAGTAATAATGAATGCTTTATTAACACATTCCTACTGTAATTCATGATTAATTCAGGTTTTATAATATATATATATATATATATATATATATATATAACAATAATAATATAATAAAATATTTCACAGTGTCAAAACTACCTCATATTAAACATTAGAGAACAGCAGTGCAGAAGATAACTGAGCTTTTAAATCTCCTGTAAAAGCTTTATGAGGCAAAATAGTCCCCACTGACAACTACTAAATGTTTTATAACTACCTGAATTAATCATGAATTACAGTAGGAATTTACAGGAAAACATTTATTAACACGCTGAGTAACTATTACTATATGTCTAAATAATATGTATAAATGTACATTTAAATAGTTTAATAATCATTTACTTATACTTTTTAAATGATCTTATGAACCACTGACAACTGGTTTGTAAATAATGTAATACTTAAATACAATATTAAACATTATAGATTTGCTTATAAATTAAGAATAAAGCATTTATAGCTGTATTTATAAACTGCTTATTAATGCTTCATAAATGATGAACTATTAACTAATGCTTAGCTAATGATTCAAAGCATGCAGTTATTATAAAATGTTACCGTTTGTTAAAAAAAAAAAAAGTTATATTTCTGGCAAATGTCAAGGCCCTTGCACACCAAAAGTGAAATGCTGCAAAAGAAAGTTCAACCCTCTTACTTCTGCAGTAAAAAAAAAAGAAAAGGAAAATGGAACACAAATGTGATGTTTAACTTAAATTTTTGTTTATTAGTATGGTTGAATTGGATCATTGAAGGTCAACAGCAAAGACATTGGTTTATAAAGTATTAGTAAATGTAGTATGTATTATGTATTATTTAACATTTTGCTCAATAGTTTGCATTTCATTGTTTTTATTCATTTTGAGGAATACTGAATCTGCTTTTCTGTAGGTGAATAAATTCATGCTCACATTAGTCTAGACTACAATAACCCCTGCACTTACTCCTGATTTCTCTCAACATGGGGACAAGAGAGGTGTCAGTCAATAAATAGTAACTTGCATTACTAATTTGAAAAAGTAACTCAAATATTTTGTTAATTTAAAAGGTAATGTGTTACATTACTCGTTGCTTAAAGTAATCTGATTACATAACTCACATTACTTGTAATGCGTTATCCCTAACAGAAGAGTACCATGACCGTACTTAAGAATATGGATATTAATAAAGTTCTCACAGATTGTCCTTGCACTCAGACAAAACATTGCCGTGGTAGTCATTCTGATTTGATCAGACATGGAACTTGACCTGACAAGTTTGAAGACCACTGACTAAACCAATTTACCATTCCCTTTAATAACATATGCAAGTTTAACAACAACAAGACAGGATCAAACCAGCCCTTTTGACTGTCAGCACAGTGTGAACATTTCTGCAAAGCCGTGTTAACTGCCTGAGCTTAAACCTGAATTTGTTTTCAATTAGTGTCCCATTGCCGTGAAGTAGGTTCTGACAGCAGGCCAGTCACTTGGTTCTGTTCAAACTGCAGGTGGCATCAGTGATGTGCATTAGAGCCCTACAGCCCTTGTCATGCTGAGCTGAACCCAGACATAACTGGATAAAGCCAGAAAAAAGGGCTGTCTGCACCACAAGTGGAAATCTAGACTAAATCTAATACAACTTCAACCCAAGACCAGGAGCATACGACATGGACACAACAGTCCGGAGTGTAATCCAATCTCTTTGTGGTTTCTTCTCATACATCTCCACCGGCACCAAAGAAGTGGGTTCTGGTTCTATCGGTCAACTTCTTTAACACAAACCGTACCTAGAAGCCAGTTCTGGCCAACATGTGGTCATGCAGCACTGTGCGCATGTGTTTTATTAGGTGATAGACAAATAAAGTGTATCAGAAACAATGTGTGGGAAGACCGACTCTGGCCTTAAGCTGCTGTCATCTTGACTCGTGTTTCACAAGGGTTTCAGTGTCAATCCACCAAAAAAATCCTTAATATCCTCCATATGTGAGAACAACATCCAACATTGGGTACGCGGTTGTCTTTTCCCTCAGCCTTGATCACAGCAATATTCCCTCAATATGCTAGGTCTTCTTTTGCCTTTGCTTATTGTACTTGGATTTGACTAACAACAAAAATATATGAATAGCCCTCCTTTGACACGGCGTATCCTTTGATGAGGTTATTATTCCGACAGCTGCCTACTCTTTTCCAGGAGAAATGTCTGGTGTGTTGTTACACCTCAAAACCTTGCTGTGAAGCAGTTGTTGAAGGGGAAAAAAGTGAGGAAGAAAGTACTAGGAAAAAATGAAACAAAAGAAGTGCCTAATTAGAGAGTGAAAGGTGGGATAGATGCCCCGTCTTCACCCTGAATCTCGTCACAGAGGTTCCTCGGAACCTGCGGACCCATAGGAGAGGCTGTGCATTGTGTCTTGGAAGAATTCAGTCTGCTTCCACCAGCACTCCCGCTGGTCAGCATGAGCAGAGGTTGCCAAGAACAGCAGTGGCCCACATCCCCACCCTCCATTCGGGGCAGTTTGCCAGTTCCCTCTACCCCACTGCTCCATAGGGCATAGGGGAGGCGGGAGGATCAGCTTGCCCGTGGACCTGACCACCTCCAGGTCATCAGCTGAGTGTGGTATTGTAATTCGGCCGGTTAAAATGAAACCCAGAGTGCACAGGTGAAGGCCAAAGATGTGGAACTTCAGTTGGAGCTTATCCAGAATGTCATAATATCAGAACCAGCAATTATTTTATATATACGCAGTGTTGGGAAGGTTACTTTGGAAATGTAATAGGTTACAGATTACATGTTACCCTATTTAAAATGTAATAAGTAGTGTAACTATTTCAATTACTTTATTAAAGTAATGTAACTGATTACATTTGATTACTTTTCTATTTTCCAGCACCAGAACACATTTTAATCACTCGCCATGTAGCCTAAAGCTTAAATTTGCAGACGTGATGCTTTGCAAATTCAAACGAGAACCAATCAAAAGCATCAGAATAGCATCGCTTTACTAAACAGCCTTTAAATGGCAGGAAGAATCATGCACATCAAAAACTGGCAAAGCAACAAATTAATATTATTCAACATATCCTAGTTTTTTACAGAAAATATTCAGATGTAACCCCCTTTGTAATCATTAACATTCATAAGTAACTGTAATTTAATTAAACAAAAAATTCTCAGTAACTGTAACTTAAACTGTAACTGTAACTGATTACAGTTACATTTATTTTGTAATTAAATGACATAATTTAATTACATGTAACTAGTTAGTCCCCAACACTGTATATACGTAGTGACTCCTTGGTATTGTCTTTAAAGAGAGAATGACCGGAAAAAGAGATATAGGCCTGGCTT
The DNA here is from genome assembly GCA_039654625.1 of Rhinogobio ventralis. NCBI lineage: Eukaryota > Metazoa > Chordata > Actinopteri > Cypriniformes > Gobionidae > Rhinogobio > Rhinogobio ventralis. The sequence goes on along the minus strand of CM077210.1, from coordinate 13,833,869 downwards.
TACAGACAGGGTTTAGATTAAGCCAGGCTTAGGCCTTAGTTCAATTAGGACATTGGTGTGCAAATACCTTGAGTGCGCTTGTGTGCGCATCTTGAGAAAAAACAAAACAAAACAAAAAAACAATAGCACTGGCATATTTTAAGATATGTCAGCGCAAGTTGCTTTCAGTTAAAACAGCTCAAACATTCATTTTAGTCTGGGACTAGCTTAACCCTTGTCAGTGAAACCGGGCAATGAAGGATGCAATAATGGATATATAAATAAGTAAGGGAGGGAAAAGAATGATTTATCAAGGCTAAGACTGTGCATGGTTGAAACTGAAGACGATTTATGTTGTTGGGCCAGAATGTTCCAATCTTTTACCAGACTCAGCTATAGAACTTGTTCCTTGATGCCCGCTGACTAGTATAAAAGAAATACCTTATCTAGATCTCATTAAAAAAAATCATCTACCACTGATTCCTCACAATTCCTTAGGCAGAATACATGGAATTCGTCACTGACAGGAAAAAATAATCAGCTGCTACATACAATTTGTGATGGTCTAAACCTGATGTTCTATATATTTTCTCAGCTCTCTTGCTGACTTTTACCATGCATGCATATATTTCTTCACACTGTTATTCATGTGGATGTGTTACTGTAGAGAGACTCAACATATATATATATTTTTTTTTCTTGGAATCATCAGAAAAGAACAACAGTAGTGATGTAAATGACGTTTTTTGACTTAGGAGTTGTTTGGCACTTTAAAATTAAGAAATAATAATAATAATTCATATTATTTAATGCTGGGCAATTGATTAATCACATCCAAAATAAAAGTTTGTATTTACATAATATATGTGTGTGTATTCTGTATAATTTTTATGTACACATAAATAAACACACATACATGTATATATTTAATAAAGATATGTTATATTTATATATAAATTATTTATATTTATATATAAGATAAATTATATATATATATATATATATATATATAGTATATACATGCAATACAAATATGTCTTAAATATATACATGAAGGAGTGTGTATTTATATATACATAATAATTATACACAGTACACAAACATATATTATGTAAACAAACTTTTATTTTGGATGTGATTAATCGCAAATAATCGATTGCCCAGCACAAATACTATTGTTATTATTGTTAATTTTTATTATTAAAATTATGTTGCCATTGTTATTGTTGTTAGGGCTTATTAATTATAATAGTTAATTGTTTTAATGATGGGAATAAACACAACTGAATAGGATTTTCCAACCAATTCCAACACTGATGTAGTTAACAAATTATTTTATTAAAGTTTACCTTTTTGATTACTTTTTATTTCAGTTGACACCCTGGTAATAATAATAATAATAATAATAATAATAATAATAGAGATGTCATTTTAACACATTAATTTAGAGCAGTTAATTCAAATGGTGATTACAATTATTTTGATCAATAATGCCCCATGCCCTTGTATTATTGATATTAAAACTTGTTTTTAATGAATCAGCACATCATGGAATCAGTTGATTTAAATTAGTATGTATAATTTGAAGTACTTTAAGGTCATAATTAATCTTTTATAAAGCCACAGTTAGCTATAACGTTAGCTTTGTTTAGGAGTTGTATGACATCAAGTCTGTAATATACAAAATGCATTTTTAAAATTTTGATTGGAGTATCAACTCTTCAGTTTAACTGAAATGATTTGAATTGTTTATATCTGTCTCCTGTGGTGTTACAGTAATCATTTGGAATATGCAAATGTACCTCTCTTATTTATCACAATCTCTCTTCTCTTCAAAAGCGAGGGAAAAAAACAAAGCTGTGCCTATTCTCCGCTATACATGATACAGCCAAAATGCTCTGCATTGTAAAACACTCATTTTTTGTGATAGTTCAGCATTAAGAGGAATAACAAACCAAGCGCCACATGACCTGTCAGTTGTAATGATTGATGGTGGTTGAGGAACAAGCATAGCTGGCTTAATTAAATGAATGCCCTACCCCACGCTTTAGCTTAATTACATTAGCCCTCTTTCCACCGTGTTTGTTTTTTCTTTTCTACAGGAGGGATCACGGTCATCTTGAGATCTTAAGGGTGTATTTGAAGGGGGGACTCATAAGAAGTAGACTATATCTGGTGCGACTTCAGAACAGTTAAGCGCTTGTGCTGGCATTTTGCGACGAGACATCGCCCTCTGCACTCTTGCATATTTGAGCCATGCCTTCAGGCCAGGTCCTGCTTCACAAAACATCTGATTCATGAACCGTGTTCTCCACTCGCGACACTGATCTGACCACACATGGGCTGCCGTCACTGGACTTTACTACACTACACTGGACTATAAGTACTGTAATGCTCTAGTTTGACGCATATTAAAGCATTTATATACAGTAAAAAAAAAAACAAAAAAAAAAAAACATTTACTTATTTATTTTAAGCTTCGGATTTGTTTGAATTAATTATTATTAATGTGCAGTGGACCAGAAGGTTATGGGCATTTAAGATATAATTAAAAATATATGAATGTTTATGCAGAAATATAATAAAATATTGAGTGAAAAAGTGTTCAATGTGCCACTTTCTGGTTGTAAAACGCTAGTGAAACATGTAGTTAATGTGATGAATTACACCTGTGTGAACTTGAGGAGAACTGCTACAACAGTTGATTAAAATTCATTGGGAAAATGCTTCTGAGGGAAACTCAAGCAACTCAAGTGGTTTAAGAGCCCAGCGGTATCCAAATATGTTTTGAGATCACTGTTCAATCCTGAAAACTTGAATTAGTAGCCCAACATAATAAAGTAAGGTAAGGCCACATTTTAGTTTGGGGACCAATTCTCACTATTACCTAGTTGCTTATTAGATTACATATTACTAGCATATTGTCTGTGTATTAGTACTTATAAAGCACATATTAATGCCTTATTCTGCATGACAATATTTTACATTCCTTAATCCTACCGAATACAACAATTACCTTACTAACTATTAATAAGCACACTGTAAAAAAAATATATTTTTATGATTTGTTATCACAACTTTTTATCTTTTGTCAAATCAACATAGATAATTAATGGGGTTCAGATAACATAATATGTTGCGTTTCTATTTATTTATCTCCTTCATTGTATTAACATTGTATTATTATTTATTTTTTTAGGCAACCAGGTAACTTACTGTTTTAAAGTTAAACCAACAATAGGCTATATATATATATATATGCAAATGTATTTCTGTGATTCAAAGCTGAATTTTCAGCATCATTACTCCAGTCTTCAGTGTCACATGATCCTTCAGAAATCATTATAATATTATGATTTGCTGCTCAAGAAACATCTATTATTATTATCAATGTTGAAAACAGTTGTGTACAATTTTTTTTCAGGATTATTTAATAAAAATAAAAAGTTCAAAAGAACAGCATTTATCTGAAATGTAAAGCTTTTGCAACATTATAAATGTCTATACTGTCACTTGATCAATGTAATGAATCTTTGCTGAATAAATGTATTAATTTCTTTAAGTTCTTTCCCAAAAAAAATAAAAAATAATAATAATTCTTACCGACCCAAAACTTTTGAACGGTAGTATAATGTTTCTATTTCAGATAAATACTGTTCTTTTGAACTTTCTATTCAACAAAGAATCCTAAAAAAATATTTTACACAACTGTTTTCAACATTGATAATAATCATAAATGTTTCTTGAGCAGCAAATCATCATATTAGAATGATTTCTGATGGATCATGTGACACTGAAGACTGGAGTAATTCAAGACCGGAGTAACTCAAAATTCAGCTTTGCATCACAGGAATAAATTACATTTTAAAATATATTCAAATAGAAAACAGTTATTTTAAACATTTAAAACATTTTTTTTTCTTTTTTTAAATAACATAAATGCAGCCGTGGTGAGCAGAAGAGACTTCTTTCAAAAACAATCAAAATAGTACAGTTTCCAAACTTTTGACTGGTAGTGTATATATATATATATATATATATATATATATATATTTTTTTTTTTTTTTTTTTTTTTTTTATTTACAGTGATTTAGGGGTTTATTGAGACCAAATTGTAGTTAACTAAAGACTGAAAGTAATTTTCCTGAAATGTATTTATTTATTTTACTCAAAATCCACGAGAACCCATGTTGATAAAAAGCTTTTTAGGTCAAAATCTGCAAAATTCTGTGGTATGAATTTACATTGTGATCTCAGAATGACATTCTTATTAATTGCTAAAAGAATATTTTTTTTGTACAGCACTTTGGTCTACTTTGGTTGTTTTTTTAAATTGTGCTATATAAAAACACATTGTATTGTATTGTATATTTAATAAACGTTCAAGTAGTGGAGGATGAATAACGTGTGTAAGACTAGCACATTTTCATTTATGCCTTTTGGCAGATTCACATTCAAGGTACACTTCACCAGTTGAGCTGGCAGGAACACAGTTGTAATAGCAAAAACGTCAGAATATAATGTTAGAGTGATGATCCCTGCAGTCTAGATTCATATCAAGCATTGAACCATGTTTCTAACTATTCTATTTTTGTTGTAGTTTTAAAAAACATATGACTCATCATATGAACTTTGCAGCATGGCATCATAATAGTTTTTAACTTGTTTTTCCTTGTCATTTGTGACTTTCCCTCAACTTAAACTTTTGCAGATGAATTGTGCAGTGCTTTAAAGTTGCACCAGATTTGCGTCGGGACACATTGATTTTTGTGCCATTTAAATAAGCATTATTTCCAAGTTATTGAAATCTTTATACTGTACTTACTCTGGTATTTAAGTTTAATCTCAGCTTTTTTGAAACTGTATCACACATTCTTCCACACACATACACACACGCTTATGCTTTGTCCAAACAAGTGTTAAATGGTAGAAAACGATACAGTACGTATACAACAGTCAGTGTTCTGGAAAAAAGACATGAAGATGGCTAAATAATTCATAAAAGTATATCCAATTATACCGCAATGAATTAAAGTTTAAAAAGCCTGTCCACATTAACAGCATCAGATCCCTCTGAATTACACAGTCCTGTCATAACCGTTTCCATGCTAACTTTTCATTCGCATGACATATTTCGTAATTGGCACAATTAGTTTTGATTATCCCGTTACGAAAGTCCCCAGTGCATAAACCACCAAAACTGTGTGTTTCATTCAATCCACGCTCAGATGTTCTTTAAGTGAAAGCCACTTACTTCTACCAGAGCCTCTTGGTCACAGCAAGTCAGAAGGGCAACGGGAGCCTTCTGGAATTACGTATGTTTTCGATACCGACTCCAGCAGGGGAGAACGAAACTCCTGAACTCAAAAGAAGAAGCTCCTGCTGAGACGTGCGGCGTCGGTCCCGAGAATACGGCTCATGAGCACAACGCACCTTTGTGTTTCCTTATGTTTTGGCTGCGTGTAACTTAACCCCTCAGAAGCCGAGTCTAGCGCTGTCTAACCTGTCTTTTGTTTCTACATTCCATCTCTTGCACTCTCTCTTTTCTTTTTTGCAGTTATTTTGTAAGTCCACGCCTGTCGATGAGCTCACTGGGTCAGGCTCATGTTTCAGCCTCGTACAGGAATTCGGAGTGCAGGCAGATTCTGAAAGTGAGCCTGAGAGACGACTCGAGGAGAAGGAGCAGGTCATGGGGTCGTGTCCCGCGGAACAAAGCAGAAGTTAGAGGGTGAGGGGTCAGGCATGCCGCAGGATGTCAGAGCTTAGGGAGAGTGAACCAGTGAGGGGACACCTTGGGTGATAGTCCTTTGAGGACTTTATCAAAAACTGGAAAGGATTAGATCATACTATGTTGTTGTAGTGCAACATACTGAATATAAAACAACAGCGTCATCTGATATCTTGTGTGTGTGTGTGATGCCTATATCCAGCTGTGTGTTGCTGAGTAAAGAGCAAAATATAACTCACGGTTGCCTTTCAACCCTTATGAACTTTGGTGTTATTTGATTTATGTTTGCTAGCTGGAATCCAATAAGCTGCTAAGTGAGCACAACATGCTTTCGTTCATGATGCTTTATGATCCAGTGGCATGAAGGGTCATAACCGAGGCTGCTCTTTAGAGAACAAAAGCTTTTCACATGTCAAGAGATCTTCCTGTATCTGCTTGACGCACGGCCGTGGAGAGAATAGCCTATATGGACGATGTAATTATTATTCATTGAGTTGATTGTGTTTTTATGGGTCGACCAGCATGAGATGCAATTCGGTGACGTCAGAGAACAAGCTATGTTCTCTATTAAGATATTATTATATGCTAGTTATTGGAAAGTAATGTCTAGCGCTTAATACTTATACTGAAGGAATACATAGGTTATTTTTGTGTGTATCAAACTGGTTTCAACTTTATTTAGTAGTATAATGTGTTGGGAATGTAACTTCATGCCTTTACATGTATAAGGCAACAATTATAAAGCCTAAAAATGTTGAAAATCAATCAATCAATCAATCAATCAATCAATCAATCAATCAATCAATCAATCAATCAATCAATCAATCAATCAATCAATCAATCAGCATTCCTGTAGCTCAAATAGTAGAGCATGATGCTGGCAACACCGAGGTCATGGGTACGATTCCCAGGCAATGCCTGAACTGATAAAATATACCTTGAATACAATGTGCATCGCTTTGGATAAAAGTGTCTGCCAAATATAAATAAATGTTTATTGATAAATTTGCACAGAACCCCTGATGGGACATTGTGATGGAAAAAAACGAGATGGATGAACTTTGCGTTTTGCGGTCGCTGGGGGTGAAAACTTTTTGAATTTGAAGATCAATGTAAATTGTACTTAATTTGTCTTCCGGGAAACATGTAAGTATCTTCTATTGCTTATGAAGGGCAGTACTAAATTAATCTTCCTCTTATTTTGTTAAAATTATTCCCATTTTCACATATTCTGCAAGGGGTTGACAAACTATCAAGCAGCACTGTATTTGTCACTGTGGTTGTGATTTTTGCAAGTTCAGGGTATGTGCCATGGCTTATTGAATTACAACCAGTCTTTTGTCACTCGGATCTTATTAGAGCAGAGGCAGTTATGATGCAGAGATTTGGGAATTGTCAAAATGTGTAAAATCATGATCCACCAATCCTGACGAAATCCTAAAGAAGGCGATATCTCCAACAATCTTTTCATTTTAAGAGCAGGGATGTGCTCTCAGAGTTTATTTGTAAACAATAATTTCATCAATAATACTAAAACATTAAATGGGACCTATTATGCCCCTTTTCAAAGTTTTGTTTTTGGGGCCTACTAGAATAGTTAAAAAAACACATATTTGACATTATTGAAGCAGCTCTCTTCCCAGTCTCTCGGTAACTCTCTGTTTAGTTTATAAAGCCTCTCCTTTCGAAAAGCGGAATGTGCTCTGATTGGTCGGCTGGATCAATGTGTTGTAATTGGTCAACTGCTTTGAGCGTGTTGCAGAAATGTCACGCCCCTTACCATAGCCTCAAGTTTTAACACACTACTAACGCAACTCAACCAGTTCCCTCACCCGGCGTGCCTTGGCCCAGGATTTATTTAAATGAGGAATATTGTGATGTGTTCGTTCACGGAAGTAAACCCAAGACTACAACCATTTCAGGGAGTTCAGAAACAGTGCTTACTGATATACAGAATAACTCCCTTTGGAGTGGCTTTGTGCTTTGTAACTTTTTAGACCTTTTCCATGCTCAAACAGCAACATTACAAAAAAAGTGTTGTTGTGTATGAAAAGGTGGGTTCGCTGAAGTAGTCCTATGGTTTGTTCTTGCCTATATTCTCTCATGCCTTCACCTGTCTAGCAGGAAGAGTGGCCTCTTTTAGTGACAGGAAATATCTGAGTGAGCACTTGAGGCCAAGATATCAGGAATCTCGATATCCACCCCCCTCCCTCACAGCAGTTTCACAAGTGCAATAGGCTAATCTCTCACACGGTTAATGCTCTCATCTGAGGGAGTGCTTTTTCCCCCGGCCAGGAATGTGGAATGAGTCACCGGCTGAGCCGAACGAGAGTTCTATGATGGCTCACATGCACTCACACACATGGGCCGGTTCCCATGGGAACCCCATCATGGTGAACAACTTGCTTTGTTTTGTTACGTTTCCTGTAGCATCCTCACATGTCAATTATATTTTGAATTTGCACCAGTGTAATCTGTAGTTTGTTTTTGGGAAAAACAAAGTTCTGAACTGCTCAACCCATTATTACTTCTGAAACAGCAATAATACCTCTTTCAGCGCCCACATCATCTGTTGAATAAATTCAATGCAGCCTACTTGGCTGATTGTTTTTTCCTCATCCAAGATATCTGACCACACTGATTGGACGCTCGCAAAGTTGGAACAGACATCAATTGTTGCCATGGCAGGAGGCAGTAAACAGGCTGGGAGGTCCGTCTTAGAAAAAAATAAACTGCTTTTAATTATACAGCTTTGTTTATTCGGCATCAGCTTAATCCTGCGGATAAAACTTGATTTATAAAGTTCAAGGATTTATTTACAAATCTACCTATATTCTCTCTAAATAAAATGCATTTTTAGATGAATAATTAGATGCATTATTATTTCTCAATAATGTTGAAAATCTAGACTAAATTGTAAAATGTTGCATTTTCTCATTGGTTCGGTTTGCTTTTGCAAGGCAACATTTCAAAATTTACCAAAATTTGTTAACAAAAGTGTAAGTCACCCTGAATGTTTGTGCACTGTTTATGTTCCAAGTTTAGTTTTTTAGGCATTTCCGAGTTTCATGATGGATGTACAATGGCTTCGTAGGTGCACCATGGCTTTCTTTCTAATCATCATTATCATTTCTCTTTATCACATTAAGTGCAAATAAAGGCCACCACTCAAGTTTCGCAGGGAGAGACATGTTTTGAATTACAGTGATGTGCTGACCCACAGATTTTGTCTCCAAAGATGTATCAGGTATACTCATGGTTATCATAGGAATATTGCATATAGATATTGATTTGTTCTTTGGTCTGATTGTATTGCATTCTCACTAAGTGATCTTTTCCAGAGTTCCTTTTGAACCGCTTTTGAACTGCCTGAAATAAGTCGTCACTAATTACAGTCTTACTTCCTGCTCGAACCTATGTAGGTTTGTAATAAATTTGCATAATGGCAGTCTATGGCCTCCATTCGCTGCCGTGAACAATCGTCTACTTTGACCCATGCACCCTCAAACACTGTAGTTGTAGCTGAGGACTGGAATAATTTGGTTTGTAAGTGGTAGACCAGTCACAACAACCTGGGCCATCTGACCAATCAGAGCAGAGTAGACTAATAACAACAGACTGGGCCATCTGACCAATCAGAGCAGAGTAGACCAATCACAACAGACTGTGCCATCTGACCAATCAGAGCAGAGTTAGCTCTTGGAAAGGAGGGGTTTAAAGAAAATGAATCCTTTATTGAACCGTTTCAGACACTGTGAGAAAAGAGGTGATGTCGCAATTTATATTATGAGAAAAATAAAGTGTTTTTTGACCTTGGATGCACATAAGCCTATTGTAGGAGACCTCCAAAACAAAATTAGGAACCTTTCAAATAGCATAATAGGGGCACTAAAGTGATAGTACTAATAAATGAGAGAAAAAAATAATATCATGAATACCAAAATTAAGCCACATAACTGTGTATAAACAGTGGTGCGCTGCTGATGGCAAACACCTCTGAATAAATTGGCTTACTTTACACATGAAAGAAAATATCCAAGCACCTTTTTTTCATCACTGAAAACACAAGCTAGGCTGTGGTGGAAATAGCGAATGAAAGCTGCTGTTTCTGGAGCAAACTACTGCTTCTTTTTCTGCTGTTTTGATTCCTAAATGAAAAACATATTTGGAGAAACCTCAGCGACTCTCTTGCTGTGAGCCCATGGCCCTGTCTTATATGTTCCAGTTTAGCACAAGCCTATGCGTTGAATGGCTGGGTAATTACATCATTTGGAAGTGGCGTGAAAGCACTTTACAAGACGATGTAACTGAAATGCTTTATTGCTTTCAGAACGGCCAATTAAAAGACAACACCTGGACCACAGAGGGGCAATAAAATGTCCGCTTCCTCCAAACGAGGGAAAGCCGCATGCTTGCGTGCTGAAAGAAACTATGGGAGCTTGTTTTTTCTTACAGTTGGTTTTTTATTCACTTTTCTTCTCTGAACGTGGTCGACAATACTGCCTCACATTTGTGCACATGGACCATAAGTCACCCATCTGACATGGACGTAACATAATTAATAAAACCCATTTCCTACGGAGGACATATGGCCTGGGTACAACATAAACTTGTTCAGGGCACACTGCTGAAAAGGAAAACAACTCTTCTTATACCTCTTCTGTCCACACCTGAACCTTTCACACTTGTTCTGTCGTTGCTTTGCTGTACAGTTTCCTTGTGTAACAGGAATTACGTTCATCAGATTAAACAGGAGCCTGCATTCATTCACCCAACCATAAACTACCCATACAGGTTTAAAATAAGGCATAGTGATACAACGACAACATGGACACACTGACTTATGCTCACACACACACGTCCTTCCTTCAGCATGCCTTCTTTTGAGAGATCTACTCAGCGTGTGAAAGTCGGGGATCATCATGCTAATAAGACGGAGTCAGCACAGCTACTGTATTAATAAAATCCTGCTGCTATGGATTCAGACTTTAAAAAGCCTCTTGCCACCCACAGCACTGAATTAAGAGAGGGAGAAAAATGACAAACGTAAATCCTGTCGATAGTTAAAATCTTTTACAGTTTTTGTAGGATGTTAACATACTTGAGTCTATTTTTAAAGAACCAAACTCAGGCACTTTTGCCCTGTCGTTTTTGAACCCGAGGTTCAAATCCGCCTTTTGCCGAACTCGCTCTAATCCCTTTTCCTATCACATATCAGATCGGAAAGGCATTTATTTTCAATAAAAATGAAGAAAACGTTCGAAAAGTGGAAATAAAGCATCTAACGTGTGTTTAATAATAAAGTGTTTATTGGTTAGGGGTAGGTGAACAGAATTATAGACGGTAAAAGTGAGTGGGTCCAATATCATTGGTCTTAAAAAGTACATACAATAATTCCGACGCCCATGTGTGAGCAGCATGTATGTAAAAGTATGTCTTTATTTGACCTGCCAAAATTTTCACTGGCCCTACCAGAAAAAAATAAAAATAAAATTAATAATAAAAAAAAATAAAATATGCCTAGTTATTGTCTTTGTTGTTTTTGACCCATAACCTTAATAAATAAGGTTGTGACACCAAGAACTATTAGCCTAACTCATGTTAATTTTAAATATTGTTAAAGACAAGTAAATTGTCAGTAATAATATAAGAACAAATAATCAAATAATGGAATAACAGCAGGTTTTTTAGTCTGCCCTCACTTTAAGAGCTGTTACACATGCATTTTATTTCTCAACTGTTTAAGTTCACTTATGATATAACAGACTGTTTACTAGGATACTTGCCGAGATTGGCATTTGTGTTACATTTGTGTTAATATGTCTTTTTTTTTATAAACTTTTGTGATGCAGCACTGGCCCGATCAGGCAAGTGACAGTTGTGCCAACTGTCCCGAATGACGTTTACGCTGGCCCGGGCCATCGGCAGTCTACTACTATTAACTAACCACCACACAGAATATGAAAAATGTCAAAATCTTTGGGAGTAAGCAGTCCACGACCTAAACCTGCCAACGTACCAGCACAGTAACACACTAAATATTGGTTTAGACAAAATCCCAGAAAATATCGAGATATCATTTATTGTCTATATCACACACTCCTAACTAAAATATTTTTTATATATATATATATATATATATATATATATCAGGCACAGTCTCGGGTGTACTCCCCGGCCTGCGAGGGGCGATGGGGATATGTGGCGAGGTGGGCGAGCGAGAGACGTGGGAGGAGCGAGCGGTGCGTGATTGAGAATGAGCGTCACCTGTGAGGCACACCGGTCTCGAGTCCTCTCATAAGGGAGCCCGGAGGCATATAAGGACAATTGACACCAGTGAAGGACGAGAGAAGACCAGGCCTGGATTTTACGTTGTGTTTTGTTTACGTTTTGTTATGTGTGTGTGCGGCAGTCGTTTGTGAGGGGCTGCCGCTTTTACTTTCATTTTGTGTTTATTTATTTAATTAAAGTGTTTTGAATGTTCGCCGGTTCCCGCCTCCTTCTTCCCATAACAACGTATTCCGTTACAATGTATGTATGTAAAAAATTTTTATTTTTTTATTCTTGGTATTAATGGTAATTAATGGTATTAATATACACTCACCTAAAGGATTATTAGGAACACCTGTTTAATTTCTCATTAATGCAATTATCTAATCAACCAATCACATGGCAGTTGCTTCAATGCATTTAGGGGTGTGGTCCTGGTCAAGACAATCTCCTGAACTCCAAACTGAATGTCAGAATGGGAAAGAAAGGTGATTTAAGCAATTTTGAGCGTGGCATGATTGTTGGTGCCAGACGGGCCGGTCTGAGTATTTCACAATCTGCTCAGTTACTGGGATTTTCACGCACAACCATTTCTAGAGTTTACAAAGAATGGTGTGAAAAGGGAAAAACATCCAGTATGCGGCAGTCCTGTGGGCGAAAATGCCTTGTTGATGCTAGAGGTCAGAGGAGAATGGGCCGACTGATTCAAGCTGATAGAAGAGCAACTTTGACTGAAATAACCACTCGTTACAACCGAGGTATGCAGCAAAGCATTTGTGAAGCCACAACACGCACAACCTTGAGGCGGATGGGCTACAACAGCAGAAGACCCCACCGGGTACCACTCATCTCCACTACAAATAGGAAAAAGAGGCTACAATTTGCACGAGCTCACCAAAATTGGACAGTTGAAGACTGGAAAAATGTTGCCTGGTCTGATGAGTCCTGATTTCTGTTGAGACATTCAGATGGTAGAGTCAGAATTTGGCGTAAACAGAATGAGAACATGGATCCATCATGCCTTGTTACCACTGTGCAGGCTGGTGGTGGTGGTGTAATGGTGTGGGGGATGTTTTCTTGGCACACTTTAGGCCCCTTAGTGCCAATTGGGCATCGTTTAAATGCCACGGCCTACCTGAGCATTGTTTCTGACCATGTCCATCCCTTTATGACCACCATGTACCCATCCTCTGATGGCTACTTCCAGCAGGATAATGCACCATGTCACAAAGCTCAAATCATTTCAAATTGGTTTCTTGAACATGACAATGAGTTCACTGTACTAAAATGGCCCCCACAGTCACCAGATCTCAACCCAATAGAGCATCTTTGGGATGTGGTGGAACGGGAGCTTCGTGCCCTGGATGTGCATCCCACAAATCTCTATCAACTGCAAGATGCTATCCTATCAATATGGGCCAACATTTCTAAAGAATGCTTTCAGCACCTTGTTGAACCAATGCCACGTAGAATTAAGGCAGTTCTGAAGGCGAAAGGGGGTCAAACACAGTATTAGTATGGTGTTCCTAATAATCCTTTAGGTGAGTGTATTATTAGAATATTAGTGAAATATTTTCTTCACTTCTCACTGCACTAAACCCCTTTAAGATCTCATTGTCATGGAAAACTGAAGCAAGACCGATGAGCTTGAGATGCTTGAACTAGATGTGAAAACACCCTAAAAAAGCACAAAGTTCTTTGTCAGTTTCAGTTTCATCGACCATTCCTCTCTGAGTACAATTAAATCTAGTCACTCTAAAACCTCTTGATACTAGAGTACACCACAAATCACCTTTATTTGATTTAAAACTCCCCCTGTTGGAGTATTGATTTGATCCTTCCGTCTCCATAAATAAGCCACTTTGCCTGTATGGAGAGGCCAGCAGGTCTGCTCTCCACCTGTGGATGCCAAGGCTGCATTGGATCTAAATGGCATCCATTTGAGTCACTGAAATATTTATAGATGCTCCCGGCCCCGGGGAGAGTGGATTGTGTGTCTAAAACTGGTATAGTAACACTGCTGCTTTGTCTCTATGGGCACAGATGGGCGATACAGTGAATTAATAACGCCATTGACCTTTCCATGGCTCCTATCTATTTAGAGAATCTGATATTTGTTAATGTAATACAAACTGTGGAAATAAAAAGAGGAAAGAGAGGGACCATTCATAAAATATGGTGACAAGCATGTCCCTCGACTTTTTGTCATAAAAAAAAAAATCCTTTAAAATATTCAAGAAACCACGTATTAGAGACACAACTCCCTAATCTAACATTTCATTGAATACAACGTAACACTGGATGGTCTGACTTTATTGTATATTCTTTTGCACATGATAAAAATGTACGTGCTTCAAATACCTGATGTATACATCATTTATAGTAATTATTAATATTATTATTATTATTATACTCATTTTGTTTTCCCAGGTTAAGAAATAGTATAGTAAAAGCTAATCAATAAATAATAATAATAATAATAATAATAATAATTATATATATATATAAGTATATCCCTTTATTTTTATGTTTTTGTACTTCGATTTAAAAAATCTGGAAAAGTATTCCCAAGGAGAAAGAAGAAAAGATAGCATGTTAGTGTTGACTTTCCCATGAAATCGAAATCATGAAATCAAATTGAATACTACAATTTATTTAATTTAAAAACATTTAATTGAAGATGTGCTTTATGATTAGTCACAACAGGCCCGGTTACAGAATCAAATCACTGAGGGTGCTTCTGAAATGACTGAGGGTGCTCTAGTAAAGTGCAGATAGGCTAAGCAACGGCTCCACCATAGAAATGTACGATTATTTACAAGTTCCAATTATACGAATAATTGGAATTTCAAAAATATTTTGCTACATTTACATTTAATCATTTAGCAGACGCTTTTATCCAAAGCGACTTACAAATAAGGAGAGCAATAGAAGCTTTTTTTTTTATTATTATTCTTTTTTTTTTATAAACAAACAGAAAAACGAAGAGAATAGTTCAGTGCTGGTCTTAATTGGTCAGGTGCTGCTTGAAAAGATGTTTCTTTAGATGTTTTTTGAAAATGGCTACAGACTCGGCTGCTCGAATTGAGATAGGCAGGTTCCACTAGGAGGGAACGGTCCAGGAAAAGATCCGTGAGTGATTTCGTGCCTCTTTGAGATGGCACTACTATTTCTATTAATGTGTCTAAAAATATCTATTAGTCTGCCTTTTACATTGCTTTAATGCATTACTAGTATTTTAGTATTTTAACATTTTAACAATCTTCCTGAGAACCAGAAAAAAAGTATATTTAAAAAAAAAAATGTTTTAAGGAAATTACATTGTTTGGAGCATAAAAAAATAACAAATGGATATTTTTTGGGGAACGAAAATTCTGTTATATGCTATTATCCTCTGCTCTGTAGAGGACACCAGAAATTAAAAGACATAAATAGGCTAAAACAATGGGATTTTTATTTTTCATTTACAAATCAATTTTTATGCTTCAGGCTTTTTATATCCAAACTTTGTATAAAGATGATTCTCAATGTTATGAAAGATACAGAATAATTTGATATACCATTTTACTTTATGCAACATGTGTGTAAACATGGCCATAAATGCCATTCCCATTCTATGCAATGCATCTATACACTATATCTAATTTCAATATCAATCTGTTTTTGGGACAAGATGTAATGTAAAAAGACGTGTAATAATGGGAGTAATAAAATTGAATATTTTCATAAGAATATCTCATATTTTCATAAGAATATCTCATATTTCATAAGAATATTCAGACTTAAAAACTCTGTATGTTTTCAGAGAAATTCGCTAAAATAAAATGTCCTCTCCAGAGGCAAAACCTCTATTCTGGGTCTCAGGAGGATAGTCTCGTGCAGAGTGAATCCAGCATTTATATTTATGTCACTTCCGAAACTTTGCAGCATGCAATTGGCCGTCGATCCTCTTAGCAGCATGAAAAACAATAGTTTTATTCAATGGATTTTATAGCCTCGAAAGCGAGCCAAAACCGCTACAATCACTAAAATGCCGTTGCTTTGTCAGATCATCGCGTCTCACAAAGTTCCGTTATAGAAATGAAGTTGTCAACAATAAATCTCTTACTTACATCATATCTTCACTTTGTTTGTTTATGAGAAGTTTCGTGAGCCTGCATTAACTCAGCACTGAATAAAAACTGATCACGATCAAGAGATCAACAACAATAAATGTGATTGGCTACATTACTGACCGCTGCAAAAACACGTTGTAAATAAATGCATTTGACACTCTCCAGAGCGAGAACACAGATTTGCAAATCTGCCCTCTGTTTCGACACTAGCCTATATTATTACAGTATCAACTGAGGGTGCTTTTGCTTGCATTTGAGGGTGCTTAGCACCCTCTAGCACCCCTGTAGAACTGGGCCTGATTCACAATACTTTATCAAAACTTTTTGAATACTTTTAAGTTACAAAGTAGCAAATCTGCTGGTCAAGTTGCTTCAATTCTATTCATTTTTCTCTAGTATCTTTTCTCATCTTGCTTAGTGTATGTATGCAAAGAAGAAAAGGAAAGTCCCTTTTTTTCTGTTAGTGTCTTAGGCTGTTGGAATTTGTTTCCTCCAGGTCACCTGATCTGGTTCAGGTGTGTAAGCTGATCTAGTTTCCCACCCTTTATCTTCCTCTGTGGAGCCCTGCAGATACTCTTCATTTTGCCAGACAAACTTCTACATAATTTTAGACCCGTGTACTCTTACAAAAATTCTGGATATGTGTTGTTAAGTTAGAAACATAATCTAAAGTCCTACACATTTGAAAGTACACATTCTTAGACAGCAAAAAAAGATGTCTTACATTCCTGTACTTGCATGTTTCAGCCCTAAGTAATACCTTACAAAGAATTTTTGTCCCTCAGGTCTCTGTCTGTGGAGCGGAGATGACTCATGATGGTTTAATATGATCACTTAATCACAGACCGCATTTGTTCTGATTTACCTGTGGCTTTAACAACTATTAGGGTAGAGTGGGGGAAAACGCCCCCATGGGATAAAACGCCCCATACGGTTTTTCTTAAAATAACCACTAGATAAAATCAAAATATACGTTTTTGTTGTTGCTATGGACTACGTTGACCAGAAGCTTACACTGGTGAAGTATCTAAGAGAAAACGGATTTCACGTTAAGTGATATAATTTTTAACAGTAAGAAAAAAAGTGTTTTAAAGCTTGTTGTTTTGCAGAACATCACAGTTATTTATGATATGAGAAGAGCAAGGCCTGTAGTTAGGGAGTACTTGTTATTTAAGGAAAATAAAATTATATTTTCAGAATGACCATTTTTTTTCCAAAACTAGTCTGTGGGGTAAAACAGCCCCAGTATCCCACTATTCCCACATCATAATTACTGTAGTTACCATGTTCTGAACATCACATTCTTTGTTTTTCCATCAAATGTAATCTAACTAGGTGATTAAATAAAAATATTTGGACTTTATATTTAAAAATTACCTCACATTAGCATCAGCTAGCTAGTTAACATCAGCTAACAATATTTTTCAAAAAGGTTGATTTTTAAAATGGTTCATTAATAAATATTCATATCTATCTACTGTTATTTTGGCTTAAGCCTTAGCTTACTTAAGCTAAAACATGTTTGTACTCTGATTTTGCTGTAAACGTATAAAGCAAATTGCATTGTCAGAGTGGGGGCATTTTACCCCAATCTGGGGGGCATTTTACTCCACCTGTGGGCTAAAACGCCCCCTTGGTACAAATTAGATTTTTGTTAAAAGTCTAATAACATGAAAACTCTGGACATTTTTTATACTTGGTTTATAATTTATGTCATTGTCACTGAAAACTAGAATAATTATTCTAGACACATTTACCTTTTGTTTCACAGAAAATTTACACAGTCCTTAAGGGGGGCATTCTCCCCCACTCTACCCTACACAAGACAGCCTATATCATCTGCACTTCCTGTCGGCCTTCAGCTCCATGTCCCAGTGTAGCAGCTCTCAGAGTCTCCTGCTGCTGAAAATAGATGCTGGCAAACTTTATTGCATTGGAATGGGTCTGAGGTTCCTTTTTGTGTTCCTTTGAACAAAAGAGCTGTTCACAAATGGCTCCACCGAACCCCTGCGTGTTTATTAACTCTGGAGCAGACCAAGTTTTCCACAACCTGGAACTTCCAGAGTTAATCCTGTGTAAACACACCAAGATTATAGAAACTCTTGATATACCATTTGCACACTTCATCCTCTAGTTTCTCTCTCTTAGAAGGGAATTCTCATAAAAGGAACTGTGCAAGATATATATATTTTTTCATGTGTTGTTTTAGCACCAGAATCATGTAGAAATTAGGCAAATCAGGTACTACTACACACACAGCCAAACAGTCTAATTGCAATTTTCACATCATGATTCCTTGTCTTGCAGGCTCTGTCTTGTCTTCCTCTTTTAAGGGAAGGCTTATATATACATTACCGTTCAAACGTTTGGGGTTGGTAAGATTTTTTTATATTTTTGAAAGAAAGTCTTTTATGCTTACCAAGGCTGTAACTATTTGATACAGTAAAAACAGCAATATTCTGAAATATTATTACAATTTAAAATAAATGTTTCAATATACAGTTTCAGCATCATTACTCCAGTCTTCAATGTCACATGATCCTTCAGAAATCATTCTAATATGCTGATTTGATGCTCAAGAAACATTTATTATTATTATCATATGTTGAAATCTGTGCTGCTTAACCCTTAAATGCATACCTCGGGTCTTTAGCGACCCGGGACGTCATTCACTACCCTCCTCCTCATTCATTTAGACATCAACCTTCTTAGTAACAAGAAAAAAATACAATGATAAAAGAATGCCTGTTTTTCCATTAATTTTTTGTAAAAATTTTATCGGGTCGCTAACGGCAACGAAACAATAATAAGTATGATCCACAAACCTTGAAATGGCTCAGCGATTTACTGTAGAGAAAGTACTGAACGCAATCAAATATTAGTGTTACTTGTCACTTGATGGTGGATCTGGTGAAGATAATGACAGTGATCAAAATATTGATTTTGAAGATGTTGAAAATGATAGTTTTGAGATGTTTGAGATTGCGAATATGAGCCAGATGCTGAATGTACTGGGAAATGAGCTCTGACGAGGACAGTGATGATGGGATAAAACATATGCTCAAACTGAACCCTTCCAAGCTCCAAAAGGTAACAAAATATATTTAATTTTATTCTTCTTTAATTGTTACACTAATTTCAGGAGAGTGTTATATTATTGCGACAGGTAGAGATCCATCTATGTTAGATATAGATCCGGGTCGCTAAAGACCCGAATATGTAAGTATAATTGGCACTTGTAACACTGATTCCAGGTATCCTGGTTGACATACTCTCATTAAGTTACAAATAAAGTTAGTGTTTCCTAGATAACGGTTCTCACGTCATGTACAGTGTAGGTCAAAAACACATAAACGAAGGTCTACATTTCAGTGCCTCTCCATATTTAACTGTTTAAATGTAAATTATTTTAATCTTACCCTGCGGTACATGGGCAGTGTTGATCCTGGATGTTGTCATCTGTGATCGTGACGTCCGTAACATGAGGCTTCTCCCACTTGCATTGTGATCTGTAAACCTTCGAATCTTGAATGAATCTTGTTACCCACCATATTTATTTTAAAATCTTTTATATATCCCTGCACGTCCCACTTGAATGCTCCTCGATGAGAGGTGGTCCTTCTGTGTCCAAAATTAATCAAAAACATATTGGGACAAGGTTTTCACACTGACAGCTGTCATTAAGACAGTTAGCAACTCTGTTTGTTTGTCCGAGTTAGCAACAATAACTAAGGGGGGCGGGGATTACCGATAGGTCAATTGTTTGAAATACTACTTTTTTAGAACATTATACATGTCTTTACTTTGATCAGTTTAATGCTAAAAAAAATATTCGTTTAAAAAACATTTTGAATGGTAGTGTGTAAACCATATTTTAACAATAGCTACCTTGCTTAAATATCAAGGCGTACATATTAAAAGCTGCATAGTTAACTGATCATATCACAAACACACATCAGAATACTCCTGACTTAATTTAGAGGATTCTAAAATTGAAATATGAAGTATACCCATATGAGGTGCTTTCCATCTATTGTTTTCACATTTGGCAAGTAGTGTTCAGATATGCTCTAAATGCAGTGTTTTCACTGAGGGGACTCATCTCCCCCTCCCTGACACTTGGGGAGATGGCCAGCTGTTGAATTCATCAGAAAGTAATGTTTTTTTCCCCTACTCTATTTTTTCATGGCATGTGAAGTAGGTGACTGGGCATCTGGCTGACTAAATACTGCCGGTCGGTCACTCACTTGGTCTGTCGTCCATCCATCCAATTTTTTTTTAGATGCCGATGATTCCAGGCGGCACATACAGAACTACTGTCAAATTAGATGTCAAACAATATCATGACATCTCAATAAAATAGCTTTTTAAGAGCAGACTTTTAATGTATCTCTCTGGGACCCGCCTATAAATTTGATTCTGCAATGAGACATATCATTTATCTGTCTGAAATACCAAATTCAGTTCTAATGTTCAGGTAGTTCACCATCGCTTTGTCAGAACAAATCTCTGTCTGAGCCCTAAATGTGTCTGATGACTCTATTATTTCCACAGTGGACAAAAATCATTTTCTCATAGAATCATAGAATATCTCGTGGTGTCTGGCACTTTGTTTCATGATTGTGTCAGATCTCAGATTGCATGTATCCAGTAAAAATAAAATAAAAATTCTTGAAGTGGTCCCACTTTATATTAGGTGGCCTTAACTACTATTACATCAAAAAATAAGTACAATGTACTTAATGTGTACATATTGTATTGCAAAACACTTTTGCTGATACTGAGGTGGGATACGGGTAATGTTAGAGACAGGTGTGGTGGTATGGGTAAGTTTGAGGGTAGGGTTAGGTGTAAGGGAAGGGTCAACAGTGTAATTCTAATTGTAACTACAGAAATGAATTACAGATGTGTGGCGAGGTGGATGAGCGAGAGACGTGGGAGGCACGAGCAAGAGTCCTCTCATGAGGGAGCTCGGAGGTATATAAGGACGAACGACACCAGTGAAGGACGAGAGAGGACCAGGCCTGGACTTTACGTTGTGTTTTGTTTGTTTTATTATGTGTGTGCGTGGCAGCCATCCGTGAGGGGCTGCCCTTGTTACTTTTGTTTTATTTATTTATTAAAGTCTTTTAAATGTTCACTGGTTCCTGCCTCCTTCTTCCCTGAACTAAGAACCCTGTTACATTGGTGCCGAAAACCCGGGAGGAAGGAGGGACATGCTGTCGAAGAGCCCTCGCTGCTGAGGGGGATTATGGTGCTGAGGAAGTCGGGCAGCGCGGAAGAGAGAAAACCGCGAGTGGCTGCCCGAGGCGGTGGTGCTGGAGCGACTGAAGATCGGTGGGATGGAGAGCTCACTGCCGTGCCCCTGGGTCGAGGTGGGGTGGCGGCCGTCCTAGAGGGAGCGTAGGAGTCACCAGCGTTCACCGTGGGCCGGAGCCTGCTGCCGTCCGCCATGATGGGGAGGAGCAGGGAGCGCGGGACTCGCTGCCGGCTGCCCTAAACTGGAGGAGCCACCGCCGGCCGCCAGGGGGCGGAGGAGGACCGGGCCGTCCACTCTCTCGTCCTGTCGCTCTCTGTGTCTCCGTCTCCCGTTTCTCTCGTCTCGTCTGTATATACCCCCAGACGCGGGAGATGCGGAGATTGGGCCCCCTGGGGGGGGGGTGGAGTAGGCGCCATCACGGGTGTACCCCCCGGCCTGCGAGGGGCAATGGGGGTATGTGGCAAGGTGGACGAGTGAGAGACGTGGGAGGCGCGAGTGAGTCCGGTGCATGATTGAGGATGAGCGTCATCTGCGAGGCACACCTGTCATGAGGGAGCTCGGAGGCATATAAGGATGAGCGACACCAGTGAAGTAATTACATGCAGGTGATTTTTAAAATGTAGGTACAATGTATGTACACAATAAATTATTCATTTAAATGTTAGTTAATAGTAGTTAAGGCCACCTAATATAAAGTGGGTCCAAAATTGTTTTAACATCACTATTTTTCAGTGTACATCTACCAACTGTAGTACTGATCATTAGCCAAATATAGGAGAGTATATGGGAAAGTATATCGTTATGTGTGTGCACATGCTATATTTGGAATCATGTCGTTCCAGACTCATACTCATGAAAGATATCTGAAGAATGTTGCAGCTGTTTTTCTCAATACAATAAAAGTAAGCATGGTTCAGAATTTCCACGCTCCATAAAGGTACCTTAAAAGCAATCTGCACAACTTCAGTGATTTAATCCAAGTCTTGTATAGCAACAAAGAAGGGAGTGAAAGTTAAGTGGGTATTCTGTTTTGTACCTTTAATGTCTAAAGCCCACAGTGATGTTCATAGTGTGAAGGAAGAGTATCGTGTAGCTTACTTAATTATCTCAATCAGATCTTCTGTCATTATCGGCCTGTTGGACACGGACGGTTTGTTCCATTTTTTTTCTCTTATTTCTGTTTCTCCCTGGAAGATCCTTATTACCGGAATATGACATGGTGCACTTTGACGTCTTCAGAGGGTTCCGGGAACTTGCCTCTTGTAAGTCTATGAAGAGAATAAAGAGCACTGATTATACACTCTACGGGGGGATGATGTAATGATAGGCCATCAAACTGAGACAATGGGATCATGATTAGCCTTCCGATTAGGGCAATTTAAAATTTAATAAAGTAACGTCTCTATTGACAGGTGACCGTTTTGAAAGAGGCCACACTGATGGGTTTAATGAACGTGGTAGTTACATTTGTAGAAGGTATTTTTGTAAAACAAAACAGGAAAATAAGAAAGAAAAAAAGGAAAAAAGAAAGGAAACAATTTCGCTTTTACTTCAGTAACTGACACTATCTCTGTTCCGTTCTCCTTATTGGAGATAAGGTGTATCATATTCCCCCTCTGGATTTGTAAATTTGTGTGTGTCTTTTTGCCCCCGCACACCTTTATGAATGACTTGGTTTCCTTTGAAGGGAGTTAAACACTCAATCTCTCATTTAGGGGGCAGAATAGACATATAATATGTTTTAGTTTTAAAGGTCACAGGTTGGGGACTTATCTCAATGGAAGTCTGTGCCATGTTGAAAGCCCTGACAGCTGATTGGTCAATTGAAAGGCCGTTTTAGCTGTTTTGAAGAGTGCCTTTTGTCTTCAGATAACAGGGAATATTTAAAGCCAGCCGAGATACTTCGCTTCGGGCATTTTTACCTCTCAAATGGTGTAGCATATTTCAGTAATTGGCCAATCTCTCTAAAACAAAAGGCTCTCTGTGAGTACTTCAACTTTTGAAAGGATGTTATCTATGTAAGACTGTTGGTGTTTATTTAATAAAGTTTAACTGTAATGGCTGTTTACAATTGAGATGTTTGTGGATTTTACATTTAGAAATGTGGTTTGCACCGTAGGATGGTTTTAACCACAGCATTCCCTTAAAGCATCAGCCTTACAGTAACATAATGTGTATAGCAACTGAAATGACTTGATACGGGACAAATATTTTCTCTCTGGCTGAGATAAAAGCTGTCAAGATGATTTTATCATTTTTGGAGATTAATCAGTTAATTATAATATTTGTTTATGTATATAGTGCTCTCACAAAGCACAAGGATGCTTAACAAAAAGATGAACAAGCATAACTAAAAAGAAGAAGAAAACAGATACAAGACAAGAAGAAAAAGGACAATCAAAACCACACGCCAAATTCTGCAGGTAAATTGCATTCAGTTAAAAAAACACTGTTAATATTGAGAAATGTACATTTCAGACACAATATGGCTATTATTTGGTCTATACTCTTGAACTGCTGCTTGTCCAGTCACATTAGATGATGAGACTGTTGTTTATTGTAAGTTGTCTTTAAATATGTTTATAACTGTAACATTTTACAGTTTATGCTGTTTAAAAAAACGTTTATAAGGGAAACTTAGCTTAGCATTCTAGTCAATATGAGCTGACATTTGGGTTAAAGTGCCCCTATTATGCTATTTTAAAGTTTCCTAATTTAGTTTTTGAGATCTCCAACAACAGGTTTACATGCATCAAAGGTCAAAAAACAGTTTAATTTTCTCATAATATACATTGCACATCACCACAATGTTCAATGATTCTCAAACGACTCGATGGATGAATCAGTCTCTCTAAATCCCTTGTTTCCGGGAGCCTACTCTGCTCTGATTGGTCAGACAGCCCATTCTGTTGTGATTGGTCTACCACGCAGCGAGTATTTTGGAAAACAAACGGCCATTACCATAACTGAACTGTGTGTGTGTTTTTCTATTTATTGCGGTGCACATGCAGGAACTGTATCAATAACAGCACATACGTTAGCTGAGCACTAACGTGAATGACTGATGGAAACATTACATTTTGCAAAACAAATCTTGCTCCATCCTTTATATTTAGTAAGAATTACAGACAATCTGCATTAATAGACACAGTTTTAGGTAATAGTGGCCCACAGCTGATTTACAGTAGTATTTCAGTAAGACAGTAATAACGTGAGTTAGCCAGTTAGCCAGATACTTACACAATATGAAACAAAATAAACACATGGTGGAGCACAGTGTCTTCTCAACATGATGCTATCCAGTTTCTGCTGCAGTGTTTGAGGGGGTTTAATGTATCGTCTTGACGTCACAACGAATGGCTTAGGACGATTTGTTTAATTGACTCGACTCTTACTTTTGAGAGACAATAACTTTATATACGCTGCACATTAGGATTTAAAACTTTGCAGGATGTTTTCATTCACTTAGAGCTATGTCACACATGACATGAAAGGTAATTTTCCCCAAAAAAATTCAAAAATCCATCCACATTGACTTTAAATCAATGTGCAACACAGCTGGGTTGAAATGCGCAACTTAGTTTAATAACCTGACATGTTGCCAATGTAATGTTTTTAGTCCAATGAAGGTGAAGATAGGCAAAGTAGTTAAAAAATAGCAGCTTGGTTTATTAAATAAAGCAAAACTGATATCCACAAGGGTGCAAACACAATGAAACAATACCAGACAATGAACTGAATGAACTGAGGGACTTAGGGTTTACTCAACAATGATGCACTAAAAACAGAAAAGTTTTTCCTTTGCGTATTTTCACGTAAAGAAAACAACGTTGTCAAAACAGTCCAACGTTTACAAGGATCCACGAAAACGACTAAAAATGCTGCCTTATTCATGCCAGGCTAGTAGTTGGCGATGTCACTTTGTAAAGAAACACTGCATGCATATAGACTGAGCACGTAATACACATGCGCATGACGTCACCGTTTTCACAAATTTGCGTTTTTGTAGTTTACACAGAGATGATAATGGTGTCGTTTTGAAAAACTTGCACTTTGAAACCTTACTCACAATAGTTTGTATTTATGCATGCAGTACAGTATAAGCGTGTTTACTTTGCTTTTTAGATATTAGACTACAAGACTACTCTCTAATGAAAACCATTCTTTAGAAATATGTAGTTGCTGTCTGAGTCAGTCAACAAAGCTTTGTTACATTTTAAATCACATATCCACACAGGTTCCTGCCATCTCCCTTGGCAAAACATGAGCATATCTGTCAGTGCAGAAAGTGCTTCATGCATTTCATGTCATGGGAACTCTACAGGCTTTGTTCAGATATGGCTGTCATAAATGACCTGACCTTGCAGTAAGCAAACACTATGCTGAGCGGAGACATATCTGGATCTGGATTTTGAGTAATCTGCTATGGACCAGTCATTTCACTTCTTTCAAAGAACAACATAAGCCTTAGCTTCTATCTATATTGATGTATTATTTAAGAGCATGGTGAGGTATAGCTCTGACGGAGCACAAAGCCGCTCTTTGTTGGCGGGAGAAGACATTCACAGACGGCTGGGGAGCTTTAGACAAAGTGCACAGAGCCAGCTGGCCAACATGGGCAAAATTATTTTTGCAGTTTGGTATTTGAGAGCTTAACTTTGTCTGCGGGCCCAAATGTCCGGTACTGTAAAATAACAAGGCGAGACAACACTTCAGGGGTTTTGACTAAATTGATTTGAAATCAAAATTCTGAAGGACTGGAAATGGGTAAATGTTCATTCAGTGCAGATCCATTCATGGCCATACATCAGAGTGTGGACAGCTATTGACAGTATGACAGTTTTTTATGTATTTGATAATTAAGTTTGGTAAAGTCTGGCACATCAACAGACTTGCAAAAACATGCTTTGCATTTAGGTGGTACTTGAATTGTTTATTATGAAACTTATATAATTAAATGTATATTTTTGCTTGTTTTAAAATTGTAAATACTTTTTTAAATATATATTTAAATTGTTTTATACATTTATACATACTTTTTTTTCTACATTATAAATAATAAACGCAACACTTTTGTTTTTGCCCCCATTTTTCATGAGCTGAACTCAAAGATCTAAGACTTTTTCTATGTACACAAAAGGCCTATTTCTCTCAAATATTGTTCACAAATTTGTCTAAATCTGTGTTAGTGAGCACTTCTCCTTTGCCGAGATAATCCATCCACCTCACAGGTGTGACGAATCAAGATGCTGATTAGACAGCATGATTATTGCACAGGTGTGCCTTAGGCTGGCCACAATAAAAGGCCACTCTAAAATGTGCAGTTTTACTGTATTGGGGGGGGTCCGGGGCCAAAAAAAGTCAATATCTGGTGCGACCACCATTTGCCTCACGCAGGGAAACACATCTCCTTCGCATAGAGTTGATCAGGTTGTTGATTGTGGCCTGTGGAATGTTGGTCCACTCCTCTTCAATGGCTGTGCGAAGTTGCTGGATATTGGCAGGAACTGGAACACGTTGTCGTATACGCTGATCCAGAGCATCCCAGAGCATCCCAAATCCCAGAGCATGTCTGGTGAGTAAGTTGGCCATGCAAGAACTGGGATGTTTTCAGCTTCCAGGAATTGTGTACAGATCCTTGCAACATGGGGCCGTGCATTATCATACTGCAAGATATTGACTTTTTTTGGACCCCCCAGGACCCCCCCGGACCCCCCCAATACAGTAAAACTGCATATTTTAGAGTGCACCAGGCACAGGCATGCACTATGGGAAGAAGGCAAGCCGGCGGGAAAGTGTGATGCTTTGGGCAATGTTCTGTTGGGAAACCTTGGGTCCTGCCATCCATGTAGATGTTACTTTGACACATACCACCTACCTAAGCATTGTTGCAGACCATGTACACCCTTTTATGGAGATGGTATTCCCTGGTGGCTGTGGCCACGGTCTCATGTCTCACGGAGGAGCTTGGATGCATAAAAGGAGGAGCGACGACAGTGAAGGATGAGAGAGGACCAGGCCTGGACTTTATGTTGTGTTTTGTTTGCGTTTTATTATGAGTGTGCGTGGCAGTCGTCCGTGAAGAGGCTGCCGTTTTTACTTTTTAGTTTGTTTATTTATTTATTAAAAGTTTGTTTAACATTTGCCGGTTCCCGCCTCCTTCTTCCCATATCTACATACCTTGTTACATTGGTGCCGAAACCCGGGAGGAAGGAGGGACATTCTGTCGGAGAGCCCTCGATGCTGAGGGGGATCGCGGTGCTGAGGAGGTCGGGCAGCATGGAAGAGGGAAGACCGCGAGTGGCTGCCCGAGGCGGTGGTGCTGGAGCGATGGAAGACCCGGTGGAACGGAGAGCTCGTTGTCGTGCTCCTGGGTCGAGGTGGGGTGGCTGCCATCCGAGAGGGAGTGGAGAAGTCGCCGGTGTTTGCCATGGACCGGAGCCTGCTACCGTCCGCCATGGTGAGAACCGGAGTGTGTCTGGGAACCAGACCAAGATTTTTTATTTATTTTTTCTTCCTCTCTCGTCTCTGTCGCTCCTCATGCGTCCGGCTCCTTTTCTCTCGCCTCGTCTGTCCTTACCCCTCATGGACCCCCGGTCTACTCCCCCACTTTATTAAAAGTTTGTTAAACGTTTGCCGGTACCCGTCTCCTTCTTCCCAGTGGTGCACC
Organism: Rhinogobio ventralis; assembly: GCA_039654625.1. Classification (NCBI taxonomy): domain Eukaryota; kingdom Metazoa; phylum Chordata; class Actinopteri; order Cypriniformes; family Gobionidae; genus Rhinogobio; species Rhinogobio ventralis. Next base: position 13,805,847 of record CM077210.1, on the reverse strand, counting down.
ACTGTTCTTTCCTCTGACCACTTTTGATAGATACTGACCACTGCAGACCAGGAACACCCCACAAGAGCTGCAATTTTAGAGATTCTCACAATTTGGCCCTAGTCAAACTCGCTCAAATCTTTATGCTTGCCCATTTTTCCTGCTTCTAACATATCAACTTTGAGGACAAAATGTTCACTTGCTGCCTAATATATCCCACCCACTAACAGGTGCCGTGATGAAGAGATAAAGTGTTATTCACTTCACCTGTCAGTGGTCATAATGTTATGCCTGATCGGTGTATATATATGTAGAGTAGGGGAAAGAAAGAAAGAAAGAAAGAAAGAAAGAAAAAAAGAGAAAATGACAATGCCTTTCATTGAGTCTCGGGTCAAATGATTGTCGTCCCCCTTAAAACAACAGACCTTAAGAGTGGAAATATGACCTCATTCCTCTGCCTTACATCACTGATATCTTTTCTACCTTCATGTGTGAACATGAATTCATTCCTTATGTTTTTTTTTACTGTGGTGCAGTGGTGCACAGTACGACTGGAAAATGTCACAGTAAAGTTCAGATATTACTGGAAGGAGCCGTTGGTCTGTATACCAAGGGTCATTGTGAGTCATACATGGCTGCTTAAAACAAAAATGAAGAAAGTAACTCATTGAATTATTCTGCAATTTTAAACTTAATGTTTTGTCACTTTGAAAATGAGTGGTTATGTCAAAACTGTAGTCTTGTGTAGCTTAGGAAAGCTCACATAAAGCCACTGTTTTCTTATTTTTACTGTTTGGATGCTTCACAGCACTATTATTTCACAGCACAATAATAGACCACTGTGGAAAAAACTAAAAATAAATTCTAATTATGGTGTGCCCGTCTCTGCAAATGTTTGTATAAAACATGGAAGAAAATTAGCACCTGGTTACAGCTTCAGTCTGAAATAAGTTTTTTTTTTTGATAAATATTTTTCTAAATATGAACATGTGCACAGAAAATGACAGTATTTGAATTTTTTTTGTAGACAATCTTGAGTGAGGACGACAGAGACATACAGTATTACCTATTATATATTTTTTTCAAGATGCAGTGGGCTCCACAAATATTGGCACCCTTTGCTAAATATGAGCAAACCTGAATGTGAAAATTTGTCTTTCCCACAGTGATGACTATGGTTGCATCCAAAATGTATGTATGTAATGACTTCACGACTGCTAAAAAGGTACGTTTTTATATATATATATATATATATATATATATATATATATATATATATATATATATATATATATATATATATATGCTGTCAATAGATTAAAAAATTAACTAATTAATCACACATTTTTTTCTGTAATTAACCGTGATTAGACGCACCTAGCATTAAAGTTTTTAATATTTTTATATTGTAATCATTTCACATTTCATCTCCAAATTAATGTAGAAACAACATACAACAAGAAACAACAGTACAGTAGTCTATATTTTAAATATTTGATCTAACAGGTAGGACATATATTGAATAAAGTTATCAAATACTTCACAGTGTTTACTGCATAATTTATAAATTAAATATAGATTTATCTTTATTAAAGCTACAAAAGTTCAGTTAAGACCAGTGAGTGATTTTCTCTTTGTCTTTTGTTCCTATATTTACATTAATGACAGACATCACAGCAGCAGGTTTATTAGGCTGCTGTCACTTTAGGATCTGAAGCACATGACACGGATCCGGATCTGACACGCATCCAATGTCCTCACAACTCTTTGCGTTCATTTAACACGTTTTAACCCTTTAAGACCTGAGGTTTTTTTTTTTTTTCTCTGAGTGACATACACAAAAGTAAAGACTCATAACTCCAAAACTATAGCAAGGAGAGCCAAAAGGTAGGTATCGTTTGATAGAACACTTTTTAATTATTTAAAAAATATAAATTTTAGACATTAAATTACATTTAGACATTCTCATGCTGAGAAACTGCTGCTAAAATACAAAAAAAATATATATAATTTTTATTATAGTTTTACATATTTGACACACATTAACTCAGGAAGGAAGTAAGGTACAAGCTTCCCTACATGTGTGCTGCATCTGGATCAAATTTTGTGGTGATAGCATAAAGTAATTAAAAGTTACAGCATTTGGTACCTTTTTGTTTAGCCCTTAAAGGATTAGTTCACTTCAAAATGAAAATTTCCTGATATTTTACTCACCCCCATCTCATCCAAGATGTCTTTCTTTCTTTAGTCGAAAATAAATTAAGTTTTTAACCGTATATTGGGGCCTTAAAGCAAAATAAATGAGTAATGAGTAAGCAACTAATATGCCTAATACTTTAGTACATGTGTACTTGTTTACTGCATTTGTACATTTACTATATGTTTCAGTTACAGCCCAGATCAATAATCGACTACACCATTTCAACGTCTGTGTCATTAGGCTATTCTATTCACCCACACATGAGTCACATGAATTATGCTGTGTTAGTATGTTCACAGCACGAGTTGTTCTCACTTCAATCCTTTGTTTCTGCCGCAAGAGGCCTGTGGATGAATGTTGGACATGAAGGACAGAGAAAGACAGAGAATCGTTACGACGGCCCCCGTGGTTTTCTGAAACAACCGCAAGCTTGCGGCCGCCAGGAACCCCGTCTGTAAGTCTCCCCTAAAAATAGAGTCTCGACAAATCCAAAAGAGCAAATAAGGGCTTGCTCTGTGGGAGAACAGCAGAGGTGAGTGGCGCTCAGAGGAACTCAACATGCTATCTTATATCCTCAGACTAGCTAACTTTTATAGCCTGTTTTTGTTTGTTTCAAGGTTTTTGAAGTTTTACTAAAGATTTTTGCTTCTTCCCAGGATACCTCTGTCAAAAAAGTACACTTTAGAATATTTTTATGAGTACTTATTACTCTTATTAGTCGATAAGATACTTTAAAAGAATATACTTGAGTGCGAAATGAATGTAATATTTTATGACACTTAATTGCATGTTATTTACAAATAAATTAAAATATATTCATTTAAATTTATAATAAATGCAATAAGCTAAATTTAATAGTGCTTTTTTACCCAACTATGTAGGACTTTTATCCTTTCATAAATCTTTATGATGTAATTGCATAATTTATTATATTGTCTTTTAAATATTATTAAAGTGTACTGTCGGATGTACTGACAAGCATTTATTATAAACTAAAATATACTTTAATGTCATTTATTTAAATATATTTGTAATTACACATTTGCAATTATGAAGTTTCAATTTAGTACATTTAAAATATTAACTTTAAATATAATATCAAACAACACACTATACAGTTAAAGTTATAATCAAGTATTTAAATGTGCTTTAGTTTGTTAGTGAACACATCAAAAAAGTTTTAGTTGTAGTTTCATTAATATCTTAATATTTAATATATTTGTAATAATATTTTTTAATATTTTTAATATATTTGTATATTTTTTTGTTTTCATTTTTTTAGTCATTTCATTATGTGCTTTTGTTATTTTAATATAACTATTTAGGTTTGCACTTGTACTGTGCTTCAAATCTTAAAAGTATATAAAAAAAAATGTACTTACAGATAATAAAATATTAATGAAATAAAAGACGACTTAAGTGCACTTAAGTCGTCTTTTATTTAATTAAAATGTAATTATCTGCAAATTAAATGCAGTTAAGTGCACTTCCTTTTCACAAGCGCACGTACACTTACACAACACACATACGGAGAGTGTGCAAGAGAGCGAGTGAGATTGTTATCAACTGGGTTCACAATGGCACCATTTAGCAAAGGAGGCCTAAACGGGGAAAATGTCCCTTCAAACGATCTCCCCTGCCAAATGAAAGAAGATTTGAACATCCCACAAATAGGCTACATTCTTTAATTTACGTTTGTCCTTTTGAATCACACCATTTGAAGTTGAGAACAAATGGCCTCCCACACACAGTCTATGTATCAGTAAGCACTTACCATGTGAGTCAAATCTCTTTACTACTACCTTTATTTCAGGCCTGGGAAATCTGAATAAGCTTAACACCATCATTTATTCAGAAGGCTGCCAGATAAGCTTTTAAAATTAAAATTCCCTGCCAAAAACGGATTGGGTGTTTCCGTGTTTTCAATGTTATACGCTGTTATATCTTCTGAAAGAGTACAGAATCAAAGCACATGTGAAAAAGCTGCAGAAACAAGCGATAGCATATCTATGGAAGCCCGTTTTCGCCACAAAAATAAAAAAATAAAAAGAGTAATTGCGACTTTTTAGTCAGAATTCTGAGATATAAACTCGCAATTACGTGATATAAAGTCACAATTCTGACTGAGAAAAAAAGTCAGAATTGTGACTTTATATCACACAATTGCAAGTTTATATCTCAGAATTCTGACTTTATAATTCTGAGATAAAAAGTCGCAATTACTCTTTTTTTATGTAGTGGCAGAAACGGGCTTCCATACATATGTAACCATATGCATATGTAAAATAAAGCAATCACCAACATTAAACAGCATATAAATCAAAACTGCCTAATGTTACTGAATGAGATGTCAACCCAGGACGAGCTATAAGACTGTGTAAGCATTAGGGGTGTTGATGGACTCGATCTACTCCATATGTTTTGATCATCGTTCTGAATCTGATCCAGATGTAGTCTTTGACAAAAGCGTGATTTTCTCAGCTTTTTGCTCAAAATGATTTTTTTTTTTTTTTTATGAAACGTACCCATATTCAAGTCTTGATAAAAAAATTTTTTTTGAAATAATACATGAAGCTAGAATAAATCGTCTTTGTTTGTTTAAAAGCAGAGGGTCTGTTCTTTCTTTTGATATATTGCATGTTCAGACATTCATACCAAAAAATATTCTGGGGGCTATGAAATTGTGAAAATGAACAAAAACGCTGGTGGTGGCTATCAACTTCTTAAAAAAAAACGCTTTAAAAATGTCACGTTGCGCAAAGGGAATAATGGAAGTGAGGCAGAGAAGGTGGATTTATTAACAAAATAAACAATCACAAAACAAAAACCCACAAAAGGGGAAAATCAAACTTGAAATAGAAAACCAACTGGAACAGAACATGAAGCAAACCGGGGAAACAGAAGACACACGACAACAATCCAACACAAGACTGCAACCACGAGGAGACTATAAAGGGCACAAATCAGGAGGGAAACAGGTGGGGCCAATTAAACAATAATCAGATAATAAGAAGGGTGGGGCCCAGACGGAAGACAAGAGCACATGGCCCAGAAATAAACCTAAACCACATGTGCAAAACAAGACAAGACAGACATGTGACAAAAAAAGTTTAGAGATTGAGCTACTTCAGAGCAGCAGGTTTGATAAATGTTTGAGGAGTCCTGGGGCCGTATTCACAAAACATTTTATCTTACTACTAAGAGTTATCCTCCTTCCTAGTTTAGAGTTTTGTCTTAAAACCTATTCACAAAGCTGCTGAGACCAACTTTTACTAATAGAGAGAAGTCTTAAGCTAAGAGTAAGGACGGGGTTGACTTCGTTGCTATGGATGATGACATCACGCTTACTAACTATGCCCACAGTGATTGGCTGATAGGGGAGGGGTCTCTGTCAGTGATTTAATTACACTGTAAAAAAACGGATTCCATCAAATTACAGTAAAAAAATGTAATGTACAATAAACCGTAAAAATACAGAGAATATTTTACAGTCAAAATTAATTAAATTACAGTATATTGCTGTTAATAATCATTTATTAAATTGTGGAAAATTGATAAATTGTGTCAAATTACACAGAAAACAACAAATTTTCAAGTTAATCCCTGCAAATGTAAGGTTTTTATAAGTTATTTTATAAATCTGCTTTGTCCATCTACAGTAATTTACTTTTAAAATATAGGTTTTCCATGTACAATAACTAAGATATTATTTATAAAAATGCAGTAAGCACATAAATTCAAAAACAAATGTATGTATATTTACAGTATTAATTTTTATTTTTACAGAACCACTCACAACTTCAACCTCTAAATTAAGTAGGCCTAGTTATACATAAAAAATAGCAACATTTAAAGCCAATTTCTGTTAAATTTACAAATATAGTACAGAATACATTTGATCAAAGGAACCTGCACATTTACAGTATTAGTCATTGTACATAACACATTATATGTCAAGTTACTTGAATTATAGGAAATACAAGCTTATATCATTTAGAATATGCAAATATATATACATTAAAAGACAATTATCTTTATATCTATCTGTATCTTTATACTGTAACATTGCAGTTATTATTTTATACATACACAATTACATTTTATCCAAAGCAACTTACAAATGAAGAGTATGAAGGCAGCAATAAGTGCTGTGACAATTTCTAGTTAGTCTAGCAGTTTTTTTTTACTTAAATAGAAAAGAGCTAGTTTTAATGAGTCAAGTGTTCACAAAAAGATGCATCTTTAGCAGTCTCCTGAAAATGGTTGGAGTTAGTCAGGTTATTCCACCAGCATGGAACAGTCCAGGTAAAGGTCTGTGAAAGTGATTTTGTACCTCTTTGGGATGGCACCACAATGCGCCATTCACCTTCAGAATGCAAGCTTCCGGAGGGCGTATAAATCTGAAGCAGCGAGTTTAGGTGTAGGGGTGCAGAGCCAGTTGTTGTTCTGTAAGCAAACATCAGCGCCTTGACTTTGATGCCAGTGGCCAAGAGACCATTACAATAGTCCAATCTGGAACAAGAGCTTGGATGACAAGTTGTGTAGCATGTTCTGATAGGAATGGCCTGATCATCCCAATGCTGTACAAGGCAAATCTGCAAGATCGGGAAGTTCTAGCAATGTGGTCTGTGAAGTTTAACTGATTAATTATATCACAAAAGATAGGCTGGCTGAAACCTCGAGCACTTCCGTCTTGGCAAGGTTGAGTTGAATGTAAAGGTCATCCAGGTGAAGGTCGGAAATTTCTATCAAGCAGGCTGAGATGTGAGCAGCTACCGGCTGATCATCTGGCTGGAATGAAGGGTAGAGATGTGTCAGGATAGCAGTGATAGGAAAAGCCATGTTTCTGAATGATTCTAGTTACAATTACAACAAAAATACTGTACGAAACGTTAACGTTATCCAATGTATCCTATGATTCAATATGCAATGACAATTTCCTCAGGGCATCCAAAAAAAAGATTATTTATTTATTAAAAGATTAATATATGCACACTGTACGGGTTTGTAAGCAGATGCGCTCAGAATATGCATTTTATTATGTTCGTACTTTAGTCTCATCTGCTTTCCTGTATAGGCCAAAACGTTAGTTCATCGATAGTTTTTTTGTTTCAAAAGAGACTGAAATAATGGTGGTAATGTTACTAAGTTACCACATATAAACAACCTAATTCAAACTTTATGAATAGCTAATCTTTCTTGGTTTAAAACAGATGGAAAATTGAAAGATGCCTGCTACAATTTTCAGTGTTTTACTCTCAACGCCAGTTATGTGACTGAACACCATTTAGAAATGCTAACAATATGCTAACAGCCCTTGTGCCACTCAGGCAACACGGGGTTCGCATCCTGAACTACCTCGACGACTGGCTGACTCTGAGTCACTCTCAAGAGCAGGTGTGCAAACACAGAGACTTGGTACTCCGCCACTTAGCCCGTCTGGGCCTTCGGGTCAACTGGGCAAAGAGCAAACTCTCCCCAGTGCAGAGGATCTCTTTTTCCGGTTTGGAGATCGACTCGGTCGCCATGTACGGGCAGCTTTTGAGCGAGCGCGCTCAGTTTCTGCTGACTTGCCTCCGTCAAAAACGAGAGCAAGAGTGCGGTTCCACTGAAGTTATTTCAGAGGCTCCTGGGGCATATGGCATCTGCAGCCGCGGTAACGCCGCTCGGATTGCTTCATATGAGACCGTTTCAGCATTGGCTTCGCGATCGAGTCCCGAGGTGGGCATGGCAGACAGGCACGCTCCGGGTTCCAGTAACTCGGGCCTGCCTACAGACCTTCACCCCGTGGTCGAACCTCAGCTTTCTACGGGCCGGTGTTCCCTTAGAACGAAATTCCAGGCATATTGTTGTATCAACAGATGCCTCCACCACGGGCTGGGATGCCATGTGCAATGGACGTGCTGCCGCGGGCTCCTGGACAGGACCCCAGCGCCGCCTGCATGTCAATTGCCTCGAGTTGCTAGCGGTACGGTTCGCCCTGCACCGCTTCCGAGCGTTGCTCAAGGGTCAACACGTTCTAGTCCGCTCAGACAACACGGCCACAGTAGCGTACATCATCCATCAAGGTGGTCTACGCTCCGGATGTCGCAACTCGCCCGCCACCTCCTCATATGGAGTCAGAAGCATCTGAGGTCGCTTCGTGCCATTCACATTCCAGGATATCTGAGCTGTGCAGCCGGCGAGCTCTCTTGGCTCCAGCCACTTCCGGGGGAATGGAGACTCCATCCCCAGACGGTCCAGCTGATTTGGGAACAGTTCGGCGACGCGCAGGTAGACCTGTTTGCCTCCCACGTCTCTTCCCACTGCCGCCTGTTTTTACTCCCTGACCGAGGGAACCTTTGGCACGGACGCACTGGCGCACAGCAAGTATGCACGCAAGTATGCGTTTCCCCCAGTGAGCCTTCTTGCACAGACACTGTGCCTCACTCGTATGAATTTATGATTTTTCTACACTGCAGTGAAGGGTAGGTTTTAGGGGTGGGGTTAAATCATACTAATTGACCATTTAGCAAAATTCGTACGAATGAGCGAGGTTGTACAAATTCATACGAATTAGCCACCTCGTAAAATACGTACAAATTGCCATGAGATCGGGTTGGCTGGGTTAGACCCTACTCTGAGGAGCTAAATTACACTGGAAAACGGTTATTTAGTTAATAAAATGTTCTTCACACTGAGAAAACCAAAAATGGTTCACTGAAAGGTTATTTGGGGAACCAAAAATGGTTCTTGTATGGCATCACTGAAAAAAAAAAGTGTACAAATATAATATGTCAAACATATAAAATTTATATATAATGTTTCCATGGTTATCAACAACTCCCCCCCCCCCCACAGATGTTTAAAAAAATGACAGAATGCTTCGAAAAACTAACATTTGTCTACTTTCCCAAAGTAAAGGATGTTAATTGGGATTCAAATTAAAGAAATGAAGAGAAAATACATTTTGAAAGCATCCCAAAAGAAAGGCCCCAAGAGAGATAGAGACGTGGGTGAGGATTTGGGAGAGAATCAAGAGATTCCAAGAGTAATCAATTTGAATAATTCATGGGATGTTGATTAAACATTAAACAGCAGTATTGCACTCAAATGATAATGATAATAATAGAGCATATTCACAATCCAGTTTGTCAAAAAAGACCAATAATGATTATTTGTAGTGAATAATAATTGTAGTGAAAACCTTTTACAACTTTGTTTAATGTGACTGGAATCCATTCCTGGTCATCTCTGAATGAGATTTCTGTGATCACTGGGATATAACGCTATCAAGCACTATCTGACTGTGATCCGATCACCAAAAACATTTAAAGTGGCCCAAAAACCTCTCTACCAGTTTTTACAAAATATGTGTGAATAATGCATAAATCACTCATTGACTCGCTGACAGTGCTATCAGCGGATGAAGTTTTTAGAGGTGCAGTGTCTCTTTTAGCCTCCCTTGAGCTTTTTGCAAAAATAAGGTCACTATTAATAACAGGCAAGCAAAAGTTAGTAGCAAAAGTAGGCTTTTTACTGTATTGATGTAGTTATTTTTAAATCAATGATAATAAAAGTAATTTAAAATATATAAAACATGTTAACCATGGAAACTTGAGATTTTGATATTTGTTTTTAGTAAAATTTGAACATTCCTTAAAATATTACAGAGGTTGCTTGTTTATAGACTTGTTGATATAGTTGCTCAATAATGAATTTAGACCATCTCTACACAAAAGAGTAGCACTAATTCTCATGTATCTGTCTGCCTGTTTACTTCTAAGGCTGAACTGTACAGCACCTGCTGAACTTACTGTAAGTAGTCTGGTTGCAAGATGAGTGTTAACATTCTGGCTTTGGCTTTGATATGACTGCCCACTCAGACCAGTATGACCAATTGATAAAGTCAAAAATAACAACCCCAAATGCATTCTAAAACAAGATTCCAAGATAGATGCAGATAAAATGTTTCTCCTTGTCGAGTGATGGGACAGACATGTTCAACCTTGCCCCATTCCTGAAACTGTAAGCCAGCGTTATCTGATATGATATTGGGAGCAACCATCAAGTTGCTACATCTTTAGCTGTCAGAAAATTCAAAGTCTCCTGTTTTTGCCAAACTAGAGAGTGGGATATTGCCTAATGTCATGCTTTAGTTTAAAGCCAAAATTCTAATTCTGGCTAATACTGATAAGCTGATAATTATTTTCATGTTATGGCAGATAACAGATAAAAGGTAGATATTACAATTCTGGAGACCTACATGCAGGTGCGGGGGAGGTGCAGACAGGTACAGAGGTCTCCAGGGCGGGACTAGGACATCGGGCGGCCACGGCGGGTCAGGAGCCTCGGGCGGCCACGGCGGATCAGGAGCCTCGGGAGTCCACGCCGGATCAGGAGCCGTGGGATGCCATGGCGGATCAGGAGCCTTGGGAGTCCATGGCGGATCAGGAGCCCCACCCACATGTTCCCCACCCCCGGGTATATAGCCCCCCCCCAAAACTTTCCTGGGGGAATTCAGGGGTAGTATGGAGGGCACGCGGAATGGGATGAGCTCCTGGGCTGGAGCGGGCTCGAGGAGAGCCGGAGCGGGCTCCAGGAGACTCGGAGCGGGCTCCTCCAGGAGACTCGGAGCGGGCTCCTCCAGGAGACTCGGAGCGGGCTCCTCCAGGAGACTCGGAGCGGGCTCCTCCAGGAGACTCGGAGCGGGCTCCTCCAGGAGACTCGGAGCGGGCTCCTCCAGGAGACTCGGAGCGGGCTCCTCCAGGAGACTCGGAGCGGGCTCCTCCAGGAGACTCGGAGCGGGCTCCTCCAGGAGACTCGGAGCGGGCTCCTCCAGGAGACTCGGAGCGGGAACAGGGAAGCCTGGAGCGGAATCCAGGAGAATCGGAACGGGAACAGGGAAGCCTGGAGCGGAATCCAGGAGACTCGGAGCGGGAACAGGGATGCCTGGAGCGGAATCCAGGAGACTCGGAGCGGGAACTGGGAAGCCTGGAGCGGAATCCAGGAGACTCGGAGCGGGAACAGGGAAGCCTGGAGCGGAATCCAGGAGACTCGGAGTGGGAACTGAGGCGGCAGGATCGCTCCAAAAGTCTATAAACCAGAGGTCCTGTGGCTCTGGCGTGGCGGCGGCCATCTTGGCCGGAGACGAGGGCTTGGCGTTGGCCCTCCTTCTCTGCCGTTTGGGTTTGTGGACAGGCAGGACAACACGGGAAGGCCCATGTGATATGTGGAGGGAACTGGCTGTGGGTGAACTGACCAGGCCGCGTGCTTCTCTGAGGGGACCGGACGAGGAAGACACTCATTCTCTTGAACCGCTTCAATTTCGAAATTGGAACAATTTAAACACAGAATCAGATTCATCGACTCGACTAGGGAAAAGGAACAGGCAGGTTCAATATATCGAATAGTGTCCTCGTCCAGGCCCATCAGAAAACACGCGTTAAGTGGTGCATCTGGCCAGTTCACCAAAGGAGACAGCTCAGCGAATTCCTCCACGTACCTCTCCAGCGGGCGACCGCCCTGCCTGAGACCCCACAGGCGATCCACCGCTGTCGTGTCTTTAAGGGGGGACACGGGAGAGATCGGGGTCAGGAAGATTCCCATCTTCAGGGCAGTCCTGGCAGTTTTTGGTCCGTTCTTCTGTTACGGTGTGTAGTGCAGCAGGGAAGAGAAGATCCAGGGCTTCCACAAAGACGGGTTTTTATTTACAAAGGGAAACAGAACACGACACACATAGGCATAACACATAAGAACGGACAAGGAGTGCAGGGAAGTGAGATCAATATAAAGGGAGTGCTAATGACGATGACCAGGTGCAGGGAATCCAGGGAGAGTGGGAGAGATGAGGAGTGAGTGATTTTAGGTGTGAGACAGGGAGGATCATGGGAAATGGAGTCCAGGACAGGCGTGGATTGTAACAGTACTACTGTACACCCAAAGCTCTTTACAATCATATCGGGGTATCATCCTTAATATATAATATTAATTAAATAAAAGGCAACTTAAGTGCACTTAAAGACATTACACTTAAAGGGATAGTTCACCCAAAAATTCAAATTTGACATTTATCTGCTTACCCCCAGGGCATCCAAGATGTAGATGACTTTGTTTCTTCAGTATAACACAAATAAAGATGTTTAACTCCAACCGTTGCAGTCTGTCAGTTGTATAATGCATGTGAATGGGGTCAAATTCTATGAGAGTAGAAAAAACATGCACAGACAACTTCAAATTAAACCCTGCGGCTCGTGACGACACATTGATGTCTTAAGACACGAAATGATTGGTTTGTGCGAGAAACCGAACAGTATTTATATAATTTTTTACCTCAAATACAACACTATGTCCAACAGCCTTGAACGTGCATCACTTCCGGTAAGGGAGGTCAATATACACGATCTGGCGTAGTTTACTTCTCCACACTTTTTTTTTTTAACTTTACCACATGGAAAACTCCACTGACACATTCCTCTAATTTCACTTACTGCTGAACCGCAGTAAGATGATGCAAGATAAATTGACAGTCTCCAATTTAGTACAGTATTCTGAATAAAAGGCCCAGAGGAATCTTGTTCTGACTTCAAAAGAGTTACTTTCCTTTAATTAATGCTGACTGCTGTATGAGTGTATTTCTATACAGTATAATTACAAATTAGGGAGGCTGCCCAGCCCATGCAACACCTGTGAAATCGTAGCCGTTGCTGGTTAACAAGAATGTTAATCCTTTCGACCCCCTGTTTTGTCTTGTCCCAAACAGACAAGCGAAGTTCAAAGCTCTGAAAAACTCCTACTAATGGATTCTGTACCACAGTCAGTCAGTGGACAAATGATGATGGAGTGGTTAAAGAGCTGGATCAGTCCTCACGCTGATAATATTCCATTTTTTAATGTTGGGGGGCTGGAAGGGCACATCGGACCGCACGCATATCAAATTCCTCTATGTTTACATTAGCTGTTCTCCAAAGCCATTACACTGGCCCTTCACACCTGCCCTGACACGTCTAATGCTGGTGCAGCCGTGATATATGAACACAGAACAGAAACTTCATTGTGCTCTCAGTCTATCTCCCCGGCGGCTATGTTGTCAGGCCCTGGGAGAAAAGGATGAATTATGGGTCCGAGGGATTTGTCTCAGCATGGAGAAAGATGGATAGAGGGAGAGAGAGCAATAGAGAGAAATATCCCACTTCACTAAAGAGCGATGAAGGGGAAACAGTGAGCCAAGTTTCCTGTGTCTTGCCCCTCTGGCTGTGGCCGAGGTTGTCATCGTTCCAGGCATTCTCGGGTCCTGATCACTTTGGCATTTGGAGCGAACGATAATTTCTTTATAATTATCCTCTTCTCTGATCTCTGAGTCACCTGATGCCCTCCATCTTTATAATGATACCAGTTTCAAAAATAGTTTATGGTGTAGTATGGTTAATCCTAGAATGCATGACCCCAAAAAAACTACATGAATGCATAAAGGGGGTTTAAGCAACCCCTGATGGATTCAATGATTTTCAATGAGCATTATGTCTTTTAATCTTTATCTGGTCAGTGTAATCCAGGCATTCTCGGGTCCTGATCACTTTGGCATTTGGAGCGAACGATAATTTCTTTATAATTATCCTCTTCTCTGATCTCTGAGTCACCTGATGCCCTCCATCTTTATAATGATACCAGTTACAAAAAGAGTTTATGGTGTAGTATGGTTAATCCTAGAATGCATGACCCCAAAAAAACTACATGAATGCATAAAGGGGGTTTAAGCAACCCCTGATGGATTCAATGATGTTCAATGAGCATTATGTCTGGTCAGTGTAATTAAATCATTTGATTATACAAATCTTAAATAAATATTTCAATAATGTTAATTTCTTCACTTTCGATGCACATATAACTATATTTATAAACACTTCGATATTTGACCACTATTTACAATGACACTAATAATTCTTCATTTCTGATTCTGATGAATTTCTAATGCAAAATCAATCAGTAATTACTGATATTTTGAATAAAATAACGAGATTCAAACCTGTACATATTCAATTGCGTTTGCTCCCATTTTTTTTTACCACAGTGCTTCGTACACAACACAAACTTTTAATCCAAAAGTGCACACATTTAGAGAAATATGTTTTTACACGTTTACCTCATATTTCTTTAAATAAAATAGAACCATAATTTCTTGATAACTCGCAGAAAGACGATTCTCTGCTGATCCATCAGTCAATATTGCGTGATAATAATTCCCACCGTACGGTGTCTGTAAACTTCTGCCTTCTGTTTCATAATACATTTATGCGTCAGTTTATTACATATTTCTGCATTAGGTGACAACAATAGAGTGAGTTTTGAGCAGAATCATTATATTAATCTCATACTGGCACTCTGAAATATGAATGGTGCCTGCTGACTTTCTGAAAAGCTTGGATTGAGACACGTGAAACAGGATGAATCCCAGAGAGTCTCTAAGCAAGAGCGCTAACAGTTAAAGTCCATTTCTAATTTTATTGCTGTTTGTATTGTCATTTTTCAGCGTTTTACTTGCCAATGTTTTAAAAATTATATTTTACCAAATATTTTTGGTATTTTTTATGCTCTGTTGGTGGGATAAAAATAATTCAGCAGAGGCAGGGATACATGGACGAGAAGGGGGGAAATCGCACCCTGTATATATATATATATATAGAAACAAACAATTTTAGTAGTCTATGGAGTGTCAAGGAATTAAATATATTGGTAAAACTGATTACCAAAAAAAACCCACCCCACAATGAGATTGTGGGGCTTGCAAGTAGATCTGGCTGAGGAGCGAGAGATGGGTCCATCCCTCACTCTCACTCCAGATCGGGATGTCCTCTTGCCTGACTCTGAAGTGTGCCCTGGTCTCTCCCCTTCTTTGAGAACCTTCATGATGAAATATCTCATTATACATAAACCTTATACATTGCGTGTCTTTGCACCTTCGACAGTGACACATTTGACTATCGTGGGTGCGAAGGCATGACAATGCCTCAGGTTGAAGAGACACTCGCGGGCTATTTCTCCACTGGTTCTGCAACATCGAGTCATAGATTTGTCTCTCTGCACGACTAAGCAGACGGCCTGTGCTATCAGCCATGCAGTGGGTGCTTTGGTTGCCATGCAAAGACATCTATGGCTTAATCTGACAGGCTTCAAAGACAGAGACAGGGTGTTTCTGTTAGATTCCCCCCTCTTACCTTCCGGGTTGTTTGACAACTCGGTCAACACAGTAGTCAGCAGATTCCGGGAGGTGAAGATACACAAAGAATATTTTGTACAGTTTCTTCCCTGCCGCACTAAAGGGGAGGGGCTTTTGGCCACCAAGCCCCACCTAGTCCTTCTCAAAGAACAGAGGCCCAAAAAGAGAGTGTGGTGAGTTGTGCTTCCCCTCGCAAAGACTGGGGACTGGCTTGTCATGCTCAACAGCCTCAAAAAAGACCTGATATCAGGACTATCATCTCAAAGAAGAAGAAGTCCTGATGGCTTTGCACCCAGGTCTTCAGGGCTGGCCTACCTCGGGACGGGGGGCATAAAATTACATCTTTCCAACTTTCCGGCACCCTCACGAAACCACTGTAACATCCCAGCCACATCTGGTGATTCGGGGGGGGCAGCGGTTTCCAGCAAAATGTTAAATGTTCTGTCGCTTCCTGCTATCTCCCAGGACACAGAACATTTAACATCCCCCTAACAGGAAGTATCGAAATTGATACCCCTTTCAGAGGCCTTGGCAGCGTGGAAGCTACTGCAGGGTATCTCTCATTGGGTCCTAAAGACAGTAGAGAAAGTTTACAGAATTCAATTTGTGCACTGCCCTCCGCATTTCAACGGCATGGTCACTACAGTGCAATCCCTGTCCAATGTTCCCCTCCCAGAGTGAGAGTCAGGCTATTACAGTCGGTATTTTCTGGTTCCCAAAATAGATGGGGGGTTGCGTCCCATTTTAGATCTTCAAGGCTTAAACAGTTTCCCTCAGAACGTCTCGGTTACGTATGTAACAGCAGGGTACAGAGGACATGGCGACGGGACGTGGCGTCTCCGTTCCCTCCTTCAGGGAACGAGGGTTACATACGTAACCGAGACGTTCCCATTCAGTCTGTCACTCTCGACGCCACATCGGAGTACCGACGAATAGGAATCCCTACCAAAGCGCCATGGCCTCTGCCCCCATCCAGTGCCCTGTGTGAGCCTCCTAAGCTCTTTTACCTGATGAGACGGGGCTCACACAGAGAAGTCCATCACTGCTGTTCCGCATGACCCGCTCAGTGACTTATTGGATAACACTGGGAAAGCGTGCCCTAGTGGAAGGGAACGCTGCGGAACCCACATCATACCCCGAAGGAGATATGTGGAGTACAATGCTGAGCCGTAGCCCGCAACTGAGAGGGGGCTCCAGCCCCACCAAGGGGAGGGCTCTCCCAAGGGAAAGACACAGGCTTCCATAGGAGCGACCGTGGAAAATATATGGGATCCCCGCAGGGTCACTCATATAACCCCAGCCCAGTACCGGTTCTCAAGGATTCAGTGGCAAGGGGCCTGATGCCAGACGCTCCGCCACGTCCGGCACCGAGGGTGATGGAGGACTCAACAGAGTTTGCTTCTGGAGAAAATAAGCGCCGTGGCGCAGCAAGCCGACAAGAGCCAGGGCCTCTCAGTGCTTCTACCTGTTTGAGGCGAGAACACAGGAGGACACTGGCTCTACACGTAGACTATAGAATCTAGCGAACGTGTTGGGTGTCGCCCAGCCCGCAGCTCTAAGATGTCTGACAGCGAGGCGCCACGTGCCAGCGCCCAGGAGGATGCAACACTTCTAGTAAAGTGTGCTCGCACCCTGAGTGGACAGGGCACACCTTGTGCTTGGTAAGCCAAGGTGATGGCATCCACTATCCAGTGGGCCATCCTCTGCTTGGAGACAGCCTTCCCTTCTGCTGGCCTCCGTGACAGACAAGAGCTGAACTGAGGTCCTGAAGCTTTGCGTTCTATCCATGTAGATCCGCAGAGCACGGACGGGACAGAGCAAAGCTAGGGCTGGGTCTGCCTCCTCCAGGGGCAGCGCTTGCAGGTTCACCACCTGGTCCCTGAAGGGAGTGGTAGGAACCTTGGGCACATAGCCAGGCCGGGGTCTCAGTACCACGTGGGTGTCACCCGGCCCGAACTCTAGGCACAATTTGTCGACCGAAAATGCCTGCAGGTCCCCTACCCTCTTGATGGAGGCCAATGCAGCCAACAGCAAAGTCTTCATAGACAGAATCTTTAGCTCTGCTGACTGTAAAGGCTCAAATGGGGCATTCTGAAGTGCTCGGAGCACCAGAGCAAGATCTCAAGAGGGTATGGAGGGGGGGTCGAGGAGGATTTAACCGTCTCGCCCCCCCAAGGAACCTGACAATCAGGTCGTGCTTCTCCACCGACTTACCTTCTACAAGATGGCGTATATCGCAGCAACATAAACTTTGAGGGTGGAGAGCGACAGCCTACGCTCCAACCCATGTTGCAGGAAGGAAAGCACAGACGCGATCGAACATCTTCGGGGGTCTTCTTGGCGAGAAGAACACCACTCGACTAACAGGTTCCACTTCAAGCATAAGCGTCTTGTAGACGGCGCCTGTGCCGAAGTGATGGTGTTAACTACCTCTTGGGGTAAGTCACCTAGAACCTCCGCGTCCCGTCCAGGGGCCAGACATGAAGCTTCCACAGGTCTGGACGCGGGTGCCACAGGGTGCCCCGTCTCTGAGTCAGAAGGTCCTTCCTCAGAGGAACCGGCCAGGGAGGGGCCGTCGTGAGGAGTATGAGTTCTGGGAACCAAGTCCGGTTGGGCCAATACGGCGCCACCAACAGGACCTGCTCCTCGTCCTCCCTGACCTTGCACAGAGTCTGTGCAAGTAGGCTCACTGGGGGAAACGCATATTTGCGCAGCCCCTGGGGCCAGCTGTGTGCAAGTTCATCCGTGCCGAGTGTACCCTCGGTCAGCGAATAGCACCACTGGCAGTGGGACGTTTCTGGGGAGGCAAACAGGTCGACCTGTGCCACCCCGAACTGTCTCCAAATCAGCTGAACCACCTGGGGGTGGAGTCGCCATTCCGCTGGGAGCGCAGCTCGTGAAAGCTCGTCGGCCACACGGTTGCTCACACCAGGGACATGAATGGCCCGAAGCGACCTCAGACACTTCTAACTACAGAGGAGGAGATGGCAGGCGAGTTGCGACATGCGACGGGAGCGCAGACCACCCTGTCGGTTGATATACGCAACGGTCGCAGTGTTGTCCGTGCGGACCAGTACATCTTTGCCCCGTAACAGCCTTTTGAGGCGGCTCAGAGCAAGATACACTGCTAGCAACTCGAGGCAGTTGATGTGCCAATGCAGGTGCGGGCCCGTCCAAACCCCTGACACTGCATGCCCGTTGTACGTGGCTCCCCAGCCCATGGCAGAGGCAACCGTGAAGACCCCCGACTCAGAACTACCCTCATGCATTAAAGTGCAGGGCGGAGGTGGTCTGCGCACAGCCACCCCACCGTTGAGGGTAGTGAGAGAGGAAAACTTATGCAGTTTTGGCCCCCCTGGCGTTCCATATCTATGGCGCCAAAGTAGTTCCATACTGCCAAGTTTTCCATGCACATCCGGGAAAGATCCCGGGAAAGCATGGCTATTAACTCTGAATCTGATTCAGCAAAGCACACACCATTACAGTGGGCTCAGCATCATCCTCATTCCCAGAGCACAATAGCCCTCTCTCCGATACAGCGATTGACATCTGATCCTCAGCTGGAGCCCCGAATGAAATGCTAGGTTCCTCCATAAGAAGGACCAGCAGTTCCATCCAGAAGCTGCACAGCTTGCAGTGCGCTAGAGGGGGAGGGGCCCTAGGGGGTTGGTTCCCCGAAGGAGAAGCCCTCCACTCCTCAGGTCACCCCAGCGATTTCACTGAAGTAGACCTCTCCTGTTGGCCACCAGGGAGGGCGCTACAACGGGAAATAGGCAAGGGGACAGCGCACCTAGAGTGGCGAGTGAGCGCTGGGTTGCCGTGACAACCCGCGCTGCAGCCCGGCACTCGACGGCACACGACACGTAGAGAAGCGTGAGGTCCCACCGGGTTTCCCCGGCGGGCAGCTCTCGCTGATCTCCGCGGTCTCCCAGAGTGTCGAGCAGACCCGCGGCTGTGCTTTTACACACGAGCGGCGGCTGGCCAACAACAAAGGGGACTCAAGCTTCCCGGAGAAAGAAGAGTCGCGACCGGCATGCCGACGTGGTCATGTTCTCATTAGAAAACGTGAACCACCCACGAACACCATCTCAACATGCATACGCCCAGACATGTGAAACAGTGCTCGTGGCCGTCAGTGAGGACAGGAAACAACCGCAACCAGAAACACACAGGTAGAATGTCATCTTTAAAAAGACGCAAGGTCTATCTGTGTAGCTCTTCTAGGGAAACTGCACTCCGCGGTGCTGAAGCACACAGGGGGATAGTCGCGGCGACACAGACAGGGAAAAAGTGCAGCCTGTCATGCGCGCTCTCTCTCTCATAGAAGGCGATCTCTTACCAGCCCTGAAAACGGCTTTTCAGCGCTCTTTACAGCGCAACGAACCAGCTGTGAGAACAGCCTTTTGTTTTTGCTCAATAAAACAAAATAGAAAAAGAGAGAAAATCGACCCCGCTGCAGTGCCGTCACTCCAACACCAAACGAGGAGAGGTCCCTCTGAAGAGCTTGACTCGTTAAAATATTAACACATGCTTTGTAGAGAGTGATTTCAGGACAAACCATCCACCACTCGGCTCCGAAGCAAAAAGCTAATTTGATGCAAGCATCTGTGCCTCATTTATACCCACACTGAGTGGCATGAGCAGCTGGTGCAATCATTGCATGCCAATGTGCATTGGCTCGTTTAGTTACACTCGAAGTAGATTGGCTCTCGCTAGCGAGATTCCTATTCGTCGGTACTCCGACGTGGTGTCGAGAGTGACCGACTGAATGGGAACGCTCAAGTTCAAGATGCCAACTATCAAGATGATTGTGTCGCAAATTCAACATCAAGATTGGTTCATCACAATCAATCTCAAGGATGCATACTTTCATATAGAAATCCTGCCACAGCACAGGACATTTCTGAGGTTTGCTTTCAGGGTGAAGCTTACCAATATCGGGTTCTTCCGTTCGGCTTAGCCTTATCACCCCACACATACAAAAAATGCATGGATGCTGCGACTCCAGGGCATCCACATTTTGAACTACATAGACAAATGGCTGACTGGCCCAGTCTCAAGAGCTTGCACTTTGACATCGTAATGTTGTCCTAGCTCATCTTGTCTCTCTGGGGTTGAGACTTAATGCCAAGAAAAGCTTTCTCTCTCCTGCCCAGAGGACAACGTGCTTAGGGGTTGTATGGGACTCAGTCACCAAGCATGCACGACTGTCTCTCGCTCGTGTTGAGACCATTTTAAACACCCTGAGCAACATCAGGCTATGTCAGGACATAACTGTTCATGAGTTTCTAATTCTAATTCTCATGACAGATGTGTACACGGTGCACATAAGGCCATTTCAGGTGTGGTTCAAAGCCAGGGGATTTCATTCAAGGATCAATCCCCAAAGGCAAATAAAGGTTACGCGCCACAGGCTACGTACCCTTTCTATGTGGCTCAGATCCCTGTCCCTCTCCTTGGATCTCACGCTTGTTGTCAAGACACTAATAACAGACACCTCCCGTTTGGGCTGGGGAGCGGTTTTAGATGGCCGTCCAGCCCAAGGTATCTGGACAGGCCAGAATTTCGATTGGCACATCAATTGCCTCGAATTAATGGCTGTATTTCTGGCCCTGAAGTACTTCCTACAGCAGTTGAGGGGCTACCATGACCTAGTGCGGGTGGACAGCACTTCTTTAGTCTCCTAAATAAATCGACAGTGTAGCCTGCATTTGCGCCGTCTGAACAGGCTAACGCAGCAGGTTCCTGCTTTAGGCTCAGGACAAGTTCCTGTCCCTCAGGCTGAGTTACATTCCTGGATATCTGAATGTGGGTGCATATTTACTGTCCAGACAGACTGTGCCGAATGAGGAATGGAAACTCCACCTCAACGTAATCAAACAAATCTGGGAAAGATTCTACGAAGCAGAGGTGGACCACTTTGCCTCTCAGCGCAATGTCCCCTCTATGTCTCTCCGAGTCACCCAGCCCTGCTGGGTCTAGATGCAATGGCGCATACATGGCCCTGAATGCACCTGTATGCATTTCCTCCAATCGCTCTTCTCCTGGGAGTTCTGGCCAAATTTCCTGCCGAACAGAGTTTGGTCCTCTGAGATAATATCCCTCCTTGATGGCTCGACCTTGGCGATACCGAAGAGGAGGGACCTTCTGTCTCAAGCACAGTGGATGATATTTCATCCCTTGCCCGAGTTGTGAAACCTTCACGTTTGGCCCCTGAAGGGTACCAACTGAGTGACACCAGGCTTTCAGCTGATGTCATTCTCAGTGCTAGAGCTCCCTTAATGAGAAGAATCTATGCCACTAAATGGGGAGACTGCTGAAAAGATGGTGTCTTTTGGCCTGAAAAGATGGTGTACTGCTCGCCATACAGACCCAGTCCACTGCCAGATTGTTTCAGTGCTGGAGTTTTTGTAGGAAAAGTTATCAGCAGGCACATGCCCCGCCACTCTAAGAGTTTTTTGTAGCCGCAATATAGGCCTTCCATCATGATTGATGGGCACCATTCGGGAGGCTCCCTCTGATCGCTTGCTTCTCTGTTGGGCCAGGTGACTGAGGCCTCCTGTTAGAGCAAAGATCCCCTTGTAGAACTTAGCCATAGTCCTCGAGGGGCTGGTTGAGACCCCCTTCGAACCTCTTGATTCAGCACCTGACAAGCTTCTGACCCTAAAATGTTTTTTCTCATGGCTATTACATCACTAAAAAGAATTAGGGATTTGCAGGCTCTGTCGACCTCGTCATCCTGCTTA
Organism: Rhinogobio ventralis; assembly: GCA_039654625.1. Lineage (NCBI taxonomy): Eukaryota > Metazoa > Chordata > Actinopteri > Cypriniformes > Gobionidae > Rhinogobio > Rhinogobio ventralis. Next base: position 13,783,727 of record CM077210.1, on the reverse strand, counting down.
GACTTTGCCCTGAAAGCTATTTTGCATCCTCATCCTGACTACCTGCCTAAGGTTCCATTCTTGACCATACATCCTGTCACTCTTGAAGCCTTCTGCCCTCCGCCGTTCACAGCGCTGGAGCAGAGTACGAGTACGCATTCCACTGATGTCACCGTCAGAGGTTATCTAAGGCCAAGTGCACTGGTGTGTTTGCAATCGCTCACACAAAGGTGTTCCCATAGCACTGAGCAGCGCAGCATCTCATTACCGCTCACTTACCGATAACTCACTGTATTTCTTTGACATGTAAATTTGAGGTTCGAGCTGCAAAAGCTAACTGTTCTGGAACAGGACTTCATAACCCAGTTAAAAAAAAATAAAAAAAATAAAAAATAAAAGTATAGTCTTCAGGAGTAAAAGTTGCTTTAAAAAATGTTAACCCAGTGTGAAAAAAGAAAAATGACAGTTTGAGTAGTTTGTAGAAGTCTATAAAAGATTTGTGGGTTGTGCTACTTGGATGCAGAAACAATGTCTTGTCACATGCTTTTATCCTTGAAGTTGAGTAACTTTGAATTAATTTCTATGGAAACACCACAATATGGCCACAATAATAAGTTAGCGTTTGTCAAACTTAAACAATGAGCCGAGACAAATTTCACAAATGAACGCCTTCAACAAAACCTTGATGTTAAAGTGATGCATCTATAAAAATCAACATGAAATCAAGAGCAAGATGTCTGTGTTTTATTAGCCTGATGCTGTAGAGACTCAGTTTCAACACTAGCTGTAAACAAATACTCACATTTTTTGGTCTGATGATGATCAAATGACATTTAGTTCCAGCCACTGACAGCTCTGACCATCAGCTATAATCATTTTAATTGGCTTAGACCTGCTTTATATCCCACATTCATTGTAATATAAATATTTAGTCTAAATCATGTGAAAATGTATATAGATTATCCCGTTATAATGAGGGAAATGTCCACCGTGGGACCAATTAGCTAAATGTATGTGATGAAATGAGCTTATTAGTGTTACGCTGAAGGCAAGTATAATGACAGGTTTAAGCAAATCCCTCAACATCTCTTTGGATTCCTTAATTTACATAAACTTTGACAGTGAATAAAAGAACACAATACAATGTAGAGTTTTACAAACAGCATAAACTTGAGTCATTAATGTTTCTGGAATAGTTCATCAATTGGCACATCTTATTATAGTCACTCACTATTAGAGTCTCCAAAACTTAAAAACACACACAAAATAAAAGATTCCTAGCACGTGATTTTTGGTGCTGCATTTGGATCCATGTCTAATTCCTGCAGACATCATTTATTTCTCTTATGAATATTTAAAGCAAAAGCAATTGTCTTTTCTCCACATATTTCTCTCTTCAGGTTGAAAAAAAGTGGTGTTCCTCCACTGACACATTAGGACAATTTGTGCTTGTGATGTGTTCTTGCAGTCTGTGCAGCATGGGTTCGCTGAACTTTAGCACATACTCCCTAGATGATGTCTTATAATTATGGGTCTACACTGAATGTACACACTGCTGAACCTGCCAAGCTGATTTATGGTGGATAAACGGCCTTCATATATAGGCCACAGTGTGTTGAGAGTCTCTTTGCACTAGCTGGCCCCACTCAGGAGTCAATTAGAAAGCTATGAGACATGAGTTTAGGGTTTAGAAACAAAGAGTTCAAATATAGCATGGTTTGGGTTATACGATTGTCAGTGAAATTATTGGTGAAGATGTTTGTTGGCACTGTGCTGTTTGATCTTGTCAATGCTATTAAAGGTGATGTGAAACACCATGACAATATTTTAAAATATAATGTTGACAAAACATATTCAGAATAAAAAAAGGTATTTGCAACTTTATTTCTCATAATTGTAACTATGTCTCACAATTGTGACTTTATAACTTTCTATTCTTTCTGTTCTAATTTCTATTCTTTTTTTGGTAAATCTATTTCTCTAATTACAACTTTGTTTCTCAGATTTGCGACATTATATCTCATAATTTTCTAATTTATTTCTTGCAGTCGTTACTGTATTTTTCAACTTCCAGTTGTCATGTTGTAAATAAGACAACATCTGTGTTGCAAACTGCTCCATGTTGCGGTTGCTATTGTTTTTGCCGTATGCCTACCAGCGCAACGTCCTTACCATAGAAACCAATGCAGATATTCCGGAAAACGAAAGATTCCAATCGGATATCCCAAAATAATCGGATTTGGACTGACAGTGTGAATGTAGTCTGTCATCAGAATGATTTGGTTTAATTCCCTTCCAAAATGTGTCTCACGACTTGTGTTCCCAAACACCAGACATTCAAATGCAAGATAACATGACAGCATTTATTGCATTTCGTCTGCGCCCCCCGAGACGCAAGTCATTTATGGTATGGGAAAAAAGAGTCACATTGTTTTCCCCGATTGCAGAAACTTCCATTTTTATTACAGATATTTTGCGCCAATTTGCCAGGAAATGGTGATTTTGTTGTCTTGAACACGAATAAAAACGCTGCTTTATTCACAAATGTTTTATGCAATATTCCAATTTTGCGTATAAGTTAAATTTGCAACTTTGGATGGGAACATAGCTAATGTGACTTAAAATCTGCCAATTGTAATATATATATATATTATTTTTTAATTTTTTTGAGGGGAGAAATCTGTTCATGCTCTAAAGTGAAACACGGAACAGTTTAGCCATGCTGTAATGTTGTCCGTGGGATAGAAAGGATGCTGTTTAAAATCCGGCTCTATCATGGTGTTTGCCCTTTATTAGAAATGCATGGGGGTTCGTTCCTCCATTCCCACTGTGCATTTTATATGCATGGCATACTTGTAAATCTTCCAGTCGTGCACATTTGGACAAACCAATTTAAAGCAGCATTATAAAGATACTAAGCCAGAATTCCCTCAGGGAGGTGGGAGTGTGTTGTGTAATTCTGGGAAGATTTACGAACCTGGCTCCTGATGGAAATTAGGACTTGAAATTGCTTTTAAGACTTGAAAGAGCCATTGTGGATGCAAATCACATGATCTCAGATGGCTGAGACTTTTTATGGGGGTCGGGGGTCTATAGGGTATTGTGAAGAGGAAGATGCGATATGCCAGACCCAACAATGCAGAAGAGCTGAAGGCCACTATCAGAGCAACCTGGGCTCTCATAACACCTGAGCAGTGCCACAGACTGATCGACTCCATGCCACGCCGCATTGCTGCAGTAATTCAGGCAAAAGGAGCCCAAACTAAGTATTGAGTGCTGTACATGCTCATACTTTTCATGTTCATACTTTTCAGTTGGCCAAGATTTCTAAAAATCCTTTCTTTGTATTGGTCTTAAGTAATATTCTAATTTTCTGAGATACTGAATTTGGGATTTTCCTTAGTTGTCAGTTATAATCATCAAAATTAAAAGAAATAAACATTTGAAATATATCAGTCTGTGTGTAATGAATGAATATAATATACAAGTTTCACTTTTTGAATGGAATTAGTGAAATAAATCAACTTTTTGATGATATTTTAAGTATATGACCAGCACCTGTATATACATCAGGCATAACATTATTACCACTGACAGGTGAAGTGAATAACACTTATTATTTCTTCATCACAGCACCTGTTAGTGGGTGGGATATATTAGGCAGCAAGTGAACATTTTGTCCTCAGAGTTGATGTGTTAGAAGCAGAAAAAATGGGCAAGCGTAAGGATTTGAGTGAGTTTGACAAGCACCAAATTGTGATGGCTAGACGACTGGGTCAGAGCATCTCCAAAACTGCAACTCTTGTGGGGTGTTCCCGGTCTGCAGTGGTCAGTATCTATCAAAAGTGGTCCAAGGAAGGAACAGTGGTGAACCGGTGACAGGGTCATGGGCGGCCAAGGCTCATTGATGCACATGGGGAGCGAAGGCTGGCCCGTGTGGTCCGATCAAACAGATGAGCTACTATATTGCTCAAGAAGTTAATGCTGGTTCTGATAGAAAGGTGTCAGAATACACAGTGCATCGCAGTCAGGGGGCCCATGCTGACCCGTGTCCACCGCCGAAAGCGCCAACAATGGGCACGTGAGCATCAGAACTTGACCATGGAGCAATGGAAGAAGGTGGCCTGGTCTGATAAATCACGTTTTTTTTTTATATCACGTGGATGGCCGGGTGCGTGGCTTACCTGGGGAACACATGGCACCAGGATGCACTAGTGTGATGCCTTGGCCAATGTTCTTCTGGGAAACCTTGGGTCCTGCCATCCATGTCGATGTTACTTTGTTACCTAACTAAGCATTGTTGCAGACCATGTACACCCTTTCATGGAAACAGTATTCCCTGGTGGCTGTAGCCTCTTTCAGCAGGATAATGTGCCCTGCCACGAAGCAAAAATGGTTCGGGAATGGTTTGAGGAGCACAACAACGAGTTTGAGGTGTTGACTTGGCCTCCAAATTCCCCAGATCTCAATCCAATCGAGCATCTGTAGGATGCTGAACAAACAAGTCCGATCCATGGAGGCCCCACCTCGCAACTTACAGGACTTAAAGGATCTGCTGCTAACATCTTGGTGCCAGATACCACAGCACACCTTCAGGGGTCTAGTGGAGTCCATGCCTTGACGGGTCAGGGCTGTTTTGGCAGCAAAAGGGGGACCAACACAATATGGTCATAAAGTTATGCCTGATCGGTGTATATTGTCACTTTGGATTTCTGTCTGTTTCATTATCATGGAATTTTAGTTTTGCTTTCACTAGTCATGTGTTTCTTTGTTTCCCGCCACTCATTAGTTTCTAAGGATTGTTCTCACAGTTGCTTGTCATTTAAGTTCGATTCTCTGTGTATTTAAGTCCCTCCTTGTTCTCTCTTTGTTTTCGGTTGTTGCACGTATTAGTGTTGAACTATTGCGTTGCCTTCGTCTATGTGGACTACCTGTGTTTGTTTAATTCATTAAATACGTTTGTTTTGGATATTCATCTTTGAGCCTGCCAAGGTGTAACAATTATATATATATCCTGTATATATAGTAGTTTGGCATAATCTTTTATGAAAAGTAGGGAAGTTTTGTTTGTTTGTTTTATATATATTTACTGATATTTATGAATTAATGAGTCATGTAAGAAAATATTTTATTACTTGGCTATTTTGGCTAAATTGTATAAAAAAAATAAAACCATATTAAACCATCATGAATACAAATAGTAAAACCTTACACATGAGCTCACACATGTTTTAAGCTAGATTTGTAAGTCCCCCACCCCCACCCCCTTTATTTATCTTGGAAGCTTTTATTTGTTTATTTGCTTTATTTATATGTTTTTAACTGAGAAAATAAAAGAATAATCTAAATTTACTTCACATATAACAGTGTTAACTATGAGACAACTACAGTAGTTCCAGACTTATCCGCTGAAGATTATATTGAAACGTAATAATAACAGTGAAACAGACAAACAAACAGATAAAAACAGCAATAAGCTATTCCTTCAATTGTAAAATCATGGAATATGTTGTATATTAACTTAAAACCGACATACCTCACTATAAAGGGATTCCTGCAGTGAAGGCTGCACTAAAGGAATGGCACTAGTGAAAAGTAAATGAAATGCAGGGCACAGGCAATAAAATTTGCACATTCTTGTCAGGGCAGGTTGATGGATGTAGCGGAACTGCATTTATTGACACAACACCTTCATGTTTCATAAGGCCATCAGTCATACAGTCACACCGGTGCTCCAAGACCTGTGTCGGGGCAGAGAGTTGTGGTAAAGTAAGGCTTTTCCCTGACTGCCTACTATTTGTTAATGTACTTTTACTTCCCTTTATTTCATCATGTAAAGATTTCTTTGTGGTCATTTGATTACATAATCTTAAGAGGGTAAAGAAGAGGACACTTGAATGAAAGTCATTTACAACATTGAGATGGGAGTCACAGTCATTGTGATTAGACATTGATTAAACCGTGATGAGACTTTGTTGTAAGTGCGCACACACATATATCCTTCTCTGTGCTTTTGTTAGAGTGTGTTAGGAGTTATAATGTCAGAAATGCAAGATATAAACTCGCAATTGCAAGAAATAAAAACATAATTGCAAGTAAACCCCCCCCCCCATAAACTGTAAAACTCAATTCTGCCTTTTTTTCTTACAATTGCGAGTTTATATTTTGCAATTCTGACTTCTTTTCTCAGACTGTTTTTCTCTGAATTACTAGTCTATATCTGATACTATATAACTCACAATAGTGACTTTATATCACAGAATTTAGAGGGGGAAAAAAGTCAGAATTGCGCATATACACTCACCTAAAGTATTATTAGGAACACCATACTAATACTGTGTTTGACCCCCTTTCGCCTTCAGAACTGCCTTAATTCTACGTGGCATTGATTCAACAAGGTGCTGAAAGCATTCTTTAGAAATGTTGGCCCATATTGATAGGATAGCATCTTGCAGTTGATGGAGATTTGTGGGATGCACATCCAGGGCGTGAAGCTCCCGTTCCACCACATCCCAAAGATGCTCTATTGGGTTGAGATCTGGTGACTGTGGGGGCCATTTTAGTACAGTGAACTCATTGTCATGTTCAAGAAACCAATTTGAAATGATTGGAGCTTTGTGACATGGTGCATTATCCTGCTGGAAGTAGCCATCAGAGGATGGGTACATGGTGGTCATAAAGGGATGGACATGGTCAGAAACAATGCTCAGGTAGGCCGTGGCATTTAAACGATGCCCAATTGGCACTAAGGGGCCTAAAGTGTGCCAAGAAAACATCCCCCACACCATTACACCACCACCACCAGCCTGCACAGTGGTAACAAGGCATGATGGATCCATGTTCTCATTCTGTTTATGCCAAATTCTGACTCTACCATCTGAATGTCTCAACAGAAATCGAGACTCATCAGACCAGGCAACATTTTTCCAGTCTTCAACTGTCCAATTTTGGTGAGCTCGTGCAAATTGTAGCCTCTTTTTCCTATTTGTAGTGGAGATGAGTGGTACCCGGTGGGGTCTTCTGCTGTTGTAGCCCATCCGCCTCAAGGTTGTGCGTGTTGTGGCTTCACAAATGCTTTGCTGCATACCTCGGTTGTAACGAGTGGTTATTTCAGTCAAAGTTGCTCTTCTATCAGCTTGAATCAGTCGGCCCATTCTCCTCTGACCTCTAGCATCAACAAGGCATTTTCGCCCACAGGACTGCCGCATACTGGATGTTTTTCCCTTTTCACACCATTCTTTGTAAACTCTAGAAATGGTTGTGCGTGAAAATCCCAGTAACTGAGCAGATTGTGAAATACTCAGACTGGCCCGTCTGGCACCAACAACCATGCCACGCTCAAAATTGCTTAAATCACCTTTCTTTCCCATTCTGACATTCAGTTTGGAGTTCAGGAGATTGTCTTGACCAGGACCACACCCCTAAATGCATTGAAGCAACTGCCATGTGATTGGTTGATTAGATAATTGCATTAATGAGAAATTGAACAGGTGTTCCTAATAATCCTTTAGGTGAGTGTATCTTTAAGGTAAGAATTCAGAGATAAAAAGTCGCAATTACTCTTTTTATTTTTTTATTTAGTGGCGGAAACGGGCTTCCATACTTCCATAATATTCAATACAATTAAGCACACTTCTTTTTCACAAGGGTATCTTCTACAATAACAATAAAACCATCAATAAACTGTAGAAACCAACTTATTTAACCGAGTTGAAAACTTAGAGATGAACAACAACATTTAACTAAATATTATATTGTTTTATAGAAATGGCTATTTGTAAAATGGCTGTTTTGTAAACCACTATACCAGTAAGAAAAATGCCACATAGGCATCGGAAAAATAATCGGTTAATTTTTAAAGATGGCTGCCATGTGAATTATATGCCTTGAATGGGACTTTGGTTTAACTACAAAAGACTAGAGGGCAAACAAGACTAATTAAAGATAAAAACCTGGAAAGCCATGAACAAAACAGACACAGAAAGCACAAACGATAAAACCATAAAATAAAATACAAATCACTACTGTCACACTACTTAAAAAGGACTAGCATGACTAGTCCTCAAAATTGTCTTTGAGAAACTTGGATTATAGTGTGATTATAGGAACTATTTTAAGTGTATAGAAGCATTGAGTCATTGTGAACAATTTGTGAAGCATTGCTTCTTACGTGAGTCTGATTGTACTGTTCAGGGCCCTAGATTCCCTTAAACTCTGTTTCTGCCCAATCCACTCAATGAGCTGCATGAGAAGTCAAGGAAATAGCGTCACTGATGAATCAAGGCAGTTTGAGAGAGAGCGTTAAACTCTCCATTGAATTAAAACAATTGCTAGTCACAATAGCCTCTCTTGAGGGGTAGTTATAGTTCTTGTCTGGGCGCCAAGTAACTTTATGTAAAGTCTTTGTTTATATATTACATTTTATTTTAGAACATCTAATTAAAAAGGCAGATTACTGCGCACTGATTGGCTGGGATGATTCCCGTACTTGTCTTGCAGAGAGTATTTACTGCCTCCACAGGAGGCTTGAGTGTCCTTGGCAGGTGATTGTGCTATTCCTGGGAGAAATATAGGACTTCGAGGCAGCGAATGCTACTCTCTGTGTACCCGTGAGACAGAAGACATGTCCAAAACCCGTTCATTAGTCATTATGTAGGGGTGTGGAGACACGGAAGATAATGTTTGGGTGAAGATACTGGTGTCTCTCAGTGATGAGGGTTTAACCAACACTTATTGAGGTCCAGGAGGTCACGCAGACATAAGAGCAGATACTTTGTCTTTAAAACCCTTGGGAGCAAAGATTGACTAGAATAAACGCTCCAATGATGGATGCTATGTTGTGGAGAGCTTCTGCAGGTAAGCTTTTCTTTCTCAGCCTGCTGTAGGCAGGCTCAGAAACAGTTCAGATGTGTCCAGATTTCTAAAGCAAGCTGAGATAGGGCCTCTCATGACTGCATAAAAGTGTCCAAGACCACGCGCCTGTGAAGGGGAAAGATCTGAGATTAATGCTCGTGGATAGGCCGGAAGGGCCGCGCGCATTAATATTTAATTTCTGCTCTGTTATTTTCTCAACAGAGGTGGAAGTGCTAACCTGCAGAATTATTGGGAAAGTACTGGAATGAAACAGACTTTGAAAGAGTAATAAACAGGGCTGGAGAGTCCAGAGAGGATGAAACTGCTCAGCAATGGTCCAGTTAATCTTCGGAGGAATGCCTGTTTATATAGACCTGTCAGGATTTCTGTCTCTCTGGAATTTTGTGTGAAATGTACAGAAGGTGAGTTGAGATTACAGTTCTCAGTGCTAGTGAATGCTAATCTCGTTTATCTATGTTGACTTTTCTTCAAGACAAACAAAAACAGTGGTAAAAACAGTAGTAGTTATCTAATCATGAGTAACATAACCTCATTATTATTTATTACTATTCATTTGGTTTATTCTAGTTCACCTTTCCAAATGATTAAATTGTATAGTCATCCACATCAACAGTAAGACATTATACAAGTGGAAGTATAGGAATTACAGTAAAGATAAAGGTTAAACAAATCAAAGCTATAAAGCTATATCAAAGCCTGGTATTTGTGATTGAATGCTTTTAATGTGTTATTCAAACACATTGGTTCTCCCCTTGTGAAAAAGAAGTACACTTCTTACAGAAATCAAGCGTAGCGTTAGTTCTGGCAGGTCACGTTAGTCAAGCTTGTATCAGCTGACTGTCAGCTGATCACATCTACCTATTGGAATACGATGTATATCACAGTGTGAGGGACCGAGAAGTCAGGAACAAGGAACACAAGCTTTTCACTGAATGAAAAACAGGTTTTTATTTGAACCCCAAAAATACTTTACAAACTCATACATTTCTTATAACACAAAAACCCAAAACCACACAGAAAATAAGGTCAACACTATTCAGACAGAAAACAAACCACCAAACTACAACTGACCTACTCAAATGAACAAAAGCAACAGCTTATAAAGGAAAAGATGGGCCCATTACAAATTGAGAGGGAAAACAATGAAACTTTACATTCAGCATAACAAATCAAGTAAATCAAAATTTAACCAAACAAAGAGATATATTAAATCAAGATACATAAAAGCAAAATGTAATTAAATACCATAAATGTATAACTAAATAAATCAATTAATAAAGACATCAACTTTTCCTCCTCCCCCGGGCAACCTCAGCAAATGGTATGTCAGGGCGGAACCAATAACGCTTAAATTCTTTGTTCCTGTCCAGACTCTAATTTCTGGTCGTACAATTGGGGCTTTAAGCTTTCTCCAAGTAAATCTTGTCATGTTATTTACCAGGAAGAAAGGGATAGACAAACAGAACTTGAAATTATATGGTCACAATTTGGAAACTGTAGATCATTTTAAATATCTAGGTATATGGTTAGATCAAAAGGGTACATGGAAAATAAATCAACTAGGACGAGAGAAGTTTTAAATATTCCCTTTGGTAAAGGAGAAGCTAAGGCAATGATCAAAAAAGAAATGATGAAGAAATGGCAGGACAGGTGGAATATGGATAATAATGGAAGGAAATATTACAGTATACAGAAATATATCAATGCACAGGGTGTAATTAGAAGGAACAGAAGGGAGGAGTTAGTTTTAACCAGACTGAGGTTTGACCACACAGGGTTAAATAAAACATTGTTTTTGTTAGGTAAAAGTCAATCAAATGAATGTTTGGAATGTAAAATCACAGAATGTGCGGAACACATACTGTTACATTGTAGGAAATATAGGGAACAAAAGATAAGTCAGGCAGGAAGAACATGGAACCTTGAGGGTATATTGGGAACAACAGGAGAAGGAGTAGAGGACACACAGAAAGTTGTTGTGGAATACCTAAAAGATATAGGGGTGTATTATAGGATATAGTGTTTTTTTATTTATTTATTTTTAATCATTTTTTTTTATATTATTATGTAAAGTACTTTCAGTGAACCTTAATCCATGCTGCATACTCTGGTACAGTAGGTGGCGGTATGCACATGATAAGTCATGGTTGCAATCCGCCATAAAATTAAAAGAAGAAGAAGAAGACTCTAATTTCCGTCACACCAGGTTGTGGCTGCAGCGGCGGACCATGTCTGAAGATCATCGCCACACATCACGGGTAAACTTAAACTCAAAATAGAAACAAATGTAAGTAACAGATACAAAGTAACTAATTTGTGTGCAATTTAAATCAGTAACAATGTATATAAATATGTGTTGTAAATGGAAACAAATGCAAACCTAACAATAAATAAGTAAGGGATAATGTACATCCAGCCGGTTGTTATTGCAGAAGCGGAGGGGTCTTGCGTCACTCTGAAGGGGCTGTTATTCTGCGATAACAACCGGCTGGATGTACATTATCCCGCTTATTACATGGCTACTTGTCTCAAGTAAATTAGACATGAAATATTGTCTTGAGATTAAATATTTTATTAGCTCTTACGCAAAGCTTCCGCGAAGAAAAAAAGTTCCAAACTGCTTTAAGCCTTTATCTATTGCTGAAAAGATTAGTTTTTACCATATATGTTGAAATGAATGCTGAAAGGAATAGTTCACCCAAAAATGAAAATAAGCCCATGATTTACTCACCATCAAGTCATCCTAGGTGTATATGACATGAGTTATATTAAAAAAGTCCTGGATAATCCAATCTCTATAATAATAGTTTTTGAAGTCCATAAAAAATGCACCTTTACATCATATAACGTGCTCCACATGGCTCTGGGGGTTAATAAAGGCCTTCTAAAGCGAAGTGATGCATTTGTGTAAGAAAAATATCAATTTTTAAAACTTTATAAAGTAAAGTTCCAGTCGATCGCCTTCCGTGGAAAAGGTATTGAAAGTGCATCTCGCAATTAAAAATGCGTCTGACGACCAGCATTTGAGCTGCAGAGGCACTTTCAACACTTTTCCCACAAATTGAATACAGAAGGCGATCGGCCGAAACTTTACTTTATAAAGTTTTAAATATGGATATTTTTCTTACACAAACGCATCGATTCGCTTCAGAAAGCCTTTATTAATCCGCCAGAGCCGTGTGGAGCACGTTATTTGACGGACAGATGCATTTTTATGGACACACATCGTTTTCAGACCAGCACGCCCATGGACACACAAATGGGCGCACAAATGGGCGCAAATGCATTTGCTATTTAAAGAACGTGGCGCTAGACGTGAAAATGATAACTATGTCGGGCTGAAACTAGCAAAGAACACTTGTGTCGTTGCATTGCGCCGGGTGAATGATAGGGCCCAAAGACCTCCAAGATGACTAATACATTAACGTCCGTCTACATGCTAAAACTATTTAGAAAGTTGTCATAATTAAAATTTTAAATATTCTTTACAGATTAAAAATTGTATAAAAAGATTGTATAAAGATAATTAAAAATTTGCTTCAAATGCTAAAATAAACATGCATAAATTTATTAATTAATTAATATATTAAAGACACCTTTTAAAAGTAAGCAAAAGACAGGGTTATGTGGTGTCCTTCAAAAGTTGACCTTTCTGTTCTCCCTGCTTTAGTATGATTTCAACCGAGCAGGACAAACACACCAAGAAGCCCTGCTGTCATCACTCAGTCATTCAGGTTAAGCATTTTAACATAACATCACAGCACTGAAATAGGAAAATAATGAGAGGCACATCCATCAGCCTAATGCTTTGTTGATTCTGGATCCATTGGGACAGTCAGACACTTTCATCACTCAGATAGAAAACATATCTTCAGGAATGGATCAAACAGAGAGAGGAATAGATCATAGAATCTTTTTTTCATTTATTTCATGAAAGAAGGCGAAAAAGGAACAAAAGAATAATGGAAGAAAGTAGATGTTTGAGAGAGTGCAAAAAAGGGTTATTGGGAGAGAAATAGGGAAAATAACTTTGCCAGGTCCCTCCGTCAGGGTTCATAAAACAGTGGGAAATGTCCCTCTCAGGAGACATGCAGACCTGAGAAGTCTCCATCTCAGCATTTTTTTCTCCTTTTTTTTACCACAGATATTTTCAGCCCATTTCTTCAGGAATCATCGACATCATTCCTGTAGTATTGCCTAAAGAAATTGTTCATCCAAAAATGAAAAGTTTATCACTTACTCACCCTTATATAACTCAAACCCACGTTTTTACTTCTGTAGTGGACAAAAGGAGAATTGTACTGGTCAAGTTTCAAGCAAGTGTACAAAAATATGAAAAGATCCAACTCAAAAGAATGAGTCATGCATTCACACATTAATTTGGACATCTCTCATGAACTTATCAAGGAGATATATTTCCAGTTTGTATCTCACAAAAAATGTATTGTATGACTTTAGAAGACTTGGAATATAGTGCACAAGTTTTATGAACCACTTGTATTTATTATATCTTTATTGAAGCTTGAAGGCCTCAGTCCCCATTTAATTGTAATTACATTGAAAAGAGAGGAACGATTCTCTTTTGTGTTTCACGGAAGAATGAAAGTGGTAATCTGTAGTTAGACTGTTACCAGTAAAGAGTAAAACAGTGAAATCCTTCTGTGAAAACTGTGGCATCTCCATATATATATATACACTCATCTAAAGGATTATTAGGAACACCATACTAATACTGTGTTTGACCCCCTTTCGCCTTCAGAACTGCTTTAATTCTACGTGGCATTGATTCAACAAGGTGCTGAAAGCATTCTTTAGAAATGTTGGCCCATATTGATAGGATAGCATCTTGCAGTTGATGGAGATTTGTGGGATGCACATCCAGGGCATGAAGCTCCCGTTCCACCACATCCCAAAGATGCTCTATTGGGTTGAGATCTGGTGACTGTGGGGGCCATTTTAGTACAGTGAACTCATTGTCATGTTCAAGAAACCAATTTGAAATGATTCGAGCTTTGTGACATGGTGCATTATCCTGCTGGAAGTAGCCATCAGAGGACGGGTACATGGTGGTCATAAAGGGATGAACATGGTCAGAAACAATGCTCAGGTAGGCCGTGGCATTTAAACGATGCCCAATTGGCACTAAGGGGCCTAAAGTGTGCCAAGAAAACATCCCCCACACCATTACACCACCACCACCAGCCTGCACAGTGGTAACAAGGCATGATGGATCCATGTTCTCATTCTGTTTACGCCAAATTCTGACTCTACCATCTGAATGTCTCAACAGAAATCGAGACTCATCAGACCAGGCAACATTTTTCCAGTCTTCAACTGTCCAATTTTGGTGAGCTCGTGCAAATTGTAGCCTCTTTTTCCTATTTGTAGTGGAGATGAGTGGTACCCGGTGGGGTCTTCTGCTGTTGTAGCCTATCCGCCTCAAGGTTGTGCATGTTGTGGCTTCACAAATGCTTTGCTGCATACCTCGGTTGTAACGAGTGGTTATTTCAGTCAAAGTTGCTCTTCTATCAGCTTGAATCAGTCGGCCCATTCTCCTCTGACCTCTAGCATCATCAAGCCATTTTCGCCCACAGGACTGCCGGATTCTGGATGTTTTTCCCTTTTCACACCATTCTTTGTAAACTCTAGAAATGGTTGTGAGTAAAAATCCCAGTAACTGAGCAGATTGTGAAATACTCAGACCGGCCCGTCTGGCACCAACAACCATAAATCACCTTTCTTTCCCATTCTGACATTCAGTTTGGAGTTCAGGAGATTGTCTTGACCAGGACCACACCCCTAAATGCATTGAAGCAACTGCCATGTGATTGGTTGATTAGATAATTGCATTAATGAGAAATTGAACAGGTGTTCCTAATAATCCTTTAGGTGAGTGTATATATATATATATATATTTTTTTACTCTCTTGAGGCTGTTCACACTCTTCAAGAAATACTCCTTATAAGGAAAACATTAATTATTGCTTGTTTGTTGCTAATATTATGTTATTCCACTTTTGTTATACTTCCATTTTTCACTTTAGAAAAGTAAAATGTTGTTACATTTTAGCTTAAAGCATTTTTTTCAGACAATGACAAACATGTACATTAGACAAAGTAACTTCTCATTAGGTTGTATTTGAGATTGTGCGAGATTGGATTTGGTTGCAGCTCTTAAATTGTGTTCTGTATTATCCATAAATCAAAATAATCGTAAAATGGACTCATTCAAATAAGAGAACCTGAACGACCTTTTATATAAATTTGTTTATTTAACCATTTATGTATTAATGGAATGTTTTATAGGTGAAATATTGAAAGTCACATAACTGGAGCCTATTTAGTGATTATTTATTGCAGGGTAACCTTAGTTTTCTTCACATCCAGAGATTGTGAACATCTAGATGATTTACACATTTTTGTAAGAGGCAACAATATAGTTCTCTTCCTGTCTTAAAATGTAGATCTTTGCTCTACTTTAAAGTGCGGTGATGACAGCATTATGTGGAGCATGCTGAGTAGAGGAAGCCAGCAGGAGCTGCCATGTGCCTGACATTTTTTAAAGGCAGAAATGTTTTAACCTTTGTTCACAGATGAGATTGGTCACGCCTACGGACCGCTGGCTAAACGTCTCATGCATAAGATACACAAAATGTGAAACACTTCAGGAGTTTCGAAGTCATCATCTGATTGGTTGAAGTCCACAGGATTTCCGGATGACATGTCGCATTCTTTAACGGTCCGCCTAGAAACAAAGCCACCGTGAGGCCAAGCCTACGGTGGCCCAGTAGTGCACAACACAACAAAATTTAAAAAGCAAACATAAATTCACAACACAACGAAATCAAGCCACAACACAACGAAATCAAGCCACAACACAACGAAATCAAGCCACAACACATCTAAAAAGCCACAACACAACGAAATCAAGCCACAACACAACAAAATCAAGCCACAACACATCTAAAAAGCCACAACACAACGAAATCAAGCCACAACACATCTAAAAAGCCACAAGATAACGAAATCAAGCCACAACACAACGAAAAAGCCACAACACAACGAAATCAAGCTGCAACACAACGAAAAAGCTACAACACAACGGAAATGCTCCCGACCATTAGGGGGAACACTGAGCACGGTAAAGATAGTTGTTCTACTGAGTCGGCAACGATATGTTTACGTGTATGTAACCATGGTATATCGACATGAAATATTAATTCAAAATCACGTGCGTGCATTATAGCTGCATATTTATACTCGAGAAGGCTTTGACCTGCTACCGCGGCGCATGATTCCTAAAGGAACGTCTGCCAATTCCACCATGTGGTTGAAATGTATAATTTGTATTAAAAGACGTCAAAGAGTTTTTCACGCCGGTCTGTTATTGAAGGGACATTGACTTTACATTTTCACACCCCCAAAACATGCTGACGCTGAACAAAACAAAACTATGATTGGTTGCTTTACATGTCAATTAGACGACCTACTGGGTGGTCCTTGACCAGTGAGAGCTGCTATAGAGTCCATCAGTCTGAAGGTCTGGCTACACAAGACTACAGATGAGATAACGTGGAGAAGTTTGTGTTATCTTGTTTATATCCAAAGAAGCTTTTAAAGAAACAGTGAGGCTGGGCTTTGCCAAATCGTCGGGAAAATAGCTCAGTTTTGGCCATAGATGACTGCAGGCGATAATATCATCAGGGAAGTGTTCTTCCCTAAGGAGACTGAGAAGTATTTCTCTCTCTCGTTCTGACTACAAAACAGACACACTTGAAAAGTTCAACATGACATGGCAGGTACAGATGGAAGACATCTCTCTCTCTCTCTCTCTCTCTCTCTCGCTGATGACTAAACTCTTCTGTTGTGTCTTCTGTTCTTCTTCTCTGCTGTGAATCTGTCATTGCTCTTTTAAGAAGCAGCTTTGCTTGCAGTCTTGCCTATGTAGCAGAACAATTTGAAGGAGCTGTTTTACAGTTTCTGCATGGATTGGTGCATCACTGCTGCTCATTGATCAATAATATTAGGTGCCATCATCTATTTTCAAGTACTTTTACTTAATTTTTAAGTTTTTTGAAAATGTATTGAAAGGTTAAATTCATTCATAAAAACAAAAATCATATTTTGAAAAAAAAAAAGATTTTGTATTTTTGTGTATATTCTATAGTCTAGAATGTAAATATATACAAATATGAAATATACGAATCAATATACACTGCTATGAGAATATGTGTGTATGTGTGAATAAGACGTCAGATCATGGTTGTGTATATATACAGTATAAACCTGCATCATTATTTTGATACTTTGTGTGTAAATGCAATACTTTAACAACTAAGTAATAATATCCAAATAATA
Organism: Rhinogobio ventralis; assembly: GCA_039654625.1. NCBI lineage: Eukaryota > Metazoa > Chordata > Actinopteri > Cypriniformes > Gobionidae > Rhinogobio > Rhinogobio ventralis. Next base: position 13,766,516 of record CM077210.1, on the reverse strand, counting down.
ATGATTTGTAATTTAAAGGCTCATACTGTATCAATTTCAATTTTTATTTAATACAAAAATAGCATAAGCCCCGTTTCCACCAAAATTACCCAGAACAATTTGTCCCAGGAACTTTTTTTCCCAGGAACTTTCCCCCCCCCCCAGACCTGTTGTTGTCTGCATTTCCATTGCGGTCTAAAGTGACGTTAAGATTAGTCTGGTGACATAGGACTGCACGCGACTTCGTCTTCTGCAAATACACTTAATAAAGCTTGAACCTCGTCGTCAGTCCATCGGTCGTATTTTTTAAACTTCATTGTTGATTTGAATAGCAAACAACTCTTACTGCACGCACCGCAACTGACTTTTAGGTTGAAATAAAATGCTGGGTGAGCTCAACCAATCAGCATGTTCAGCTCCCAGGTCCCACCCCCGAAAGTTCCTGAATTTTGAAAAAGTACTACCTCGCAAGCAGGGCTGTTTTTAAGGGGAAATTTTTACCCGGAACTTTATTTAGAAACACCTTTTGCGGTCGAAACACCCAGAGTACCACCCCAAAGTCCCTAGTTTCTGGGGAAAGTTCCTGCGGTGGAAACGCGGCTGTAACTTTCAGACCTCAAAAGTACCTCCCAGTACAAAAAGGCCATTCATGTTCCATGACCATCTTTGTACCATTCTTTTTTTGTTATTTCTGTTTTACAGATGCATTTGATCTTATATCATTTGTGTGCTTGCACGATCTGTGTGTTTAGTTTCGTTTTCATGAACTTTTAGTTTCTTGTTTCCTGTGTTTCCTTTTGTTTTAGTTTCCCGCCACTGTTCTGTTACCATAGACCATATTCTGTTCATTATTATCCTGTGTATTTAAGTTCCTCGGTTTTGTTCTTTCTTGGTTAGGTATTTTTCTTGTATCACACGCTGTTTCGTAGATCTGCCTTTGTAGTACCTGAGTTTCTGTCTAATAAATATCTACTTCGATTTTGAACTTTTTTTCATCTTCGTCTTCATCGAACACTAAAAACATTACAGTTTAGAGGCAATTAAACTATCCATATTTTACATGGAGATGTAGACCAGGGGTTTTAAAAGTGGGGTCCGTGATCAATTGCTAGGGTTTCTGCTAAATAATTTACTATACCATATTTTTGAGACATGCTACGATTAATATTCTAAAGTGAATAATATAATGCATTTAGCAACTAATGACTCATTCATGAAAACGATTCATGCCAAATGAGAGGTAGGCTTCGTTAATTAAAGGATTTAGAGTGAGGGAAAGTAAAATACATGTTCACAGTTTGTTAATGTTTAGTTTTACCAGTATTTACCAGTATTTTACATTATTTCTGAATTGAATAGTCAAATACCACTTATAAATCGATGCAACTTATCTGTGTTTTTTCTCTCAACAATGCCAGTTTGACCTGGTTCGACTTACAGGTGTGACTTATTTTCTAGATAAAACAGTAAAAAATAAAATTGAGCTGTAGCCTATTATTAAAAAGTAGACCTACATTTATAATAGGGATTGTTTGCACCAATAAAACAAGCATATGTTTGTTACTCTCACCCACATTAACTGTTATAATTATGAGGGGGTCCTTGGAAAATGTTTTACCTAAGGGGTCCCTGACCCTGACAAAAAGTTTGAAAACCCCTGATGTAGACAATAGTACAAAGAGCTGTGCATTGAAGTCTGCTCTCTGTGAGCACCGATGCAGTAGAACAGCCCCAGAACCAGACAACACATGGAACTGCAATTAAAAACACAGGTCTGACCCAAAGAACAGGCTCTGTGTGCTGGACATGAAGACTAATTAGCCTCCTGGACCCTGTTGGCATGATTTAGCGTTTTATAAAATAAATCTCAGAATCCAGTCTTACACTGGAGGAATCGGAGCCCTGTGATATTCCTTTGAATGCAAATGACTGACATCAATCAAGAACAAGCAATAAGCATCATGAAAAGTTTTTCATCAGTTACTAGTGCTGGGATTTGTCAAGCTAAACTAAATAAGTGCCATGAACATCAGTGCTATGAGCATAACAGCTGTAAAAACCAGCTGTTAGAAAGCAATTAGTCATAAAACACAATCAATCTTCAGGATATTATTTAAGATCGCCTCACTTTGCCAGAAGGAGTCTGTATTTTGTGTGGTCTTTAAACGCACAGGCAAAACAAGACAATCGATAAAAATAAAAAGATTACAATTAGACTTAAATTAATATATAACACTTTTACTTTTATATGTTTTGAAAGAAGTCTCTTATGCTCACCCAGGCATCCATCCATCCATCCATCCATCCACCCATCATATTGATGCTGAAAAAAAGTTATGAAATTCAAGCTGATTAGTCAAACCGTTGTAAAATAGCTTGCAAACCAATTCTACAAAGAAAACACCAAAATGGATGTGAGGCTATATCTCTGCAATTTTTTAAAGGTGCAGTTTGTGATTTTCAGCAGCATCTAGCGGTGAGGTTGTGAATTGCACCCCCCAATGCTCACCCCTTCCTTTCGGGGGAAAAAAGAGAAGCTACGGGGGCCTACACAGGACAGAAATGTCATCGTCGGAGAGAGCAGAGAGTGACTAGAGAAGTTTGTCCGTTTACTGTAGAAACATGGCGGTGCAAAATGTCGATTTCACTGTAAGGGGACCCGCGGTGTATGTAGATAGAAATGGCTCATTCTAAGGTAATAAAAACATAACGGTGCATTAAGTAAGTTATTTATACTCCACTGAAAACATAGTTCTGTATATTATATTGCATTTCTGTCAATAGATCCTCATAAATACTACACACTGAACCTTTAACATATTGAGATAAAAGTTGGTACATGTCATCACAAGCATGACCTGAGGGTTTTTGCACAGTTTTGTCACAGCGCCACCTACTGGTCAGGAGATATGAAAAATTGCATTTTCTGCTTTCCCATATGGAATTTTGTCATAAAATGCTATATCTTATGCATTGGCGTATCATTACAAAACTTTGTATGTGTCTTATGTGACAGCGCTACATTGGTGTTTAAAAATTATAATGAATTTTCAGAAAATACTAATATATATTTTATTAGTTTATGCCTATTGTGAAACTGTTGAGTCATACCGAGAACAATGATACCAATTATGACATAGTCAGTCGAACTTTGAAAACCTACTTTTTCTAATTCATTCTAGACAGTTTTTAACCAAATTAGAGTCAGATCATTTTCAGACAATGCCTGCAAAAAGTTATGGATTTCGTGTTTATAGACAGAACAGTTATTGTTTAACGTATCAACAAATTTGATGGCATGATGCCAAATTGAATCTGATGCTGTATCTCTGCAAGATACATTTCTATTTGTGAGCTTTGGTTAGAGGTGGCCGAAATGCAACTGCCAGCCTGCATGGAGAGGTTCTTGAGACTCAAGAAACACCAGCAGCTTTAAATACCCGTTTGCTGCTTAACAGTGGCTTTTTTTAATACATTTTTGACAGAAACTTTCCTTAATAAGCCTTTATCTGAGTTCTTTTGTGCTGTAAATTACTCACAAATCGTATGATGGTTTGATAATCTCCATTCAGTTTTCACACAATTTTATTTTTGTGCCTTTTGCATAACATTGCACCATTTCATGCTTTTCATCTTCAGAAAGATCTTTCTTTCTCCCCATATTGCATGAGAACTGTGACTTGCTTAATAATGTGGAACAACATCTTTAAGTAGGTTTTCCATTTACCTAAGTAGACCTGGCAAACCTTTTCACAAACCTGTCTGAGATTGATACCAGTTATCTAAAAAGATATGGAGAAATAAAACAAACAAATACGTTCTTTGAAAAATCTGAATGTTTATTGTACTGAAATCCTACTGATATGATACTTTTAGATTGAATTCAAGTGTTAAAATATGTTAACTGTGAAATCCGCTGGGGAACTTTTGCAAAAACATTGCACTGTAATTGCAAACTATGTGTTCAAAGATTGACAGATCTGTTATGTTTCAGAAACATTAGCATGAGCAATTAATGCTGTGGTGTTTTAATTCAGTCAATGTGTGGATCCAAAAACTGAAAAATACTTTATTTCAGTAATATTGTACTTACCTTGATTCATTTTTGATCATTTATTTTGTATTTTTCTGGGCTCCAAGATTCTCTGCAAAATCAAGTGGAGATGGTGAACTGGAAAAGAGTCTGCATTTACAATAGGCTACATTTCACTAAATACTCAATTCATGTTACTATTTGTAGCAATGGCTGAAGATGAACTGAAAGAGCCTTGCATATAATCATATATTGTGCACAAATGAGGCTGTAAAATAGCTGACTCAATTCCCTTTCAGTAAAATTATGTGATTCAATGTAAAGTGGTGCAGCTTATCAATAGCTTCCTGTGACAGTAACTACTTGTAAATAGGATATAAATGAAGGCCTTCAGCTCTGACCTGCTTACTGTTTAGGGGTAGGGTTAGTCTAAGGGGATAGAATATACAGTTTGTACAGTATAAAAACCGTTACATCTATGGAGAGTCCCCACAAAGATGGTGAACCAGACGTGTGTGTGTCTGTGTGTGTGTGTATACTTGTAGACCATAGGAGTGAGGACAAGTAGAGTAAAGTGAAGAGTAAAGTCACTTTCTGAGAGCCCTTTAAAGGCCTGTATGAGGGTCAAGACTTGGTTTTAGGGATAAGGTTTTAATTAGGTTAAGGTTTAGGATAAGGGTTTGGGTTAGACAGTCAGTTAGTTGAGATGGGTATGGTTAGGGTAAGGAGCTAGAGATTACATTTTGTCAATAAATGTCCTCACAGAGAGAGTGTGTGTGTTTACCTATATGCATGAATATTTACTGTGCATGTTAGAACTACAGTAGCTATGTTTCCATCACCCTGTTTTTATGCGCATTTTGAAGTATCGCATTAGCAACGAGTGATGGAAACAATCCCTCGAAAAAAAAATCCCTTAATTCGGAAAATGTTTTTACGCTCGCCTGAGGTGGTTTTGAGAGTTAATGTGAATAAAGGGAGATGGAAACCGACTCTAATCGCTCACTTAACCTCTTAAACTCCAAGGACCCTGATAAGTCCGGAATGACGTCATCAAATATATACTTTACATTTTAAATGTCTGTGGAGGAGCTCTGACCTCATATGTGGCACCATTTGAAAGCTTAGAATGTCTTTCTGGAGATATGCATCACTTTGGCAGTTGTTTTACACAAAGTAACTTATTTACACTAAATTATTCTGGGACCATTTTCGCCTGGTTTTGGCCTACCCAAATTGAAAAGCTTCCCATACCCACATACAGTACCCACATCATTTTACAGGAAACCCTTTGAAGTTACATAAAACACTGCTAAAAGTGATAAACATTTAAGTATATGTTGTCGGAGCTGTAATAAAACTCCCCAAAAAATAGGCGCTTTTTAATTTGTTTGGTTGTAAATTCATTTTTGAAAGTGTATATCTCAGGCCCTGTGTGCTCTAGCACCCTGCAGAGAGTTTTGGCTGTTTCCAGCATATGTCAGCAAACACTTCAATTTGGGTAGGCCAAATCTAAGCGGAAATCCCCAAAAATGGTCCCAGAGCTAAGTAGGTTAAAGGAGCCAGCTCATAGAGCCGAATCATTCGCGAACGACACATCACTATTGTTTCCGCCGATGGATTTTTATTTCCTGTAGGTAACTAGGTTTCCAATACCACGTGGTCCGCTCAAACAACTGGATGTAAATGCACCTAATTCGTATTTGTTTTTTTGGGGTTTTTGTGCGAACTTTAAAAAAAAAGATTTGCTTCACATTTGGATGAAAACCCAGCTAGTATAAAGTTTTTCTTTATTCTAAAATCTCCACAGTGCATTTCCCGGCCAAGGAAAATGGACATACAGTGCATCCGGAAAGTATTCACAGCGCTTTTCCACATTTTGTTATGTTATAGCCTTATTCCAAAATGGATTAAATGAATTATTTTTTTCCCTCAGTTCTACAAACAGTACCCCATAATGACAATGTAAAAGAAGTTTGATTGAAATCTTTGCAAATGTATTAAAAAATAAAAAAAACGAAGAAAAAAAAATCACACGTACATAAGTATTCACAGCCTTTGCCATCACACTCAAAATTGAGCTCAGGTGCATCCTGTTTCCACTGATCATCCTTGAGATGTTTCTACAACTTGACTGGAGTCCACCTGTGGTAAATTCAGTTGATTGGACATGATTTGGAAAGGCACACAGCTGTCTATATACGGTCCCACAGTTAACAGTGCATGTCAGAGCACAAACCAAGCCATGAAGTCCAAGGAATTGTCTGTAGACCTCTGAGACAGGATTGTAGAGGCACAGATCTGGGGAAGGGTACAGAAAACTTTCTGCAGCATTGAAGGTCCCAATGAGCACAGTGGATTTATCATCCATAAATGGAAGAAGTTTGGAACCACCAGGACTCTTCCTAGAGCTGGCCGCTCGGCCAAAATGAGCGATCCGGGTAGAAGGGCCTTAGTCAGGGAGGTGACCAAGAACCCAGTGGTCAATCAAAATTTGATTTCAAACAAACTTCTTTCACTTTGCCATTATGGGGTATTGTTTGTAGAATTGAGGGGAAAAAATATTAATTTAATTAATTTTGGAATAAGGCTGTAACATAACAAAACGTGGAAAAAGCTGTGAATACTTTCCGGATGCACTGTATAGCATTTACCCTTTAATCAAATTATTTAAAAAAATGGCTGAAGATTTTGTAAGCATATTGTGTTGTTGTGCTTGGAGTCAATTGTTTTATTTATGATAACTCGATGAAACATGCCAAATTGTGTGGATATAATTTTTGGCCAGGCTGTCATACAAAGAAATGATGAACACATGCAAAAACAAGATAGAACTGATAACTGATTGTGTTGTATAATGTTGTTTGCTGTCACTGTATGCTTTTTCCTGTGAGCTTTTTGCTTTTCTATGCATTTTTTGCAAAGTAAAATAAAACATGTAGCTGTAGGCCTTTTTAAAATAATTTTGTCAGATAAACACCTTAATTATATAGTGTTTTGTTTATATATATATATATATATATATATATATATATACTGTATATATATATATATATATATATATATATATATATATATATATATACACTCACCTAAAGGATTATTAGGAACACCAGGGATGCACATCCAGGGCACGAAGCTCCCGTTCCACCACATCCCAAAGATGCTCTATTGGGTTGAGATCTGGTGACTGTGGGGGCCATTGTAGTACAGTGAACTCATTGTCATGTTCAAGAAACCAATTTGAAATGATTCAAGCTTTGTGACATGGTGCATTATCCTGCTGGAAGTAGCCATCAGAGGATGGGTACATGGTGGTCATAAAGGGATGGACATGGTCAGAAACAATGCTCAGGTAGGCCGTGGCATTTAAACGATGCCCAATTGGCATTAAGGGGCCTAAAGTGTGCCAAGAAAACATCCCCCACACCATTACACCACCACCAGCCTGCACAGTGGTAACAAGGCATGATGGATCCATGTTCTCATTCTGTTTACGCCAAATTCTGACTCTACCATTTGAATGTCTCAACAGAAATCGAGATTCATCAGACCAGGCAACATTTTTCCAGTCTTCAACTGTCACATTTTGGTGAGCTTGTGCAAATTGTAGCCTCTTTTTACTATTTGTAGTGGAGATGAGTGGTACCCGGTGGGGTCTTCTGCTGTTGTAGCCCATCCGCCTCAAGGTTGTGCGTGTTGTGGCTTCACAAATGCTTTGCTGCATACCTCGGTTGTAACGAGTGGTTATTTCAGTCAAAGTTGCTCTTCTATCAGCTTGAATCAGTCGGCCCATTCTCCTCTGACCTCTAGCATCAACAAGGCATTTTCGCCCACAGGACTGCCGCATACTGGATGTTTTTCCCTTTTCACACCATTCTTTGTAAACTCTAGAAATGGTTGTGCGTAAAAATCCCAGTAACTGAGCAGATTGTGAAATACTCAGACCGGCCCGTCTGGCACCAACAACCATGCCACGCTCAAAATTGCTTAAATCACCTTTCTTTCCCATTCTGACATTCAGTTTGGAGTTCAGGAGATTGTCTTGACCAGGACCACACCCCTAAATGCATTAAAGCAACTGCCATGTGATTGGTTGATTAGATAATTGCATTAATGAGAAATTGAACAGGTGTTCCTAATAATCCTTTAGGTGAGTGTATATACCTTCTCTGTCAGAACTTTAAACCAATTACTTTTTTTCTTTTAATACCAAAAATATCTTTACTGTGTCTAATTTTTGTCATTCTCTAAAACAAGTATGAATATCCAAAATGAAGGACAACACAGCATGATGTGATGAGAAGAATTTATTTCAAAGGGATGGATCATTTTTATCTACTCCAGCTTCATTTCTCTCTCTACACTTTCATATTCACTTTCTTATACTCTACATCATGTCTTACGACTGATTGCTGCACTTAAAGGTTGAATGTATCTTTTTGAATGACATTTGAGAGCTCTGACAAATAAGCTACCAGAGGGCTTCATAACACTAAGAATGTAGTTCTTGAGTTAAATGAACGCCGTTATAGTGTGTTTTTTTTTCGGGTTAGGGGTGCCAAAACAGTGTGTACTGTACATTCAGTACATTTAGCCTGTAAAGTCTACCCCCCTTGGTTGTTTTTTTACTTTTGCTGGGACACATTTCTCAATACTTAGGTCACTTTTTCAAAACTCTTCACACAATTCTCCTAACCAACTTTCAGCTCGGCAGTTAATTTCACATTGCACTAAAACGTACAAAACACTTCATACATGTCTCAAATCAACTTATTCCGATACAGGTACAATAGTAATGCTAATCTACTTGGTCTTCTGCATTCGGTCACAGGTTCTCGTCCACATTGTATGTCATCTAGGGCAATACACCTAAGAAAGAATCTTCTGGCATGCTTGATCCATCCCTGGCAATCTTCTGCTGATATGTCTAGGCATCCATCATTCATTGCATCCAGGAGGGACATTTGATCATGTGGATGGTGGTCATAAACCTTCCACCTCCATTAAGAAAATAATTCCTCTATGGGGTTGAAGAATGAAGAGTAAGGTGGGAGAAAAAGTTACACCATCCTGGGATGGGTTACAAACCACTCGGTGACTGCATGGGAGTCTGCACGGTGACTGCACACCAAACAGTTATATATATTGGCTGATTTCTGCTCACTGCATCCCTTTTCTCACCATGCAGGAACACAAGGAGATGCTCAGTGTTGTATGGCCCAATTAGAGGTTTGTGTAACAGCAGTCCATCAGTGGATATTGCTGCGCACATTGTGATGTTGGCACCCCTCTGGCCCGGGACATCCACTGTGGCTCTCTTACAAATCACATTCCTTCCTCGTTGCCGTGTTTTGGCCAAGTTAAAACCAGCCTCATCCACAAAGATGAATATGTGGGGTGTTTGCCTGCCTTCAATCTCCATGACTCGCTAAAAAATAAATCCACAAGGCAACATAAGAGTTAGGCTATTACAGTACTTTATACCTAAAAAAATTTATTTGTTTGTGTTTGGTTTTGTTCTGCATTTCATTGTCATCTTACCTGGACATATTGTTGTTTCATTTTCAGCCACTTCTCTATCTCTGGCTGGGTCCATGTTTACATCACAATACAAAAAAAATTCTAAAGTTGACTCCTTTTGTATAGATGGTAATGCAATTGAAATAGTAACACCTGTGTAGGTGTTCAGCTACAATGAGAATCAGCTGTGGTTGGTCCAATTGATTTAATAGTATTTATTTTTAGATTCAAAATATATTTCATTACAACATTACTGTAGAAATGTAGCAAATTGCTGTCTTATTCAGTTTTGTATTATGTTATTGTTTTGAACTTAAGTTTAACAGTTTTGAAGTTTGAAAGCATGTGCAAATCGGCCTGTAGGTACACAGAGTTTTGGTGGGTGGTGTGTCGTAGTGAGAAAAGAATGAATACAATTTGAAAGATGTAGTAATTGAATGTATTTTGTGCCAAATCAATTATAAATAATCCACAGTTTAGCCCACATAGACTTCTATTCTGCTCATTGTGTGAGTTTTGAAAAAGTGACCTAAGTATTGAGAAATCCTAGCGATTGTTAAAAAAAAAAAAAATTGTATTAGGTTTCGACCATCAGTTTAAAGGAGTCATGACATGGATTTTTGCACTTGAGTGTTTTTAAAACATTATCCATATAAAACCGTCAGACAAAGCTTTATGGAATCATTTACTTATGGTTGACAGCAGCTGCTGTCAGATCCAATACAGTCAGCTGCTTCATCTGTTTCTTTGCAAACTCTCCATTACACTGTGCCATTCTGACAAAACAAAATGCCCCGAACAAACATATAATACTCAGATGTAATCTAGGATGCTATTTAAAATAAACCATCCACTTGTTTACAATGCTGGGATCCTTTGGAAGTCTGTACAGAGATGCAAACAAGCTATTTAAAAGAGAACGTTCTTTCACTCTTCCATTTGTCCTGTTGTCGACAGACTCAAGTGTAGTATTTCAGTATTTCAGAAACGAAATGCACATCTGTATACTGTATCCAGTGTAGACAGCATTAGTGATTATAATGGCTTCCATTTGACGTAACGCTTACATATAGTGTGGGTAAATGTCAGCCGTTAAGCGTCTGAATGCCAGTGTGCGGGGCCTATTGATGTAAAACTGTTCATCGATGTCTTGCTCTGGAGGCAGTCATATGTATACGTATTTCCCAGTGTGACGTCACTGATGCTGCACTATCCAAACAAGCTGTTTTTTGAGCTTGATTAAATAAATGGTTTGTTTATAGGGAGGATGTTTTAACGGTACAAAGACCTCTTATATATATAAAGATCAAGACAAATTTGATTTCTCATGTCATAACACATTTAACAGTTTTAAAAAATGCGCTTTGAAACTAAACTGTCAAATGTTTTGGTTTATTTCTCTTCTATTTATTTTCCCCTATGTATATAAACCACTTCCAGGTGGCTTCCAGTTTTGCATCATTCACACATAAAATGTCTGAACAACGTGTGGGATTTTGGACCCTCCAGTTCTTTGACTGAATGGAAATGAAACGTTCCTATTAGATGTCAGAATGGTTGACATAACACTAAGCAGAGACCCTCTAAATTTCTTAATCAGCTCAAAATGTCAAGAGTCCTGCGTTTTCACCTGAAGTCAGTGAAAGTGCGGAAGGTATCAGCACAAGGCCATGCAGTTTAAATTAAATACCTCAACCTTCCTCACAGCTGTTGTGTGTGTGTGTGTGTGTGTGACCACCAACATCTTACATGATTGCAAGAGCCTATTTAATGGAATTCTCCTCAAAAATAATCTCTTGCCTTTAATCTAAAAGAATATTTTTTTGATTTCCCGGCTGAAATTCCACTTGTATTATTATTGTGATATTTATTTTGACCTCTTTGCAGCAGAGTTGTCCTCCAGACAGCGTCACTAATTGATTTATAATAACTTGCAGCACACAGTCCAAAAAGCTGTTATTCCCAATGGGATGGAATTCTTCTGCCGATAATAACAGTGTCAGAGCCTCTCCCTTCCCCGAGAGTTAAATATTACGCATCAGTGAGGTCGACACCAAAGCCTCAGTGTGTTTGTAAAAGGCAAATGATGTTTGGCTCTATTCAGCACAAGCAAATATCCCAATGGAAATTGTTTCAAGATTAAAGAATTCTCTTACTGTTACGAGAAATATAATCTATCTATCTATCTATCTATCTCTTTGTCCGTAAAGCCTATAAACCAAATTTTCCAGTGATATAATCTGTCCATATGGCTCTGAATAATCCTGGTATTTTTTTGTCCCTTTTGGGTCCTAAAAACCTTAAATTCAAAGCCAGTTTAATTACTTATTGGCAGAAGACATAAAATGACCTGTATAAGAATGTAAATTACAACCGTTTAGCACAACTGATAAAAAAAGAGATGAAAATGAAAAAAGGTCATTTATAAGGATTTTCCCCATTATTTTAATTCAGAGAGCATGCTCACCTCCTGAGATAATTTTTCAATTAAAAATACCTGCCAAAAACCTATAATGCATCTCTCTAAGCTAAAGAACCATCTTAATAAAATATACTTGTTTTTCAGCTGCACAAATGAATATAAATCACATACATTTATGCATAAACTGCATATTCGTGCGGATGCCAAAGATCTTGGGCGCTTGGAGAAGTTTCCATTTCAGACAAATGTATTAATGCATGCAAATGCCGTGATGTTCAGGTATCATAAACAGATGATCAAAAAGTGTTTAGCAAAACCTAAACAAATTCCTCCACTTCCACATTCCTCCGTGAAACATTTCTCTTAAAACAAGTAGTCATTCCATAAACATCTGTCTGGCTTCACATGTTAGATTCATCATTGCAAGTTATACATTCAAGGGCAGACTCAAAGCGTTTTGCTCACGACATGTGCTTCTGATTAGTGCCTGGTATTCCTGGTCTCTGTTTGTCTGTATGTCTGAATGAGACCCAGGCACATCTATGGGCTTTTGCTTGTTCAGATAAACCCTCTCTGTCAGTGAAGAGTCATTGTTAACAGATGGTAATGTAATAAGCTGACCCTATGACCTTTCTTAAGCGGCTATGCAACCTCGACCCACCAAATGAAATGTTAAGTGTGTATCTGAGAACTTGTCAGCAAACACATGGAAGGCTAGTAAATGCTGGGTGTTTGTGGTTGTTTAACCCTGCAGGGCAGAGGGACATTAATCACAGTTAACTCCAAAATGATGAAGTGTTTGGTGGTCAAACATGATAGGCCGTTCTAAATGCAGCTATGGTTTCAGCAGGCATATCCAAGGATCCAACATGCCACATCAGGAAATGAAACCAAAGCAATTTTTCCTAAAACAGCTGCTCTTCCTTTAGGGAATGTCTAAATAAATCCTGTGTTTGAATAAAAAAAAGTTATCACCTTGAAACATCACCTTGACAAGTTTTGAATTTTTTTTTTTTTTGACATGTGAGCGATACTCATGCAACTCTTCCAAGGAAAGAACTTTTAGGTCATTGTTTTTTTTTTTTTTCTCAAGCAAGGTCAAAATCAATCATTTATTCTGCCCGTAGTTCATATAAATGTGCGGCATAAAAGCGTGAGATAAATAAGAGTGGGAATCATGGGTAAATATTAGGAGTGCAGATGGCTTGTGGGAAGAAAACAGAAGCGGGTAGAGTGAATGATTAGATAATCATTTTCTGGAGTTTGTCATCTGGGAAGGACAGAGAGAGCGAGAGAGAGAGAGATCTCAAATCTGTTGCATATACAATAACATCCACTATCTGGAAAACTGCATCAGTTTGTGCGTGTTAACATTAACTCTTATCGCCAGCATTAAAAAAAAAAAAAAGCCAGCCACCACCTGTACAGAGCATGCAATATATCAAAAGAAAGAACAGATCCTCTGCTTTTAAACAACAGCAACAACAAAACATTTTCAAGCTTCATGCATTATTTTTGATCAACACTTTAATGTGGGTGTTTCATAAATAAAAAAAAATTAAAAACATTTTGAACAAAGCTGATAACATTTTTGTCAAAGAATACAACATGTGCATAAGCAATGCTTCTATCGCTTGTTCCTACTACTTTCTTTCGCCTGTGTTTTGATCAGGAGATTCTGTACTATTTTAGAAGATGTGTAATAATACCCCCTATTGTATAACAGTGAAAACATGGATTGCCAGAAAATTTGGTCAATGGTAGGGAAAGTCCCTCTGTAGTCAATAATTTTATCCCTTAAAACTCATCTTTGATCACCAAAATTACATATTTGAAAGTTTTTTTGTTTTGTTTTGGGTTTTTTCAGCTTGAATGTAACTCTACAGCCTTGCTTAATTTTTTGGCTCGTCTCCACCGAGCGGTACGGTTCAGTACGGTACACAATTTTTGTCATTTCCATTGTCAGAAGTTGTGAATGGTAAACCGGTAAACTGGAATCACAACAGCACGCCTGTAATCATAAGCTTACTGTTGGTGGTGGAAACGCAATCTGGATCAAGGTTTACGGTCCTGAATCGTACTGTACTGTACTGAACCGTTCCTCTCGCACCAAGCCATTAGTATATGCGTAACTCCGCCTCCACTTACTCATACATGGTCGTTTACAAGTCGATGTATCAGAATGGCAATGCGTTTTATATATCACTCTCTACAACGTCAGACACATAACAGTAATTAATATGATTAGCCTTTTGCTTGACTACGTTATCAAACAGCTAATGATGTGCTAATGTTACACTAACCATGTTAGTGTAATGTTACACTAACATGGTTAGAACCATGTTCACCATCTCAGATTCAGCTTCCTTCTAAAAATCATTATCCTTACAAACGCTTTGAACACCTTAGAACGTCAGTGGAGAAAGGTATATAGTTCATCATAACATTGTAATATACACTCACCTAAAGGATTATTAGGAATACCATACTAATACTGTGTTTGACCCCCTTTCGCCTTCAGAACTGCCTTAATTCTACGTGGCATTGATTCAACAAGGTGCTGAAAGCATTCTTTAGAAATGTTAGCCCATATTGATAGGATAGCATCTTGCAGTTGATGGAGATTTGTGGGATGCACATCCAGGGCACGAAGCTCCCGTTCCACCACATCCCAAAGATGCTCTATTGGGTTGAGATCTGGTGACTGTGGGGGCCATTTTAGTACAGTGAACTCATTGTCATGTTCAAGAAACCAATTTGAAATGATTCAAGCTTTGTGACATGGTGCATTATCCTGCTGGAAGTAGCCATCAGAGGATGGGTACATGGGGGTCATAAAGGGATGGACATGGTCAGAAACAATGCTTAGGTAGGCTGTGGCATTTAAACGATGCCCAATTGGCACTAAGGGGCCTAAAGTGTGCCAAGAAAACATCCCCCACACCATTACACCACCACCACCAGCCTGCACAGTGGTAACAAGGCATGATGGATCCATGTTCTCATTCTGTTTACGCCAAATTCTGACTCTACCATCTGAATGTCTCAACAGAAATCGAGACTCATCAGACCAGGCAACATTTTTCCAGTCTTCAACTGTCCAATTTTGGTGAGCTCGTGCAAATTGTAGCCTCTTTTTCTTATTTGTAGTGGAGATGAGTGGTACCCGGTGGGGTCTTCTGCTGTTGTAGCCCATCCGCCTCAAGGTTGTGCGTGTTGTGGCTTCACAAATGCTTTGCTGCATACCTCGGTTGTAACGAGTGGTTATTTCAGTCAAAGTTGCTCTTCTATCAGCTTGAATCAGTCGGCCCATTCTCCTCTGACCTCTAGCATCAACAAGGCATTTTCGCCCACAGGACTGCCGCATACTGGATGTTTTTCCCTTTTCACACCATTCTTTGTAAACTCTAGAAATGGTTGTGCGTGAAAATCCCAGTAACTGAGCAGATTGTGAAATACTCAGACCGGCCCGTCTGGCACCAACAACCATGCCACGCTCAAAATTGCTTAAATCACCTTTCTTTCCCATTCTGACATTCAGTTTGGAGTTCAGGAGATTGTCTTGACCAGGACCACACCCCTAAATGCATTGAAGCAACTGCCATGTGATTGGTTGATTAGATAATTGCATTAATGAGAAATTGAACAGGTGTTCCTAATAATCCTTTAGGTGAGTGTACATCCCATGTGACCCTGGACCACAAAACCATGTATAAATGTACATTTTTTTTATTGACATTTATACATCATCTGAAAGCTGGATACATAAGCTCTCCATTGATTTGTTAGGATATGACAATATTTGGCCGAGAAACAACTATTTGAAAATCTCTAAGCTGAGGGTACAAAAAAAATCTAAATATTGAGCAAATCGCCTTTAAAGTTGTCCAAATGAAGTCAAAAGCAATGCATATTACTACTACTAATATTTTTTATATATATTTACAGTAGGTTTACAGGAAATTTACTAAATATCTTCATGGAACATGATCTTTACTTAATATCCTAATGACTTTTTGCATAAAAGAAAAATCGATAATGTATTGTTGGCTACTGCCACAAATATACCCGTGCAACTTATGACTTTTTGTTTATGACTTATGGTTTTGTGGTGCAGGGTCACGTATGCATAATTCACTCGCTATATTGCTAAATGTACATGATTTTTCATATCAACAGAACAATATACTGGGATAATCTAGCCTTTCGTGAGGTTCCCCTGCTATGCAGCATAGTAATGATGATATGTTAAAGCCAGCCCGCACCTTGACATGATTGGTTACAAGGTAGTTTATGACGTAAGATTTCAAACCGTGATTTTGAGACTGTCTTTGGCTCATTGCAGTTTTAAGGAGAAAATACTCAGCAGTGGTCTTGACTTATGAATTTGCACATGGTTTGTCTTAAAGCAAAAAAAAAAAAAAAAAACACCACATAGACATATAAACAACATTAAAACTTGATTTTCACCACAGGGGTCTTTAAATGGTGTGTTCTATTTTAGTATTTTATTTTATTTTACACTGCACACCTAAAATGTTTATAAACATTTCAGAAAATTATATAATATAATATAATAAAATATAATATGCAGAATGATTGTTTTGAACACCCCAAGTTTTCCCAAATACCTCCATTATCTGCAATTGGATCATGCTCAAACAAACAGAGCAATATTATAATATTGTATCATAATGTGTATGCTGAAAAAACAAAAAATCCCAATCTTCTCTGAATACACATTTTTCAACAAACAAATCTCACATGAATTTAATTTATAATTTATTTTGATGACACCATAATTTATACAGGCACACATTTCACAGGTCTTACACGGCACTAGAGGACATGATCAATTCATCCATCTGTCATGTGGTGAGAGTGTGTTTAGGGATGGATTTGTTATTAGAGTGACCAGGTGGCTTTTTAAATACGTTCAGCTATCAGGAAAAGTTCTGCTATGTAACCAGTCAACATCTCCATTAAAGAGGGTCACCAGCAGGTCGTCTGCAATACCACAGGAATTATCCACCCTGGAATTCTTCTCAGCAGACACATTCTGGATCCGAGATGGATCTTTGATATCCGAAACCTTGCAAACGGAATTTTTTTTTTTAACAGATTATGTTTAATGATGTTATTGTAACTGTGCTTCACTTTATTCCCCAAACATAATTGTTCATAATGTATTATTATTATGATTATTATTATTAGTAGTAGTAGTAGCAGTAGTAGTAAAATGGTTACCGGTAATAAATTAAAGACAATTATGTTCTTTTTAAAGGGGACATATTGTGCCCCTTTTCAAAAGATGTAATATAAATCTCTGGTGTCCCCAGAATGTGTCTGTGAAGTTTCAGCTCAAAATACCCCCCAGATCATTTATTATAGCTTGTCAAATTTGCCCCTATTTGGGTGTGAGCAAAAACACACAATTTTTGTGTGTGTCCCTTTAAATGCAAATGAGCTGCCTAACTTTAGCCATATTAGCCATACATCATTCTAGAAAGCTCATTCAGAAAGGAAATTAGCAAACATTCACAAAATATGAAGTGCCATCCTTACTTGTTCTGGATATGAAGTTAGAGCACGAAACGTTGGTATTGACCCATTCTTCCAAAACAACTTTTTCGCAAATCCAGCGTTGTACTGACCCTCGTTGGTGAAGCAATCATGCGCAAAATGATTTGCGCAAATATATAACATTTCCTTCAAAAATGAAATCTGGAACAGCGCGTTATGAGAGATTGATAATGATTGATGGGGATTATAAAAAAGTATTGGGTGCATTTTTACTATTTATAGGCTGGTTGTTTACACACACTTTACACACACCTGTGCACCGCATAAAAGTGAATTTTGCATAATATGTCGCCTTTAAATGAAAAATCGAATTAAAGGAGGCATGCCCATGCTAAAATAAGGGTTTATTTTAATACAGCACAGCATTATTACATTATGTATGTATTTATTTTTAATTATTACAACAGTATGTGCATCAGATTAAGTATTATTTATTCTCAAACTGTAATGATTTGCTGGTTTGCTACTGTAGGTTTATAAAACTCATATACACAGTACTTTGGCTCAGAAGTGCAGATCATGATCATGTCACAATGAGTCTGATGAATGGACCTGCAGTGTAAAGTGCAACTGTGCTGTGGAATTTGAGGCTACTCATTGGACCACACACATTCACACTTTCTTTAAATCAGTCCTCTTTCTTTAAATGAGTTGCATCAGAGCACTGTGTTTTTGCCTAGTTCTTCTGAACTCCAAGGGGGGAAAAAACACTCTGGATTGATCATCATTGCAAGTCCATTTTATGTGCTGCGTTTAGGGCTGCTGTGGTGGTACAAAAGAAAACGGGTCATTAAACATTCTGCCTTGCTGGGAATTCAGGCTTCTTGGAAGACGAATAAGGTAACGTCCGCCAGAAGTGTCTCGATTATAAGCAATACCTTAATTGCTTGTGGCATTTAACAACCAATATTTACAGTACAAGGAAACCAGGGGGACTCTGGCCTAGAGGTTGTTATGGTTTTATGAAATAGGAAGTTGCAATGGATTTATTAGTTCTGGCTCAGTTAGCACCTCAGTAATGTATTTTTTTTTCCTCAATTCACATAACCTTCTGTCTGTAAGACAAAAACTCCAGGTCTGTCTGTCTGTCTGTCTGTCCGTCTGTATGTGCTCTGTACGTACGTATGCATAGGTAGTCAGTAGTTTGGGCTACAGTATGATTGTCTAAAGGAAAATAATAATAAAAAAGAATAAATAAACAGTTAGACATCATAAAGTTTTCTTCATAAATAAACAGCTAATCCCTCCCCCCCCCAATTTAGTTAGGTTATTTAGGGTGTGTAATTTTTTTTTTTTGTTTTTAATGTATTTATTGTTCAGTTTTTATTTTAGTATTTTAGAGCTACAAAACAATATATGCTAACTTGAATAATGTTAAAATATTTAAAAAAATGTTTTGTTTTTGTTTTGCACAGTCTAGTATTATTGCTATCTAGTGGCATGTCTGTGTTTAATGCAAGTTTAAAGATAGCAATACTAAAATGAATCTGTTGCTTTTTTTTATTTTAGCAGTCATGAAAATCTATTTTATTTTCATTTTGTTTTTATTCCGATTAATACAATGTGTTTATTAAGTGTTTGTTTAGTTTTTGTTAACAATATTAGCACTTTGCCTCTAGACAAGAACAGAGTCTGTCTGCGGTTGTTCTTAGCGGTTGAACTCGTTCTAAAATACACTGAACGTCATTCAAGGTTAACACTGTTGAGTGAACTTATCTTTACTTTTGCACTGTTTTATCACAGCATTCTTCCTTGAGGAGTCCACGTAGGCTTAGGAGCTGAGGAGTATGAAGATGTGCATCATATTTTCTTTTTTTCCACAATTGTGAGGAAAGATTACAACTCATACTTACATATTCTCATGTGCTAAAGGAATACTAAACTATACCAGATGTATGGAGGTTCTTGATCAAAATATAATTTTACATTAATAAATAAAACACATTATACGCATTATTCTGCATGCATATTTTGATTTTCCATTCAAAATCACAAGATTTTGATTGTAACTACTTGGAAAGCATCTATATGAGCTGCTGAATATTTATGGAGAGACTAAAGCATCTTGTCGTACAATTATGCTTTTCATTTTATCCTTTTACTTCTATGTTTCCTGTGGTTGTCTGGCTATTGCTACTCAAAGTCCTGCCAAATCTTTTTTTTTTCCCTCTCTCTTATTTTTTCTTTCCAAAGGCCTGCTCTGATCAAATGTCTGAGAACTGCACGCAAATTTCCATTGTTCTTACATCTAATATTTCATGTCTCAAATACTTCAGAGACGAGGAATATTTTAGCAGATTTTATGCTTGTTATAGACTGGAGACTTGAAACTAGGTCATTTTGCAATAATAAATCATAACCTCTAATGATTACTCATGATATTATTTACACTCAGCTACACACCTGCAGTCAATACTTGATTTTTGCAGCGTTTTGGAGATTTGCCTAAGCAAAGGTCTAATATACTGTACCTTATTGCAATGCAATTCAAATAATGAGGTCACGTACCGGTGATCACATCACATTTAATGAAAAGTGATCGCTAAAGTCATTATTTTGTCATTACATGGTCATTTAATGCTCATCTTACAAAATTTAAAAATGAATGATGTAGTTTACCTCCTCAAAAGCCATATAAACTCAATTTCCTGCTTGTTTCAAACATGTTGCCCTCAGGTCACACAGTGGAAAAGCTGAGTATTCAAAGTACTCCGTTACAACAACCTTTTCACATGACTAACATGAAGTGTTATTTCCTGTAGATCGCAACTAAACTAAACAACGTAAATAATTAACATAATCCTGATTAATTAAATTGGACTGCATGCAAGAAATTAAGTTGACAAAACATTCAAGACTTCTCCTGCATTTTCTCAAAGGTTATTAAGTTGAGCAAGTAGCATTTCTTTTTTGGGAACCACTAACTTTGTAGGTCGCAATGACTCACTGTCTCACAGGGTCTATGAGTGTCTTTTGAAATTGATTTCTGATGTGCAACCAGGCTTGAATTCTAAATGAGACCTTAAAAAATCAGCACGTATCTAAGGGCCCTATTTTAATGATCTAAGCACATGGTCTAAAGCAAACGGTGCAAATGCACTTAGGAAGTGTCCGAAACCACTTTTGCTAGTTTAACAATGAGAAAAATGGTCGGCGTGCACAGCCTCTAAATAAGTAATGGGTGTGTTTTGGGCATAACGTGCAATAAACCAATCAGAGTCTCATTTCCCAATCCCCTTTAAAAGCCAATTGCGCTTGCACCATGGCGGATTCACTATTTACATGATGGAATTTGCGAGAGGAAAGACTGAACGCTTCTCCAGAGAGGAATCCTTTTATTTTTAATATTTAAAAATGTTTGATTGCTGCTGTGTGTGTAATAAGCAGTATACGGGTGTTGTGGACCCACCTATAGGCGCACATTACTAACGAGCTCTTTAAATAACAAAACAAATGAAATCATTGACTTTAGACCAGGTTTCAGTTGGTCAATGGCGCAGTCTATTTCAGTTGCCTCAAAATAGCATCGTGCCAACAATGCGCCTGAACACACCTTGTTTTCAGACCAGCACACCCATGGGCAAACAGATGGGCGTGAGTGCATTTGCTATTTAAACAACATGGCGCTGGATGTGAAAATTATAACTGTGTCGAGCTGAAACTAGCAAAGAACACTTGCGTTGCGCCAGTATTAATTTCGCTGATGAATAATTTTTGTTAAGGACCCTTTTTCACTGATGAAAACGAGACGATAACTAAATAACCAGTTTTGGATGACCATTTTCGTCAACGAATAAAAACGAGACGGAAATGTTAGGGAGGGACGTTTAGGGAAGAGATCCAGTCAGAACTGATGTCCTGTGTAATAGTTGCGCACATTGGAATTGTAAAATGAGGCGCTGTTGCGCATTCTACAGGCTCACGCGACATCATTTCAGAGCGTCTTAATCAATGAATAGCGCACATTAATGCCAGGTAATTGTTTATGAACTAATGCTGATGAATAATGACAATGTTTACTTTACAGTGTTTATATAGTAATATGTTTTAGACGGTTGTAACAATGTATATTTTATCTCCTTCATCTGAATTTGAAAGAGCAGCCTGCAACTGCAATAGTAAGACACAGACATTTCAAAATAAGAGTCAATGTTTAGCTAAAGCTTAAAAGTCACGCTGTAACGATTCACCAGTATGAGTGCCCCTGATCACCACCAGAGGGCACTCCAACCCGGACACATCATTCCATCATAGACCACATCACCCATAATCCTTTGCCCGGACTCATCAGCACTCACTGTTTACACCTGTGTCTCATTTACCTTATTACCTCTGCCTATATCTAGCCTGTTCACCCTGTCATTCTTTGCTAAGTCTTGTTTAGTGTTACACTGCAATTCTGAGCGTTTTCCCTGGTTTCATGTCTCTTGGTTTGTTGGATTTCTTGCCTGTGTCCCGGATTACCCTTTTGCCTCTGTCTCCTGCCTTGGTTGCCTGTTTGGACTGCCTACCTGTGTTTTGACCTTGCCTGTACTTTTGACTACGATTGTGGATTACCCTTCATTAAAGCTGTGTTTAGATCCTCTACCTTCGTGTCTCGGAGTAGTTCGTAACACACGCATTATATATACGTTTTTGGTTACACAAATTTAATTTCATTCCCATTTAATTTATAGTCAGGAGCAAAGACTAAGAACAGTATTTCACACATATTATTCAATGAAGTGTCAGGGTTATAATAGTTAAATTAAACCATTAAAAAATTACTTGAAATTATATAAATGTTTACTGAAATAAAAAAAAAAAACATAAACTTAAACATATTTGAAGCTTTATCTTAACCTGATACACTAACTAAAACAGAAATACAAAATTATAAAAACTAAATAGATGTTTTTAAAAAACAAACAAAGTGAATTGAGCTTTTTTTCGTGGATTTTTGTGCTTGAATGGTCAAAAACACAATTATGTCAAAATTTTGACATGTATTTAAGTAACCGTCGGTTATGTAATGCTTAACTGCTCAATTAATGCATTACAATTTAACTAAACTCATTAAATTTTAGTCTACTAAATCTATTGTAGATTTAGTCAACTAAAATCGTATAATATTTAGTCAACTAAAACTAGACTAAAACTAAAAACAATTCAGGTGACTAAAACATGACTAAAATTAAATGGCATTTCAGTCAAAAGACTATGACTAAATCAAAATTTGCTGTCAAAATTAACACTGCGTCGTGCCTGGCGCCGCATTTCACTGGGTGTATGATAGGGCTCTAAGTCTCAAGTATGTCTAGAGCACATCTGCACGTCTTCAAAGTGTTCAGGATTTTAAAATGTTGTGTAATGTGCAATAGTATCAATAACTGCATTTGTAAAAAAGAGAAATCAACATAATCCATATTTTGTGTCTTGATTAGGTCATTCTCTACATTTCTCATGTGCCACATGTGATTTCATTAGGCTGAAGGAAAAACAGCATCAGGCAAATTATCAAATGTGAAAATGCAATGTGTACAGAGTCAGAAAATGAGCTTGAATTATGTGAGTCCCATAGAAGTTGTTTAACAAGCCCGCTGTGAATGTTTGAGGAAAATTATCCATAAAATATATGAATAGTTCAGAGATCTGAAGCACACAGATTTGTGTACGCTCAGTCGGTCTTTTCGAATAAGCGTTAAAGGCTCTATTTTGAAATGCTGGCATTGATTAACAGATTAGCTTTCTAACTTTGATCTTCTGAGAGGAGGAAATATCACTTAGAAACAAATCAGCACAAAGTTGAAAAATCTGTTAGTTTTATGTGAAGCTGCAGCTAAAAAACCAGATGCACAAATGTTGTTATTTTGGGGTTCACTGAACACTGCAAAGACAAAACTGACAAAAATGTTTTACACAGTGTCATTAGATCTAACACTGAGTCACAAAACTTTTAGAAAGTACTTGATGAGAGAACACTAGTTTCTCTGCTACCCATTACATACAATGATATGCGCATTGTTCTGAAACTAAACTTTGCAGCTAATAATCAATCTAAATATGATGATACTGGAATGTCCCCTCTTGAAAGCAGCTGCACCGGATGGTAACTGTAACTGATGGTAACAATGTGATATGTGATAAGTGTATAAATAGGATTAATAAATAGGATAATTAAAAAAGTTGTTTATTATTTGAAGGCTGATAATCATCTTATATATAGGGATTTAGTGTGCATTTAGGACACTGTTTTTGGCTTTTTTTCAGAACTGAAAAATATGTTGCGTACTAGACTGTGTGTGAGTATTTATGAGTCAGGGTTATGTATTTATATATGGTTAGGACTACATTTTCAGACAGGATTGACCAGGAACATGTCTTGCTTGGCAAAAATAACAATAGCCATAGAGAGAGAGAGAGAGAGAGAGAGAGAGAGAGAGAGATACATACATACATACATACATACTGTATTGGGCACCAGTGTACATTTTATGCATTCTCTTAGAACATGGATTAAAATATCTGTTTGTGTTTCAAGCTGGGTGAGTCAGCTGCAGGTAACATCCGTTTAATTTTTGTCTCCATGGATTCCCTTGCTAATGTCTCTATTTGATAGATTAATATATGTGCACAGCTGTCTTTTTGTGCTGCAGGGGATGCACATTTCATTGCTATTGTTCTACCTCCTATGAATGTGATTGTGCCATGGAGAGTTATTAGTACACCAGCAATCATTCAAAAGAGGTTTATAAGTAAAAGATGATTAACTTTATTCTTTCTACAGCTAAAAAAATGTACCTTTCCGCTGTCTTTTGTGGTTGTTTGAATGCATTCGACCACATGTGTGTTTACACTACGAAAGCAATATGGTCAAATGTGTTTTCTACTACCACTGGAAGTGGTCAAAAGTGGACAAGCTCAAAACTTTTTAGACCTTGTTTACACCTGTATTTAGCGATGTCCATTTGTGATCCGATCAAACAAAAAGCATCTTAATACCAGGTGTAAACAGGGCCAAAAATGCAGATTCATTCATGAACAAAGTGTCTGGCTAAATTCAGAACACAAAGATATGGCAGTGAGTCATTTAATCATTTAAACAACTTCAAAAAGATCCAATCACCTTACAAAGTAAAGACATCTAGGATATAGTTGCAGAAGGTTGTACATAGACCTCAACGCTTGACACACAAACCTCAAAAATGGTGACAATCAACAAATGTAAAAAGATGAGCTCTTAACATCACAACACAATTAACAATACTGAAAAAAACACCAACACAAACAAGTCAGCAAACAGTGAAACCACAATCGTATAACAGTAACTGCATAATTTATTCATGCTACAATGCATGGTGAAAGCTCACAAACCCTTAACATGTAAGCAATATTGTTCAATTGTTGAAATTCTGCAACTTCAGATATTATTAGATATTAGCTTTATCATTAGCTTTATTGGCTATATTAAACGGTTAAGTTTAGGGTACTGGTGGAGTTAGGGGCTCAAAAATAAAATATATGAGGAAAAAAAGTATTAGAACACCACTTAATTCTTGAATTCAGGTGTTTCAATCAGACCCATTGCCACAGGTGTATAAAATCAAGCACATAGCTATGCAGTCTGCATTTACAAACATTTGTGGAAAAAAATTGGTTCTGAAGAGAACAGTGAATTCAAACATGGTACTGTGATAAGATGCCACCTTTGCATTAAGTCAGATCATGAAATTGCATCCCTGTTATGTATTCCACAGTCAACTGCAAGTAGTATTATTGGAAAGTGGAAGCATTCAGGAACAGCAGCTACTCAGCCACGAAGCAGAAGACCATG
The DNA here is from genome assembly GCA_039654625.1 of Rhinogobio ventralis. Classification (NCBI taxonomy): domain Eukaryota; kingdom Metazoa; phylum Chordata; class Actinopteri; order Cypriniformes; family Gobionidae; genus Rhinogobio; species Rhinogobio ventralis. The sequence goes on along the minus strand of CM077210.1, from coordinate 13,741,163 downwards.
TAAAGACACAAAGCGGGGTCACCGAGTGCTGAGGCGCATGGTGCATAAAAACTCGGCTCATTCCATAGCTGAAGACTTCCAAACTTCCACTGGCATTAATATCAGAACAAAAACAATGCGGCGGGAGCTTCATGGAATGGGTTTCCATGGCAGAGCAGCTGCATGCAAGCTTCACTTCACCGTATTCTCTGGATTGACGAATCATACTTCTTTGTTTGTCAGTCTGATGGGCGAGTCTGGGTTTGGTGGATGCCAGCAGAACTTACTTCCTGACTCCATTGTGCCAACTGTAAATTTTGGATAATGTAAGGCCCCTTACTTCCAGTGAAGGGAAATCTTAATTCTTCAGCATACCAAGACATTTTGGACAATGCTATGCTTCCAAATTTGTGGTAACAGCATTCCATTCTATTCCAGCATAACAGTGCACAAAGGTCCATAAAGACATGGTTGGATGAGTTTGGTGTGGAAGAACTTGACTGGCCCTCACAGAGCCCTGACCATAACCCCATCAAACACCTGGAATGGAGATGGTGAGCCAGGCCTTCTTGTCCAATACAAATGCCTGACCTCACAAATGCTCTACTGGATGAAAAAATCCCACAGAAACACTCCAAAATCTTGTAGAAAGCTTTACCAGAAGAGCAGAAGCTGTTACAGCTGCAAATGTGGGGACCAACTCCATTTATGTCTATGAATTTAGAATGCATATTCATGTCTATGTATTCAGAATGCAATGTAATTAAACAAATATCAAAAAGTTCTTACTGGTTAATTAGATTGGATTGTCTAGTTGCTTTTCAGTTGCCGCCCTTGGATGTGTTTACAGCACACAAATAATCTTTCACAAACAACTGTGACCAGTGAATTATCGATCGCAGTATGTTTTGTATATATTCACAGTGGTCCAGTCTATAGAGACCAACCGAGATTGCCATTGCTCTCAATGATGAAGGCCACTGTTGCATCTGTGAGGAGGGCTCAGTAATTGCACATGCATTTCAGTTTCTATATTTGGGTGCAGTTCAGTATTCTCTCTTGAATACAGTAAATGTGTTGATAAAGTCTGAGTGAAAAGCAAGTGTGGCCTTTGAATAAATAAATCTATATTTTATGTAGGTGCTCAAATGATGTCCTAAGAGACAGAGGTCATTGAGGGCTATGAAAACATCCTGAGGATGGTGTGTTTACTGCACAATCAGTGCTGCCAGAGAGATGTTGAATGTGTATTACTCCATTCCACACCCCAACTACTATCCTGGGATCCCCAACAATAGCTGCACACAGCCTTTACTGCAGATATGCTCAATATGTGACGGCATTGGCCCACATTTATACGCTTTTATTGACAGGTGTGGCGATTCATTTTTCTGACAATAAGAGAAATATAGAAAGCATTGTCTTGGCCTTTGCTGTAAATGCCTGTCCATCACAACGTTTTGGAGAGCCTCTCTCCCTTGTGACCGATAAGAGGGCTGATTAATGTCTGACTAAACGCTGACATAATGCTCTTATCTTTGCAAATGCCACACACTGTTGGGTCTGATGAACCCACTGCTTTTCCCACAGAGAAAATCACTGAAGAGTTGCCTCAGGCTGTATTCCACTGAAATATCCACAGATACTCCCTTCCCGCTATAATGGTGCTGGTGCGCATGCTGGAACCGATGTCCAAAATGACATAATTAACACTTTTTATTGTGTTATCATCAAATCATATACGTAATTATCCACAGCAAATCACTGTAACATTTCAACCATAAAAGTTAGATTTATACTTAGGGCTCTGAACCGGTTCAATGAATGAAAACAAAAAACGGAAACAAATTAAATTTGAACAGGAAAATTGTATCAAGTTTATTCGTTCAGAATAGAAACACTTATTATTACCGGTTAATAATGTTATTTTATCATTGTTTAATATTCTAATTTGTTAGTCAACCAATCATGAATACAAATAGCACAGCCTATGCAAATGTGACGTTGACGCATCCAATATGTGAAATATCCACGCTCAGCTGTCAAGTCATTATAGGTAAGTCACATGGCAATGTGCTGGCATTCAAATTTGGATCTCAGGAGTTTTTCCGAGGAAATGTCACCAACCGTTAAAGCATTCAATTTAAGTGAAAATGAATGGCAGGTAATATCTAGCATGGTGTGTTTTGAAACCAGCGAAAATTGCATGTTAGTGTAGAACTGCTACTATTCAGGAAATAAAAAATAATAATTAAACACCATGTTGTCAAAGTTTGTATTGTCTTTATGTATGGTCACATACACTCACCTAAAGGATTATTAGGAACACCTGTTCAATTTCTCATTAATGCAATTATCTAATCAACCAATCACATGGCAGTTGCTTCAATGCATTTAGGGGTGTGGTCCTGGTCAAGACAATCTCCTGAACTCCAAACTGAATGTCAGAATGGGAAAGAAAGGTGATTTAAGCAATTTTGAGCGTGGCATGGTTGTTGGTGCCAGACGGGCCGGTCTGAGTATTTCACAATCTGCTCAGTTACTGGGATTTTCACGCACAACCATTTCTAGAGTTTACAAAGAATGGTGTGAAAAGGGAAAAACATCCAGTATGCGGCAGTCCTGTGGGCGAAAATGCCTTGTTGATGCTAGAGGTCAGAGGAGAATGGGCCGACTGATTCAAGCTGATAGAAGAGCAACTTTGACTGAAATAACCACTCGTTACAACCGAGGTATGCAGCAAAGCATTTGTGAAGCCACAACACGCACAACCTTGAGGCGGATGGGCTACAACAGCAGAAGACCCCACCGGGTACCACTCATCTCCACTACAAATAGGAAAAAGAGGCTACAATTTGCACGAGCTCACCAAAATTGGACAGTTGAAGACTGGAAAAATGTTGCCTGGTCTGATGAGTCTCGATTTCTGTTGAGACATTCAGATGGTAGAGTCAGAATTTGGCGTAAACAGAATGAGAACATGGATCCATCATGCCTTGTTACCACTGTGCAGGCTGTGCAAAATGGCCCTAACAGTCACCAGATCTCAACCCAATAGAGCATCTTTGGGATGTGGTGGAACGGGAGCTTCGTGCCCTGGATGTGCATCCCACAAATCTCCATCAACTGCAAGATGCTATCCTGTCAATATGGGCCAACATTTCTAAAGAATGCTTTCAGCACCTTGTTGAATTAATGCCACGTAGAATTAAGGCAGTTCTGAATGCGTATTAGTATTAGTATGGTGTTCCTAATAATCCTTTAGGTGAGTGTAATATTAACATTTTATCAAAATCAGTCAATATGTTATCTGGTTTTATCTAAACAGTTTTTAACAACAGGGGATTGTAAATAACACAATTTTAGTAAAAGTCAATGACTGGAGCCTTGGATATTTTATTTAAAATATGTACATCTGTCATGTACATTTGAAAAACAGCCATGGGTAAATTTAACCCTGTGGCGGTTCTAGTGTTAATACATTTGGCCAAAATATTGTGTTATAAAAGATTAAATGCTATGCACAGGCTGTATTGGCTATGACTAGATGGCAAATACCAGACTTAGACACTCTTCTCCGCTCCTCAAATAACATAAACATTTACCTTTCCAAACATAGAGTAAAGAAAATGCTGTACTTATTCAAACAACCAGTTCTTTATTTACCCTTGCACTGCAAAGAAGCAGACACCATCTCCAAAATGTGTGAGGCATTTAATTCTAAATGGTGGCAGGTGGAGCAACTGTATGAGGTCCTGCCGACAGTTTGAGGATCCACTGGAGTTACGAGGTTTGGTCACTTTTTAGTATTAAGTAGGGATGTCCCGAGCCAAACTTAAGGATGGGGATCAGGGCTGATTAAGCAACTTTTAACTGATTGGTATCAGCTATTCTAAGCCCAATCCTTTATTTTAAATGAGCTGTCTTGCCAGTGTCATGCAGTAGGTGACGGTTAGCACCTTAAAATGGGTTTGCCAACTGGCGACCGCCAATATCTGCCTTCAGACTATATGAGACAGTGTTGCCATAACGCGTTGCTGTGGGTTGCGTCTTGCTTCAGACTTTACTGACAGACTGGCATTCTGACACCGCAAGCTTCATGCTTCCTAACCCTAAATCCAGTTTTGTTACTTTATGTTGCAATTATTCTGCTTATTGTACATATAAAATACAAGTTTATAGTCCCAAACAGTCTGTGTGAAAAAACAAGTATCAGATTGGGACTCTGTATCGGCAAATACTTAGTATTCAGCGACTCAGATTGGATCAGGGGCACAAGAAAATAATCATAGTATAAAGTTAATTTAAAGCTCTTGTATAGAGTAAAGGCAAAAAAAAAAAAAAGTTATTAATGGGTATATTTTCTAATCAAACGGTAATGTTACTGAGGGAACACAAGAACACACTTTTATCCAAAGCAACTTACAAATAAGGAACATTTTATAATGAAGTTCATGTTATCATAAAATTGTGTTGGTCAACGGATATATCAGCAAGGTCAATATATATTATATATTTGCCATTTTTGAAGTTTTTCTGATTGGGTGATACATGTCGGAGGTGGGACTTTTAGTTTGACAATAATGAGAACAGCAGCGGCTGAACGCAGGTGCACAGGAGCTCCCATAGAGTACAGAAATGAATCCTAAATCCTGGAAACTAGTTAACATTGTTGAACTTCTGGTTACACAGGAAAAAATAAGATGGCTTAACAAAGTGACATACACAGGATAAGGATATCTATCAAATGAGCTTGCGTCACATCACCTCACCTCACCTTATTGGACATTTCCAATTGAAACAACATAGACCACACTCAACATTGAAAACGAGGCTGTAAGGGATTGACTTACAGTGTTTACAATGGCTTGCACTGTATAAAGGTCTAAGATCACATGTATATATTCAAAACTCACAACTTTCAAAACTGTTTGATGGAGTTTTTGACTTTTGGAAAGCTGTACAATCCATTGGAAACAGTACAATCCATTAAACACACTGTATTTCTATCCCTTCAGCGTTGTTTACATTCCTGTCAAAAATGTAATATGTTGCTGCCCTGACAAAGGTCTATTGAGCACTTTCTTCGACACCCTGTCAGTGGAAAATGGGCATGGAAGACATTTATAGCACACAGTCTGAACGGTTAAATCTGTAGAAAATCTGCATTAAACCCATTATAAAAGCCTTCCAAGACACAGTCAATAGTAATGGAGTGAATTATACACTCACTCATCCAATAGAGCAGGTTTTTCTCATCCTCTTTGAAATTTCTAATTTCCGTCACTGCAAATCTACAGCGGTCATTCTCAAAGTTTCCTTCCTCCGAGATGTAGCATTGAGTTTCATATTAATCACAGCAAGACAGATTCAAACCCACTGAAATGGAAATTGAATATGGAAAATTGACTTGTTTTCTTCAAATCAACCCACATTATTTAAATAGAAACCATATTTGAATGGTGAGCGGGATCACTTGCTGTTTGGTAAGTGACCTGAGTTCCTCTCATGGAATCGTTATACAGTTGTGTAAGAAGAAGCTCCCTGTAAATCTCCACCAACTGACTTCATTTATCATCTCATTAAAGCCAAGCCATTTTTTGAATGATAATATCAGTTCATAGCGTGAGAATGCATAATTTCAGTATAATTCAATATAACAGTTATTTATTTGCCCGGAATGCTGGGAATCAGTATAATGTTACAGGATCATTAATCTCAGATCAGTTTAAATTATGATTCTGTTCTCTGATCAGTACTATATCTGCACATCCCAATTTCTGCTTTTTGATAGACTTGTGGATTTGATGTTCTCCATATTTTATCGTTGTCCATTGGTTATGAGGAAGATTGTAGAGTGAATAGGCAAAACAAGCAGAAGGAATGTTTTAGAGATCATTTTCATCCATTAGCCATTACTGGATATGGAAAATTTTAGGAAAGTCAAGATGAAGGGTATAACTGGATAATGTGTAACATGTTAAATCTGGCTGCTTCTCATCAGCTTAACATACATTCAGATTAAAGATGAATTCGCAGAGTCCTTTCCAAATTATACGTAAAGAAGAATGTTTTTGTAAAGATAAGCAGTTTGAAACATGCATGTGTGTATATATGCATATGTTAATAGTTGGTTTCCTTGCCATTAGTTTATTTGAGTTTGACTGCAGTTGGTCCAAAGATCACTTTCTTGAACTGTTCAAAAGTCACTAAGCTCTTACATGCAATAGAAAGAAATCCAAGGCCAATGTGTGTCTTACACCCACTTATAAAGACCAAAAAAAGTTCAGCCCAAAACAATACAGTGTCCAGAAGTAAGTGCATAACCAATGTGCTGCAAAATAATTTCTAAATGATGGACAGTCATTCCAAGATAAGAAATAAGAAATGGCCCTTCTGTGCAGACTTGTAAGAATCCATGGCCTTGAGATGATTCCAAAATGAACACAGTTCATTAAAAAAGAATTCCAGTGTCCAGTTCTGTCAAACAAATATTTTCATGTGGAAGGTAAGAGGCCAACGAAAAGGTTAATTTGGTGTATAGGAGTCCATGTAGGGATATTATTTGTTCAAGTTTTGGAGTTATCAAGTTTTGTTTGGCAGGGGTATTTTTCTAAAGAAACAAGGGGGTTTCCTCCGAGGAGGCAAGGGTGGCAGTGCCCCCTCAAAAAATTAGGGAAATCAGGACCCATGTGGAGTTGGCCTTTGGTCGGTCCCCAGATGCCCCGCCTGTTCCTGCAGGGCTGAATAAGCTAGACAGCTCCAGGACCACTTGGACTTGCATTTGTCAGAATGCAGTTAATGACTTCAGGGATGCGACAAAAAAGGGCTAATGACCTGCATGCCTGAGGGTGCCACTTTGGTGTTGGGGAGATTGTTTGGGTTTACAGTCCAGTTAGGAAGAGAGAAAGGTGCCCCAAGGTGCAATCTCAACTGTCACCATAGCAAATTTGGAGTCTCTAACTAGGGATGCGCTGATCCGATACTCAGTATCGGTATCGGCTCCGATACCGCCATTATTTGCCGATTGGGTATTGGTCAACACTGGACTAGAGATTGTATTGTTCTTCACATGCATGGTAACTGAATTTTTAAACTGTTAAAAGAAAAGGCACAATAAAATATTGCACAGACAGCTAAACTACGCATCGATATCTCTTCGATATGGTGTTCAGTTCATTTTTATGGACAGAATTTCTAGGCGCAGCCAAGGGCCAGAGAGTGTCCGGTTTGGGGACCACAAGATTTCGTTGCTGCTTATTGTGGATGATGTCGTGTTGGCCTCTTCAGACCAGGACCTTCAGCGTGCACTGGGAAGGTTTGCAGCCGAGTGTGAAGCGGCTGGGATGAGAATCAGCACCTCCAAGTCCGAGGCCATGGTTCTCAGTCGGAAAAGGGTGGCTTGCCCGCTTCAGGTTGGTGGAGAGGTCCTTCCTCAAGTGGAGGAGTTCAAGTAGCTTGGGGTCTTGTTCACGAGTGAGGAAAGGATGGAACGGGTGATTGACAGATGGATCGGTGCAGCTTCTGCAGTAATGCGGTCAATGTACCGGTCTGTCATGGTGAAGAAGGAGCTGAGCTGTAAGGCGAAGCTCTTGATTTATCAGTTGATCTACGTTCCTACTCTCTCACCTATGGTCATGAGCTGTGGGTCATGACCGAAAGGACAAGATCCCGGATACAGGCGGCCGAAATGAGCTTTCTCCGCAGGGTGGCTGGGCGCTCCCTTAGAGATAGGGTGAAAAGCTTGGTCACTTGGGAGGAGCTCGGAGTAGAGCTGTTGCTCCTCCACATCGAGAGGAGACAGCTGAGGTGGCTCGGGCATCTATTTCGGATGCCTCCTGGACGCCTTCCCAGGGAGGTGTTCTGGGCACGTCCCACCGGGAGGAGACCCCGGGGAAGACCTAGGACACGCTGGAGGGATTATGTCTCCCGGCTGGCCTGGGAACGCCTTGGTGTTCCCCCGGAAGAGTTGGAGGAAGTGTCTAGGGAGAGGGAAGTCTGGGCGTCTCTGCTTAGACTGTTGCCCCCGCGACCCAGCCCCGGATAAGCGAAAGATGAGGGATGGACGGATGGATCTCTTCGATATCTCTTCCCTTTGTGTTTTGTATTCTATTTTCAATGCGGAGCACTGTGTGCTGTGACTCCATGTCGCTTCAAGCGCATCATCCTGCGCACGGGATTCGCATACGCGTTTTGTGCCACTCTGTATTGGAGCCTTTTGTATTCTAATACTGTGCAATGAATGATTATTAATAGCCTTTCTTGTTCTGCCCTATCTATAATATGTTGCTGCCTCATTAAAAAAGCTGCACTATACATTTAAAATAAATGTCTTTTAATTTCTTAGTATATAGGCCCTATTTCTATAAATATATTTACTTGTTTTTCATGAATGTATTTTACAACAATGTGTAACATTTTACCAGATTTAGTGCTACACTTATTCACTTTTATTTGTTCCCCACTGTTCCCCAATGTTTAGATTTTATACAATTATTATGCACTCGTGATTTTTCTAGAGTAACTTTTGCTGCTGAATTAACCACTAATGTAGTTTATCCACCATCTAGTTTATAGTAGCTAGTATTTTTGTCATAGATTGTGATTTAGATATTTTTTTCATTTGTTGTTTTTCTTTATAATGACGTTGTCTGTATTTAGTAGATTGTGTTTAACACACAAAATAGTGATTATCAGTTCAACACACTGAGGTATAGAAATTCTAAATTTTTAAACAAAACTGCACTGGTATCGGTATCGGCCGATATTCCGAAATTTTGGGATGGGATGGGATCGGTTCTGAAAAAATGGTATCGGTGCATCCCTATCTCTAACTCAATCCCTCTAGCGCCACCAACTGTCCAAATGTTCACTCATGTTTATGCTAATACTTTTTGAACTGTAAGGGATAGAAACAAAATTATTTGTTCCTCTGATTCCGTGGCTCAAGCCAATTCGATTTAAAATCGTTATTTTCTGTAGTGCCAAATTTCCCGCCAAATTTTCCAGCCAAAAAAAACTACTTTTTCGAACTCCTCCTGGACGGTTTATCCAATCATCTTCAGACAATGCCAACCAAAAGTTATGGAATTCAAGTGGATTCATCAAACTGTTTTCGAACACGCGAACACATTTTATGTAGCGCTTGAGAAAATAGACATAAGGCTGTATCTTCGCAACGTTTTATCGTATATTCAAACCAAACTTGGTACATGTCACCACAAGCATGACCTGAGGCAACATGCAGCATTTTGGCGCAGCGCCACCTACTGGTCCGGAGATACAAAAAAATGATTTTTTTATACAAAAAAATTATTTTTTTGTGTATAACTTCTGAACGTTTTGTCCAAAAATCATAAACGTGGTCTCGTTAGATTCGGGGCAACATGCCGAGTTGAATGATATATTGATATATGATAATGATATATTCCCATATCGGTCATTTTGGCCTATCGGTCATTTTGGCCATTAGCCATTTTGAATTTTGTGCTAAAATGCTGTATTTTATGAACACATTAGTGTATTGTAACAAAACTCGGTGTGGGTCATCAGGACGATGCCCTAAAGGAGCCTGAGAAGTTTCGGACCAGCACCACCTAATGGAGATAAAAAATATGTATATGCTTATAACTTTAGATGTGGTTGACTTATTTTCACGAGAGTCATCTCGTTAGAATCCTGAATCCTTGCCGAGGTCCAACGATACCAAACATACTAGGTTTCGCCTTATGGTTTGTGCAACGTAGTGATTTAGCGCTTAAAAAAACGTTTGCGAATATCTTCGAAACCGTTAGTCAAATCGAGAAACTAGCGTAGGAAACACGGAATCATAGCTGGTTAAACGAGCGTCATAGGCCAAATGTCAAAATTTTGATAGAAAGTGGCAAAAAAATCTAAACAAATTCGTCCATGGGTCATTTTTTATGATCTCGTAGATATAAATGTCTTTAGCTCCAAAACGAAATTAGATTTTTGACACACACATGTATGGGCTCACCCCGAGGACACATAAAAAAATTGGTTATAATTGAATAATATAATTGAACAAAACATGAAATTGCCATTAACTACAATACAGTATTATGATATAAAATGCTATATTTTATGAATGCATTGGTGTATCATTACTAAACTCGGTGTGTACCATTGACACCATGGCCTGAAGGTACTCAAAAAGGTTCAAGACAACGCCACCTTGTGGTCAAAAGTTATAACAAAATTTCCAAATAATGCTTATATATTTTGATTAAATGATTCTATTATAATAAATCTGACCATAATAGATTCCTTGAGTCAATTTGAAAACATAGACACCAAATGTTTGCCATATTTGGCCGAACGTCCTGTCCGTCATTTTGTTTTTCCATTAGAAACCTTTTTTTTCGAACTCGTCCTAGACCATCTGTCCGATTTTCACCAAACACTCTTGAGGTTGTATCGCTGCAATGCTTTGACATTTTGACACCAAACTTCGCATGTGTTATTGTTACCTCACTCTGACCACACCACATCAATTTCGTAACTATGCCACCTATTGGTAAAAAGTGATAAACCATTAACTCATTATTATTAGTGACTGTAGTTATAATTTTACAGCTATTTTGCCTAAAATTATCTTAATAGGCCTTTAATGGCTCATTGTTGCAGTTGGTCTGACACTCCCAGCCATGTTGGCATGTCTTATTGTCTTCTTTGTTTTGGCCCCGATAATGACTGCGTGCAGCTATATTTATTATTATTATTATTATTATTATTATTATTATTACTTCCTTCACATATTGTTGAATTTCCAAGGGGTTCAAAGTGGGTAATTTAACCAGCCGATACAGCCACCGGTGGCCAGAATGTTACATCATTGCCTGACATCCGTCAAGGTGATTGTTTAGAAATGAAGGCCAAAATCCTCAGGGGGCCTTCTCAGGAGACTTTGTCCTAGGGGTCGAGGACTTCAGTAGGAGGGTGTAGTGTAACAAAAATGTTTCTGTTATTGTAGTTAAGAAGGTGTTTAATTTTAACATTGTATTCATTCATTTGTCATTGGGGAACTGTTATTAACTTTTCAAGTTGAGTATAGAGAGACTTTGCCTCCTGTGTGGGGAGAGAGGAGGAACAGGGAGAAGGAGAGCAGAAAAGTATCCTGCTGGTTCTAGTGTGGTTCTCTGAAAAAAGGTGTGTGTGTACGGTGTGCGCTGTGGCCGACAACAGACTTTAATAAATACCATTTTGCAGCGAAACACGTCGTCCTTGTCTTGAGAAAGCTACAGTTTTTTTTTTCTGGCTCCAAAACAATGAGGGTTTTTAAATTAATTTAAATTTAAATTAGGGTGACAATCAAATTTGAGAAAATCAATTCACTAGAATGAATAAGACTATAACTTAATGAAAACATAAGACAAAAAAAACAAAATGAAGAGGGATTTGAAACGATGAATAATTTGTTTAAATCTGTTCATTTACATGAATCAATCAAACAAACCAATTCATTAGAATGATTTAGACCTTCCAACTCTAAATACAGTATAGATAACAATTTAAGATGAACTGATTCACTTTAATCATCTTTAACATAAAATATATAATGTGTAGGGAATTGAATATGTGAATAATTCATTTGAATTTGTTAATTTACATGAATTACTCAAACAAGCCAATTCACTTTCATTAAAATGAATTCAACTTTTCCAATGCTATGACAGAAAGCAAGGGCTTTCCCTGGAATATCAGGATTCAGGAAATTTTTATTATATATTGACCTTAACAATATGTTAATTAATGAATTATGTAATACAGGCAACTAATAATGACAAGGAGGCAGTTTAACAGAGACTAACTTTACTCTGTCCATAGTGGAATGCAATAGTCAATGTCAATGTGTCTACTGTCTTGTTCCTTGCTATTTGAAGAAGCCAGACTGTTGGCATATTTGTTTCACATCAGTATTGTCCAATTTGTCCTGGAGGACATGGCAAACAGCAATACTGTTAAGTCTCACTTGTGCCATATTCTGTCCCTTATACTAACCTACCTCTAAACCTACCCATTACAGAAAACTTTCAGCATTTTTACATTTTGAAAAAACACCACTTGGTATGATTTATAAACTGTTTTCTTCACGGGGACCAAAAAATGTCCCCAAAAGGATTTTGGATATTGCCATCTCTGTGGGGGCATTTTCTCCCCATAATGTAGAGTTTACTAGGGGACACACACACACACACACACACACACATCTCTCTCTCTCACACTCACACTAAAACACACACATACACTAACGTTTAGGTTTGCCTCTTATCCCGTGATTGTCATATATTGAAAAAAAAAAACGCCTCGGTTACCTGAAGAGGGAACGAGACGCTACGTCAAATTGACTCTGTGGGAACGCTCTGTGTCATTGTGTCGTGAAGCACGTGGGAAATCAGCCCAATGGTGTGACGGGACATCAGAGGCGGGTGACGTCATGAACCAGGAAACTATAAAGCATGCCCAAGCAGCACAACACTAGCTTCTAATAGACTGAATCAAGTCGCTGTCAGGCACACAGAAAGTATGGCAGGGTGATGCATCGTCTCATTCCCTCTTCAGTGAACCAAAGTTACAGTCACAATCGAGGCATTCCCTTACAAGGGAACTTGTACTGCATCAAATTGATGCTGTGGGTTTATACCTACGCCACCATAATGACAAGTGTCTGTCTAGTGTGAAATTGTTTGAAGAAAGCACTAAGACGAGAGCACATGGGCCCCCAGTGTAGAGCTCCAGGTTGTCCAGGTTGTAAAACCTCAAAATGTGTGGTAAGGACCAGCCTGCCGCATCACAAACATCTAGAAGTGAAACAAACATCACAAACATCTTTAAGTGGGCTCGAACTGCCATAGGAGAATGTAGTCTGGCCAACACATACGCAAGAGAGATAGCCTCAACTATCCACTTACTCATCTTCTGCTTATGGGGACTAACAGTTGTTCTGATTTACGCCACAGGGCAGCTCTGTGGAAGTAAGCATCTAATGCCCGAACTGGGCATAGCAGATTGTTTCTTTCCTGGTCCGAATCCCGGAATGGAGGAGGACAGAAGGCCTGCAGCACAATAGATCTAGCCTTATTATTGGGGACTGTGGGAATATAACCCGGCCTCGGGTAAAGAAATGCCTTGCCAGTTGCAAATTCCAAGGACAAAGGGCCAACCGACAGAGCTAACAAATCTCCTATCTTTTTAAGAGATATGATAGCTAGGAGGAACAACGCATTGAGAGTCAAAAACTTGACTGGAACCTCCTCAGCTGGCTCAAAGGGAGCCAGGGATAGGCCTTGTAGTACCACGGCTAGATTCCAAGCCAGCACCCTGGTGTGTATTACAGGCCTCAGCCTCAATGTGCCACTGAGGAAACGTGTTACCAATGGATCTCTCCCTGAAGACATTCCACCCAAAGGAATGTGGTAAGCAGCTTTGGCTGCCACATAAACCTTTAAAGTGGACAGGGACAACCCTGCAGTGAATCACTCTTGCAGGAACTCCAGCACTACCAACACGGCAATTAACTGGGTCCAGCTGACAACCACTGCACCACTGCTCTGTGGTGAAGAATGGTCTCAACAACTTCAGTTGAGAGTCCATGAGCTGGGCCCCCTCAGAGGCCAAGCCTACAGCTTCCAAAGTTCTGGGAGGGGGTTAAGTATTGAGTCCCGGTCTGGGACAGAAGGTCCCTCCTGACCGGTATCTCCCAAGTAGAGCCATCAAAGAGAGACACAAAATCAGAGAACCACACTCTTCCCTGCCAATGCGGGGCAACTATGGTGAAACCTTGTCATGGCAAACTCTCTCCAGATCTCCTGGGAGCAGAGCAATTGAGGGGAAAGCATACAGATGTAGCCTTAGCCATGTCTGAACCATAGCATCCAGTCCCAGAGGAGTGGGACAGAGTACTAGAGTGGACAGTGAGACGTCTCTCGAGACACAAACAGATCCACTTCTTTCTGGCCAGACACCCTCCATATCTGCTCCAACAATCCCCGGGCCTCTGCCTCAACAGGATGTGTGCTCCCTGGTTTTGGCACCCAGGGATGTATGCTGCCCTAAGTGAAAGCAGCTTTCCCTGGGACCACAGGAGGATTTGGTGTGCCAGTTTTCAGAGTGGATGCGAGCGCCAAACCACTGATGATTTTTGTAGGTGAATGGATAAGCACATGGTGGCACCTGAAATCTGGGAGGAAATTCTTGAGAGCAAGCAAGACAGCCATTATTTCCAGGCAGTTGATGTGCCAGGAGAGATGATGCTCCTCCACAGACCTTGAGTTGAGCAACCATCTATAATCGTTTCCTAACCCGTGAAGGAAGCATCCGTCTTTAGCATCTTGAGACGACAAGGAGCTCCCTGCATGGGACCTTGGGAAAAACCCCCTGGTCCTGAGCCACATGTACAACAGGCCAAATGGTATCATGTTGGATGCTGCATCAAATCCAACTCTGCATCCAAGTCACTGAAAATGGCCTAGCTTTACTCCAGTTATGGCTGACAGGATTGATACGATGCACACAGGGGAGAGACGCATTTGCATCGTAACCGAATCCCATACCGCGCCAAGGAAAGTGGTCCTCTGTACTGGAGAAAGCACACTCTTCTTGGTATTTAGCCTTACCCCAACATTTTCATGTGGGCGAGAATGACATCTCGATGCCAAACCGCCAACTGATGTGACTGAGCTAAAATTAACCTATCGTCAATGTAGTTCATTATACAGATGCCCTGAAGTCGTAACGGTGCCAGTGCTGCATCCATGTGCAGTTTAACTGCATTTCATTTGGTCAAAGTGTGGGGTGATAGAGCTAGACTGAAAGGAACAACCTGATATTGGTACACTTCGAAAGCAAACCTTAGAAACTCCCTGTGTTGTGGAAGGGACTGCCCTCAGAGGTCTGGCATCAGCACCAGTGTTGGGGGTAAGGAGACTGGGTATTACTTTTATATTTACAACAAAATATCTGTTACATTTTCAAATAAGTAATGCAAGTTTCTTTGTTTTTCTTTTTATTGACTGACAGCTCCTCTGTCCCCAAGTTGAGAGGAATCATGAGTAAGTGCAGAGGTGTGTCTTTCTGAAGGGGAGCTCGGGAAGTGACGCTCTATTTTTGGGTGGCACAGTGTGAGGAGCTGTTTTTTTGTGATGTTTGGGGCTGCTTCCTTCCAGCATCCCCTGAGACCTGAGAGGGGTGGGGGAGAAGTTTCTGAAACGCCGCTGCCTGTTTGAGGGCCTCCTGAAGAGGTTAGGAGGTGACAGCGGGGTGTCCATGAGGAAGTTCTTATCTTTCTCTTTTATGTTGCTAAGATTAAGCCACAAATGTCTCTCTGTGGCCACCAGGGCTCCCGTCTCCTTGGTGGCCCAGAGTGGCAGGCCCCAACGAGGTTGTGACCGCGAGGGCAGAAAACGACCATCCAGTTTACTTTTAGGACAAACATCCTGCTTCTCTGCTTGCCAGTCAATGTTTAATCTGGAGATAGTGCGAGTCACAACCTCCACTAGCTTCTCATATGCAGAGAATGAGGTGGTAAGTCCTCAACATCTGCTGCATTGATGCTTACAACATCTAACCCCTCAGAGCTAGATAATTGTAGCACTGGTGCCTCACTCGGGGCGGAAAAAAACACAGTGCGTGCTTCTCTTGAATGAATCAGACTTTCTAACACTACAATAAGAGAAAGGACCATTAAAGATGAACCACTTACCTAACATAAATCACATTGTTTTAAAAACAGTTGACCTACTATCACGCTATTGAAAAATGTAGTTAAGTTAGAGACATTGCTACTTTTAGTTACCACTGCTGTCCATGATATGACAACCACTGTCCTATTATTCTCAGTTTTGTTTTGACAGCATTGTGTTTTTCTAACAGATTATATAAAAACATAAAATAAATAAAAATGTTATTTCCAATTCCTCTATGACAACTTGTTATGACACCACTCAAATATAACACACAGCTTTATTAAATACCGATGAGGGAGGCGGTTTGGATGGGACAGACTTTGCTGATGGAAGAGCCAAATCTCATCCGGCCTGACAGATGAGCAGTTCCAGTCATATTCCACCACTCTGTCTTCTTAAACTGGCGCTCATGAAACAGAGTCTCTGCTTATTCTGACTGAGGAGGCAAGAGGAGCGTGTGAGGAGCTGAGAGACTAAAACTTCAGTGATGTCAGGCTTCAGGGAAAACAGCAGCTCTCAGCTGTACTTTGAACCATCTGGTACTTTAATACAATATGGTTTCTGATCCTTGTAACAAAAATTTAAATATCTGAAAGGTCATTAGCAGACTGCCATGTAATCATTAGCATAGGTTTCATTCTGATGAATTATAACTATTCAAATAATTGTTATAAATACTTAAGCATGACAGAAGGTATACAAATACTTAATTAAATTAAATGCACCCATTAGTGCAAAAAACATTTCTATATTAAGCATAATTAAATGTTCCGGAAAATGCAAATAATACTTTTAACTCTATATTCCTACTGTCTTTTATCATTCATTTATTTCTGTATGTACAGTGGAATTCATCCGTTTGGAATTCCACCTACTGATGTGTGATTGACATCAGGAAAGGAAAATGCATGCATAACTGCATGCAGAAACAAATAAGAAAAAAAAAATGTTGCAGGCAGGCCTACCTTCTCGCACATGTAATTATTTATATATTTATACACAAATGGTTGATTGATTGATTGATTGATTGATTGATTGATTGATTGCAGGTCTCATTCTCCTTAACCCTTTTCAATTTAATTATTCTGCCAAATATTTAAGTTGTGTGCCATTTCCTGTTATGCTGTAATTTTCTTATATTATGTATGAACATATTATTTAAGATACATCAAATTCTAGCTATGAAATTAGCCTTAGGAAGATAAAATAAAAATATAATTTCCACCACTGTTGCTTCTATCACGGAATGTGAACACAATACTAAATTTAAGATAGTGGAAATTACATTATGGGAAGAATTTGCATTACTTTCATTAAAACAATGGACAATGTTAATGTGTCATGTTGTAAAATTAAATAATAAAGTGTGAAAAGTTTGTTTTACGAGTGTGTTTAGCCACAGGGCCAAAAGGGTCTGTGTTGCCCTCAAATAATTTGTTTAACTTTCTCAAATGTCTTCTTTAAATATTTGTTGGTACCTATTTTAGTTGAAAATGAGAAGTTGATAACTACTTTACAGTTTAACAAACCCATTTGTAAAATTAATATTATTTGTCATGTGATGATGTAACTTCCTGTTTAGCTCTTCCTGGTTCTGCAGCAAAAGAAAAGAGACATGCTCTAATAATCCACTTGCATCCACTATGAATCATCATAGAGGCAATGTCGTAAGGTAATTTATTTGACATTAGACGTGTTAAAGATCATATATTAGTAATGATTTATAATAATGTTTAACAAGTTATTAAAAATGTTTTTGTTTACTATTGTGTACAAGCTAACAGCAATACTAGCAGCCATGGTAACTGTTACTTACAGTGGGGGACAGCAATGTATATTCATATTTACAACTATTTACAATGTAATGTTTAGTGAAGTCACAGTATGAGTATGTTTATTTACATGCCGTGATAAGTGTGGATATTTGACTGACTCGGAATATTAACGCTGCTCATAAACAGCATTTGTCCACGTTTATTGCTCTGATGAGCAATTATTAAAAGTTCAACATCACCTCCATGATTCTAGAACAAAAACCTTGTAATGCTCATAATGCTTCATTTACTGGCATCTCATACTAAATTATATCCAACATCAAATAAAAACAAACAACAACAACAACATTTTATTGGGAGGGACAATTCACTCCTTCCTATACATCAAGGCAACCGTCACTCATGGCAAGACTAGAGAAACGGCACTGCAAACGATGTCTGATGTGACAGCAGAGGCCTTCAAACCAGCTTAGAAGTGCTAGATGAAACCATCTGGATATCTGTTGGAAAACATTTAAGAGCTCCAAGACGGACCAATGATTCATTTGACACAATTTCTGGCACATAAATACATTGAAGACTTGATTGTGCAGCCAGATCAGCTTTTTGAGCCAGAAATTGGAAATACAAGCCAAAGACAGTGAGCATTTCATGTTGTTCAAGATGGAAGAAGCTCAGGGTCTGAAAATAAGAGTTGGGTTAGACATTGTATGATGTTTTACTATTGGAAATAAGTAAAGCAAAGGCAGCATTTTAGAAATTGTCTCAGATATTACAGTGCATTTGTACACTGTAAGCAAGCTGACAGTTCACGTCTTATTTAGCACTTTTTTAAACTGTAGAGCTGCTTGGAGACATGAATAATTATGCAGTACCTAAAGAAAATCTCAGTTTGAACACTGTTATTACTGTCTATGAAATGTTTTTGAGATTTTAAAGAGATCTCTAAGTGGATATTATATTTGGCGTATTCATGTTAGTGGAATGAGAGCTCTGTCGGTCTAGTCCTTGTAAAATATGTTGTTCACTCATGTGTAGTGGTGGCTTGTTTGTGTAGTGTTAGAAAGGTCATAGTATTAGGAGAGGATGAT
Source organism: Rhinogobio ventralis (assembly GCA_039654625.1). Classification (NCBI taxonomy): domain Eukaryota; kingdom Metazoa; phylum Chordata; class Actinopteri; order Cypriniformes; family Gobionidae; genus Rhinogobio; species Rhinogobio ventralis. The sequence goes on along the minus strand of CM077210.1, from coordinate 13,722,614 downwards.
TAGTGTGCAGCCTGTGGGACAGTGAATTATGGGAAAAACACTTCCTTAGGGAAACATTACCTATCTAATAGGTAAAGAGTGTAAATCAATACTTGCTATGACCTCAAACCTGCTGTTCTGAATCTGAAAAAACTAAAATAAACAATTACAAATTTTTTTATTTGAAATTGTAATTACTCAAAAGGAAGAAAAAAAACTCTTTCATAGCTCAAGTTTCAATGTATTTCATAACATCCCTTATGATGAATCAAAATGATCAATATCCAAGCCTCTACTCCTTTTAATACCACCTCAAAAGTATTTTATGAGCACTGCTTAGTCAAATCACACATTTAAGTTATACTTTTAAAAATGCTGCGGTGTACGCTATAGCCTCCTGGCTCACAGGCGTCCCAGACAGTACAGGTGCTGGTCATATAATTAGAATATCATCAAAAAGTTGATTTATTTCGCCTGGGCTAAAGACAAAAAGGACTGGACTGCTGCTGAGTGGTCCAACGTTATGTTCTCTGATGAAAGTAAATTTTGCATTTACTTTGGAAATCAGGGTCCCAGAGTCTGGAGGAAGAGAGGAGAGGCACACAATCCACGTTGCTTGAGGTCCAGTGTAAAGTTTCCACAGTCAGTGATGGTTTGGGGTGCCATGTCATCTGCTGGTGTTGGTCCACTGTGTTTTCTGAGGTCCAAGGTCAACGCAGCCGTATACCAGGAAGTTTTAGAGCCTTTCATGCTTCCTGCTGCTGACCAACTTTATGGAGATGCAGATTTCATTTTCCAACAGGACTTGGCACCTGCACACAGTGCCAAAGTAACCAGTACCTGGTTTAAGGACCATGGTATCCCTGTTCTTAATTGGCCAGCAAACTCGCCTGACCTCCTTGTGAAGAGGAAGATGCGATATGTCAGACCCAACAATGCAGAAGAGCTGAAGGCCACTATCAGAGCAACCTGGGCTCTCATAACACCTGAGCAGTGCCACAGACTGATCGACTCTATGCCATGCCGCATTGCTGCAGTAATTCAGGCAAAAGGAGCCCCAACTAAGTATTGAGTGCTGTACATGCTCATACTTTTCATGTTCATACTTTCCAGTTGGCCAAGATTTCTAAAAATCCTTTCTTTGTATTGGTCTTAAGTAATATTCTAATTTTCTGAGATACTGAATTTGGGATTTTCCTTAGTTGTCAGTTATAATCATCAAAATTAAAATAATTAAACATTTGAAATATATCGGTCTGTGTGTAATGAATGAATATAATATACAAGTTTCACTTTTTGAATGAAATTAGTGAAATAAATCAACTTTTTGATGATATTCTAATTATATGACCAGCACCTGTATTTTAAAGATTTACAAAAAAATGAATCACTGTCTGGCTAACTGAGATTTTAGTATGGAGATAAAGGTTCATGGAGATAAGGGATCATGATTTTTCGGTAGTATTACAGCACACCGTAGGTGTAAAACTATCACCATTTGTTGTTTTCTTTTGCCATCTGAGTGTTTTTGCTGCGTCCCAATTCGCCTACATACACTACATCCTAAAAGTGTACTCTTTTTGTGAAGAAAAAGTACATACTTTTGAGTGTGTAGCAAAAGAGTAGACAAGCTTTAGGACATAGTATCACGTCTTACAGTTGCGTCTTTGCTCTCTGTCGCATCCTGACACATCCTGGCCTGTCAATCATCTGGTCACAGTTAAAATCCTCCACATTTCATTTAATTTCCTACCGTATAGGAGAGAAATGCAGCAGCACGTTGCAGAGTGCGGAGAACTCTCATCATAGTAATGCATAATGATGCGTTTAAAAATGAATGGCCTAACGGATCTTTATAAAAGTCTGCTTAAGTAGTAACATTGTTATTGCAGATGAAATATATCACAGATAACATTAAATAATTTTTTTTTTTTTATCAGGTTAAACTGATTATTACTCAAAACTTCTGAACCTCTGAACCTCTCACCGTCGGTCGCGCATATCCGCCATGTTTTGTAGTTTTTTTTAAACACTTTTTACTCGTGTTTGCAGTTCTGAACCGAAACCTCCTCAAAAACACAATTGCTTGTGGGCAATATTAGCCTTTATAGTGTGCACGGATCCACACTTTGAAAATTTACCAGAAATAGTAGATCATCCGGGGACTTCTGACATACTCTTTTCGACATACTATGCTTTGGGACACACTTATTCTAATCTCACTTACTATTTAGGATGGATAGCATGGACATTGGGACGCAGGGCAAGTACTCGGAAATGGGGACACGTGACAGTAGTGTCAAATGAGGGGGAAAACTGTTAAGATATACAGAATGGACAAAATGATCTTATTTAGCACTTTTTTCAAACTGTATTACTGCTTTGAGACATTAATAACTTTGTATTACCTAAAGAAAAATCACTACTTGAACTCTCTCTTTGCTCTCTAGTAGAAGCTGTTGAGATTTTAAATTGGTCTCATTTTTTATTTTGATCTCAATCAATCAATTAACTCTCATTAATTTGCAACATGTCAACTGACTCTCATTAGAGTATTAGTAGACAGACTAGGTTAGGTTATGGAGGTGTTAAGGTTAGTAGACTAAGTTGACATGTACTTGCAAAGTTACTTATAGTCACTGGAATGACTGTTGGGGGAGCATCAAAATAATGTGTTAGCAGATATTAAGCAGACAATATACTAATAATCTAATGATTGCTAGTTGACATTTTATTTTGGTAGTCCATTTTGCAACAACATGTTACCTTTTTTTCTGGTAGAGGGGCATGTGGAGGCTGTGTCTGCTGGTGACTCTATAATAATAGCCATTTCACATTTGCTCTAGCCTGTTCAATTTCATTTTAGTTGTGAGGTGACCTGTGTTTGTCCTTTGGTTCATGAGGCCTGTTTCACATCACACCAGGTCTATTTTTGACACGCTGAACTCTGTGAATGTGGTGAAAATGCTTAATAACATGCAATTTATGCTTTTATGAAGTAACAAAAGTACTACAGGGAACTTCTTATTCATTTCATGCATTACATATTCAGTAAATATGACTGAATCCAGATGATATAACAGGTTAGCTAAATTTGGGATTAGGGTTACATTCCATGTAGATTGATAATTGTTATTGCAGTATTCATATGGATGTAATGTAAATTAGATTTCATGTAAAGATGATTGCTCTGCTTTAAAACTTTCTCTCATCCTGGCTGATAGCCAAGACGTCAAAAATGATCAAGTATTTGTTTTAAGCCGTAGTCATTACTGCATCTTTTGGTCATAGTGTATAGTGGAAATATTCTGCAATATGTTCACAGCATCGACAGTTTCATCAAGTTTTCAGGGTAGAAAATTAATAACCAAATCCAAACTTCCAACATGACACATTCAATTTATGAATAAACAGAGATGCCCCAGGTCAGGATTGACTCAGTCTTCTGGAAAAGCTGTAAACATTATCATTTATCTAAAATGTTTCTTTTGTCCAAGCTCCCAAATTGTTTGCAGTTGTGGGTTTAAAATTGACAGTTTAATGACCAGTAAGCCACTAACACCACAAAGAAAGTATGGTTTGTTTTGGATGTTTCATGACCATTCTGAGGGACAAAAGATCACTGTCATACTTAGTAATTCAAGGAGCCATTATTTACTCAATTACATGACAGCCCACTTTCATGGGTTTTTCTCGAGTGCTTAGAAGTGCTGTGTGGATGAACAAGCCCATTACCTGTGTGAATGTGACTGACTGACTAACTGAGCTGGGCTGCGTTGCACTGCACATGTGGCAACGTGATTTCATGAGAATGCGTGTGCATCTTTACGTAAAGTGTGGTTCTATCACACGTACAATTACTTAAATTTTCATACACACTAGAACGTACAATACTGACATATTGACAGAACTAAAACGTAAATTATTTACCTGTGAACATGTACGAATTCCCATGTATGAATATTAAAATCATTAATGGCATTAATGTTTTGATTATATTGTCATATCATATATGTCATACATGTTTTCAGTCACATTTATTAAATGCAGTTTACTAATCTACTTAATATATGAAATAACATTTCACTTTGTTCGTGACTTCTGCTGCAAACTCATTTCGGAGGATAACAATGTTAAACAAGACTGCACTTTAAAACCTGAAAATAAATAACATTTCTGTAAACGTTTAACCATTTTATAGTATTTCGTTTGTTTGCCGTGAGACAAAAAATCTCCAATGCAGCGACTGACGATACAACCATAAGATACACCAAAACACAACATAAATTCACAAAACACTTCAATTTTATTTGTTCGCTGTAATCCAAATCTTTAGAATCCATATGTTTGTGAGGAACAGATACAAATTCATCCCTTTATCCAGCGATCTTCATGTCATTCTCAGCAGCGTTCGTCAATGTCAAATCCAGTGCTCGTTATTATGAATTTCAATTCAAAAACCGTGCACCCTTACGAAGCGTTACGACATATTTTATGGCAGTGATATCGAACGCTCATTGGCTCTCACCCGCTTCGTCACAGATTGTGACATGCAGTGTTTCAGTCGATATGCATTTAAAATCTTCACAGAGAAAAGCCGGATTAACATTTTCGAAATAAATAAATTATTGTGATTATGCTTATGCTTTTATTTATAAAAGTACGTAGCTTTAATAAATGGTTATGGGTAGGTGTAGGATTAGCCAATCAATATATCTTTTTAATGCTATCGTTACTAAAATTGTCATTTTCCAACACATTTCTGTCCATCACATTTTATTCTCTTTATATTCTGTATAAAATGGGTATGTTTAGGTTTGGGGGTAGTGTTAAGGGATCTTACATTAATCTATAAAATGGTAAAAGGGAAATTATACAGATATCTTTATGATATAAAGATTCATATTCGTAAAAAAATATTTTATGAAAGATTTGTATATATTTTATCTGTAAAAATGTAATAATGCTACGTTTAAAAGTTACCAATACGTCCATATTCTACGTTTCAGCACTTCTCCAAACATACAAAAACTTACGTTTTATGTCTTTGAAAGTTACGTATTAATACCTACGTATTAACAATGAGACCAGGCTGCATGTAAACAAAATTTCTAGTAAATTAGTTTAATTCTAAAAATCTAATAATTTCTAATAATTTCTAAATTTGTGTCAGTCATAAAGCCAAAATGTGCATCATGATTATAATTACATTTAAATTGAATTACATTTTATTTTATTTAATTGTGGGGATGAATAAAGTTGTAAACTAACTAAATACATTAATATTGTGTTAACTGCTTTTTTGAAAAAGAAAAATCCATAACAGCATGATAAAACATGGACCATAAAGCATTAGAGTAACTAAAGCATTAATGAGTATTATAATATATCCAAAAGCTCAGGTTTTCACATTAACATAAAAAATGTGTTTGTTATATGTTGATGCGCGTGTGTGTGTATTTTATATATAATAAAAATACACGCATATATCAATATTTGTTCCGAATAGCACAAGTGCAAATGTGATTGTGATTTCATATTACAATAAATAAGACATTCATATTATGTTACATTTTAGACAAAAATATTGTTGTCAAGCTCGGTTGCAGTAATGATGAGATGAGATGGATCTAATTGCAGGTAATAAGGATTTATTAAACTTGAACACTAACAAACAAAACACTCGAGGCAAAATGTGAACAGAACAACCAGTAACTAATGATGTGAATGGACAAAGAACTGAAAGAAACATAGAGCTTAAATGCACAAACAAACCAATCAATGAAATGTATAACAGGTGCACATGATAATCAAATCAATGAGATACTATAGAAACTAATGGGGCTTTCACTCTGGGAACATTTGCTCTGCTCGTGGGAGCGTTGGTCTGGTTTCACACTTAACTTGATTCTATCAAACGCTGGTGGATTTACATTCATCTTACGTCATCAAAAACGTGCACGGTATGTGCATGATAGTTACTATATGTGCGTCACATAAAGGTGGCTTTCTGCTGCTTGCAAAAGAACTCTTTTGAGTAGACAGTGGATTGCCATTCATTGACGCCCTGATTGCACTCGCTATGCGTGAAGACACTGCATGCTCACTTTCTCTCCTATCCAAGGCAAATAATCAACATCATCATCCCTTACATGTGTTTTATTGAACTAAATACATTGTCACTGGCTAAAATGCATGCGCAGGTTACTTTTCTTACTGAACAAGTGTGCACCCTAGTCTGTGTTGCTTTCACATTCACGCGAATCGTGAAGTTTGAGTGCAACCGAACACCACCACCTCCAGGTAGTCTCGGGTTCGGTACCCTGGTGCGCACCGAGGTCCGCATGACAGCTTTCACAATACCAATTTTTCCTGTAAAACCGTGCCCCGTTTCGAACTAAACTGCCAGTGTGAAAGCACCCTAACTGAAACACTGGAAACTGAAGGAAAACACATGTGAAAGCCACCAAAAACAGAAACAAACCCATAAAAATGTTCTGTTTTTTAAAAAATTTGCCAACGAAAATATTACCTGTAAAGCCAGAGCAAACTGGTCTGCATCTCACACAGCGGTTTCGTTTATGAATCCACATTTTGAACAAATCGGGGGAATATGTATTTGATGCTTTTCTTATTTAAAACAATGACTTTAAATCATCTAAATTATATATTTTTTCAGCCAAAATTGATGTGCAATTAATTTTTATGAAATAATCAGCACATGTAATTAGATTTTTTTTTTTTTTTTTTATTAATCGCTTGACAGCCCTAAAACATGCCTAAATGTTATCCTTGTTATTCTGCATTGTCACCCAAATAACCAGTAGTAGAGTCACATAGATCAAGCCAGTGCCAGCACAGGATGAGACTGAAGTGTGAACATCCACCCCATGGAACAGCTGTCTTCTTTCCAAAGACAAGAAATAAAACAATTCATTGACCAGTACAGAGAGTCTTTTCCGAGACTAACCTGGCGATAGCAAAGTAATCCATCATGATATAATAACCCCACCAGGAATGATTGTAAAGCCCGATCTGGTGCCAGAGGCTCGGAGACGCTATTAAGGAGGAAGTTGAGAGGAAGAAAAATCTAGGAGTCTTTGAGGAATAGCAAAGCGCTTGGTCCAGACATATTGTTGTCTGCTTCCAAAACCCAATGGCACCTTCTGGTCCCGTGAACATTTCAAGCAACACAATTAAGTTTCATCTTGAGACCGTTCTGAGTGGATGAGCTCATCTGGTGTCTGAGTAAGTCCAACTTTATTTCTGTTTTTAGTCTAAACGAAAGACAGGTGCCCCTTTCTTTCCGCTAAAGAGAAGACTTCTTCCAGGTCACCAACAGGATACTGACAGTTTCATGTCTGGTTTATGTGGGTCACCAGTCACATTTCAAATAGACTGTATGTGACCGTCTATATGCCATCCGCAGATGGAACAGCTGCTCTGGAAAGTGCTAGAAAATTTGTTACTCCGAATTTCCAAATGACAGGGGCATATACATTTTCTCTGATTGTTGGGATATTTCCATTGTTAATATTACCATTGTGAAGGTAGGGCCTAAGAGTACTTGGGTCAATGACAAATATATTTTTCTTTGTCCATGATAAATAAAGGGAACTTGAAATCATTATTTTTTAGTTACACACCAAAAACATGTTCCATCTAAACACAATTTGTTTTCGGCATAAAGTAATGCATATTGTTGGATGCGACAACATGGGTGGAAATCGGCAGCTTCTTAGGTGTTTGCAAATTCTTGAAGATAGATTTTTTTCATAACCCAGAAATCTCAAAGGTCATCTCACTAAGGACTACTAGCTGCCTCAAGCAAAACTCATGAATATCTTTTAACCTCTAAAACTTTTTCAAATCCAGTGACTATATAGTCCCTTTTAACTGATAAAAACAACTGTACTTTTAAAATAGATTAAACTATACCTGGTGAATTTCACCAGCTTTTGTTGTTCCGTTGTACAATATATATCAGATACTGTATAGTCAGTATCTACGGACCTGAGGTAATTGGACATTCTGCATGAACTGCTGCAATTCACTTGTCTTATACAGACATTTACCTCCACAGTGGCTAATTTACGTTTATTATGTATTTTGTACAGTTTTCTATTTATAAATGTATTTTTCTAAATCAAAAATGTGCAAATGCGAAACTGTATGTAACTGTATGAGAAACACATAGACTTATTAAACCCTGCTGGAGTGTCTGCATGCTCTCATTTGCTTTGTAGTTAATGGGGCCATAAAGAAAGTCTTATAAAACCTTTAAATGTGATGCCAAAAAAAAAAAAAAAAAAAAAAAAAAATTCAAGGTTCGACTCCCTTGCAAATATACTCTCTTGTGTGTTCCACCTATTTTTGGTGATCTCACAAGAACAAAATAATGGTTGCTGTAGTCTGGGTGTCCTGTAAAATTCCTAATTATAACATGCTACAGTTTCTGATCTGCTTTTCTTTGGAGTTAATAAGACCACAAAGAACTTTAAAAAACTTTAAATGTCAAACATTTCCTAAATATTTAGGAATTGGCAGTTTAAAGTAAATTTGACTAATTGTTATATGAAGATTTAACCCTTAAATGCATGATTGTTTCGCCAGTCATTACATATTACATATCTATCTCTAACACGGATGGATCTCTAACTGCCGCAATTGTATACAACTCTCCTAATATTTTAATAACAATTACAAAATAATAAAATAAAGCATATTTAGTTATATTTCAAAACATGGAAAAGTTCAATTTGAGCAGATGCTTTTGACAATCATCATTGTCAGATCTCATTTCCCCAGCAGGTGGCAGTGACAGGTGGAGTTAATAACATTAATTATCTCTTCATCATGGCACCTGTTAGTGGGTAGGATATATTAGGCAGCAAGTGAACATTTTGTCCTTAAAGTTGATGTGTTAAAAGTGGTCCAAGGAAGGAACAGTGGTGAACCGGCAACAGGGTCATGGGCGGCCAAGGCTCATTGATGCATGTGGCGAGCAAAATCTGGCCCATGTGGTCCGATCAAACAGACAAACTACTGTAGCTCAAATTGCTCAAGAAGTTAATGCTGGTTCTGACAGAAAGGTGTCAGAATACACAGTGCATCACAGTTTGTTGCGTATGGGGCTGCAAAGCCGCAGACCAGTCAGGGTGCCCATGCTGACCCCTGTCCACCGCCGAAAGTGCCAACAGTGGGCAAGTGAGCATCAGAACTGGACCATGGAGCAATGTAAGAAGGTGGCCTAGTCAAATGAATCACGTTTTCTTTTACATCACATTGATGGCCGGGTGCGTGTGCATCACTTACCTGGGGAAATCATGACACCAGAATGCACTATGGGAGGAAGGCAAGCCAGCGGAGGCAGTGTGATGCTTTGGGCAATGTTCTGCTAGGAAACCTTGGGTCCTGCCATCCATGTGGATGTTACTTTGACACGTACCACCTACCTAAGCATTGTTGCAGACCATGTACACCCTTTCATGGATACGGTATTCCCTGGTGGCTGTAGCCTCTTTCAGCAGGATAATGCGCCCTGCCATGAAGCAAAAATGGTTCAGGAATGGTTTGAGGAGCACAACAACGAGTTTGAGGTGTTGACTTGGCCTCCAAATTCCCCAGAACTCAATCCAATTGAGCATCTGTGGGATGTGCTAAACAAACAAGTCTGATCCATGGGGGCCCCACCTCGCAACTTACAGGACTTAAAGGATCTGCTGCTAACATCTTGGCGCCAGATACCACAGCACACATTCAAGGGGCTAGTGGAGTCCATGCCTCGACAGGTCAGGGCTGTTTTGGCAGCAAAAGGGGGACCAAACACAATATTAGGACATAATGTTATGCCTGATCGGTGTATACTTACACTATTACATACCTTGGGTCTCTAGGGACCCTATACACTTTACCAAAAAAAAAAAAAATAGAAAATAGACATTTTGTTATAACTTTTTCTTGTTACGTAGTTTATAATGAATAGATTGAGGAATACTATTTGTCTAACTAAAAAAGTTAGTGAATTTTTAATTTTTACATCAATGACAATGAATCAAAGTTTCTCAAGTGGTACTTTTATAATGACATTCATCATGTGCACTGATAGATACAATAATAATCTGCTCTAATATGTAATATGTACATTCAAAAAAGATTTTACCCTCTTAAAATTATATTTCACCCTAACTTGAAGGTTATTTCATGATTTGCTCACCCTCACATCATTCCTCAATAATTTACTTTCGCCCGTGGAACATAAAAGATGTTAAGCAGAATGAATAACTGTCATTATCAGTTACTGTCATTGTATGGGGAAGAAACAGATACAATAGAAGTGAATGGTGACATAGGCTGTCTGTCTAACATCTTCTTTTGTGATCCACAGAAGAAATAAAGTTTGGTATGGAATTTTAATATTTGAATGAACTATAGAAGAAACTGAAGAATCTGTATTTCTACCCGAAAGACTCAGTGGGGCGAGAAAAACATTTGAATAAGATTTATTTACAGTTTGTATACAATGAGTATCGAATAGATGAAACTGTAGCGGACGCTTACAGTTCCTGCCTGAAGATGAAAGCAGGGGTGGAGCCTACCCCCTGATGTATGGACAGGGACTGACCTGGTGGTGGTGGGGAGGATGGCGTCAGTATCTGCGAACGTAGTAATGGGTGGGAACAGAACTTATATACTACAGAAGATGAATAATGATTGGCTAGATAGATAATTAGTGAATGACGTGACATTGGAGTCTTCCAGGTAGAACTACGCTAGAGCACCCATTTACTGTAGCTTTACACAGTTACATTTACATCTATGCTGTACTTTTCTATTCTCCAAAGAATGCTAAAAAATGCATTTAGGTTTCCACAAAAATATTGATTAGCACAACTTTTTTATTCATTAAAGAATCCTGAAAAAAAGTATCACATTTTTCACAAATATAGTAAGCAGCACAACGGTTTTAAAGTAATGAAGCTGAAAATTCTGCTTTGCATCACAGGAATAAATTACTGTTTAAAATATATTAAAATATAAAAAAGCTATTTTAAATGTCAGTAATAATAATTATTTACTATATTTATATGTTTGCAGTATTTTTGATCAAATAAATGCAGCCTGGGTGAGCATAAGAGACTCCAAACTTTTGAGCGGTAGTGAAAGTTGAACCATAATGTCAGGAAAGAACAAACTTACTTAAACTAAGTATACCTCAGCTGAAAATTATTGCACAAGACATTATACATTTAATTAAAACCAACCTAAAACATTAAAAAGGAAAGCATATGACTAAAGGAGTGAAACTAGCTGACTGATGTTTATTAGGTCATCTTTTTTTATTGAGGTTCACTTGTAAATCACGTTCACTTAAGACATGCCAGAAATGTTTCTCCCTCTCAGCTGCTTCAAAAAGGAAGTTGGAATAAAACACTTAGACCGAACAGGAAAAAGCCGGTTTCCTGGCAGGCGTCAGAGCACTGAAATCCATGTGTGGAGAATGACCTGTTTAACAGGATTCACCTTTACAGACAATGCCCATTGTATGTGCTCCTCTCTTTGGACTTTTTTTTTCTTCTTTTCACTGAGACATTTGAATCAAGGATTTGTATGTTTATATCCTGTTTATTCACTGTTCGATTATGAGTTATATTTGGCGAAGTATTGTCTACAACATTATCTGTCTGTAAACACTGTAAACACTAAAACTCAAAATAATGAATCATTGTTTTGAGTTTTTTTTTTTTTTTTTTTTTTTTTTTTTATTTAGACACATTTAAATTTAACTGAAACTGGGCTGGGATTTATATTTCCCAGAATGCTTTCCCACAACACTTATAAAGGGAGAGTAAATGCAAAAAAAAAAAAAAAAAAATGTGCAAGATTAATGTTAAGTGGGAGATTTAGTAGTGTTCAATGATTTGCTATGCTAGTTTAGAAGAGTTTCTGTTATGTTGTTTTTATGTTTTGCTATCAGAGCATTGTGTTATCAATTAGCAAGGTAGCATTCATTGAATTAGCTAGTTAAAGCAAATTAAAGTATAGCTTACTCAGTTAAGAGCAATTAAAATGTACAAAATAAAAAAAAAAGTTCTGCTTACATAAACTTTACATGTCTTAACTTAAAAAAAAAGATTTTTCGAGTTTTGCCAATTTATTCGGGTTTACAGTGCAGAGATGCATCACAGAGGCAATTCAGACGAGAACTTTTTCACTATGTAGTAGTGCATCTGGTTCTATCCGTGTCACACCTTGTGGTATTCTTTGCCGACATGCAATTTTTAAATGTGTCACAACATTAATTTTAAATGGTAACTCGTTGAAACGTACATGTACAATTCTGTCTAAGGCAAATTTCACCCAGCTATAGGTGACAAAAGCAATTACTAGGCAAGGTCCACAGGACAAGATCTTTCTCAGGTATTACTTATGTGTCATATGCTACATGCTAGTTATCCCATTACAGTTTTCTGATTACACAAGTCTCTCTTGCCTTGAAGTTTCTTAATAAAACAGTGTGATACCTATAGCTCCAAATGCACCCGAGACATCTAGAGCTCTAAAAATGTTTCCAGTGTTCTCAACTCAACAGAGAAAAGTGTGGATGTGACTTTCACATGACTGACTTCGGTGTCTTTCAGAAAAGTTCACTGACTGACACAATAATTCTTTTTTTTTTTTTTTTTTTACAGGACCATTACTTTGATTTAGCAATCATTGAATTGATTGCTTCTTATGCAAAATGTAGTTTATGTTGTAGGTTGTTAAATTTATCTAAGGCTTAATATTGGAAAATAAAAGGGATAGTTCACCCAAAAATTTTAATTAGCCCATTATTTACTCACCCTCAAATAAAAAATGTCCTGGCTCTGCCAAGCTTTATAATGGCATCATAAAAGTTTTCCACACGGCTCCGGGTGGGTTAATAAAGGCCTTTTGTAGCGAAGCGATGCGTTTGTGTAAGAAAAATATCCATATTTAAAACTTTACAAACTGTAATCTCTAACTTCCGCTAACTGTCGTACACGCGTTCACGGGAGACTGGCGTTCCAGTGTATGACATAGGACGCAGGCGTAGCGTAAGTTGTGGTGACAAACGCGGAAGCGCAGAGGATAGAGCAAAACAAAACTTGGTTCTCGCGAGAACTAGCATATTCTCACCGGAGCATCCTACGTTATACGCTGGAACCTCCAGAGCCGTGTGGAAAACTTTTATGGTCGATAGATGCACTTTTATGGACTTCAAAACAGAAACAGTCATTCACTGCCATTATAAAGCTTGGAAGAGCAAGGACATTTTTTAATATAACTCCGATTGTATTCTCCTGAAAGAAGAATGTCATATACACCTAGGATGACTTGAGGGTAAATCATGGGCTAATTTTAGAAACGTCTCATGAAAACGTTTCAGGTTACTTATGTAACTGTGGTTCCCTTTCAGGGCCGGGGGAGAATCTTTTGTTTTCCCAAGAAAGAACTGACATTCTCACCTCCGAGCCTCAAGAGGGCGCGGCTGGCAGTGCGCGACGCCCCATGGCCTCGCCGCTCTCGGCCCCCTCTGTCGCCAGCCCCCTGGCAGACGAGACCCCCGTGGAACGCTGGTCCTTCCCTGGTGTCCTCTGTCAGGGCGCGGAATTCGACCCCGCCCACACCCCGCGACGCTCCCATGCCTCCCTTGTCTGGGCCGGTCATTCCGCCTCGCTGCCCCATCGGGGGTACACCGGTGGTTCGCATGACCCCGCTGGTTCAGTTCTTGGGAGCCTGGCTAGCGCTTCCCAACCTGTCTAGTTGGCTCGCCCGCACCATCCGGTTCGGCTATGCGATTCAGTTCGCTCGGTCTCCTCCCCGCTTTCGGGGAGTCCGCTACACCGTGGTGGGTGGCAATGCCCCTGTCATGCGTGCGGAGGTCGACACCCTACTGGCGAAGGGTGCGATCGAGATCGTCCCTCCAGCCGAGATGAAGTCCGGCTTCTACAGCCCTTACTTCATTGTACCCAAGAAAACCGGTGGGTTACGGCTAATCCTGGACCTGCGCGTCTTGAACCGAACCCTGCACAGGCTTCCATTCAAGATGTTGACAGCCAAACGCATTTTCGAGTGCGTTCGTCCCTCGGATTGGTTTGCAGCGATCGACCTGAAGGACGCGTACTTTCATGTCTCCATTCTTCCTCGACACAGACCGTTTCTGCGGTTTGCCTTCGAGGGGCAGGCATATCAGTACACGGTTCTCCCTTTCGGGCTAGCCCTGTCCCCTCGCGTCTTTACGAAGATTGTCGAGGCAGCCCTTGTGCCGCTCAGGCAACACAGGGTTCGCATCCTGAACTATCTCGACGACTGGCTGATTCTAGGCCACTCTCGAGATCAGGTTTGCGAACACAGGGATCTGGTGCTTCAGCACCTCGCCCGTCTGGGCCTTCGGGTCAACTGGGAAAAGAGCAAACTCTCCCCAGCGCAGAGGATCTCTTTTCTCGGTATGGAAATCGACTCGGTCGCCATGTTCTCGCAGCTTACGAGCGAGCGTGCGCAGTCTCTGCTGACTTGTCTTCGCCAGTTCGAGGGCAAGAGTGCGGTTCCACTGAAACTTTTTCAGAGGCTCCTGGGGCATATGGCGTCAGCAGCCGCGGTGACCCCGCTTGGTCTGCTCCATATGAGACCGCTTCAGCACTGGCTCTGCGATCGAGTCCCGAGATGGGCATGGCAACACGGCACCCTCCAGGTCCCAGTGACCCGAGCCTGCCGTCAGACCTTCACCCCGTGGTCGAACCTCAGCTTTCTACGGGCAGGTGTTCCCCTACACAACAGATGCCTCTTCCACGGGCTGGGGCGCCATGTGCAAGGGACATGCTGCCGCGGGCTCCTGGATAGGACCCCAGCGCCTATGGCATGTCAATTGCCTCGAGTTGCTGGCCGTACGTCTTGCCCTGCACCGCTTTCGAGCCCTGCTCAAGGACAAACACGTACTGGTCCGTTCAGACAGCACGGCAACAGTAGCGTACATCAACCGACAAGGTGGTCTACGCTCCCGCCGGATGTCGCAACTCGCCCGCCATCTCCTCCTATGGAGTCAGAAGCATCTGAGGTCGCTTCGTGCCGTTCACATCCCGGGAGACCTGAACTGCGCAGCCGACGAGCTGTCGCGGTTCCAGCCGCTCCTGGGGGAATCCATCCCCAGACGGTTCAGCTGATTTGGGAACAGTTTGGCGACGCACAGATAGATCTGTTTGCCTCCCGCGACTCTTTCCATTGCCGCTGGTACTATTCCCTGACCGAGGGGACCCTCGGCACGGATGCACTAGCGCACAGCTGGCCGCGGGGCCCACGCAAGTATGCGTCTCCCCCAGTGAGCCTTCTCGCACAGGTTCTGTGCAAGATCAGGGAGGACAGGGAGCAGGTCTTTTTGGTCGCCCCATATTGGCCCGGCCGGACCTGGTTCTCAGAACTTGTACTCCTTGCGACAGCACCTCCCTGGTCGATCCCTCTGAGACAGGACCTCCTGTCTCAGAGACGGGGCACCATATGGCTACCATCACTTCCGCTAGAGCCCTGTCTACCAGACAGGCCTATGCGTTGAAGTGGAACCTCTTTGTCACCTGGTGCTCCTCTCGGCGAGAGGACCCCAGAAAATGCTCAATCGGGTCTGTGCTCTCCTTCCTCCAGGAAGGGTTGGAGCGAAGGCTGTCTCCCTCCACCCTGAAGGTCTATGTGGCTGCTATTTCAGCCCATCATGACCTGGTGGATTCTAAAACGGTTGGACAGCACGACCTGGTCATCAGGTTCCTCAGAGGTGCGAGGAGGTTAAATCCTCCTCGCCCACCTCAGGTACCCTCTTGGGACCTAGCAGTGTTCTTAGCTGCCCTGCAAAAGGCTCCCTTTGAGCCATTGCAGTCAGTCGAGCTGAAGTTCCTTTCATTGAAAGTGGCGCTCCTGACTGCTTTGGCCTCCATCAAGAGGGTAGGGGACCTGCAGGCATTTTCGGTTGACGAAGCGTGCCTGGAATTCGGGCCGGCCAATTCTCACGTCATCCTGAGACCCCGGCCTGGATACGTGCCCAAGGTTCCCACCACTCCCTTCAGGGACCAGGTGGTGAACCTGCAAGCGCTGCCCTTGGAGGAGGCAGACCCAGCCTTGGCACTGCTCTGTCCAGTACGCGCCCTTCGCCCTTCCCCCGCTGGGTAACCCCCACATGTGTATTTCCACGGTAAGTCTCTTGTAGCTCGTGTCTTCCCTTGGCAAGACACCTTGCCACGCCTGGGGTTGAAATTTTCCTCCTTTGGCTGGATACCCCAGAGTGTTCCCTATGCAGCTCCTTCGGGTCATAGGTGTATTCTTCAAGTCCCCCCCTTTGGGTTGGCATTGTGTTGCATTCTCCACGTGGGATATGCTTCCCAGTGTACCTTGGTAGCGTTGAGCCTAGCCCCTCGTTCGTGCCACACTCACGGCAGGGAGCCCGGGTCAGCGCAGGACGCTGGAAGACAGCCGAGACCCTGGGGTCGAGGCCACATCAAGGTTATAAAATCTCACAAAGTGTGCGGCGAGGACCACCAAACACACAACAGTTGATCAGTTTTACGCCACAGGGCAGCTCTGTGGATATAAGCATCTAATGCCCTCACTGGGCAGAGCAGATTTAATTTCTCCTGGTCTGGGTTTTGAAGTGGAGGCGGAAAAAAGGCCTGCAGCATTATAGGGCCCGCCACATTAGTGGGGACCTTAGGCACATATCCTTCTTTAGGAAATAAGAATGCTTTCACCATGCCTGGTGCAAATTCAAGACAAGAGGGAGAAACCGACAAAGCTTGCAAATCCCCAACTCTTTTAAGAGACGAGATAGCAAAGAGGAACCCCGTCTTGAGAGTGAGAAATCTCTCTGGAATATACACTGCTCTGATTGACAACAATTTCCCCTGGGCCCACAAGAAGATCCGGTGTGCCAACTTGCATAATGGGTGCGAGCGCAGACCCCCTTGATGATTTATACATGAGACCACCGCTGTGTTGTCCGTGCGAACCAACACATGGTGACCCCTCAGGTCTGGGAAGAACTGTCTGACTCTCTGCTGGGAGGAGGGACCCTTTCTATAGCCTCCTTTCACAAAAGAGTCTGTACCTCTTGTTCCATGACCAGAGCCTGCTCGGGGCTAAGTACTGTGGACACAACCCCATTGAATCTGGGCGGGTGTGACCCGAATTTAATTCTGTATCCGTTTTCTACTGTCTGCAGGCTGGCCTCTGGTGTTTTTTGAGCGACCACTTCTGTGCCACTTCGGAACTGGCCCCTTTAGAGCCCTTCTCGGAGGGAGTGAACTTCCTTGTGCCGCAATGTTTCCGGGTGGACACAGAGACATATTTTCGCTGAGGACCACTGCGCCCTGAAGAACACACAGAGTGGCAGGGTTGGCAGAACGGCCCCCTAAAGGCACTGAAGGGAGACGGGCACCTTGTAATGAGGTGAACACCGACTCCCCAGAACCATCAGAAGCCTGACACATTTGGCGTCAGGACTTCTTCGCCGAAGCCTTCCTGAAAATAATAACAGTCCTCAGATCTGCTTTACCCTGGGAAGACTTTGGCTGTGAGCGCTGCCCCGACCCCCAGTCTCTCTGTGGCGGAGCTCAGGTAGCAATGCTCACCTTCTGTTGTGCTCTATGTGAGGAGGAGAACATACTCGGCTGGGACTGCTCCCGCCCAGCAGCCCCAGAGACATGAATTTGCGGGTAAGGAATTTTTTTCGCCTCCTGAAACCTCTCGACTACTGTGTTCACTGAGTCCCTGAAGAGGCCAGGAGGAGAGATGGGAGCATCTAAGAGTAACTTCTTATCTCTGTCTTTCATGTCAGATAAGTTCAACCATAAATTTCTCTCCGTAGCTACCAGGGCTGCCATAGAACGGCCGATGGATTTGGCCGTCTCCTTGGTAGCCTGGAGAGATAAATCAGTAGCTCTCCTGATCTCCGTGGCTCACTTCCTCAACTATGTCTTTCAACAGGTCAGCTTGGTATGCTTGCAGAACCACCATTGTATGTAAACAGGCGGCTGCCTGACCTGCTGCCAAGTACGCTTTACCCACTAGCACTGATGTGGCTCTTACTGGCTTTCAGAGATGATGCAGACTCAGGGGAGAGATAGCTCGCAAGCATCTCTTTCACCTGAGGCATCGCCCCGTAACCAGACTGTTTCAGTCCCATTATATTTGAATAATTAGATGTTTGCGGACTGAACACCCTGTATGACACCGGCTTCTTCCATGATCTCGACACCTCAGTGTGAAGATCAGGAAAGAATGGCAAGCCCCACTGTGGAGGTTGTGATCTAGACGGCAGGAAGTGTTCGTCTAATTTGCTGACCAGATGAACCTCCTGTCTCTCGGCTGGCCAACTTATATTCAACCTGGCTACAGCACGAGTCACAACCTCCATCAACTCCTCATGAGCGTGTGTGTGAGGTGGCGAATCCTCATCAACAGGGTCGATGCTAACAACATCCAATTCCTCAGAACTGGAATACTGCAGCACCGGTGCTTCAGCGCGAGCAAAAGAAACCGCAGAACGTGCTTCTGACTCGCAATTTGAAACGCTGGGTCTAGAAGGTAAAGGCTACTAGATCCATTTGCGATCCCCAAGACGTGAGCCTTCGCTGTGCCTCGGCAGCAGCAGGACCCGAGCCCCGGGGAACGCATTCCTGGGGAGGCATTCAGTAGAGAGAAGCAATCTAACAACAGGGAAGACAGCAAATAAGTGTTTTGTATCTTTTTCTCATTTGATTTTAGCTCAGCTGTTACTAAGAAAGTTTGTCTGTTTAGTGTATTGACATGCTGTAGTCGTGCTCTTAAAGTCTCGCGTTGCCTGGTGAGCTAGCGTTTGTTCACGTGTGTCCACATGTGTAAACAAGTTTCTGAGAGACGTAGCTAGCTGTATTCAATAACGACATTTCAAGCGAGTATAAAATAGAGTAGTTTATCGCTGCAGCCCTCGTGTGAAAACTGAAGAGTGTAAAGACCGCTCTACCTGCGCGACTCCACTAAGCAAGGACCCCGACAAAGCACTTGAGTATTGCTGTCCTTTCCC
This sequence comes from Rhinogobio ventralis, assembly GCA_039654625.1. Taxonomy (NCBI): domain Eukaryota; kingdom Metazoa; phylum Chordata; class Actinopteri; order Cypriniformes; family Gobionidae; genus Rhinogobio; species Rhinogobio ventralis. The sequence goes on along the minus strand of CM077210.1, from coordinate 13,703,572 downwards.
TTTTTTCCCCTTTCTGTTCAGCTTTTTTTCATCTGTTTATTTTACGGACCTGTATTCACCATGTGCTTTCATATCTCTACTATTACTACTAACACTCGTAAATCACACTCTGTACATTTGAAGCAGCGCAATCCTAATAATCTCCATACTTTACCTAGGTCCTCTGCTACTTTACTCTCTATTCCAATTGGTCTCTGGAACTGCCAGTCTGCTGTAAACAAAGCAGACTTTATTTCATCCATCGCGACTCATTCACGTCTCAGCCTCATGGCCCTAACTGAGACCTGGATCAAACCAGAGGACACTGCCACTCCTACAGCCCTCTCTACTAATTTCACTTTTTTTCACACACCCCTCGCCCGATTGGGAGGGGTGGAGGTACTGGTTTGCTTATCTCAAACGAATGGACATTTAATCCCTTACCACCTCTATCTGGCAACAGTTTATTTGAATCACACTCTATTACTCACTATTACTCACCCTGTTAAAATCCATGTTGTAGTTGTTTATGTCCCCCAGGTCAACTGGGTAACTTCTTGGAGGAGTTGGATGTGTTACTCTCTAACTTCCCGGAGGATGGTACTCCTCTGGTACTACTCGGTGACTTCAACATCCACCTTGAAAAACACCAGGCCATGGACTTCAACACTCTACTGACCTATTTTGACCTTAAGCGAGTACCTACTACGGCTACTCACAAATCAGGTAACCAATTGGAACTTTTCTACACACGCTACTGCTCCCCGGCCAACACTTTAGTTACTCCATTGCACACCTCAGACCACTTTCTCATCACTCTTAACCTCATACTGACTCCTGACACAACACACACTCCTCCGCAGATCACCTTTCGGCGTAACCTACGCTCACTCTCTCCCTCTCACCTATCCACTATGGTTTCATCCTCACTTCCTCCACCTGCTCAGTTCTCAGCCCTGGACACTAACAGTGCTATTGACACTCTTTGCACTCTAACATCTTGCTTAGACAACGTTTGCCCCCTTTAATCCAGACCAGCCCACACCACCCCCTCTGCCACCTGGCTGTCTGATATTCTCCGTGAACATCGCTCTAGACTCGGCGACAGAGAGGAAGTGGCGCAAATCTAAAAACTCTACTGACCTTACTTTGTATCAGTCTCTTCTCTCTTCCTTCTCTGCAGATGTCTCCACTGCTAAAACAACATACTACCACAACAAAATCAACAATTGCTCTGACTCTCGCACACTTTTCAAAACCTTCTCTTCTCTTCTTTGTCCCCCCCTCCTCCTTCATATATATATATAGCTGACGACTTTGCAACATTCTTCATAAACAAAACCACCTCCATCAGCGGCCAATTCTCCACACCACAAACTGACATGCACATCTTAACAACTAACACGCACACACTCCCCTCCTTCTCTCCGCTCTCCGAGGCAGAAGTCTCCAAACTCATCCTTTCCAATCACCCTACTACCTGCCTGCTTGATCCTATCCCCACTCATCTACTTCAGACCATTTCTTCTTCAGTTACTCCTGCACTCACTCACATCATCAACGCCTCTCTTCACACCGGGACCTTTCCCACAGCATTTAAGCAGGCTCGGGTAACCACGCTGCTTAAGAAACCCTCTCTAAATCCAGCACTTTTAGAAAATTACAGACCAGTATCCCTTCGCAAAGACACTTGAGGTATGTTTCTTGAACAGAACAACCTCCTGGACAACAACCAATCCGGCTTCAAAAGTGACCAGTCACCTGAGACTGCCCTGCTCTCAGTTACTGAAGCACTGAGACTGGCAAGAGGAGCTTCCAAATCCACTGTACCCATCTTGCTGGATTTGTCTGCTGCTTTTGACACAAGTTAACCACCAGATCCTCCTTTCAACTCTCATGAAGATGGGCATCTCAGGAACTGCTCTCCAGTGGTTCAAGTTTTAGCTCTCAGGTAGGTCCTTCAGGGTGTCATGGAGGGGTGAAGTGTCTAAGTCACAAAACCTAGCTACTGGAGTTCCACAGGGATCAGTGCTTGAACCACTTCTCTTCTCCATCTACATGTCATCATTAGGATCTGTCATTCAAAAACATGGCTTTTCCTATCACTGCTGTGCTAATGACACTCAACTCTACTTCTAATTACACGTGCTTCATGACGCAATTACGCAGAGGCGTTCCCGGAGCGCTTTGACGTAGTGCGAGTTCCCTTAAAAGGGAACCTCATAGCACATTATAAGAATGTTCATTAACAACATTTAAACGACAAATAATACATAATCAGTCATTAGTTTTGTTCAATATTAGTTTACACATTATGAAACAATGTATAAACTATGAACAAATATATCTTAAATATATCTCAAATATTTCTTTCAAAAAAGCATGAAAACATAACTAATGTTAACATAACCTTATTGTAAAAGTTACTAATTAGGAATAATATTACACAAATGGATTATTTAAGCTTTATTTAGGTATAAAGTGTAAATTAGATGAAACTTGAAAAAAAAATATCACATGAAGTTAGTAACTGTTTGTTTTTAATGTGTACGTCCATATTTGTGTGAGAATTTCCACTTTGGATGCAAGAAAGCTGTGAATGTTGATGATTTGACACCCAGACATCTGCAACAGACCTAGATAACCTAAACACTGACACACATCACACGCTTTACGCCAATGATGTAATTCAAAATATAGCTTCGGCTGAAAAAATAATCATGCCTGCAGACCGAAAGTTCATAACCAAGCTGACTCAGCTTCACACTACATGTGTGCAAGACAAAAACATGGAATGACTCACTTGCATGTGTTTTCTGTGAAAGCAATACAGCGAATGCTCAAGTTTGTTTATGATGAGCTTATTGCGTTTAGGAGGGTGTTGTCGGTTTCAAGGATGGGATTTTGTCTGTTTTTAGTCAAGCCAATAAAGATCCTTTTGAGTGATATATCAGAAGTCCTGTTTCAAAGACCCCACATTTGTTTCTAATTCTCTCCAAACCTCTGAAACTAAAATCTGGCAATGCAAAAAAAAAAAAAAAAAAAAAAAAAAAAAAACTGCTGTGTAGATCTTCCCTTTCTGCAAAATGTACACTAATATTTTCTTTTTACAGGGGAAGGAACAAGTTTGATAGTCCGCCTTATTAAAGTTAGCAGTTCCTCAGATGGAGCTTGTGGTTCTCAGTGACTGGTGCACATGATTCAAATGTGGGACGCTTTATACTCAGCACTTCTCGATTTTAGCATAAGAAGGTTTTGATTATCTGCAGGCTTTGGCTTTCAACAGCCGAAATCACTGTCTGATCAAAAGTACAGTACATGCTGATATTTGCATTCATTTGTCTTCACTTTTCTACTTTCTTCACTTTCACCATATAGTCTATTCTCTCCGTACCTTTGATTAATGGCATAAAGTCTGGTCCACAATGACTTTACACAGTGCTGTTTTTTTAGGTGCTGTTTAAGGGTAGGTCTATTTGGAAAACATTGATTGGTTGATATTTTTGAGGTGGGTTTGCTTGGTAAAAAAATTTATTCAAATAGTGGAACAATCTTCACAGTGTTAGCATTAAAAAAAAACATGTCAAGTCACCTTTATTTATATAGCACTTTATACAATACAGATTTTTTCGAAGCTTCACAAGTAAACATCAGAGTAATACACAGGAAAATAACGATCAGTGATGCAAACTTCATCAAACATGAGACAAATTTAACTCTAGAGTAGACAGTAGTGTCATTGGGTCATACACCGATCATACACCAGGCGCAATGCGACGCCAGGCGCAGCGCAAGTGTTTATTGCTAGTTTCAGCCCGACGCAGTTATCATTTTCACGTCCAGCACCACATTGTTTAAATAACAAATGCACTCACAAAATACTGTTCTCCCATGGGCATGCCTGTCTAAAAATGAGGTGTGTTCAGGGTAATTGTTGGAATGTTGCTATTTTGAGGCAACTGAAGACGACTGCACCATTGACCAACAAAAACTTGGTCTAAAGTCAATAGTCGCGTTAGTAATATGCGGCTATAGGCGGGTGCACAACTCACACAGGGTTGCGCATCAGCACACAAACATTTTTTAAATATTAAAAATAAAAGGATTCCTCTCTGGAGAAGCGTTCAGTCTTTCCACTTGCAAATTCTGCCATGTAAATGGTGAATTCGCCATGGTGCAAGAGCAACTGGCTTTTAAAGGGAATGGGAGATTTTTTTTTGCACGTTTTGCCCAAAACACACCCATGACTCATTAAGATACTAGGTACAACCCTTTTGGACCATGCGCCTGGCGCGCCGACTGCTTTTTCCGTCGTTAAACTAGCAAAAGTGGATTCGTTGTCAAGCGCTTCAGGCTATGTGCTCAGATCGTTAAAATATGGCCCATTATTTTGCTCAGTTCAATGTTGATTCAGTTCACTTCAATAAAAGTTCAGTTCAGATATAAGGAGCTCTAAAAAGACAATTCAGATTGAGTCAGTTCAGTGTTAATTTAATTCAGTTCAATAACAGTGTCGATGTTGCAAAATTTGTCAATTGTGAAATGAAAAACCATAGCCATCAGAATTTCTGCCCATCCAAAAGTAATAAGGACAAATTATTTTACTGACAGTAAGCAGAATATACAATTCTACAGTATGTGTGGATATTGTGTTTACTAAGTGTTTCAAACTAATGATTTGCTGCCTCAAATGGTTTGCTGCCTTGCAAATGTTTCCAAATCCAATATCTATTTTGACCTCAGTATTATAGTATATTGATACCTTGTAAAAGACTGTTTCCAGGTGGAATGATAAAACCCTGAAGAACTGGCTATTTTAGCAAGCTCTTGTCATGTGTGTGTGTGTGTGTGTGTGCACTGCATCAGAGAGTCAGTAAAAGTCTTACTTTACCTTTAAATTATTATTTTTGTTCATTTTCCCCTTCCTTAATCACGTCATTGAGAAGTAAAATATTAGATGGTTTGTGTAAGAGCCATTGTTTTGTTTGTGATATGCTTTCAGTTTCCTCTGAGTTGCTAAGATAATATAACGATTTTGGCAACTAATCAGCAATTGAGCGTATGCCAGTGGTGTGCAGGCGATATATTTAAAGTTGAAACGGGTGAGGCTGCATCCTTTCTATTGTTTACAAGGAAAATCCTATTTATGAAATGAATAAGCGGAGAAGATTTTCAGATTACCACATGACGGTTTGTATTTATTTACCTCATCTGCCAACTCACAAATTATCCTCTAACAATACATTAACAGCAACTCCTTCCGTGAGTTTCTGGCTTTTGTTATTTATGGTATGGAGTCATACAGTATACTTGTTTGTTATGTCATTGTAAATGTTGTGTTTGGTGTATTTAATCATGGTGGATCATAATATAATTTAATTTAATTTAAATGACAATCATAATACAAGTCATATTTTATGTTAATAATTATTTGCTGCGTTTATAGGTGAAATTATGGAAGCTTGTTTACATGGAGTAAAAATAAAGTAGATAATTGTGTGTAATCACAGTGTTAGATATAAAGTGACAATAAAGAGAAATAGAAAACAATTGCAATAAATAATGTCACAATTGTAAGAAATTAAGTAGCAATAATGATAAATAAAGCCACACTTACAAGAACAAAGTTGTAATTTTGAGAAATAAAGTCGCAGTTGTAAGACATAGTTGCAATTACAAAAATAAAGTCACGGTTTTGAGATACAAACTCACAATTACGAGAAATAAAGTAGCAGTTACCAGAATAACAGTCCCAATTTTGAGAAATAGTTGTAGTTGAAATAGTTTCAATTACAAGAAATCAAGTTAATCAATATAGGGCCCTATCATACACCTGGCGCGACGCAAGTGTTTTTTGCTAGTTTCAGCCTGACGCAGTTATCATTTTCACTTCTTGCACCACGTTGTTTAAATAGCAAATGCATTTGCACCCATTTGTGCGCCAATGGGTGTGCTGGTCTGAAAACAAGGTGTGTTTTCGCATTGCTATTTGTTGGCGCATTGCTATTTTGAGGCAACTGAAATAGACTGCACCACTGACCAACAAAAACCTGGTCTAAAGTCAATAGCACAGTATTTTTGTGTTATTTAAAGGGAGCGTTGGTAATATGCGTCTATAGGCGGATGCACAACGCAAATACACTCTGCTTATTACACACACAGGGACGCGCAGTAGCACACAAACATTTTTAAATATTAAAAATAAAAGGATTCCTCTCTGGAGAAGCATTCAGTCTTTCCGCTCGCAAATCCCGCCATGTAAATCTGTAGCGAATCCTCCATGGCGCGAGCACAACTAGCTTTTAAAGGGAAAGGGAGATGAGACTGGTTAGTTTATTGCATGTTACACCCAAAACACACCCATTACTTATTAAGAGACTTATTTTAGACCTTGCGCCGGGCGCGCCGACCGTTTTTTCCGTCGTTAAACTAGAAAAAGTGTGCGCTTCAGACCATGCGCTCAGATCGTTAAAATAGGGCCCATAAACTCACAATTGCGAGAAATAAATTAGCAGTTACCATAAATAAAGACACAATTACAAGTTACAATTTTGAGAAATAGTCACAGTTGTAAGATATATATATACAGTATATGCAATCACAATAAATAAAGTTGCGATTGTGAGATGTAAACTCACAATGATAAGAAATAAAGTTGCAATTTCACAATTATGAAAAATAAAGTCCCAATTACAGTTTTATACAGTTGCAATTGTGAAAAAATAAATTCACAAATACAAGAAATAAAGTAGCAATTATGAGAAATAAAGTAGCAATTATGAGAAAAAAGTCACAGTTGTAAGATTTAGTCGCAACTGTAAGAAATAATCTCACAGTTACAAGAAATAAGGTAGCAATTACCAGTAACAAAGTATAGTTGAAAAGACTATTTTCAGAAATGGTTGCAAATGTTAGATATAAAGCTGGAATTATAAGAAATAGTCAAATATCACCTTTTTCTTCTTTTTTACTCAGAAACAGAATATCCATATTAAACAGAACTCACAGAGCCTCAGTGCAGTTTGTAAAAATTCTCTTCACAAGGCTTTTTTAATAATATTAGATATTAGGTTTTGTTGTTGATACCTTTTGGCAGTTAGAATATAGCGCACAAAGCCTTGGAAATCAATGTTATCAAATAATGCCTCTAAACGCAGACACAACTCAAAAAAGCACCTGAAACTGCAAGCGCAATACCACTGAAACCAGCAAAGCATAATATTGATTTGTCTTAACTTCAGGGGCGAGACATATTGCTTTCATACGGAGGATTTGACGAGTTAGGAATTACACAGTCATTAAAGACTTCACACCTAGCAATGCTGGAATTTGACCTGCTTGGTAAAGGAAAGCGCTATAATTGGATGGTGTTCTTTGTTCTCGTGTCACTCACACAGAATGGAGATGAGAAGTTAATTATTTCGCTCTTAAATGCCAGAGCGCTTTATGAAGGAGCATGATTAGCTTAAGGCTCTTGTATTATAATGAAAGTTTTGTGACTTTTGTGGGAGTCTAATAAAAGTTAACTGTTTCACTTTTCTCATTAAGTACCAGTCAGCTTCGATTTCCCGTCTGAACCGGGAATGGCAGGTCTGCCGATGGGGTCGAAATATAAATCACAGCTGAATTGAATTACACTGTTGGTGCTGGTCAGACATCTGTATTTTAACTGGCTAATGTCCATATCCCTCCGGGCCTTAGCAACATGCAACCACGAAAACACAAATTTATAGCTTTGTGTAGACATACAGTACTTACACACTAACGTAGACACGTATTTCCCTAAAAGCTGCAAGCGCATTTCAATTGAGATTTCTATGCGTATGACGGCAGGAACAATATTTAGCAGATGAGGTCAGTCTGTCCAACCTTCTTTGAAGATCCACATGAGAAATGAGCGGAATATATATTTAACTTGGCAAATTCCTGTAGCTAAAGCTACGCCTGTCTATTTGTTCTGTCTGATGATGCTTGTTTTGCTAAACGCAGCTCTGCCAGCATCAGCTAATCATAAAAGGTTATAACTCAGGAGGAAAAAAAATGCTAATAAATTGAAATACTAGTCTTTTTTTCTCTCTCTCTCTCTCTCTTTAATGCTAAGAGCAGTGCAGTTTTGAGAGCCAGTCATTTGTTAGAATGAGGTTTTATAAATAAAAAAAAAAAATGGACAAAAAAAAGAAATAAATACTAGTACCTTTGTGTCGCAGGGATTGATTTTTATTAAACTTGGCAGATTTAAATGTTTTTTTTTTTTTTATGAAGGTCAAATTGAAGGTTAAAAGTTCTTGGAAACGTATATCATGCTTTTATTATTCATTTGTGCTACTTTTAAAATTATTGTATAAACTGTATTGTTTTTTTTTTTATTATTAAATATATTACTAAAACTGTGTTCAAAGATAGAGTAAATGAAGAGTTCAGATGCAAAAGCCGTCAAAAATGAGATAATGATATTGAGCGAATGCTCTCCGCACATAGTATACGTTTATCAAATACTTTAATTTCAAATCCGTTAAATACCAGAGTCAGCCCATTCAGAAATACCAGTTTGTTGGCAGAAACCTCTAAACGCCACTTCCCTTTGTCAGCAAAATCCTCTAAGACCACAGAAACCATGAATCGAATCACATGATTTCAAGATGAATTACACTGTGCGAAAGAGCCGTTAGTTGCCAAGCTTCCATCGTTACAGTTTCAATGACAGGATTTTGCGCGTAGCAAGTAAACACAACAGTGTTCCTTGTCCCTCTGTAAAACTCTGACAGAAACGGATGTGGCAGTCACTTTGCATCACAACTCCCCCTATTGTGTGGATCAGTTTCTTCATTGTTACACTTTGAATTCTGCTTTCATCATTTGCAATGTTTCCAGTTGCATCTTTAGTGATTTTGCAACTGTTTACCATGTCTTTTTGTCCAAACAGGTGGACTTAGAGATTTTTGCAAAAAAAAAACACAAATAGACTTAATGGTTAAATTTGTTAAATACCCATGAATTGACTAAAGTGACATTTTTGAAAATAAGGCATTTCAATAACTGACTAATAACCTTTTCATTGCCATTGAAGTGAAATGACTGAACCTAAACATAGGAACCTGATAAAAAAAAAGCTAATTTAAAAGAAAGCATGTCAGATGGACTTAGAGGTTTTTGCATCTGAACTCTTCAAATATACACATATAAATATAACAATATACAAATAATATTTGTTTTAATGAACAATTTTGCCGCTAATAAAGTTTTATCAAATGTTAGTTAGCAATCAGTATCAGTGAAGAGCTTGAGATGAAATATCAAGACATGTGATGTGTGAAGAAAACAATGAAAAGTCAAGGTAAATAGCAGAATATTTTGATTGAGCGTTTTTTTGTTTTAAGTTTAAATAATATTATTTCTATATACGTATTTCTTAGCAATACAATAGAGACAGACATTTTATTCCAAAACTGTTTAAAATATAATTTCCACTTCCGTCATTTCCGTCACAGAATGTTACCAAACACATTACATGGTGGAAATGACATTTGTTGTTCCACAAGGCCAAAAGTGTTAATGATTGAACACACACACATGCATGTTGGGGACATAATTATTTTTATACTGTACAAATTGTATATTTGATCCCATAACCCTAAATCTACCCATCACAGAAAACTTCCTGCACTTTTACATAAAAAACAAAAACAAAAAAAAAACACAAAAAAAACTAATTTAGTCTGATTTATAAGCTGTTTTCCTCATGGGGACCAAAACATGTCCCCACAAGGACAAAGATAAGGACATTGCCAGCGTGGGGACATTTTCTCCTCTTAATGTAGGGTTTACCTGAGTACCTGAGCCACATACACACACACACACACACACACACACACACGTTTTAATGCTTTGTCATTTACTGATTTTTATTCTCATTTACTTTGTACTTGTTATTGCCCATAACAACTGCAAACTGGACACCCACAGGCTGCTGACAGGAAGTACATAGTTGCACACACTCACTGAGGCCATGGAGTATTTAGATGGATTAAATGTTTACTCGTCACACTCTCTTTCAAAAAATTCTAAATGTCTGTTTGCCCCTGAGGTTGTGAACCAAAACAGAGGCAAGTGCGGAATGAGCACTTTACTCTTTCAGTTACTTTCAACAGGCAGGGCACACATAGGGCTGATTGCCGACCATGGGTTTATGCCAGGGAGTGACACAAATGCTGGAGCCTTTTTGAATTTTAAAAGCAAAAATTTTTATTTAGCAAATATTGCATTTTTTTGCAGACCTGCTGTTACAGTTGCAAGTCAAATTCTACTTGACTTTTAAATACAGGTTTTCATTTCCACAAAAAATATTAAGCAGTAATACTGCGATGATAGTAGGCTAATAATTAATGATTCTTCAGCAGCAAATCATCATTAGAATAATTTCTGAAGGATCATGTGACTCTGAAGACTGGAGTAATGATGCAAAAAATTCAGCTTTAACATCACAGGAATAAATTACATTTGAAAACATGTTAAAATAGTAAACGGTTATTTTGAATTGTAATATTTCACACTATTACTGTTTTAGCTGTATTTTTTATCAAATAAATGTTGCCTCAGTGAGCAGGCTTCTTTCAACAGCACATACATACAACATAATTGTGTATAATAAGAATTAAATAATAATATAATTTGTGATAAAAGAACAAGAATTTGATCTGTATCTATCCGTGAAAACAGAAATAAGCAAACACACAAAACTTTGTCTTCAACCATTGTCTGCAGGTATTTTCAGTTACCAGCTCATCCTTCATATTATGATTAAATATCAAGAGCTTCCAAGTGTTTGCTTTCTCTCTGACATTTGGTATAGTGAAGCTCAGGCTGGCAGACTCAGTGTGAGATTCACATTTGGCAAAGAGCCTCTGGAAGTTGGTTTGGAGGCTGAGAGCATATCTTCACACGTGCAGTGAGAGACAGACGAGATGACAATACAGCATGAATCAACTTGGACACAAAGATAACACACTATGGCATTCCAGCAATCTGCTGTGGTCACACTACCGTTTCCTGGATTCTTTCTTTAATTGCGCAGAGTGCTGATTGTGTCACAAGATGAGAAATAAAGTATGTAAAGTAGAAAAAGGAATGGAGAGGAGGGTGTGGAATTTCTGCCATCATTTCAGGCCTCAAAATCTAATGAAACCATCATCATCATCATCTCTATCAGTTTACTATGTGCATTTCACACAAAGGCAAACCAAAGCATCCCACAGTTCACAATCTGAATCACTTAAATGTAGAGTAGGTGATTTTCGGAGAAGCTAGCAGCGAGCATTGAAAGCATGAGATCCCACCCTCCCTTCAAAGCGTCTCCAAAGCCATGCCTCCTACAAAACACATGAGACGGTGTTAAACTACCTCATGTCTCAAAGCACATAACATTACATAAAATAATGTACATAAACAACTTAAAGAGCACTTACCTGTACCACTTGACTGCTGCAGATTAATTTCGGCATTGATAGTGTTGCCATTGAAACGTATAAATTCGAGTCACAAACTGCTCCGAGTATAACATCACAAGTTTCCATCTAAAAATAAATAACAAAAATAAAACAATTGCAGTAGTTATGCAAAATGTGGCTGCTGTTTCGGCTGTGGTGCTCGGTGACTGATGTCTGTCTAACTCTGCATAACATGAAGCGCACTGATGACGTGTGATTTCTGCACAAGCAGGGTGCACGGAGTTATGGAAATACATACGCTGACAGGCAGGTAGGACATCATATCATTGCATTCGGTCCAAACATTTTATGGTTCTACACCTTCCACAGACGATATATACAGTATATATATATATATATATATATATATATATATATATATATATATACACTTTAAAATGACTCATAGTTCCAAATAGTTCAAAATAAGAAATGAGTAGAGATGCTTTTAGACTTTTATTTCATTCAAAATTAACTTTTTTTTCACAGACAAGAAAACAATGTGTAATAAACAGTTCTGTTCATGAATATCTATGCCTTTAACCCAGTTACTTCTTATGGAAAGTATACTTTTGCATTACTTTTCCCCCACTGGGACTATAACAAAATAACAAAAGTTAAATTTTTAGCAAATGTAAAGTCCCTTTCACAACAGCAGTGAAATGACTGATGAAACTTTGAAGAAAGTTCAACACTTTTACTTCAGAAAAAAATAATAAAACTAACTAACTAATTTTTGCCTATTATGGTTGGATTGGATCATTGAAGGTTAACAGCAAAAAAAAAACAGTGGTTAATAAAGCAAGATTAAATACATAAATCTTGTATTACTCAACATTTTAATTATTGCAGGTTTGCTTAATAGTTTGCATTTCACTGTTTTTATTCTTTTTGAAGAATACCGAATCTGTGCCTGCTCACATTTAGTCTAGAACTACAATAACCATCATGTTTACACAGCACACAAAGCCTCTGCTCTTACTCCTGATTTCTCAGCATGATTCTCTCAAAAGAGTTCTTTCAAATTGTTATTATATTTTATATATACAAAATTCTGTAAAAACAGCAATGTTTGGCAACCTGAATGTAACTTGCATTTTTCATAAGTGATTTACAGTTTTGTGTGTGATATGCATCAGCCGGTGAGAGAATGAACTGTGTGTGGTCTGCTGGCACAACGTCTGAGGCTGAGACTATAAGCAGTGAGACATTTTGCTTCACTTGGCTGAAAGCCTGAATTCCAAGACTATCATATTTGTGGATGGTGAATCCATACTAAATACATATGGATCGCACCATTCTCAAATGGTCTAAATCTGTCTACAGTGTCAACAATGGATCATTTATTAAATATATAATATATCAGTAATTAGTATTTTTCACAGATGTTTCACATCTGCATGGCAATACAACCCGTTCTTCTTAAATGATTTTATATTTTTGCACTGACAGGTTTACAATTATGATGAATTACTATGATGACTTATATTTTTGTAATAGCATGTTTGGGAGTTGTAACAATAGAAGGCAATCACATATCTATAATCCTTTTCTAAAAGAGCTTTGGTTGCTATAACTACATACTTTGCTGTTACAGACACTACTGTGATTGCTCTAAAAATGCCCCACTTTCATGTTCCATTCATGGGCAATCAGTCAGTATAAACACATATGAAATCTAGAAGCATATAACTTGACTATCTATGTGGGATCTAAATGTATATGCTTTCTTAAATATCACATAAATCTTTAAATCACAGATGAATAAGAACCACAGATTTTATCCTCAACATTATGAGGCATCAAGTTTGTCGCTGATCTCTATCACACACTGGGAGAGTCTGAATTCGGTTTTAACACCGATATTCAAGTTTATTTGACAGTGTGGAATCCCATTATGACTCCCGCTGAGGCTCATTTGCTTCTTGGTCAAGCAAAGAGAATGGACAGCATAACTGCCTGTACAAATAACATATCACCCGACAGTAAAAAATGTTCAGCGACACTGATCCATTTTTTGTGGATTTTGCTTTTGCTGTCATTGTTACTGAACAAATCTTAACATGAACTGCAAGTTGATCTTGCTGCTCACATGAAAGAGCTTCACTCATTCTCTCTCCGTGTTTTATATGCTTTCACTAAACTTTTTTTATTTCATCAAATGGCAGTGTAAGCTAGAACTCGGTATCCTGGATGATTTCTCTTTTAAAGAATTTTAAATGTATTGTAAAAAATGCATTGATAATTTCATTACTGGATAGAACTATATTTTGCAGTCCTTAACTGTATATAAAATCTGGTAACACTTCACAATAAGTTTTAATTTAGTTAACTACGTTAGTTAACACAAACTAATAATAAACAATACTTGTACAGCATTTATTAATCTTAACGTTAATTTCTACATTATAGTTTTTAAATCAAAAGTTGTGTTAACATTAGTTAATGCACTGTGAACTAACATGAACAAACTATTGTTTTTGTTATTAATTAACCTTAAATGTTAACATAATAAATGTTGTAAAATATATTGTTCATATATAGTGTTAAATAGATAACAAATGAGACCTTGTTGTAAAGTGTTACCTTAAAGGTAATGGTATGCTATTTTACCAACTTACATTATAAATACTGAAACCTGCTTAAAACTTTAAAGTATGATACAATAAAAAAAACTAAACATCAACTAAATTATTTACAAAATGCAACTAAAATTTTTTTTTTTTTTTAAATAAAATATTAGTGTACAAATATGATGGGTCACTTAGGGATTTTTGGAATGAAAAAATACATTAAAAAAAAAAAATATATATATATATATATTTTTTTTTTAAATAAAACTATAGTATATGCATAGTATAATACTATTATATTAGTATATGTATTATCTTATATACGTTATATTTTATAATATATTTATATTTATACATTCATTTTCTCTGAAACTTAAAAGACAGTTCATAGTTTCTACTACCTTCTATTTTTTTAGGTATTGTTATTTAAATTTAAGTTTTATTTAGTGTATTTTACTAGTATTTCTCAATAGATTTAAGATTACTTAAAGTTAACCAAATTAACTCTTGTAAACTGTAGATTTTTTAAATTACAATATTTAAAATGAATAACGTTTTACAGTGTAATGGGGTCTCAGGTCTATTATTAGTTTTTGGAGCTATAAAATTAAGTGGATCTTCAGTGGATTTTTGAATTGGTTAATCATTTTGTCACATCAGACAGTCTGGCTGAAGCTTGTAACCTTCATGTCAGTGACTGTAATAATAATAATAATAATAATAATAATAATAATAATTCACAGTCACGCCAGAGTTTCATATTCATAGTTCTCTGCAGAAACTTGCTGAACCTAAAGTTTACTTTGACTTTTTTTACAGTAATTCATTTGTCGACATGCCTCAAAAAGCTGTCATTTAGCAGCGAACTGCAACAGCAATTTTCTTCAAAGTGAACTGATTCACTTTACCTGCAGACATTTCCAGAAGTGCAATGACATGACATCCCTACTAAGCCTTGATATATGTATATATTATTTTCATGTATAATCAAGAGACATGAAATATTGCTTTTGAAATACGGCTTTGCTGATTCATAAGGAAAAATAAAGTATCTCAAAACCAATGTCTCTCTGTCTTTATAAAACGCGTGTGCCAAACCAGTGTCCCTCCTATATTAATGTACTGTGAGCTCAGGAACATTTGCCAGCCAAATTGCTCCCGGACCTTTCGCATGCTAATGTAAATAAGGAAAGGCTGGATTTACACTACAATTTCGCTCTTCCCAAAACAGCTCAGACACGAGAGAAGAGGGATTTACAGCGGCCATCAGAAAGACTGCGGTATATATGCCCTGCCAGAGAAGGCAGGGCTGGTAACAATTTTTATCCTAATATATACAGTATCCTCCACAGGAGACATATTTAAATGCTTATAGACTCGCAATGTGTAGTTCATTTTGTGCTGCACAAATGAGTCTAATTTTTGATTCAAGAATTGTTTCAACACAAATCTACTTGGGACTCAAGTACACATGTTTTTATCGGTATTTAATTATTGTTTTGACTTTGTAGAGTATAATGATATTGTTGTTAGCTTCTTATTTTACATTGACCAAACCATATTGTGGATGGCATGTGGTTAACATGTACTATATAGCAAATAAATACACACATGTTCCAAATAAATAGCGGTTTGTATCTGATTTGAAACATATACTCTAGGTATGAGTGCTCTAAGGAATCTGCTTTAAAATATCAGCTTGGCTCTTTTCTGGGGGCTGGTCTTTTGTGATTATTGGCAGGACTTTGATGCTCTGTGGTTCAAGTCACCCACGTCATCCCTAGCAACCACACAGCATCCGTGCCAATGATTACAATAACTGAACCCGCCTTTGACTCAGCCTTTATTTTTCTTGTGGTGAAGTGGGGCTTTTGAATCGGCGCTACAGGAGGTGGCCTTTAATTCTGACAAATTCAGGGAACCGGGAATGTATTTTATGTCAAATATCATGGCCTTCCAGTTTCGAAAACAATTATTTAGCAAAACGAACCCATGTCATGTATGTGTTAAATGCAGATGAGTTTGTAAAACTGAAGGCATTGCAGTCTTCATTCAGGGGATTTGTCTGAGTTTCCTAATGGATTTTTTAAAAAGGTGGTCGTAAATATGTTATATCGATAAGATGTTCTATATACATTTATATACATGTTATATTAGGACCCGTTTACACTAGTGCGTTTTTAAAACAATCCTCATCTATACAGGAGTTTCAGAAACAATCTCCGTCCACACTACGTGACCGAAAACACGTCACATGACCATTCATGCACACTGGGCATGCGTGTACAAGTGTAAACAGTTGCCTCTTGCGCATGTAGGCAGCTGTAGTATTATAAAATACAACGCTTAACTGCACAACGGCTGCTAAAAAGGACCACAAAGGGCCAGATTTACTAAGCTTACGCCAGCGCAAACCCTCTACTCTACTACTGTCCGGATTTACTAAAGACACGCAGTGATGAATTAGTGCTGAAAAGGCGTGGGCAGGGTTATTTTTGCGGCTGACCCTATTGCATATGCATGTGTAGGAGTTTCCCTTTCAGGCGAAAAATTCAT
The DNA here is from genome assembly GCA_039654625.1 of Rhinogobio ventralis. Lineage (NCBI taxonomy): Eukaryota > Metazoa > Chordata > Actinopteri > Cypriniformes > Gobionidae > Rhinogobio > Rhinogobio ventralis. Next base: position 13,686,981 of record CM077210.1, on the reverse strand, counting down.
GGGAGGAGAGTATTTCAATGAATCATGCGAGGTGATTTACAAAGGTTTGCGCCCGTCAATGTACTGGTGTTTGCGCCATTATTTACTGCCCAAAAAAAGCGTGTCTTAAACCAGACGCTAACGGGTAGATTGCGCTGGTCTTTACGGAAATGATACGGCTGCGTCTGTGTTCATTAATTTGCACATCGTCAGTAGATCACGCGCAGAACTGTCCACTCCCATTGGTGCTTTTATGGAATTGCGCTCTTACGCTAATTTGCCCTGTTTAGTAAACCTGGCCCAAAGTCAGCAAAGCATGCAGTTCTGTCTCCGTGTTATTGTTTACACAGTCGTCAAAGCTGGTATGTTACAGAGCCGTTGAGAGAGTCAGCTCTGGGCTACGTTTCCCAATAGCATTGTAACAATAGCCACCAATGATCAACTTAGGCGTACAGTGCTTTTGGGAAACACAGCCTTGGTCTGTTATTGTCCTGTTCCGGTACCGTAATGTGGGCAGCCACACTATTGCAAGTCTATGTTTTGGTCCATTTACAGTGAAACGCAACCCCAGAGTTTGAAAATGGCGAAGTAGTGTAGAAGACAGGCGTAACCGCATCAAAAGTTAAACGTTTTAAAACGAAAACGCACTAGTGTTAACGGGGCCTTATAATCACCATTTAATGGAACATGCAATGCTAACTTAGGTTTAGGCTAAAACAAAGTATCTTATAAGGCTGCATAATTCTGCTGTCTACTGTTTGGTCTAAAAATGCTGTCTGGGCTGAGACATTTGTGTTTAGACAGTTGCCATTTCATTCCCTAACTTTTTTACACCATCATATATACACACTCATAAATGAGCAATGAGTCACAAAGATCTATCTGTATCAGAGGCTGTCTGCTACCAGCAGTGACTAAACGTATTGTTATGACTTCTGTTTTCTGTGAATGTCTGTTCATGTACCTTTGTAAAGCATCTCATGTTTCAATTCCAGGTAAAGACTCAACCATTACATCATATGTTTCCGAATCAGGTACCTCTTAAAACACAGATAGTATATCTTCACTCTTTATAAAACTGATACTGTAGTACCAATAAGACTGATATATCTGATACAATGAGAGTGATTACTGTATTACTTATCCAAAGAATTGTTTGTTAAGAGGAAGTAATAAAGCAATATCAAGCAAAATGTGAATATGATATTGCTTTTATAGAACAGTTTAAATAATAAGTATGTAAATAATTAAGGAAACACCAAGTAATTCAGCATGAAGTGGAAGTTGCACCAGTCTTTTCTTCCCTATTGTAAAGTATATCCGAGTGAAACGGCTTCTCGAACAAGAACAAATGTCCATCAGGAATAGACTGAATGGTTGTTTTTTTATTGCTGTGATGTCAGGTGAGTGTAACATCACAGTATCTTTTATTTTAGACACAACAGTTACTGTTGTTTTTGCGCCATTGATGAAAATGGTCCTAAACAAAGCCATAGCAAAACTGTTGCAACACAGAAGTTTTTGAACAAGTCTTTTGAGTGAGAGATTCAATGACTCATTGATAAAGTAAGGTCAGCTGTGTAATTCCTGAATGAAATGACTCACTTCATAATGCAGTCACTTGTCGGCCCCTACTGACATAAAGACCTGCAGAAACAGACACTGAAAAATCCTACCACTATTCAGTCAAATTGGGATAGACTTACTTACTTATTTTAATAGCCAATATCATTTAAATTAAGACACACCACTAAACCATGACTTTCTATTTTATATTTCCTATTTCTAGTCAGTGACAGGAGGTATTGCAGAGGGGAAATTCTCTATTTCTCCCCAAAGAGAAAGTTGTAGACATTTTATGTCTATACTGTATCTGCTAAAAGTTATTTTATCAACTTTTAGGAACAATCCAGCCTTTAGATGTTCTAACAGGCATAAAACTCCAATTTAGATTGTATGGGGCTTTAACTCTGCTTCTTTGTTGTGCCTAACAATGCCCTTAACCATGGTAAAATCACAGTAATGCACAGTCTCAAGTGGCTTATTATTTTATCACACAGTAGTAGCAATTTTTGCACTTCTGCGGTGCCCTCGGGTCTTGACCTATTTTCCATCAGTTAGTTACTATTACTAGTTGGAAAAATACGGCATTAATCAGTGGTCCAAAATGCAAGCTTGTAAAGTGTTTATTTAGTCAAACTCTGGTAATTCACACCTGCTTCCTGACTATTAGGGGATTCCAGACAAATGTTGGATAGTCTTGTGGTAAGTTCTGCTTTGATGGTAAAAATAAACAAAAAAGAACACGTTTTGGCAGTGAAGTATTACACTGTTGCATATCTAACCTGGCCTTCAAGGACTCAAAACATAGTGATGCATATTTTCATCTAAAGAAAATATGAATCTTTTAGAGTAAGACCCATTTATTTCAATCATGCTGTTAGTGTAAGTTTAAGACTGTTTATTATATGATAAAAGACCAAAATCAAGGTGAATTATGGACAGTTTGGGATTCCACCTTTCAATTACTCAATCCATGACTAATAATGACTACAATATGGTTGTTTTCTATAAAGCAGAGATAGTAATAACTCATATTTGTGTGCCAAAAAGAAGATTTAGCATCTCATACATTGTGTTTATTTAAAGTTAAGCTGGATATCTTCACACCAAAGTCCTAACAGATACATTTTTCTTGTGCTCACATGTTGTCCACCCAGCAAAAGCATTGTCATATGCTTATATCAGCACTCCAAAGTTCACATCTTGACCTTTAGAGTTCACAGCCAGCAGAGCCTTGACCTCGTTCTCCCGAGACCATGTTTCTGAAAATGTGGATCCATCACTGTTTGCTCCAGGGCCTCAGGCAGTGACTGATCCAATATGATGGGCTGTAGATGCCCCAGGATAAAGAGTGTGACCTTTGGTATGATGACCTTAAACAAGACTCATTGTTTCCTGAAGCTCTTTGGAGAAAGCATGAGTACTGTAGCTTTAGATCCTTAGAGAAGAGAAGATGTATGTATGGTATGTATGTATATATATATATATGTGTATGTGTGTGTGCATGTGTGTGTGTGAGTGTGAGTTTGTGAAAAACAGTAAAGAACATCAATATTGTGAAATAATATTACATTTTAATATTTAATATAATAATTTTTTTTAATGTATTCCTGTGATGGCAAAGCAGTCATTAAGCATTTTTTTTTTTTTTTTAAATTATTATTGTTCTTTTTATTGTCAACGTTGAAAACAGTCTGCTTATTTTTTTGTGTGGAAACATGATACTTTTTTGATTAATTTCTAGAACAACCTTTTTTGTAACATCATAATGTATTTACTGTCACTTCTACCCCAATCTTTTGAATGGTAGTGTATTACTGTTTCCAAAAAGAAAAAAAAAATGGATGCAGCAAAAACTTTCAACATTGATAATAATAAATGTTTCTTTATCACCAAATCAGCAAATTAGAATGATTTCTGAAGGAAAATGTGATGCTACAGACTGATGTAATGACTGGGTTAAGTAATGCTGCATTATTTTGATCCAAAAATTATTTTTACAGTTTATTTCACAAGTTCACACTTATATACAATTAAATAGAGTAAAGATTACGCGTATTTGGCGTGCTGTCCAAGGGGAGGATGCCGAGCTCGGAATTTGGCCCGAACCCAGAGTACTCCCCCAGGGATGCTATAAAACTGTCATGGAACAGAGGTAAGTCTGCTGTATATATACAGTGCATCCGGAAAGTATTCACAGCGCTTCACTTTTTCCAAATTTTGTTATCTTACAGCCTCATTCCAAATGGATTAAATTCATTATTTTTTTCCCCTCAATTCTACAAACAATACCCCATAATGAAAAAAATTTATAAAAAAAATAACATGTACATAAGTATTCACAGCGTTTGCTCAATAATTTGTTGAAGCACCTTTAACAACCAATTACAGCCTTAAGTCTTTTTGTGTATGAAGCTACAAGCTTGGCACACCTATTTTTGGGCAGTTTCTCCCATTCTTCTTTGCAGGACGTCTCAAGCTCCATCAGGTTGGATGGGGAGCGTCGGTGCACAGCCATTTTCAGATCTCTCCAGAGATGTTCATTGGGGTTCAAGTCTGGGCTCTGGCTGGGCCATTCAAAGACATTCACAGAGTTGTCCCGTAGCCACTCGTTTGTTATTTTGGCTATGTGCTTAGGGTCGTTGTCCTGCTGGAAGATGAACCTTCGTCCCAGTCTGAGGTCCAAAGCGCTCTGGAGCATGTCTCATCAAGGATGTCTCTGTACATTTCTGCATTCATCTTTCTCTCGATCCTGACTAGTCTCCTAGTTCCTGCTGCTGAAAAACATCCCCACAGCATGATGCTGCCACCACCATGCTTCACTGTAGAGATGGTATTGGCCAGGTGATGAGCGGTGCCTGGTTTCCTCCAGACATGAAGCTTGCCATTCAGGCCAAAGAGTTCAATCTTTGTTTCATCAGACCAGAGAATTTTGTTACTCATGGTCTGAGAGTCCTTCAGGTGCCTTTTTGGCAAACTCCAGGTGGGCTGTCATGTGCCATCTGGCCACTCTACAGTACAAGCCTGATTGGCAGAGTGCTGGTTGTTCTTCTGGAAGGTTCTCCTCTCTCCACAGAGAAATGCTGGAGCTCTGTCAGAGTGACCATCGGGTTCTTGGTCAACTCCCTGACTAAGGCCCTTCTTCCCCGATCGCTCAGTTTGGCCGGGCCGACAGCTCTAGGAAGAGTCCTGGTGGTTCCAAACTTCTTCCATTTACAGATGATGGAGGCCACTGTGCTTATTGGGACTATCAATGCTGCAGAAATTTTTCTGTACCCTTCCCCATTTCTGTGCCTTGATACAATCCTGTCTCAGAGGTCTACAGACAATTCCTTGGACTTCATGGCTTGGTTTGTGCTCTGACATGCACTGTTAACTGTGGGACCTTATATAGACAGGTGTGTGCCTTTCCAAATGATGTCCAATCAACTGAATTTACCACAGGTGGACTCCAATCAAGTTGTAGAAACATCTCAAGGATGTTCAGTGGAAACAGGATGCACCTGAGCTCAATTTTGAGTGTCATGGCAAAGGCTGTGAATACTTATGTGATTTTCATTTTTAATAAATTTGCAAAGATTTCAAACAAACTTCTTTCATGTTGTCATTATGGGGTATTGTTTGTAGAATTGAGAAAAAAAAAGAATTTAATCCATTTTGGAATAAGGCTGTAACATAAAATGTGGAAAAATTAAAGCACTGTGAATACTTTCCTGATGCACTGTACCTCTTATCTCGTTAATTGAGTTGATTAACTGAACGTGCTCCTTCCGTATTAATTAGGTTGTTTATCTGAACGTGCTTCTCCCAAACTTTTTTTAATAAAACATATGTTGTGCCTGAATATTATGAAAAACTGTACTTGTGCGTAATTAAATTTTTTAAGTATTGTTTTTTTTTACATTTTCTACAATATCCGAATCTGGACACAATGTGAAATTTGAGCGCTGATGTGCTGATGATTACAGATTACAGAAATACGATCTGAATCGGAGGCCACAGAGAACAATCCCCTCTGGTGTCTGAACTCAGCAGGTGTGAATGTAGTCACTGCAAAATGTTGTTAAACTCTGTAGTTGATTTCAGTGGAGAGAGAGAGAAAAAAAGCTTCTTTGTTTCAGGTTTAAACCAGTAAGTTTGACCCAAAAATGTAGTTAGATTTACAGATTGGCTTTGGGTTCCTATCAGCAGGAGGTCTGCAGGAAAGAACTGCCAGAGTTTATTACTTCCCCACGACCCAGATGAAAGACCTGTTACCCTCACATGCACAGCTAGAGGAAGAGTTTGTAAAAATATATATTTATTATTTGGGACTGATTTCTAAGAAAAACAAAGTTTTTTTATTTGAATGAAAACATTATTTATTCCTGGCAGTAATGGCAGAATAAAATGTCAAGCATTTTAATAATATTTGTAAAATAATTTTTCAAAGATTTTATATACATAAATTAGAATTTCATCTTTGTGCCTTTATGCAGGTACTCACGCACAGACAAATAAACTCTCATCAAGAGCGCCTTTTTAATAGTAAACACTGTAAAACATAGAAGAGCCCTCATATATCTGGTGCTCTTTTAATTCAGGAAATTCTTGTAAAGCAGGAAGGTCAAACAGATATAAAAACAGCTCTATCGTTGTGTATCGTTCCACAATGGAAAGCTACACAGTGTGTAAATACAGGTTGGTCTAGAGTGTGTTGGCTTATTAACATAACTGAGTCTTAATGCGTGCTCACTTGAGATCAAGAGATGAGTTGTAATCCCTAAATATTTATGTTCAAGACAACAGTTGTACCAAGGTACTGAGGGTCAATATGAAAACATGCTGTATTCTTATTATTATTTCTTACTAAATCTCCATTTAATGTATGCACAACATGGTCATTATAGCCTTAAAATATTCACTAAATGTCAGTTTTAGTATTTATTTATTTGAAAATTAACATTTTTAGTATTAGTTCCAGTGGTTTTGGTTTGCATTCAATATAACATGTAGCAGAGTTATTTTAGTTTTATTATAGTTTATTAATATTAATTCGCTTTTATTTGTACTACTTTTTTTAGTTTCATTTTTAATTAGTTCGTTGTGTGCTTTTGTCATTTTTTATTTTTTTTTATTTTATTTTTTTTAAATATTGCGCTTTATTTAACTTATTTCAGTGTATTGTCAAGGCAACATTTCTTATTTTTAATTTAAGTTGTATGTTATGCAAAATATTATATGTTATTTTATTTCAGCTTTATTTCAATTAACAAATGTTTTCAATGGTTTTAGTTTTTGTTAACTATAATAATCATGTAACACAGAAAAACAAACAATAACTAATAATACCATAAATGTTTTTAAAATAAAAGTTTAATTTGTCAAAGTCATAGCAACATAGCTGTAGTACTTTGCTCGTAAATTAAATTAGCTATACTGTACATGTTTTAAATGTGCTGTAACTACATCACACTAGCATTTGTGAATCAGCATCATGTACTGGATCTGCTCAGATCCTGTGTCAGATGGTCCATGCTGAAGATCAATAGTCTCTGGATTTGCTAAGGTTTGGATAGTTAATTGCATAGAATGTTTGGAATATATTCAAGAGTTTTGCTTGAGGCAGTTTGGATCAACAATATGAGATGGAATCCTTTCTTGTTGTCTTTTGATCGTTTCATGGAGACGGCAGCCATTATTTGCTGTCACCACTTTGTGCGTCCTGGATTATTGTTATGATTTCAGATTTAACTTACGACTGAACGTCACGTACACTGTGATGGTTTGTGTTACATGTAATTTGCTTGTCTGATTACTAAATCAGACCATTCAGCATTTAAAAAAAAGTATATATATATATATATTTTTTATCTGTAATTACATTTAGTTTTTATTTGTAATGTACAATTGTAGTTTCTCCTCCTCAAAAAGGCAACATAAAATAAACTATAAATTCAAAAATAACATTAAACACTGACAGACCTCCTCCTATATTAATTTTATAAAAATAAACACACATCATAACAATAATTCAATTTCAATTTTTACTCTCTTTATACAGTCCATACTAGAGCATGGAATATCAGTTTTGATAATTGTGCCCAACTTACTCAATTTCTTAAGTTGTTGTTAAAGATGAAAAATTGATATGGAATGAGTAAATAATATAAATATATACATACATACAAAAATAATTTTATTTCTTGAAACTGACCAGTATAATTTCTCCATTCTCACTATTTTGACTAAAATTTAAATTGGTATTTGATTAACAATTCATATTTTTAAGATCTATCTTAAAATAATATATATATAATATAATTTGTTTGTCAAATACTAATTTACTTTTCAGAAAAAAAGTTAAATAATAGATGTACGTTTTAGACAAAATTTGTTTTTAATTTTTAGGATTTATTCTAGCATATCCAACTGAAACAATCACTGTATGCATGTTCAATACAAGCTTTCTTCTTGTAATTATTTAATGTTAAACATACCTGACCAACCTGAAACATAGTTTTACTTGCGCAAGTTTATTATATAATTCATGTAAGATTGTATTGCTGATTTAAAATATGCTGTTCAAATGTGAGTTTTGATGCAAGCAGTTTTTAAGATTTCTGTATTTTCAGCATTCAATTAGACAGAAGCTGTACTTGCGTGACTGAAAATAGCTGTCCGTGTGCATTCCCGAGATGGCCACTGAATGAACTGACTAGAAAGGTAATATCTAGAAGTGTGAATGAACAGACTGAAATGTCTAGGTGTGCTTTATACTTGGCCTGATGGGATTAAAATAGATGACAAAATGGCATCTTGCTACTGCTAAAAGCATCTAATCTCTTTCAAAGTGATACAAATAAGGTCATTCTTAAGCCAAGAACATCCTAAGACATTAACCCCAAACAAAGATTGAGCCGTTTAGGAATACAGACATGGATAATTTAGATAAACACACAAACATGAATTCAATGGACAGCAACATGCTCTTATCAGTAGCTCCTGCCACTCAATCAAGAGTCTATTTTAATTTGAATAGCAGAGATATCAAGGGATGATTGAAAAAAAGATGAGGAAGAAAAATTTAAATAACAAAGTAAAATAAACAAAGAGTAAAGATCAATGAGTTCAGTAGGATAATTGCTATTCCTAACAGGATCACACCAGCACACCAGGCGTGACGATGCAACTGTTTTGAACACTGATTGGTGTTGAGGAAGATAGCATGCAAAGCTACAAGCTACTCATTGTTTAGTTTAGCTTTTTATATATATATATATATATATATATATATATATATATATATATATATATGACAAGCTAACAAAAAGTACCTTACATTTTACTATTATTTACTATTATTTCTTTTTGCATTTCCCAAAAGCATTGTTAGCCAACTATGGTCGCAAATACGGTCATTATCAGCATAGTTCAACAAGTCGGTGTTTCCCAAAACCATAGTTCCAACGAACATTCGCAAACAGTATAGCAAAGTTGTGAGGGTGGAATGACAGCTCTCAACCTGTGGTTAGAGGCATAGTGTCTTGTTTGTATGATGTGGACTTAATCAATCCTTATCTTAAGAAAAATAAGCAAGCTGACATTCAGTACAATCATATATTTTATTTTGAATATATACGAATGTCTTTTACGTTTTTTAGGCATTTTTGAAGACTGTGCATGTGCATACGTGCGTACATGCTCTACATAAGAAAAATCTGCCATTAATTAAGTTAAGCAGCGAGTTACGTTGTTGTACAGGGAACGCACTCCTGAGCAGCATTTATTTGTAGCAAAAAAAAAGGTCTATTATGGTGAACTATTAAAATTCAACTGATAAATAAATGTCTTGCAGGGACTCAAATGAACTCGAAATAATGCTACATATATGAGCAAAAAGATATTGTAGTAGAGTCTTTGATTATTTATGTCTAGCTACATGCACAATACAACATGACATAAAAAAACAGCAGTGATGATGGACTTCTCTTACCTGATGAGACGGGGCTCACACAGAGAAGTCCATCACTGCTGTTCCCGCATGACCCAATCAGTGACTTATTGGATAACACTGGGAACTACGGAGGCCACATCGTACCCCGAAGGAGTTATGTGGGGTATAAGTGCTGAGGGGGCTCCAGCCCTTCTGAAAGAGGGGCTCTCCCAAGGGAAAGACACGGGCTTCCGTTTAGGAGCGACTGTAGAAGAATATATGGGATCCCCACAGGGTCACTCATACATACCCAGCCTAATACCGGTTCTCAAGGATTCAGCGGGAATAGGCCTGATGCCAGACACTCCGCCACGTCCGGCACCAAGGGTGTTGGAGGACTCAACAGGATTTACTCTGGAGAATATAAGCGCCATAGTTTAGGGCGCAGCAAGCCGACAAGAGCCTGGGCCTCTCAATGCTTCTACCTGTTTGAGGTGAGAACACAGGAGGAAACCGGCTGTACACGAAGGCTATAGAATCTAGCGAACATGTTGGGTGTCGCCCAGCCTGAAGCTCTACAGATATCTGTTAGTGAGGCGCCACGTGTCAGCGCCCAGGAGGATGCAACACTTCTAGTAGAGTGTGCTCGCACCCTGAGCAGATAGGGCACACCTTCCACACATCCGCGTCTGAAAGGCAAAGGGGGAGGTGTTGCTGTAATTTATAATAATATCGAGTTTTGGTGCTTTACGTAACGTTATGTAGTGTAAATGATAAATCCGTTTGACATTTGTGCTGGCTACTGTATACAGTCCACCAGGGCACCATACAGACTTTACCAAAGAATTTGCTGATTTTCTATCAGAGTTAGTACTGGCTGCAGATAAAGTCCTAATTGTTGGTGATTTTAATATCCATGTAGACAATGAAAAAGATGCATTGGGATTGGCATTTAGAGACATTCTAAACTCTATTGGAGTTAGGTAACACGTGTCAGGACCAACTCATTGTCGTAAACATACTTTAGATTTAATATTGTCACTTGGAATAAATGTTAAGACCGTTGAAATTCTGCAGCAGAGCGATGACATCTCAGATCATTACCTAGTATCGTGTATACTTAATTTAGCAAAGGTTGCAAAGCCGTCCCCTCATTTCAAATATGGCAGGAATATTACCATTGCCACTAAAGACTACTTTGTAAATAATCTTCCTCATCAGTTTCATCTTCTCGGCATCCCAGATAGCCTAGAGGAACTTGAAACTATTGACTCTCTCTTTTCCAACACTTTAGACACAGTTGCTGCTCTGCGCTTAAAGAAGAAAATAGTCCAACGCCGTGGTACAATGAGCACACTTGGGCCCTTAAAACAGCAGCCAGAAAAATGGAGCACAGCTGGAAGAAAACAAAACTGGAGGTTTTTCGCATTTCGTGGAAAGAGAGCATGATTGCATACAGAAAGGCTGTAAAATTGCTAGATCTGCTTATTTTTCGACTTAGAAGAAAACAAACACAACCCTAGGTATTTATTTGATACATTGGCTAAATTAACAAGAAATAAAGCTTCAACTTCTGACTTTTGTAAACAGCACAGCAGTAATGACTTTATGAACTTCTTTACGTGCAAGAATGATAATATTAGGAAGAAAATTATAACTGTGCAACCATCTACTGCAGTACTGCATCAGACCACTCATTCACTGCTATAGGAGAAGAATAACTGGCTAAACTCTTTAAATCATCTAAATCAACAACATGTATGCTCGACCCTATACCGACTAAGCTACTAAAAGAGATGCTTCCAGAGGTCATAGATCCTCTTCTTAATATTATTAATTCATCCTTGACTTAAGGATATGTACCAAAAACTTTTAAGTTGGCTATTATTAAACCACTTATTAAAAAAACGCAGCTTGATCCTACAGAATTAGTAAATTACAGGCCAATCTCAATTCTACCCTTTCTGTCAAAAATACTAGAAAAGGCAGTGTCTTCACAACTATGCTCCTTTTTAGAAAGAAATGGTATCTGTGAGGATTTCCAGTCAGGATTTAGACCGTATCATAGTACTAAGACTGCTCTCATCAGAGTTACAAATGATTTGCTCTTGTCATCTGATCGTGGTCGCTATTAGTGTTACTCGATCTTAGTGCTGTATCCGGTACTATCGACCACACATTCTTCTGGAATTGCATTGGCATTGTTTAAATCATACTTATCTGACCGCTATCAGTTTGTAGCAGTAAATGAAGAGATGTCATACCGATCACAAGTTCATTATGGAGTACCGCAAGGCTCAGTGCTAGGACCGTAGCTTTTCACCCTGTACATGCTACCCTTGGGAGATATGGTGTTAGCATGGTGTTAGTTTTCATTGTTATGCTGATGATACTTACCACTTCACAAGACTGACGGAATGCATAGCTGATTAAAAAAAAATAATAATAAATTGGATGACTAGCAATTTCCTACAACTTAATTCTGAAAAAAACGAATTTCTAATTATTGGACGAAAAAACCTCTGCATGTAGTAACCTCGACTACTGTCTAACACTTGATGGCTGCTCTGTCAACCTGGGTGTGCTCTTTGATACCAATCTTTCATTTGAAAGCCACGTTTCTAGCATCTGGGGGGATGCTTTCTAAACTCCGGGGGAAGGAATGGTGCAGTCACCATCTCCTGAAGAGCAGTCCCTTTCATCTCCGGGTCACCTGTCTAAGGGCCGCTTGCCCTTTGGCTTTGCCCCTCTTGGCCGGGGTGGCCTGCCTGCGACCGGCTCCTCGACGCCGCTTAGGTGGAGGCTGCTGCTGTGACGCGGGAGCGGGGCAGATGCAGGTGGCCGCCCTCAGTTTCTTGGAGAACCACAGGATCATGACCACCCTCATGCAGGTTCTTCAGTGCCTGGGCCTGATGAACCTGCAACAACTCCATAGTGTGTAGGGCAGAGGCAGCTTCCCCACAGGTCTGGTAGGCCTTGCCGGTTAGATACTACAAGTACCTACAGGCCCATGAAGGGAGACACGGGTTTCCCTAGAGGTGGGAGTTAGGGCACAGTTGCATAGCAATGCCCTATTCCATGGGAGGAACCTGCATGTAACCCTTAGCTGCCCCGCCGTCAAGGGTGGTGAGGAAGGAAGAGCCTCCTGGGCCGGTTTCTGGCACTGAAAAGCCATTCTTACAGCTGGTAAGAGAGTGCCTTTGTGAGAGAGAGCGCGCACGTCAGGTTGCACTACTTCCCTGTCTGTGACGCTGCGGCCGTTCCCCTGCATGTTTCAGCACCAAGGAGAGCAGTCCTTCTAAAAGAGCTACACAGATAGAGCTTGCATCTTTTTCAAGATGACATTCTATCTGTATTCTACCTGGCACAGAGGGATGGTCACAGCGCTGTATCGCGTGTCTGGGCATTCAGCACGCGGAGGCAGCGTTGGTGGATGAGTCATGCACCCATTGTGGGAACATGACCATTGCGGAGTTACAGTCAAGGGTCCTTCTCGCAAAGTGTGGAGTCCCTATGCCTCTGCCTAGACAGAGGGTTACTTCTGGCAGTAGCACAGGTGATTTGAGGGTAATTGTGAGCACGCTTCCCCCAGGGAACCAACCTCAGGAGAACCTTCACTCCTCCCGCACTTGGAACGCGTTGGGCCGCCCACAAGGTGTGTACTAACTGTATCCTTCGGGGCTCCTCTCGATGACTGGATGTCCATTGCTGCATCGGAGGGTGGGTCAGACCAGGTGCACTCCAGGAAGAAAGGGACTGGGGTGGGGTGCTGAGAACCAGCACGGGCCACCCCGAGACAACCAATCACCATCACCCTCAAATCACCTGTGCAGATCTAGGCAGAGGCACAGGGACTCTACCCCTTGCGAGAAGGCGTCTCAACCGTAACTCTGCAATGGTCATGTTCCCGCAATGGGTGCATGACTCATCCACTAACGCTGCCTCAGCGTTCTGAACACTGATCTTGAAAAAGACGCAAGCTCTAGTTTTACAGTAAAATACTATTTCAGAATTTATACTTCAAAATTTCACTTTAATGTTACTTGACGCTTTGCAGTTGTTTGTACAAAAAGAAAATAACAGATTCAAGTAAAATGGAAGCCTGTGTAAAAGCAAGGTAATTATGATATATTGTGAAAAATAAGTTCACAATTGCAATAAATAATGTAATTGTAAGATATAAATGTTTAATAGAAACAAAGTCAGGTGTGAGATATAAATTCACAAATTAAAATAAATAAAACTGTAATTAACTTTTATTTAAATTTTATTTACTCTTACGTGGATATAGGCTTTATCATACTCGTGAGTATACTTATTTATTTTATTTGCATATGGAGGCTAGGTCAATTATTAATGTCAACAAACTTTTTATTTATTTTGAGAATGATGAAAATTCTACTGTGGACTTCAAAATAATATTTTACACACACATTTAGTCACATCAGACTTGGCGTTGTGGTTAGAAGCTTGACATTCTGCTTCATCCTCTCTTCTTCAAAGCTCTTCAAACGTCACTTTCTATTCTGGTGTCCAACAAATGAGCAAGCTGCCAGAGCATGGTCAGGACTGTCCATGGATGTGTGTGCGCGTGTGTGTGTGTCCTTGGCAGCATTTGGATGGTGAAATGTGGAGCTGGGGTCTGGTTATTATTCAGGAAGGCTGCTGTCTCTCTCTGCCCACTCCTGACTCAGTAGCAGCCTCCATCATCCCTGCCTCTTAGCCAGCTGCTGTGATCCTCATAGAGTCCTTTGCACACTCTCACATGCATATGAAGCCACTTCTCTACCCACAAGAATGTAAGGGGAAATGACTATTAGCTTCACCAAACAGAACTGAAAAAATTGTTTCACTATACAATTGCGAGTTATGAAGTCCAGTTCTGAGGAAAAAAGACTAGCTTTATAGCTCACAACTCTGATTTTATAATACCCATATTAATATAATTGCGATGTTGTATCACGCAATTCTGAGGGGAAAAAAGTAAACTCGGACTTACCTTTTTTTCAGTATTTTCAAGCTTTCATTGCTTTGTTCTTTCTTCATATTTAATATATTTCAAAAATATAAAATATTTTCCTCATATTTTGATGGTTCAATTTTGTAGGGTCATTAAAAACAAATCCCAAATCTCCTCCACTTTTGGCTACTACTGTATAATTGTCAGGGTTATGTTTAGTTCTGTTAGTTTCATTGTGTTTTAGTTTGGTTTTGTTCTGTTCCTGTTTGCTTGTGTCCAATGTGTTCCCTGTCATAGGCTGTGTCCAAAAAGTGTGTCCTTCGAAGGCTGCATTCCAAGGTAGGAAGGCATCAAGGCACATCTAATCCAATGTTAGCTTCACTTCCTGTCTCCTAAAATACATTCATCTAATCGATTTTTGAAGGCAGCATAAATGTATCCTTCACTGCCTTTGATATCCCACAACCCTTTCCATTCTGTGACAGTTGCTAAAAAAAAAGATGCTGTCTAAAAGTTTCGGGTTGTGGTCAGTTTTTGACGCATTAATTATCGCAGTAATTAAATATTTGTGAACCGTGCTGGCAAAAAGAGTTGGAATGCGCACAGGATAATTTCGAGCTACAGGCAAAACAAGTGAAAAACTTTGATTTTGAGGTTTTCACAAAAATGAGTTCATTAAGCCCTCGTCTAGTGATCCCAATGCTCCAAATAGCAATTAAACATCTAAAAGTGTCTTTATTTGTACGTTTTTAGAGAGTAGCTTTCATTTGTCCATGAAATCGATCTTACTCGCGTTGACTGACAGATCCGATGTGTGCGCACAAAGACGCCTCTCACAGCGTGCAATCCCGACACATACACAGAATTACAGTCAGTACCGTCGCAAGGGCTGTGCCAAGTGTGTGATCGCACAGGGCCTCGGCCTCCCCAGGGCCTCGCACAAAGTAAAATGACAGCTGACTTGATGTAAAAGCCAATAGTTATGTTTTTGTCCTTCAAAATACTATAATAGTTAAAAGACATAGCTTAAAATGTGTATCGTGATGCTGTATTATTCTGCTTGTTAAAAATGTATTATGCAGTAACTTACAATATTTTTCTGTGCGTGTGACAGTGATTCATGCGCATACACGTCAGTCAGCACGTCAAGTTCGTAGAGAGCTTTATTCAGTCCATTCAAATTCTGATTTTGGCTGCCTCTGAAATGGGTTAAACTTGAATCAAGTTTAAGTAAATAGGCTACACTAGAAATCTGCGCTCATTGAAGGATGTGCATTTATTTCATGGACGGAGAAAGCATGGACGCCTGCATTTCATCTGACGGTACGCACAAAAGTTTTTTTTTATTTAACACTATAAAGTTAAATAACCATATAGCCTAACTATTACATAGAGCATAGAGCATCAGTGCCGCAGAACGAGTAAAGCCTACTCTATCTCTAGACGTTTTAAACATTTTTAAATATGAAAACTGCAAAAAGGCAACAAAATTGTCAGACATCCATTTAGCGCAAGTTCAGGAAAACTACTAAAAACAGCGCTGGTTGTTCTCTCAATAAATCTGTTTATTTGACTGACCGAGAAATCGTTTCAGATGATTCAGTGAGAGAGCAGTCCAAACTAATTCGAATGGATTCAGGCTGTTTTGCAAACGCCCATTCATTTGCAAAACCCATTCATAATTTAGAACATAATTTAAGCGTCAAAATGTGCGCACTGCGCAGTTCAGTTACAGTTTAACTTCGTGAACTTAATGCTGTTAAATTGAATATACTATTTTTTTTCCTTAAATATCCACATTAACAACAAATTGTTTGTCACTATAGCAACAGTAGACCCTTGTTAATATACCCCTGGGCCTCGCACATCACGTTCGCAAAGGCCCCTTTTTTTTTTGTTTTGGAACCTTCAGAAAACTTTAACTCGATTTTTCTCCAAATTAACTTTGCTGACTCTATCAACTTCAAACAGGTGTAGCTCAGAAATTTTGTCCAATTCAAACAAACCATACATCATTTTAAAGGTTTTTTTTTTTTTTTTAATAGAGAATGATAATATGAAAAGAATTTAAAACTCATTTTTGAAAATTTGCTCATTGTGACTAATTTTGCCAACACGGGTCACATTTGTTTAGTTACCACCAAAGCTCACTTTATTTTGTTGTGGATCATTAAACGTTATGCTGGCTCAGATGTCTGTTCGAAATCAGTTTTGTGAGGTACCTTCATGTTCAACCTCTGCCTACAAAGTCATTAGGTGTGTTCGATGTCGGCTGCGGCTGGATGCAACTGATTGGCGAGAGTTGCCACGTGCAGGCGGGGAGGACCTGCAAACGGAGACGTGAAGTCGGACACTTTCTGCTTCCTGTAGTGATGCTTGCGCTGTGTTTGCATACTTGATTGCAGCTGAAGTGAAATAAATGCAATATTTGTCAAATACACAGATGTTTCAGAGATATTTTCATTCAATACTTTATGTATTGCTTAATACAGCATCTGTTTGTGTAAGAATAAAGTTCAACATAAGCCTACACTATCAATGAAGTGAGGTCTAGGGTTTTTATCAGTTTTATTTTGATAAACATGACAATATAACATTGTGACTACATGAAAAGAGGTTTAACCGTTTAAAAAAAATGATTTGTGAGCATTAGTGTAACTAAAGGTTTTAGAATAAACACGAAACACACATGGTCACTGTCATGCGGTGAATCCGGCCAAGCGTGAAACAGCTGTGTCGTCATCAGAGCTCCTACAGCCACTCTGGAGAAGGTTCACAAATGCACCAGCCGGCTGCTCTTGAATCGCTCTCGCGGCACTTTGTTGATATACGTCACAGTCACATGCCGTCTGCGCTGTCTTAAGTTGGACTAAATTTCTAACCGGAATGCATTGCTTTAAGTCAGCCGCCGACCGGCCTGTGCAGCGCTGTATGAAGTCGAACAAGACTATTGGCTAATAAGGCAGAGAGGCAACAAGTCAGCTGCCTAAATTTTCAGATGCAGCCATAGTTACCTTAGTTACTGATTTGAGTTTCTCACCTGTTCACTATTCTGTTGATTACTCCCTGTGTGTTTAAACCTTCTGTTCTCACAGTTCTTGTTTCGGTGTCATTGTATTACGTTTAAAGTTTTAAATATGGATATTTTTCTTACACAAACGCATCGATTCGCTTCAGAAGGCCTTTATTAACCCCCCGGAGACGTGTGGAGCATGTTATTTGACAGACAGATGCACTTTTATGGACTTCAAAAACAGAGCAACTATTACTGCTATTATAAAGCTTGGATTAGCCAGGATTTCTTTAATATAACTCTGATTGTATTCGTCTGAAAGAAGAATGTCATATACACCTAGGATGACTTGAGGGTGAGTAAATCATGGGCTAATTTTCATTTTTGGGTGAACTATCCCTTTAAGGAGAAGAACAATCTATCTTGTCTTCTCCGTGAGGTTCCCCCATTCCTTTATTGCACTGACACTCAATCACAGTCTGTGTTTTCAGAAATATATTTCAATTTGTGCCCCTTGCTGCTGGAGTGAACGTTCTCCATCCACTGACACAACACCTTCTCTATTTTCAACACTACACATTCACTCTCCCTTCACTCTTTTTTACAACCACCAAACCACATCAGGTCTCCCATTCTCATGCACACACATGAGGAATCGTATGATCCTGTGCAGGAAATGGATTCAAATTTTGTTTTCTTTTAAATAAGGCACAAAGCTAGCAGAAGGCTGGAGTGGACACAGGGAAAGCATAGAGAGGGTTGGATTACTGACTCTTCGCTCTAACAGATGGCTGAGAGTCTCTGTAGTTTTGCTTCCACTGCACCTAAAAAAGAGGCCACATCTGGTAAACCCTCTCTCTTTCCTCCTCTGCCAAAACACAACCGCAGACGAGCGGCATGTATACCTGACAACCTCAACTGATGCAACAATAGTGCAAGGAGCTGAATGAAAACAATGATTGAAAGGGCTTCAATTAAACCATCTCTCTTTCCTCTTTATTTACTGTGGTAAAATGTGTTTGCATTAGACAGGAAACATTTTTACATTTAAAATGAAACCTTAAAGCAAAATGAAGTGGAAACTGTCTTTGAAAAGGACCATAACACATTACAACATGAGTTACATAATCAGTTACATAATCAGATTTTATTTCAAATAACGAGTAAAGAAATTAATTACTTTTAATTTTACAAGAAGTTACACAGTTACTTTTTCAAATAATTAACGCAAGTTACTTTGTTTTCCCATTTATTAACGGACACTCCAGGGAAGTATTCCAGAAAGCAGGTTATGCAATTTATCTGGGTAAGTGTATTCAGAAGAAGATGATAACCTCAACTTTCGGTTACATAAACGGAGGTAACTTTCTGGGTATGTAAGTAGCCAAAGCAACTCATTCTCTATTATAAAGCACTATCATAACATAAAGCAATGTTTATTTTACTCTAATTTAATTATTTTATTCTCATCTTAAAGGGGCATTTTCTATATAATGTATTTCTATAATAAAAATACATATGTGATACATCTCACCTTCACAAGAAATGTGGAAAAACATTAAAAAAATAAGCTTATACAGCCATATTGTCTGCATTCAATCAATTCATATATAATTAATTAAATCAAACTTTCTTTTTTAAATGTATAATTAGCATCAAACAAACAATATAATTATGGTTCACATTTATAAAAAAAAAACTAGGGCCCCACTTTATTTTAGGTGGCCTTAACTACTATGTACTTGCATCAAAAAATAAGTACAATGTACTTATTATGTTCATATTGTATTGCAAAACACTTTTGCTGATATTGAGGTGGGATATGGGTAAAGTTAGTGACAGGTGTGGTGGTATGGGTAAGTTTAAGGGTAGGGTTAGTTGTAAGGGAAGTGTCAACAGTGTAATTTTAAATGTAACTACAGAAATTAATTACAGATGTAATTACATGCAGCTAATTAAAAAAAATTAAGTACAATATAAAAGCATGTGTATACACAATAAGTGCATTGTATCAAATTATTAATTAAAATGTTAATACATAGTAGTTAAGGACACCTTATATAAAGTGGATCCAAAAACTGATTAAAGATTAAAAAATAAGATTACAAAATGATTGTACAACTGCCCTGTAGGTGGCGATGTGCACTAAGAATGTAAATAACCAATACATAAAAGAAGAAAGAAGTATGGCACGCTTCTTCTTAGCATCCATTTCCATGGTGACTCCTGGGCTGTGTTCCACTCCACTTTTAGACACAAACTGCCCTAAGCACTTCCCCTCGGGGGAATCCCCACCGCCATTTTGAAGTGCGTTACACTTTGTTAAGTGGATAAGGGAAGTTTATATGGACTCCCTCGATTTTGACAGAGGGAGCGAGTCTACTCCGATGTACACTTCAAGCAGCTCTATATCCCACAATTCAACTTTATTGTGACGTCACAGCAGATCGCGCTTAACTGAAGTGTATGATATACTAATTATTTTGAGAATTAATCGTATAATAGTGTATAATATATTAATTATGTTTATCGCATGTTTAATCACATAATACTTATAGCTACCTCATGTTCACAAAGTTTTTATTTTAAAAATTTTTTTGCGAAATTTTTTTTTCTCCAACAGCTTATATACATATAGTATTTAATATATTTTCTCCAACAACTTATATGCATATAGAATGGTGCATAAAACAAATTCATAAGTAAGATGATCAAGGTCTTTCATTTAATGTTTCATTTAAACCTTATGCACCAGTTCCGCCAGTAGTGGGCACTCGTGCAACGTAAGCAATGACGCACATCCGAGTCCATGAAATGGAGGGAAGTTAACAAATGCAGGGCATTCAAATTTAGAGAGGAACGCAACCCTGGGCTCCCAACCACTTTCCTTCGGGGGAATCCCTGTCACCATTTTGAAGTGCGTTTAATTTCGTCAAGTGGACAAGGGAAGTTTGTTTAGACACACACTCGACCCCTCGATTTTGACAGAGGGAGCAAGTCTGCTCAATATGTACACTTCAGGCATATCAACACGATTGAGACATCACCGCAGATAACGCTTAATTTATCCCCCCACCCCACACAACTCTATTAAAAGCTATAGCTCATAACTTGCTATAGTTCCATAGTTGTGTAATCAACTAAAATTGTGTCCTAATTTGGTTCAATTTTACTGATACATTTCAGAGACTTAATGAACTTGACCTCAGAGCAATGGTGAATGCATGGTACATTTTCTGTGTCAGCTTCACCTACACAGAATAATGCATTATAAACAGTTATTTACTATGTACTACTTTACACCCAAAGCACTTTATAGGGGGTCTCTCCTCAACCACCACCAGTGTGCAGCATCCACTTGGATGATACGACAGCAGCCACATTACAACGGCGCCAGTGCGCTCACCACATGCCAGCTATAGGTGAAGATTAGAGAGAGTGATATAGCCAATTCAAATGATGGGGATTATTAGGAGGCCATGATTTAATAAGAGAGGGAATTTAGCCAGGACACAGAGGTTACACCCCTACTCTTTACAAGAAGTGCCATGAGATTTTGTTTATCAGTCAGGACCTCGGTTTAACGTCTCATCTGAAGGACCTTCTTGTATGTTACAAACATGCGAATGTCTCACTTGGGCGTGTTTAAACCTTCCAGCAGAAAAGCAATTTCAGGTCACTTATTTGGTGTATTACATGAAAAACAAATCCCATTATGTCAAAGCAATGACTCATAAATATGTTTTTAATTAAATTAATTTGGTTAAAAACAAAAAACTGCTCACTAAGTCAAGTAATATTGTGCTGCAGGGATGATGTAGGGGAGAGCGGGGCACAACCTAACGCTTTTTGACTTTCTCAGTTTGTGTAAATCCACTTGTGGTTCAGAGTATTTATTTTTTCCCACATTAATTGCACACGTCTAGTACAATTATGTGGGTTTGTTTCATTAATACAGTGCATACTTTTTTCTTGATTTACCCCGAAAGAATGGAAGTGAAATGTGACAACATGCCCGGTACATTGTAACATGTGAGGGGCACATTGTAACATGAACTTATGGCAGTATCTGATATTATTGTTACAATTACGTGTGGGAGATAAGCGCACGGAGACGAAGGAGAACAGGAAGCAGGAACTTTAACAAAAAAACTCAGGAACACTCATTGACACGTATAACATGAACGTCAACAGACAAACACTGAAGAAACACTAAGAACTAAATACACAGAGGCAAATGAGGCAATTGACATGACACAGGTGCTAGACATTACTAATTACCTGGACACAGGTGATGGAATGAACTCATTAAGACAAAGGCGGGAAAACTGAACAAAGGAACAAACTCAAAGACAAGCCAAACAGACTAGACATGTAACAAATATCTGATATAATCAAAAAAATATCCATGACACACTCAAATATTTTGTCAATAAAATACATTTATTAACTTTTTTGAATAAAAATCCCACAATAATGTGCATCCCACAAATCTCCATCAACTGCAAGATGCTATCCTATCAATATGGGCCAACATTTCTAAAGAATGCTTTCAGCACCTTGTTGAATCAATGCCACGTAGAATTAAGGCAGTTCTGAAGGCGAAAGGGGGTCAAACACAGTATTAGTATGGTGTTCCTAATAATCCTTTAGGTGAGTGTATATGCATATAGAATGGTGCATAAAACAAATTCATAAGTAAGATGATCAAGGTCTTTCATTTAATGTTTCATTTAAACCTTATGCACCAGTTCCGCCAGTAGTGGGCACTCCTGCAACGTAAGCAATGACGCACATCCGAGTCCATGAAACGGAGGGAAGTTAACAAATGTCAGACTAGACATGTAACAATTATCTGATATAATCCAAAAAATATCCATGACAAACTCAAATATTTTGTCAATAAAATACATTTATTAACTTTTTTGAATAAAAATAATTTTTAATCTTTAAAATTTTTTTTTTTTTTTGAGTTTGACAACAAACACACCGCTAAACACAGCTGTACAGCATAGTTCAAACATAATAATTAAGCATTTCTGAACATTGACTCACAGTCTTTATTCACCTTTTTCTAATGGTTTCTCAATCGAATTCATAAAAGTATAGAATATAATAGCATATTTCTAATAGGGGCACAATGTAAAGCAGTGTTACAACGCACTCCATCTGCACAACTGGGATTTAACCCTGGCTCCTGTCTTCTGCTGGTTAGATCAGCATTAAAGAACTATCTCAACTGTTAAATAACAGATATAAGATTAAAATTATATTAGATTTGTCTTGTTTTAAATGATGAAAAATTAACGCAAGTAAGAAATTTACTTTTGCTATTGTTAAATAAATGTTCAGTGATATCTTCCAAATATGTAACACACATGGTTTAAAGTGTTAAACCATGTGTGTTACAACTAACCCTGAATTAGGTTGTGCCCCGCTCTCCCCTATTTTTGTTGGCCAAAACCTGGAAACGAGTAAACGTTTTAGCACTTTGGTTCCATCATCCCATAGTAATGTTTTTTTTATTTTTTTTTATGAGATTTTGGTTAAAAGATTGATATATGGTCTGTGGATAACACTAGCTCAAGATATTTTCACGTTTTTTTTAGGACATAAAACACACTGTCAGGATTTTCAGTTATTTGTTTGTTTAGTTTCATTTTCATTTTCATGGACTTTTAGTTTGCTTCTCTTTGTTTCCTGTTGTCTCTGTTCCCGCTATCATTAGTTACTATAGACTTGGTCGGCATCGTTTCATAGCTGGGGGCGTGGCGTGGGGAAAACAGTCCATTCCCCCACACTGGAAATGCATGGAGTTAACCCAGTATAGCCTATTTAGAATCACTTCTGCCGCTCTACAGAGCGAGATACATAGAAAAACTGAGCCGTATTGGGTCGGATTGCCCATACAGTATCTGTGACTGGAAAAACGACAGTGGCCAGAGGTGTCATTTTCTCGTCAAAATGCAGTGTTATTTAACCATCAAAATGCTCCCACAAATATTACTTGCCTATTCATAAATCGCCATGCAGTCTTTCGATGAAGACGTTTATTCAGTGTTCCTGAATGTAATGGATTTAGAGTATGTATAACATACATTTAACGTTTTAAAATGATCATAAAACTTGTCTTGTGTTATGAAATGCTGTGTGCAATGCAAAGGGCGTTTGTTCATGTATTTGTTTGGGCTAGAATAGAAACATGAAATGAGCAGAGTCTAATGTCAAACATTAATTTACCGCAGTGCCACATTTAACAAACATTTGTCAAAAGCCTAAAATCCAGTGATATGATGAGCTGTTTGGCTTCAATGACACAGGTTTAGATAAAGTTTAGACATCCATCAGTTTTCTGTTGTCTTGCATGTTTATTTATTCGTTTTTCTTGTTAGCACAGCCATGTACAAATTTATTTGTTCAGCAAATTTGGAGTTGACATGTCAGTGTCACAATACTATTCTCAAATTACTGACAATAGCAACGTTTTTTGCTTTTTTATAGCAACCGTCTTCATCAAAAGACAGGTTGATTTATAAAATAGGCTATTATATAATATTTGGGGGGGGGGCAGCATGTATTCTGACGAGAAAATGTCATTCAAGTGTCGCATATGTAATGCAACTATCAGCTTGTAAGCTTGAAGCACAAACATGAGCCCAGCCCTTCCCTTAATGAAATAAAGACGACTTTTGAATGTTTTGTACATTAATAACCTCACGCATTATGTGGTTATGTGATAGCTTGCATAAAAACTGCTTTAATGATGTTGACTGCGTTTTTGACGCAGTTCGAGTCCTGTGACAACCTTATGACTATATTGGCGTTTTTGTTAAACAAACATTTAGTTTTTATCTTTACAATAATACATTATCCTGTAGTGCAAATGTTTAATTGTAATGGACGAATTACACAGGCTATCGCAATTGACGAACGGCTCCGTCTGTTATTCGGCAGTATAAAACTTCAGATTTAATTTATTAGAGGTGCAGAACGCCACACAGCAACTTTTCGGCATTGCACCAAGCAGAAATCAATCGTAATCATTACAAAAAGTAAAGATAAAGCGTCTAACACGGTCTACGCGCATTCATTCAAATGGGTTGTTTTCCCCCACGGCATAAACCAAGTCTATGGTGATTGATGTGATCATTACACCTGTTAGTCTTTTAGTTTGTTATCTGTGTATTTTTAAGTTCCTTGTTTCCCTGGCTTTACAGTTATTGTTTGTGTATGAGCTTGTGCAAGACACGCTGCTATGTTGCCATTGTCTCTGTGGATTATCTGTGTTTATTTTGTTCAAATACTTTGTGTTGGAAATTCAGAATCTTCTTCATCTTTGAACCTGATTATGACAGAATAACCAACCTCAATATGTAAAAATGACAGCTCAGATCACTGCCTTGGCCCGAAGTGGCCTTCATTTTTTGGATTATACTATACTGAGAAAAATCTCACCTCGACGACAAGACACTTAAAGGGATAGTTCACCCAAAAATGAAAATTAGCCCATGATTTACTCACCCTCAAGCCATCCTATGTGTATATGACATTCTTCTTTCAGACGAATATAATCGGAGTTATATTAAAAAATGTCCTGGCTAATCCAAGCTTTTATAATGGCAGTGAATGGGAGCTCAAAATTTGAAGCCTAAAAAGTGCATCCATCCATTATAAAAGTAATCCACATGGCTCCGGGGAGTTTATGCATGCGTTTGTGTATTCAACTTACGAAAATTGTGTAACACTTCTCGTAGTTCAAAATGTTTACGCTACGTCCAACATCATAAGTTGCGTCAGTTACGCTTTTTCCGTAAGTTGAATACGGATAACAGGGTAATTCGAGACTCTTTCGCACTAATCGCGACTGCCGACCCTAGGGGGTTTAACCTCCCTGGGGCCCGTTTCAGAAAGGAGGTTAAGTGAAAACTCTGAGTATGTTAACCCTGAAATGAGGGAAACGCAGAGTTTTCTGTTTCAGAATAGGGGGTATATCAAACCCGAGAAAGCAGGGTAAGTCAAGCCAGTTTCTGAAAAAGAGGTAACTTATACTCAGAGTCAGTTACCATGGTAACTGCAACAGCACTTGGTGGCCTGAGAACGCAAACCATGAAATAGGTCATCATCCCCACGCAACCCCAAAAAAGGCGAATCCGTGAAAACGGCGACGGCATGTACGCAAGCATTACGTGTTTAGCCGATCGGCAAGCGCGTTTGAATATGTATGTGTGCATATGTGTTTTCATCTTAATTAAGACTTAATACCTTATGTCATTTTTCTTATGTAGAAAATGCATCTTGATTTAAGAATCTTTAGATATTTTGACTGGAAACAACAAGACAAAAATAGTAAGAAAAGCATTCTTTGCAGTGCAGGTACATTCATTCATTGCACATATTTTCATCATGAGGACACCGTCAAAGTGACAAAAATGGCATATCCTTTCATACAGGATCCTGACGTTCACTTGATAAATCTCTAGAAGTAACCTAATAATTAGAATTTCCTTTAGGATTTCCAGTGGTTGTATATTTGTATATTCCCATCATCACACTTTCCAAAAACGGATTACTGTGAACTATGGAATGGAAGGATGTCAGATGGAAGGGTAGTCTGA
This sequence comes from Rhinogobio ventralis, assembly GCA_039654625.1. Lineage (NCBI taxonomy): Eukaryota > Metazoa > Chordata > Actinopteri > Cypriniformes > Gobionidae > Rhinogobio > Rhinogobio ventralis. Next base: position 13,660,936 of record CM077210.1, on the reverse strand, counting down.
TATATATGCCGTAACCACCACCACAGCTGTTAAATAAACACACATTATTCACAATTTATATGGTCATCTTTATTTCCTACAAATACTTTATTTTTCCTGTTGGATTTTAATATTCTTCCTCCATCTCCTCTTCATCTGTCAATGGTGGTGCTGGTGTTTTGCAAGCCTTCTAGCTGTTGGCTGAGTAGAAGTCAAATGTTAATTTCATTACCCTAATTATTAAATGTAACAGGTGGGATCAGAGAACATTTATTTATGTGAAAAGAGCATTAGACTATGTGGGGAAAGCTGCTGCACATTGAAATATACACTGAATTATATATATATATATATATATATATATATATATATATATATATACACACTCACCTAAAGGATTATTAGGAACACCTGTTCAATTTCTCATTAATGCAATTATCTAATCAACCAATCACATGGCAGTTGCTTCAATGCATTTAGGGGTGTGGTCCTGGTCAAGACAATCTCCTGAACTCCAAACTGAATGTCAGAATGGGAAAGAAAGGTGATTTAAGCTATTTTGAGCGTGGCATGGTTGTTGGTGCCAGACGGGCCGGTCTGAGAATTTCACAATCTGCTCAGTTACTGGGATTTTAACGCACAACCATTTCTAGAGTTTACAAAGAATGGTGTGAAAAGGGAAAAACATCCAGTATGCGGCAGTCCTGTGGGCGAAAATGCCTTGTTGATGCTAGAGGTCAGAGGAGAATGGGCCGACTGATTCAAGCTGATAGAAGAGCAACTTTGACTGAAATAAGCACTCGTTACAACCGAGGTATGCAGCAAAGCATTTGTGAAGCCACAACACGCACAACCTTGAGGCGGATGGGCTACAACAGCAGAAGACCCCACCGGGTACCACTCATCTCCACTACAAATAGGAAAAAGAGGCTACAATTTGCACGAGCTCACCAAAATTGGACAGATGAAGACTGAAAAAATGTTGCCTGGTCTGATGAGTCTCGATTTCTGTTGAGACATTCAGATGGTAGAGTCAGAATTTGGCGTAAACAGAATGAGAACATGGATCCATCATGCCTTGTTACCACTGTGCAGGCTGGTGGTGTAATGGTGTGGGGGATGTTTTCTTGGCACACTTTAGGCCCCTTAGTGCCAATTGGGCATCGTTTAAATGCCACGGCCTACCTGAGCATTGTTTCTGACCATGTCCATCCCTTTATGACCACCATGTACCCATCCTCTGATGGCTACTTCCAGCAGGATAATGCACCATGTCAAGAAGCTCGAATCATTTCAAATTGGTTTCTTGAACATGACAATGAGTTCACTGTACTAAAATGGCCCCCACAGTCACCAGATCTCAACCCAATAGAGCATCTTTGGGATGTGGTGGAACGGGAGCTTCGTGCCCTGGATGTGCATCCCACAAATCTCCATCAACTGCAAGATGCTATCCTATCAATATGGGCCAACATTTCTAAAGAATGCTTTCAGCACCTTGTTGAATCAATGCCACGTAGAATTAAGGCAGTTCTGAAGGCGAAAGGGGGTCAAACACAGTATTAGTATGGTGTTCCTAATAATCCTTTAGGTGAGTGTATATATATATATATATATATATTTTTTTTTTTTTTAAGTCATGAAACCTACACCCATGAACCTTTTATGCTTAAAACTTTACCTGATTTAATTTTTTATACTTCATTTTTAGTTGCAGCCACATGCTTTTTTTTGCCTGTGGGATACCATGAATTTTTTTTTAAACTAATTAAAAACTTAACTAAACTTAGAATTAAACTTACATATTGACCTGGAAGTATGCAGTTGTCTTTTGTCAGGTGCTGTTGCCATGGTGAATCATAATTTCGGAGCTCCATTGATAATGGCTTTTCATAGTCGTTGTGCACGCACTTAACTCAGTGGGTGCCTCTCAATCAGCTCCCTAGTTCAGTAGTCAGGGCAATGATCAGGGAGTCGGCCATTTTAAGGGCTGTCTCAATCGCAGAGTCCTTCCAGTGCACTGAAATGTTCGCTCCCTAAAAAGTCCCACAATGCACCGCAAAACCCAGGGTGCATCGATGCTCACTATGCTCCCTTAACGGAAGTTCTGAAGCGTGAAACTCAAATCACATGAGCCAACTCACTACACATAAGGACTGACAACGACACATGATATGTTTTTTTAAAAACAGATACCATTATTTTATTATATTTCAGCATAAACATACATCGTTAGACAGGTAATGAACACAATCTAGCTAACATTTATAATTTATTTACGGCTAAAATGTTGCACGTATATGTAACAAGCAAATTATTTATCATAATGTACTTTAAATAACATTACAAGTAATGTCAAAAAGATATCAGCTCTGCTGTTGTTCATAAATACCAGTAATGATGTTATACAATGAGGACGTTGTCACGTCGCCGGAATCATCAGTGTCCCATTGTGTAGTGAGCCACGTCTTTTATTGTGCTTACCAGTGCCGAACTCGTGTACACGATATACTGATTCAGTATAGCTAACTGACTTGGGAGCTAGGGAACTAAATGAGTCACACCCAGAGTCAGTCTACTCAGAGTTGATTGAACTAACACAATTCAGCTGTTATGAAACCCAAAACTCAGAGTTTCCCCATCTCAGGGTAAATGAACTCAGAGATCAAGTTTAAACTCAGAGTTGGTTGAACCTCCTTATTGAAACGGGCCCCTGGTCACCCATGGTTTATTATTAGGAACAAATGTAATTTGTTTACATGGAAAGACTCAAAACAGTAATTTATATAACCAGTAACTTTGTCGAAATTGTTTCTGTGGCAAACCTTCCATTGCCCGATGGAGGAGTATAGACCAGTTGTACAATAACATGAGAAAACTCTCTGGGCAAATTATACGGCCGGCAACTTACCGCAAGCAGTTCAATGTTCTGATCACAAATTGTCTCTTTCACCGTAACATGGCCAGGATGACACCACTGATCGTTCATGTAGAGGCACACACTTCCTCCTAGTTTTTTATCAGACCTCTCTAAATCTCTGTCCAGTCTGCGGAGTGAAAATCCTTCCATTTTTACATGAGATATTAACCAAAAAGCGGACGTTCCCCATTATCACTGCATGTATCACAGGCTTATACCCTCGCTGAATGTTCCTAACCTGAACTCCTTTCTTTCTGATCTTAAAATTGATATTGGACAGATCAACGTCAGGAACAGATCCACCCAAAGCTGAAGGCCGCAACTCCAGGAGCTCCAGCCAGCTATAGGTGATGATGAAAGGCGGGACATGGCCTCGGTTAATTTCCGTCCTGCAGGCCCAATGTTTGATTAACTCTCCAAACAACTATTCCCCAGAGCCAAAAAAGGCAAACCAAAATACGAATATTAAATACCGCCATATCAACGTCGTCAGAATTCAGTCCAATTTAAAAACCATGCGTCCAATAATTTAAAAGTTCTTTAAAACGAAGTACCTGGCATGGCCTGGATTTTACACGACGGACCAGGGGTCTGTTCTTCATACCTTGCTTAATACATCTGAGATGATTTGACAGATGCCAGATCTTCTAATTAGGATAACTGAACTTCTTTAAACAAATTTGTGGATTGGATTAAAATATCTGGATTAAATTGTCTGAGATTACTGCGCATTCTCGTGTTTCTTGACGAGGGCAGATGTATCGATACTCGAAACCACGATCAGCAATGCAGCGATTGGCTGGCGTATAATTAAAAAAGACACCTGGCGAAAAACTTGACGAATTTCTGGACCTTTATAAGGAAACAGCCAAGCAACCAAAATGACATAAAAGTTATAATAGATAATTAAAATGTGCACTGTTTTTTTTTTTTTTACATGAGTCCCAATCATTTATATTAACGATTTATAGTATTTGTACAGGCTTTACATTTATATTTCAATGTTCTAATTAGTAATTAATTTAATTTTACCTTTGAAGCAGATTTGTTATGTGACGGCATTAATATACTAAAAACACATAACGTTTCAAGATCAAGTTATCTGTTGGTTAGTGACGTACAAAGAATATGTTTGTGTGGCAGTTGTCTGTGAGGGACTGCCACTTTACTTTCATTTTGTGTTTGTGTAGGTTCCCGCCTCCTTCTTCCCTGAGCTTTAACTTTGTTACACTAATTACCTGAAGCTCCATTTGCAAAATTGGCATGCAAGTTTGGCCTCTTTTCCCTAACCATGACCATGTCCATGTCCATATTCTCCTCTTTCGCTTCCTCCTCTTCTTCTCAGCGCATAAAAACCACAGTTGCCAAAGTGTGATTCATCTTGCTCTATTTGTTTACCACTAGCACATGCTGATAATGTTTTATTCGTCTATATAACTTGCATCATAGCCTACGATTCAATAGGTGTCATCATCGCACAGTCTACATAGATATCATACCCAAGATTATTAGATCCATGATGTCCAGCAGGGGTTCTCAACCCTGGTCCTGCAGAGTTTAGCTCCAACCTTGATCAAACTCACCTGCCTGTTGCTTTCTAGAAATCCTGAAGAGCTTAATTAGCTGGTTCAGGTGTGTTTGATAAGGGTTGGAGCTAAACTCTGCAGGACAGTGGCTTTCGCGGACCAGGGTTGACAATGTCTGATGTACAGTGTGATTTGTAATGATCTTATAGGATTGCCGAAATCGCATAGTCTGTAGCAGGCATAAGTCTGTCAGTAGCCCCTTCTTTCGAAAAACTAAATGTGCTCTAATTGGTCAGCTGGACCAGTGTGTTGTAATTGGTCAACCGCTTTTTGCATGTTCTAGAAATTCCATTACCATAAATTCAAGGCTACAATCAAGGCGTTTCAGGGAGTTCAGAAACAGTGCTTAATGATATAAAAATAACTCCCTTTAAAGTGGACTTTGTACTTTGTAATCTTGCAGAATGTAAAAAAAGCATAATAGGCATAATAAAGTATGCAAATAGTAATTTAGGTCAGTTTTTTTTACAATGTGAGGAAGTTGAGAGAGCTTAGCAATATCATGAGAAAAATGAACATTCTAAGAACTGGTAATGTCAATCTCTAGACTTAGCTGGCAAGATAGCATCATTTGTAAGGGTTCTGAACTGAATCTGACTCTTGCACTTGTGAACAGTGAATGAGTAAAGGAAGACAACGTTATCACTGAGGGCCATCTAATTGGAGGGTGTGCGGATGCTTGGAGTGGATAGACATGAGATTGCATTCAGCTGGCAGCCTCCAATCAGTGCACTCATTTGCATGAGCAATGTGTCATTTCTGATGCCATTTCACAGATGTTTTAACAGATTATGAGTGTAGAATAAAAATGAATTTTACTGCGGCATCCTGAGGTATCGTACACAACACCTGTGTTTTTGAAGCAATATATTCTAATAAATAGCATGGAAGAGACAGAGTTTTCAGAGTTTTTGACTAGACATGTAAGAGAAATTTAATGTTGCGCATGTTTAACTATGTTTCAAGATCATAACTACATACATAGATGTTTTTCAAGCATTAATCCTAGTATTAATCCCCTTTTTAACACTAGAACCGCCAGGGGTCGCTGTATACCTAAAACTGCCAGCGGGTAAAATTTACCCATGCAGATGATTACTGTTTTGATACAGCTAAAAAAACGTAATATGTAACTGTATTATGCCACTGTCTTCACAAAGTAATGTCTAGAGTCATGAAATTATTATTTTTAGTCATCAACTATGTTTTTGTCCTGTTGTTTTATGCTATTTTAAGCAGGCAACACTAATCACTTTTTGGTGAATATAGGCTAAATCAGCCTGCAATGACAATGAGAATTAGAAGGAAATAAATACATATTTGGGTGGTTTAATATTATAATGAAATGTCATTAATCACATATTAAGATAACCCATGTTATTTAAATTACTAAAATACCTAAAAAGACAAAAAGCAATAATAATCCACGGCACTGCATGTATGACAAAGGATGACATACGAGATGTATGACGTGCAACGACGAATTCAAGCGCACAGTTTCACCTAATTAATTATTAATTTGTTTAGTTATATCATTTAGATTTTAAATAAGAGAATAACACCAATAAACTTGGGGTAATCATGACAATTGTTTTATTCATTACATCATAGATTGGAAATATTCTCTTTCAGGAAACGGGCAGGCTTGAATAAATAGCAACACAGTAGCAAACAACACACAATAAAAATTACATACATATAGTATATACACTCACCTAAAGGATTATTAGGAACACCTGTTCAATTTCTCATTAATGCAATTATCTAATCAACCAATCACATGGCAGTTGCTTCAATGCATTTAGGGGTGTGGTCCTGGTCAAGACAATCTCCTGAACTCCAAACTGAATGTCAGAATGGGAAAGAAAGGTGATTTAAGCAATTCTGAGCGTGGCATGGTTTTTGGTGCCAGACGGGCCGGTCTGAGTATTTCACAATCTGCTCAGTTACTGGGATTTTCACGCACAACCATTTCTAGAGTTTACAAAGAATGGTATGAAAAGGGAAAAACATCCAGTATGCGGCAGTCCTGTGGGCGAAAATGCCTTGTTGATGCTAGAGGTCAGAGGAGAATGGGCCGACTGATTTAAGCTGATAGAAGAGCAACTTTGACTGAAATAACCACTCGTTACAACCGAGGTAAGCAGCAAAGCATTTGTGAAGCCACAACACGCACAACCTTGAGGCGGATGGGCTACAACAGCAGAAGACCCCACCGGGTACCACTCATCTCCACTACAAATAGGAAAAAGAGGCTATAATTTGCACGAGCTCACCAAAATTGGACAGTTGAAGACTGGAAAAATGTTGCCTGGTCTGATGAGTCTCGATTTCTGTTGAGACATTCAGATGGTAGAGTCAGAATTTGGCGTAAACAGAATGAGAACATGGATCCATCATGCCTTGTTACCACTGTGCAGGCTGGTGGTGGTGGTGTAATGGTGTGGGGGATGTTTTCTTGGCACACTTTAGGCCCCTTAGTGCCAATTGGGCATCGTTTAAATGCCACGGCCTACCTGAGCATTGTTTCTGACCATGTCCATCCCTTTATGACCACCATGTACCCATCCTCTGATGGCTACTTCCAGCAGGATAATGCACCATGTCACAAAGCTCCAATCATTTCAAATTGGATTCTTGAACATGACAATGAGTTCACTGTACTAAAATGGCCCCCACAGTCACCAGATCTCAACCCAATAGAGCATCTTTGGGATGTGGTGGAACGGGAGCTTCGTGCCCTGGATGTGCATCCCACAAATCTCCATCAACTGCAAGATGCTATCCTATCAATATGGGCCAACATTTCTAAAGAATGCTTTCAGCACCTTGTTGAATCAATGCCACGTAGAATTAAGGCAGTTCTGAAGGCGAAAGGGGGTCAAACACAGTATTAGTATGGTGTTCCTAATAATCCTTTAGGTGAGTGTATATACACATGTGTGAGTGAACGCACCACTTTTGTGCACAGAAACAAACTGTCCGTATGAGTGTCATTGAATCATTCAAACAAAAAATTCATTCAAAAATGCCCTTTCATTCACAAAACAAAACAAGTTACCGGCTGAATCCAAAATTGCACACTCTCTAAGTAGCAGGGTTTGAAATGAACACCCGCCAATCCGCCAACCCGCCAAATGCGGGTAAAAATCAACTGTGGCGGGTAGCACTGTCAAATCACTAGCCAATTTGGCGGGTTACTTATGTTTTTTCACGTTGCTGGGGAAGTTTGTGTAAGCCAAATCTGCGCAGATTTAGCGCAAATACTCAACCCGTGAGTCATCATGATTTATTAAATACACTGTATCGCGCAGAATCTGTGTATATCTGGGTTACTTGAATACAAGTCACTAGGCAACAAACGGCGTGCTTTTTCATTTGCATTGAAGCAATAGCGAAGATTATAAAAAAATAATAATGTGGCGATACTTGCCTGGGGTAACTAACACCAATGAAAAAAGCAAAGACCCGCCAAGCAACGAAGCAGACCTTGGTTTATCCTGAGACCACAGGTTTGTTTTGTACTGTATTGGTCTGTCCACCTAAAATACATTTTTGGTGAAAAGGATGAGGATGAAAGAGGAAGGGAGGAGATGGCTGGATGACAGGATTTTGTTTTAATAAGAATTGAATGGATGATATATACTATGTATGTGACGTAGTTAATCTGGTTTATTTTTAATTTTTTTGGTAACACTTTAAAATAAGGTTTAATGTGTTAACATTAGTTAATGCACTGTGAAGTAACATGAACAAACAATGAACATCTATTTTTTTATTAACAAACGTTAACAAAGATTAACAAATGCAGTAACAAATGTATTGCTCATGGTTAGTTCATGAACTTTTCATTAAAAATTCATGTAACTTTACAGTGCATTAACTAATGTTAACAAATACAACTTTTTGTTTAAATAATGTATTGTAAATGTTGAAATTAACATTAACAAAGATTAGTAGAAGTGCAGTTCATTATTAGTTAGTTAACTAATGTAGTTAACTAACGTTAATGTTAACCAATAAAAACCTTACTGTAATTATTTTTTCTTCTTTTTGGCTAGTAGAAGCTCTGAATGGCCGAATTGGCCTGTGAGAGAAAAAGTTAATTTCAAACCCTGCTAAGAAGGTACTTCTTTTGAATATCTTGTGGCTTCATGGTAAAGTGTTCATAGAATAGTAGGTAATCCAAGTATAGAGTGGTGCAGGTATGACGTTACTTTGTAGGCCAACCGGCAGTTAGCATCGCACTGGTTCCCTTGAGAAAAACCCAAAAGGATTTTCCCTTAGGCTTTTGGATTATCGCTAAAAACAAGCTCTGTGATCAACAAAAGTTTATGATACTTACAGGTTTTGTCCATCAAGATAATTATCACATATGAACATAACTTTTATGAATTCTGAAGCCTAAATGCAGTCGCCAGAAGTAAAAAGCTAAAGGTAGGCTATAAGCGGACTACACCACGGTCCCGTGATTTCGACATCACCATCACTAAGCTTCCAATAACTCTTTCAGTTTTTATCTACAAAACATTTTCCCAGAACGTTTCAGTTCGACTACTTTATAAGAGCACAATTATGAGCATAATGAGGCTGTAAAGGCGGACTGAGCTTACTTTTTCGGCGTGATGACGCTTAATCTCCTCGACAGCCTCTGTAGTCCCATTTAGCCATTTGTAAACAACCGCCTTTTTCAAGACACTTAACACCTTAAAAAAATCACGAGTGGTATAATACTGATGTATTTTATGTCGCAGAATAAAATGTGAAAGTGTCTTGAGCTTCTGTTTACCACAGACCTTATTTCAGCCATTTAAACAAAATCCCATTCAAAAAACCCATTGGTACGAGGGAACCGGAAGTGCTAAAATGCCAACTTGCTTCCGCGTTTTGGCCTGCAAAGTGATGTCATACCTGCACCACTCTATTTTCGTCTACTATTTTATTAGGACAGGGCTATTGAGTCAAACAAATTTTTAAAATACCCTGACTCATTCAGGAGTGAAACAATTGCTGTCCATATGAACGAGTCATTGAATTATTAATTCAACCATTCTCATTTATTCAGAGACTAAACAAGTGATTGGCTGTGTCCAAAATCGCATACTTCCCTAGAAAATTTATGAATGGCAATTTGACGCGACTGACACTGGTAAGTCATGATAATGACAACATGGCAAATGTAGTACATCCAGATTACATTTATACTACACACATTCATACTATATAGAACATACTTTTTTTTAGCAGTGGTGAAGTAATTACTTATTCAAAATAAGTACCTACACAAGAGAGTATGTGATTTCAGACACAGCCATTGTCTTTGAGTCAATGAATCATTCACTCATGATTTGCTCAAAAACTGATGTTAAAAGTATAGTGTTTCCTATTGTCTAACTGTATGCATTTTGTGCAGTTTCTTTAAAAGTCGAGTCCATGATAAACATGTCATTCTTACTCATCTGAGGTGAGAAAACCTCATCTCACATTCCAGGGTTTACTGTCTAAACCTCAACTAAACCACAATATAGACAACGGGTGAAGCTCACACACTCAAACGTAAACAAATAATAGTAAATCTTTCCTCTTCAAATATTCTTTTGAAGTGAGGATCAGCCCCTGAAGCTTGACAACAGTGACATGATTTCACCTCTGAGCAGTTCCTGCACTGACAATTAAGATTTAATATGAGAGATTTTCACTTTATGCTTCGCCGATCAGGATTAGACACAGTCTCATTGATAGTAAAGATCTGAATGCTTGTTATTCACTCTTAGCCCTGTTTGGCACCATGTCTCTTTACTCTGTTAATATTTCCTTTGGCTCAAAGTTAAGTTCACACTCATTTTAGTATTTTACAATTTTTTTTTTTTTTAAATGCATTTCATTTAAAGGGTAAAGTTGAAAGATTTCCTTATTCAGAAATGTATTTTTTTTTTAAAACAGCATATGCTGGTTGGGTATGTTTTGAAGCATGGCAGTTTGAGTTTGAGCTGGTTTATGCTGGTCCTTAGTTGGTCATGAGCTGGTTTAAGCTGGTCCTGAGCTGGAGCTAGTTTCTTAGGACCAGCCTAAACCAGCTCAAACCAGTTGCCATGCTTCAAAACATACCTAAACAGCATATGCTGTTTTTTTTCAACAGGGTTTGTATACCAGATAACTTGATGATCCTACAGTTTATGATTTATAAGAAACAAATGTGGGAATTGTGATCGTGCCTTTGGTGGTTCTGATTGGTTGGCATATGTATGCGATTCAACAGTCTACAAATCTCTTTAACAATCACGACGCAAAAACTTCTAATGCAAAAGGTCTCATTTGGCGTTTCAGCAGCATGCCGGTGCCCATTTAACCACAAGCATGGGGCTCATTATTTTACATAAAATCCAGAGATGATGCCACACTTTCCAGCCTTGCCTCAGTTCCAACACGTGGAACAAGAATGCAGCCCAATATCGTTGTGAGGAACTCTCACCTTGGAAACATAGAATTGGTGCATTTGACTCTTAATCCTCAAATAGATTTAAGGTGTGTCATCTTTGGTTTTGTAACCCCACGGAACATAAATGAGGTCACAATCAGCTCTAATGAGCACAAGAAGTGATATCATCCATGGTTTTAATTTCCACGTTTGCTAGTAAACAGAAAACAAAATATAAAAGTAGAGTTATGTTTATGAGCTGCAGATGATAGATAGATAGATAGATAGATAGATAGATAGATAGATAGATAGATAGATAGATAGATAGATTGATTGATAGATAGATAGATTATTACTTTCTCAAAGATGCATTTTCAGTCAGAATGTTTAAAATGAAAAAAGAAATCAGTAATATTTCAAACTATATTCTATTGTTGTAAAGCAAAAGTATATCAGCATAAACTATTCTACAAAATTCATATAAAAGAAAATATGCATATTCACAAATGACAAATATGACATGACAAATAATTAATACAAATAAAGATGAAATCGTACATAAAATATATAAAGATAGATATTTTTTATCATTATTTTCAAATATGATTACAAAAAAATCTATTTATCATATTTGCTGTGATTATGTGAAATTATAATGTCGACCGGGTTTAGAAGAAATATATATATATACAATGCAATTGTAGGTGGACAACAACAATTCCTAATGTGACAAAAAAAAAATTTTTTAATACATTTAAAAAAAATATCTAAAAACCTAAAATGCCATTCTATGACCTCTGCCGCTGAACTGTGTCTAGCATATAAGCCCTAGCAAAGACATCCTTGTTTTGTTAGTGCTCAGCTTGTCTTTTTTTCTTGGGAAACTCCAGCTTATAGCTTCTATTTATCACTGCAGCATGTGACAGCCCTGGAAACCGGAGCTTGTTGAACTGAAGTTCCTTGAACACATATACATGTATAGTAAAGCTGGTTTGGTTGGCGCTTTAAAATGTGTCCGATTGGCCAGATGAAAGGCAACACTGAAGCCTGCATTTTGTCCTCCTTATGCCCTGTTGTGCCATGATTTGCCCTCTGCTGTGTTTGGGAAATGGATCTGTGTTTTTCTTCATCAGCACTGCCTCAGATTTGCCTAATTCTGTTTGCCCTCCTGTTGAGCAGTCGGGTGAGCAAAGCCAGCTGGGAACCACTCGCCTCAGTCTCCTCCTCTGACTGGCAGATGTTCACATAGCAGCGCAATGCACACACTTCTAAGCATTCTTCCCATTACTCATTCCACCAGATATATTTCAGATATATTTCCACTTGGTTGAAAAATATCACAGCTTGATTTAAGCATTTCTGTCTCTTGAATCAACCTTAAGGTTTCTAGAAGTCAGCAATCTGCAGAGAATTGTATTCATTGAAAAAAAAAAAAAGTTATATATATATATATATATATATATGTTTGTCCATCCATCCACCCACCCATACCATCCATCCACCCATCCACCCATACCATCCATCCACCCATCCACCCATACCATCCATCCATCCACCCATACCATCCATCCATCCACCCATCCATACCATCCATCCATTCACTTAATTAGAATTAATAAAAATAAATTCATTCATTCAGCTATCATATAGTGTTTGAGCTATATTTGTTTTTTTAAGTATTTGAACAAACATAAACTAACCATCTCTAATGTAAGATGTAATACAATAAGTAATGTTTATATTGGGGCTAAATGCCATTTGTCTCTATGATACTGTCCATGTATAATGTTATAAATCACCTGATGTTACGACTGTAACCCTGTTTCCCTGAGAAGGGGAACGAGACGTGGCATCTGGAGCCGCAGCATAACTGGTGGCTAAACACACGTACCAAACATGGCAATCTATTGGCGAACGGCAGTCTATGACATATAAGAGTGTGCCTGACAAAAAACGTCATCAATTCTCAAAAGGATTCAAATTCTCTAAAGGAGATGTGCAGGCAACCCGATGCATGGCAACAAGACACCACATTTAGTTTCCCTTCTCAGGGAACCGGGGTACAGTCGTAACCTGAGACATTCCCTTTCGAAGTGGAACTTCAACATGTCATCAGGAGTTGATTCCATGAGTGTAGCTGCCGAGCTGCCTCAGCAGTAGCAGGACCAGACCCGTGAGACACAGGCGATTGTCCTCCCCCTTCGAAAAGAGAGACAAACGTGATCGGAGCTTCCTTACCGTGAACTTGTCACAGCGTGCACATCCAGCTCCCTCAAGAACCGAGACAAATACCACAGAGCTTGTGTGAGAAAGCACCTACACGGAGGAACACACGGAGGAACACACTGAAGACAACTCGCCATTTAGGTGTCCACACTGGTAAGCTGATGACGTATTTTGCAGGCACACTCTTATACTCACGGGTGCCATTGGCTGTTGGCCAGTAGATTGCTATGTTTGCTACACGTGTTATGCCACCGGTCACGTTGAGGGCGTTCCCTGTTTTGTGAACTCCAGACCACAAGGAAACAGAATAATTTGAAAATAGTCGCCATGTGATTGCATCCAGGCCGTTCTTTAACAGATTATTAACCTTTCTGAGCGTATGGTGCTATGCCACACCAGCACTTAGCAACAGGAGAGAGAGATTGGAGAGAACATTTCAAGTGGCGAGCACTCCATGTGCACACAGCCTCTCTTTGGACTCATAATCACTTCACGACGGTAAAACCAGAGTTCACATACACCAGACAAGGTGAGTTACAGAAGGCTGAGGCAGTGACATTTCAAAGTCATTTAGAAAGGACTGGGTAAAGTATGAGAATCATTGTAGTCATTTATAGCCACTAGGCAAGAGGATGGACTGGATTAGTTCATGGCCCCAGGACAAATGAGAAACTGCTTTTCTTTATTTATTTTTTTTGGTGTCTGTCTTTTGAGCACCTCATTAAAGTCCCCTGTTTTTTTAAATAAAAAAGAAAAGGCTTTGATGGATGATTGCCCCTTTTTCAAGATCAGACAACTTTACTTTCTTTAGTTTCAGCCCAATGAGAGGGGACTGAAATGAGGGGAAGCCTTTTCTATTCTTTTCTCTTTTTTTTTCTTCAGAAGTTGAAACAACCTTGATCAGGGCTAGTTCGCTTTTCACCTTTTTTATTTATTTTTAAGCACCCTTTTTATTATGTCTCTCTCAAGGTCTTTAAACTCAGATCATATAAGCAAATTGTCAGTTTAAAATGTGTAGAGCTGGAAATAATATCCAGGTCTAAATTCATCATTGATAAATGTTCTTTTGAAGAAGAATAAAATTAATGTTCATTTCCTTCTAAAGCGTTTAATATTTCAAAGAGGCCTGGGGGATAGATGGCTGCTCGTTGGAGAGTGAAGGCTGACCTGGACAGTTGCATCATGGTTATTTACACCAGGAATATGAGGATTTGTGTCTATTGTTCTTTGTGATGATTATTTTGGTTGTTTCTATATTTGTACTGATTGAGTCTGTGTCTTTTCCACCTAAACAATGAGAGACCCAAATCCCATGGATTCAGTTAAAATGTTGCACTGTTTTCTGAGTCAAGAGAACATCAGTTAAACTGTAAGTAAAAAAAAATGAATTCCAGATAAATTAATTACTGTGCCATTACAGTGACTGTGCCAGTTTTATGAAGTGTATTTCCTTTTTCACAATTATACTGCATTTAAATGCATGAATAATAACACTGACTACACTGACCTAATTCAACAGTACATCCTGTCTGAAATCATGTGTATGCTATATATACTTTTACTGGTACAGCTAAACTTACTGAATGGTTCCATTTTCAAGGGCTTGCATGCCACCTTTGCACACCGCTCAACATTCCCAGCTTTCTCTGGGATTCTACGCAAGCACTTTCCACAAACGAATAAATCAGCCCTACATTTGTTTTATAACACATGAAGCACTTCATTGTGCTTTACACTGTTACTCTAGTTTTGGGTATGCTTCTTTTTTTTCCAATTAAGACTTTATCCCTTGTTTTTTGTCTTTCATATTCAAACTGATTGTGATTTTCAATTGTTTTTGCTCTAAATAATTATGAAAAATATATATATTGGCTCAGAAACTGAGTGGACACGTACCAGTCACTGTGTGTGTGTGTGTGTGTGTGTGTGCGCGCGTGCGTGCGTGTTTAGGGGTTGACACGTTCAAACTAAAGCCAGGAGCGCTGGGTTATAAACCTGTCACCTTTAAATCAAACCAAGAGGGCTGGTGACTCAACGTCTGACGGCCCAAGATTTATTAAACTCTGAGGTGCTTTATACCCTCAGAATATGAATATCTGCAACAGACAGAATGAAAAGGCATATTTACTTAGCTGCACTGTTAATCCACTATTAAAAGCACTCTGCTGAGTTCAGTACATGATCACATCACGTGTGGACTTAGTTTACTCTCCTGCTGAAAAGAAGCTAGTATGGGACTGTTCAGACATCTGCGACAGAGAGGATGGGAGTAATCAACACAGTAAGAGGGGCTGGGACAGATCCAGAGGCTCTGAACATCAATAACCATCTTTTCCACTATCTTGCCTATAATTCCAACAGGTTCTCACTGTCAAATGCTGACACAGAATCTTGTGATATATTCATTTAATTCGTTTCCTTTTAGGGGTAGGCTATACCTCTGACATCTACATAGCACAGAGATCTTGTCCAAGCTTCAATTTGTGAAGAAGAATTCATGCAAATTCAACCATTCCCTACATTAGTTTGTCTTATTTGAGATTTTTGTATCATTATTATTTTCAGAAAAAGGTAAACATAAAGGAGAAAATATAATTGAATCAAAAGTGAGTCAAAGCATACAGTATTCACTTTTTTTTATTCAACAGATTGTTAAGGTTACAGATACAGTCTTTGAAGAGCATGCTGTTTATATCACTCACTTGTCTGTGTTTGTGGCGTATTAGTGATGGAGATTTTTCAGTGACTCTGAGGTATACATCATTTCATGTAGGCCAGTAGGTGGTCACGAATAAATGATATTGAAATTCACATAAAATTATTTGTACATTATATAAAGCACATAATCTGCACCTCAGATCATACTTTGAATGTTGTTTCGGCTGCAATGGCGCAGAATACAAACTGTTTGTAAATAGAATTGTGGTGAATTGCTGTTGCGGCTGGTTAGTAGACTACAAAGAACATGGAAAATATACATTTTCTTTAGAACACGGTGTAGGCTTATATAGAGCAGTTTGTCCCGGTGAGTGTTCACACCGATATGCTTATTGTAATTTGTGGAGTTACAAAAAAAAAAAAAAACATAGCACCCCCAACCTAAAACATGTTCCCACACCCCTGTATAAATGTATTGTTTATTGAAATGTATGAAATTATATAATCAGTTTGTCTCCTTGTCACTTTTGAATTGATGTTTTTGAATTAGTAATGTTTGGATCTTTAACAAATTGGCGGATCCTGGAACTGTGGTAAAATAACGTACTTAAACACAAAAAAAAGTGAGTCTAAATTCTGTGTTTTCTTTTCTTTTATAAATTAGGCTATTTGTCTGTAGAGCTATTGAATTAATCATTGCTGTGATTACCTGTGTAAATATGGCCATGTTCACGTAATATTGCTTAAATATTCACATAAATATCATACAGCAATACCACGTTTTCCATTCGCTATTATACTGACTATAGTAAAATATCAGTGTATATATGATCATGTTTTAAGGAAAGCTGGTGCAAAGTCATTTTGAATTTGAAAAAAATATATATATATTTGGTGTTTTTTGATGCATGTGCATTTTGAACATTCCTTTTTACTGGCATTTAAAAAAAAAGAGCTTGCAAATAAGCATATAAATCTATCTATACATCTCGTTCTCTATATGCTTATTTGTAAAAGTAGAGCAATTCAAAAGGAGGAGGATAATTACAGTTCAGTTATCTATCAATCTAGCAGGAACATCAGTGAGGCAGCTGCATTAGACACCATTAGTTGTAATTAAGAATTAGTTTTTATGAGTGGGAAAGTTCACACAGACAGAAAGGACTAAAAGGCAGGAGCAACAGACACACGAAAAAATAGGTTGGTAAAGGCATAACACTAGAACCGCCAGGGGTCGCTGTATACCTAAAACAACCAACGGGTAAAATTTACCCATGCAGATGATTACTGTTTTGATACGGCTAACTGTATTATGCCACTGTCTTCACAAAGTAATGTATAGAATTATTATTTTTAGTCATCAACTATGTTTTTGTCCTGTTATTTTATGCTATTTTAAGCAGCAACACTAATCACTTTTTGGTGAATATAGGCTAAATCAGCCTGCAATGACAACGAGAATTAGAAGGAAATAAATACATATTTGGGGGGTTTAATATTATGTGTAATAAAATGTCATTAATCACATATTAAGATAACCCATGTTATTACTAAAATACCCTAAAAAGACTATAAAGAGCAATAATAATCCACCGCACTGCATGTATGACAAAGGATGACATACGTATGACATGTGCAACGACAAATTCAAGCGTTTAGTTATATAATTTATAATTTGAATAAGAGAACAACACCAATAAACTTAAGGTAATCATGAAAATTGTTTTATTCATTACATCATAGATCGTAAATATTATTTTTCAGGAAACGGGCAGACTTGAATAAATAGCAACACAGTAGCAAACAATACACAATAAAAATTGCAAAACAAAAATGTATAATTTATCCAAAGTTTGAACATTTATAAATAGGCTAAAACATCTTTTTTTTGACCGTGCGTTGTGTCTACAGTAAGTCTACACGTTGCTCAAATACAGCGTAAAAATAAAGGAATTATATAGGGGTAAATTTGAGGTTTATAGGTATATGCCCCATTTTTTTAAAATCTGGTTTTATCTAAATCATTTTTAATAACAGGGGACTGTAAATAACACAATTTTAGTAAAAGTCAATGACTGGGAATCTTGGACATTTTATTGAAACTGTGTCATGTACGTTTTAAAAACAGCCATGGGTAAATTTTACCCCGTGGCGGTTCTAGTGTTAAAGTGAATAATATGGGGATAAAGAAGAGCAAAACAGAATAAGGAAAGGCACAAAACATGGTGTCAGCATCTCCACTGGAAAATGCGATCAACCTGAATTATGGGGTCTAAGAGCATTCCTGTGCCAATTTCCTGTGTGGGAATCAGACCTAATCAGCTGTATAGCTGCTGTAAGGTGGGATGTGTTATAGAAAGGTACCCGATATGATTATATCTGATAGAAGTGTGTCGGTCTGCAAGATTTGTGTCTGATGGAGGTGTGCTATTAAAGTGCCGCTTGCTAGAGCGATAATAAAACACTAAAGATGATTTTCACTCACGTTCCTTTTTGCTCCATATGGTGCCTTTCCCATTCCGTGGCAATTGTAAACTTTATTTGATGTCTTTATGAATCAGATGTGTGAAGCACTCTAAGACACCACACGTGACATATCTTTTATGATAACAGATCACTCCCAAGAAAATGCTTACCGTACATATTCACCGGCGCAGAACTGAGCAGCCGTTTTAATTCATTCTCTATGGGAGCTCGAGCGACAGGCTAAAAACTAGGAATTGTGGGTTTGAAAGAGGAGCGGAACTTGTGGTGAAAACATCAAAAGTTGAGAAATGCACAACTTCATGTGAATGAAGAGGTGAAGGCATGTTATAAATCTGGTGATGATTTTAGCATGTACAGGATGATGATCATGATGATGATGATGATGATGCATCATCAAATATATAATTAGGGGAAATACATGGATTATCCCAGCTATCATTTATTTTTTTTCATAATATGTAAAATACATAATTGATCTTTTTGAAAATGTGTCAATGTAAAATACTAAATCAAATACTCAAACATTCACAAAAATAAATTTTAAAGGCCCCGCAACCCTTCCTCCCAGCGGCAGATCTCTAGTGTTTTAAGCAGATTTCTTCTGCTTAGAGTTTGTTAGTAGATAAGCATCTTGTACTTGATGAAGATGAAGCAGCTATTAATTATTTGGAACTCAATGTACTGTAGAGGATGTTGGGCTTTATTAATGTTTCCTGTATACAGTTTCCCGATAACATTTTGTCCTTGACACAAATGAAAAAACAACATCTGTTTGTCTAAGATTAAGCCTCATTGGGTTTTTTTTAAGTTTAAAATATTCTGGCTGACCCCCCAGCGTGAGTTTTTCAAGGCGGCCATTATTTAGAACGTATCAATTTATTGTTTCCATGGTGACGTGTCATTGTTTGTCACATGATACACCACAGTCACAATAGCGTATGACTGATGATCTGCTTTTATTTCATTTTTCCTTTTTCATTAAACATATTCACAATACCTATAGCATGAAATATCTGATATTCCGATTGTCAAATAAGGGCAAATGGATGTGTTTTGTTGGTTAAAGACCTTTATAACGATCGCGTTAGTTGAGCTAAATGCGTGATGGGCGCCGCCATTTTAGTTTGTGCCACAATTCAGAGAATCGGATCTTTTGGATTTACAACACGTGAATTCATCCACTTCTCCCGGAATACATGAAAGTAAGTGGCCAGTGAACTTGGAGAAGAATAGAATCAAATTAAAGTTACTTACACAATGTGTATCTGATATGATTAAAACGTATTGTCTAATTATAACAGAAAAATAATTATTATTGCCGCTTTCATAGACATCAGTGTGTATTTTACAAACACTAAATGCATGGTTTTACTGGTACTTATGTATATCTAAGTGTCTGAAACATAAAATAAACATTATATGGTTGAAAACACGGAATAGTTGTTGTATATGACAAGCACTGAGTGCATCTGCCTCTGGATCCCTGCCAGCCAAAGCGCAAAAGCACATTTGAATTTAGAAGTTGATCACATAATGTGCTAAACATTCTAATCACACCGGTGAGATCGTACGTTCGAAAGGGTTAAAGTGATACAATGAACATGCAATTATTATGATGCAAATGTATTTCAAACATCATTCCACTTTTATGGTTGATTTACATATTGAAAGAGATGAAAGCAATCCAATCACAGAATTCAAGATGTTGCATGATTCTAGTTTACATGTAATCCCTGTGATTTGTACCAGTTGTGTACAGTATGTGCCTATATGCACTGACTAAAATTACCCTGTGCTTTAGGATGCCAGGAATGCTGGTAAATGTGTCCATGTGTGTGCTGACTGGCAGAGATAACTTTCTTTTCCCCTGATTATATTAGAGGTTTTGCCAGCACTTCTATCTCGGTAAGCACATGTGGAAAGAATTCTTAATTATGGTCTTACTTCACAGGTTTTATAATGACATGTAAACGATGTTTCTTCCAGCTGGCTCCTAAGAAATCTCTTGTCAACTTGGAGCCTTTGTATTCCATCTCTCCATATGCTCCTCTGTCCCATCAGGAGACACACAGAGTGAACATAATTTCCCACGGGCCTTCAAAAATAAGGTGTCATCTATTATATTACAGGCAGTTTGTTCTCCAAATGATCTATGAGGATGATTGCAGCTATTTAACTGGGTTTAGCATGTTTTCCACAAATCATTCCACTTTGAATCATCTTAAATCTTTTGTATATGAGCGGTATTATACAAACCAGACAATGGTCAAACTATAAATCATCCACAAGTTTGTTTTCCTGTCCTGCTCTGTGATCTCATCCCGACTTTAGAGGTGGTCAATTTTGTTGAAATCAAACTATGGACTTCCTGTGACCTTCTCAATTCGATTTTCCATTCACTCTAGCAATAGCATAAAATAAACTAGCATGAGATATAATGGTCCAACAAGCAATTAGATGTTTAGCAAGGTCTACTTGATCTAGAAGTACATATATTACTGTTCAAAATGTTGGCGTCAGTACGTTTATTTATTTTATTTATTTGTTTGATTTAATGACTGCTGAAAATTCAGTTCCCTTTCAGTCGGTCACGTTCGACGTACGTCGGAACTGACCAACGAATTGGGGATAATTTTCAGAGACCAATCTACTTCGAGTGTTTTTAAAAACGAGCCAATGGATATTGGCATGCGGTTCACGCATTCTACGCTCCAAACCGCAGCGTGGTTATAAATACGGAAGTGGAATATCGCATCTTTGCTTTCTACTACGGAGCCAAACATTACTGCAAGCTCAGTGTGTTTCTACGAAGAGTGTTTTCTACAGCGAGTCTCGAGAGAAGGATCGTTCTGTCACGGTGTTGGTGAGACGGCACATTGCAGTGGCGGTCGAGAGTGTGGAGGACACACAAAAACAGCTGTTTTCACAGCTCGCTGGGCGTTTCTCCTTTGAGTGTTCACAGCGGGCTTGCCACTGCGGGAACACTGCCACTGCAGACTTACGGTCTAGGCTCGAATACCTCAGAAGGGGTGGAGTCCCATTGCGTATCCCCCGATCTAGTGGTCCTCCCGCTGCAAAGCAGAGGGCTGCTACTTTGGCTGATAACATTGGTGGAGACCTGAGGGTTACTGTGAGGACTTCCCCGACGGGTCAACAGGCTCCTCTGGCCCCTCCCCCCTCCGCTGTGCCGGTGGAGCTTCTAGGAGAGCATGCTGCGCCTTCCCGCGGGGGGCCAGCCATTACTTTTGGGGCTCTGGCTGAGGATATGATTTCGATAGCTGCATCGGGGGACGAGCTAATGTCGTCTGGAGATGAAGATTCGGTTGCGTTGGCCCCTTCGGGTGTGGTAGCGCTGGCCGAGTCTGATCTAGAGCTCACGGCTATGCTTTCCCGGGCCGCCGCAAGTGTCGGGCTTGAGTGGAACCCTCCACCATGTCCCAAACCTTCGCGGTTGGATGATTGGTTTCTCGGGACGGCCCGTGCTGGTTCTCAGTGCCCCGCCCCGGTGCCTTTCTTCCCGGAAGTGCATCAGGAGCTCACAAATTTGTAGATAGCGCCTTACAACACTAGAAACTGATTGACTGACTCCTCCGTCCTCACTACCCTCTAAGGGGTACGTGGAGATCCCCCCAGTGGAACGGTCGGTAGCGATGCAACTGTGTCCTAAGACCGCTACCGACTGGCGGGGTAATCCGCGTCTCCCCTCCCAGGCGTGTAAGTTCTCGTCCTCACTAACAGGCAAGGCTTACACAGCCTGCAGAGAAGCCACATCGTCTTTGCATGCCATGGCGCTCCTGCAGGTCTACCAGGCCAACACGCTAAAGGAACTGCGCGAGGGTAGTTCCGACCCTGAGGTTACGATCTTTTTGATCCGAGGGGTCCCCCTGCGTCTGCCTCCCCACCTGCTAAGCCCAAGCAGCAGTCTTCACCCGGACAGCAGAGTGCCGGGTGCAAGGGTGGCGCCCAACCTGATCAGGGTCCCGCGAAGTCCGCCAGCAAGCGCAAGGGCAAGCAGCCCTGAGACGGGCAGCCCAGGGAGAAGAGGAGCTGCTCTATTGGAGATGGTGTCCGCACCCCCCGGAGGAGGACTGGGGGGAGAATACATCTGGTTCTGGTTTAAACATCCTGCCGCTGGCTCCCCAGAACTCAGCGGTACCCACATTCTCAATTAAAGAGCAGTTTTCGCCCTCCCTGGGCCCAAAGAGGGCCAGGTTGGCAGTGCCCTCAGGCCTTGCCACTCCTTTCCTCCCCTCTCTTCGCCAGGGGGCAGCAGTGTGCGGCTCGAGGACGCCACCAGGCCTTCTCACCCACACTCTGCCCCACCCTGGAATACTCAGAAAACACTTCGCGCTGCCTCCGGACCTCCCGAGTTTGGTCTGGGTGCCCCACCCCGGGTACGTCTGTGGTGCCGTTGGTCCCACTTGTTCGGTCTTGATCGAGGTCCTACTGGCGAAGGACGTGGTCGAGCCGATTCCTCCAGCCGATATGAGGTTGAGGTTCTACAGCCCCTACTTCATTGTACCCAAGAAAGGTGGTGGGTTGCGACCAATCTTGGACCTGCGTGTCCTGAATCGGGCCCTGCACAAGCTCGCCTCGCCTTGCGTCTTTACGAAAGTCGCAGAGGCAGCCATTGTTCCGCTCAGAGAATGTGGCGTTCGCATCCTCAACTATCTCGACGACTGGCTCAGTCCCGGGACCAGCTGTGCAAACACAGGGACATGGTGCTCCGTCACCTCAGCCTGTTGGGCCTTCGAGTCAACTGAGAAAAGAGCAAACTCTGTACGTTCAAGGGCAGGACAGCGGTCCCACAGAAATTTTTTCAGAGGCTCCTGGGGCATATGGCATCTGCAGCCACGGTAACACAGCTCGAATTGCTTCATATGAGGCTACTTCAGCACTGGCTTCACGGCCGAGTCCCGAGATGGGCGTGGCAGAGCGGCAAGTACCAGGTCCCAGTTACTCCTTACTGCCGCCAAACTTTCAGCCCGTAGTTGGACCCTTCGTTTCTACGAGCAGGAGTGCCCTTAGAATAGATGTACAGCGGGCATGCAGTTTTGGGTCTGTAGACAGGGCCCCAACTGCATTAACATATCAATTGCCTAGAGTTGCAGTACGTCTTGCGCTGGGGGCACCTCAAAAAGCCGCTACAGGGCAAGCACGTACTGGTCCGTACAGACAGCACTGCGGCTGTTGCGTACATCAACCAACAGGGTGGTCTACGTTCCCGTCGCATGCTCCAACTCGCCCGCCAGAGGTCGCTTCGTGCCATTCACAACCCGGGTGCACTCAATCGGACAGCCGACGAGCTCTCACGACAGTCAACACCTCTGGGAGAGTGGCGACTCCATCCCCAGGCGGTCCAGCTGATATGGGACCTCTTCGGAGCCGCACAGATAGACCTGTTTGCCTCTCTGGACTCGACCCATTGCCAGTTGTACTATTCCCTGACCGGGGGCACCCTTGGCACGGATGCACTGGCGCACAGCTGGCCCTGTGACCTGCGCAAGTATGCGTTTCCCCCTGTGAGCCTTCTTGCACAGACCCTGTGCAAAGTCAGGGAGGACGAGGAGCAAGTCTTGTTAGTTGCGCCCTACTGGCCCAACTGGACCTGGTTCCCCCAACTAACACTCCTCGCGACAGCCCCTCCCTGGCCCATTCCTCTGAGGAAGGACCTACTTCCTCAGGGACGGGGCACTCTATGGCACCCACGTCCAGACCTCTGGAAACTCCATGTCCCGGAGCTGTGGTAGACACGTGGTAGACATCTCTTCTGCTAGAGCCCCCTCTACGAGGCGCCTCTATGCGTTGAAGTGGAACCTGTTTGTTGAATGGTGTCCTTCCCGCCGGGAAGACCCCTGAAGGTGTTCGGTTAGTGTCGTGCTTTCTTTCCTGCAAGATGGGCTGGAGCGAAGGCTGTCTCCCTCCACCCTCAAAGTGAAGGTAAGTCTTTGGGGAAGCACGACCTAATCGCCAGGTTCCTCAGAGGTGCGAGGAGGCTAAATCCTCCTTGTCCAAACTTGGTACCCTCTTGAGACTTTGCTCTGGTGCTCAAGGCACTTCAGAGTCCTCCCTTTGTCCATGAAGACAGTTTTCTTGACGGCATTGGCCTCTATCAAGAGGATAAGGCACCTGCACGCACTTTCGGTCAGCGAATTGTGCCTAGAATACGTGCCGATACGTGCCCAAGGTTCCCACCACTCCCTTCCGGGACCAGGTGGTGAACCTGCAAGCACTGCCTTCAGAGGAGGCAGACCCAGTCTTAGCTTTGCTCTGTCCCGTCCGCGCTCTCCATGCCTACGTGGACCGAACTCAGAGCTTTAGAACCTCAGAACAGCTCTTCATCTGTTACAGAGGCCAGTAAAATGGAAAGGCTGTCTCCAAGCAGATGTTAGCCCACTGGATAGTGGATGCTATCGTCTTGGCCTACCGGTCCAAAGACGTGCCTTGCCCGTTCGGGTTGCGAGCACACTCAACTAGGAGTGTGGCTTCCTCCTGGGCGCTGGCTCAAGGCGCCTCGCTAACAGATATATGTAGAGCTGCGGACTGGGCGACACCTAACACGTTCGATAGCCTCCGTGTACAGCCGGTATCTTCCCGTGATCTCGCCCCCAGTGGCTAGTAGCGCTAAGTGCTCGTTCTAGTGTCTGCTTGCAACGCCACTCCCTTAGGTTAGTCCTTATGTGTATTCTGCCAACCCTCCTTCCATTGAAGGATGTGGCTCCGCAGCGTTTCATCTCCCCGAGACTGGCATGCTTTCCCAGCGTTATCCAATAGTCACACTGAGTGGGTCTTGCAGGAGCAATGACTGACCTTCTCTCCTTAGAGCCCTAACTTCCCGCTCCAACAAGGAGGCGGTTCAGAGAGCTCAAGCAGAATGCTGGAAGGGCCAGCATCCCTGGCGTGTTGGTAGGATCCCCAATTCGTCTGTCAGTTCCGACGTAAGTTGAACGTGACCGACTGAAAGGAAACGTCTCGGTTACGTATGTAACCCTCGTTCCCTGAAGGAGGGAAATGGAGATGTACGTCCCGACGCCAGGTGCTGTGCTTCCGCTAAGCGGCCGAGTCACTAGGTCGGCTCCTCAGCAGAAAAGCAAAGATGCGGTATTCCACTTCCATATTTATACCCACGCTGTGGGGCGGAGCGTGGAATGCGTGAACCGCATGCCAATGTCCATTGGCTCGTTTTTAAACACTCAAAGTAGATTGGTCTCTGAAAATGATCCCCAATTTGTCGGTCAGTTCCGACGTACGTCTCCGTTCCCTCCTTCAGGGAACGAGGGTTACATACGTAACCGAGACGTTTTGCCATCACAACTATATCTTAAAATAGTTAAGATATAGTTAATATATAAAATATTTTTCAAGATTTACAACATTACTTTTTTTTATCAAATAAATGCAAATTACCTAAAATAAACACCTTTTCAAAATATCTTATTTTTGTTTTACACAGCAGAAAGATACTCATACAGGTTTGGAATGACATGAGGGTGAGTGAATGAAGAATTAACCCTTCAAAGACAAATTAGTCACGTTGTCAATTATGACCTACTTGTCAATTACACAAACATTTAGTTTAGAAACATTTTGCAGCATGTTGAAATGTTTTCCAGTTCTTTTCTTGGTCTTTGGAGTTTCATGGTGGCTAAAGTTCAGGGTTAATAACTGAAAGTTGTTTGAGCTCCATATGAGCTACGAGCTATGAGCAATCACCATGTGCCCTTGTGCAAGACACTTAACCTCAGCTTAACCCAGGAGATTACCCCTGTAATAAGTGCACTGTACGTCTCTTCAGATAAAAGTGTTTCCTAAAAGACAATTTACTTTACCTTCATTTTCATAGCGAATTCAGACATCTGCATTAGAATAATTGACACTGGTTAATGAAATCTGTTGTGTTTGGATGTCTACTGTCCAGGTAGAGAAAGCCGAAATGTACCAATTAAAACACTATTTTGTTTCAGAAGATGTTCAGCATATTAAAAAAATGACAGCTAAGCCACAAATTTTTAAATAAATAAAGGCACAAATTCCATGAGAATACTCATGTTTGGTAAAAATAGAATAAAGTAGATAGCTAATATAATTTGTATAGTTGTGGTTTGGACTTCCCTATTCTCATAGAATTAGACTGATTATTAGCTCTTTCCCCGCCATTGACAAGATTTTATGTCCCGTCGCCACAATTGCTGTACCACTGCTGAGTGGCCAGGTCACTATCTCGACGAGTCAGTGAAAAACAATGGTGCGTTGCATCTGCTTCCGTATTTATACCCGCGCTGCAGAACGAGGGTTAAATACTTAACCGAGACGTTGCCTTGCACATTTTACGCACATGTGCACTCTTCAAAAACGCTGCTGATTGTTGACACGCTAAAATATATAGATTTAATAGAATGAAAGAATCTTTCAATGCAAAAGCCTCTAAAAGCCACCTGGGTCAAAAATGAGATAACAATACTGAGTGGATGCTCTCTGCACATAGTATACGTTCATCAAATACTTTCACTTCAAACCCGCTAAATCCCAGCCTCAGCCCATTCAAAAGTACCAGAACTTAGGTAAAAACCTATACATTGGTGCCTGACAAAAATTTTAAAGAAAAACATCAGACGGACTTAGAGGCTTTTGCATCTGAAGTCTTCAGATATAGAATGTACTGAATGTTAGCTTGTTTATTGTGCTCAAGAGCATGATCTATTTAAGCATGATCCACATGTTATTTGACAAGAACCTAAAACATTTCAGGTTAACCATGGATCCCTGATGTCAACGCTTTTGGGAAACGCCAGACTGCGTCTGAAGCACTTGCGCAATGATACCAGTCCTGATTGGAATGTCCCCCTGTAACGGCATACAGTGGAAGCTAAAAAGAATACCTGGAACAAAGCAGTGACAGCTTCTGATTGGATGAAGCAATGACTTTTTACATATTCATAAAACATAATATTCTAGGGGCCATGAAAGTTCTGTTTTATCAAAAAAATTGGTGCTAGCTGCCAATTTGTTTTAATAAATGCTGATAAGGAAAAAGTTCAAATGGATTTTTATTATCATTATTATTATTATTATTATTAGCTTACTCTTCTGTTAGACTGGATGGATATCCATGTCAGAAATATCAGATCTGACCCCGGATAATAAAATGATGAATAAATTATTAAATGTTAAATCAAATGACAACTACATACATGACTGATATATTAATAAATTAAAATTAAATAATATAAAATAAAAAAAACTAAGAAAATAAAACACAACACAAATGTATTGTTTCTCTCTGTATAAATGAATTGTAACACACACAAAGACATTGCTATTGAGAATCCTTAGATCATTCCCCTTTATTAGTCCAGAGCCCTGTTTGTGGAAAGTGCCCCATATGTTTAATTAACATACTGTCACTTTTGTGTAAATCAGGAAAACGTGTTTAGTTTGAGTATGCAGATTCTGATTATAGACATTGGAGAGCCATATAAAAAAAAATACCCCAGATAAATACAAGCAGTGATAAATAATGTTTAGAACCTAAAGGTGGTGTTGCTGTCAGTAGTCCAGATTATTAATGGATTTATTACTTTTCTGGTCTCCAGAAATATATGTTTGTAAGATTTACTACTGCAAAGATGCAAATTTGCTGATGTGAATTCATGGAAGCTGTCTGCTGGTAGATGTACAAATGAGAAGTTAGACTTACAAACAGCCTGAGATGCAAACAGAGGTTGATCAGGGATTCACTGCATGGAAGAAACAAAATTTACATGAAGCCGTGTTTCATTCTTTTTACATTTCAACTGTTGAAAAGATGCTGGTGCAGATGTTTAGCTGCTTTTCCACTCATACACATGTACACATGCCTACACTCACAAACATTTCTCATGCTGGATGACAAGATTAACAAACATTGAAAAGTGACTGTCAAGGTTGAAAGCAAGACGTTTTGCAGTATCATTCTAATAAACATTCTGTGGAATAAACCATCAAAACAACGTTTGCTTGAAAATGTTCTCAAACCTGCTCTGGAATGCCACCAGCTCTGCACATTTCGTATGTCTCCCTCATCTATCACACCTGATTCAACTCATGAGCTTATTAGTAGAGACTGCAAGACCTGAAATGGCTGTGTCAGGGCTGGTGGTACTCCAGGACAGGTTTGAGAACCACTGATCTAAAAGAATTCTGTCTCTAGTTGTTGAATGTAAATCAGTCACATAGAATCATATACATGTATAGATTTATCTATAATTGTAATTGGATGTCTGTAATTAAGTCTCATGATGGCCATATGACATATGATTGTGTGGGCTTGATTTGACATACAAGTTAATTTAGAAAAAAATAACACTTCTTCTTTACTTATTAATGCTTTACTTTTAAAGTGATTGTTAAAGGTTGTTAAAGTGTGCTTTTGTAGTAGGTGTGAAGATGATCATAAAAAGAGAAAAATGGCAGTTGTCTTTCCTTTTGCCAACTAGGTAGTAGGGGTTGAAGATTTTTTAAAGTCGACATTTATGTGATAAAAGTCGAGTCGACATCGACTAGTCGCTGATGATGTCATTAATTAACAAATAAGCGAACACAGGTTTTCTTGTGCACAGCACAGCTATGGCACATGGCACCGTGCTACCCATAAGGTTAATGCTCCTACATAACAGCTTTTGTATCAGTTCTTTTGTCTTTGGGTCGTTATATTTCTCACAGATTTCTGCTCGTTCTGAAATAGGATACAGATAAAGTAGCACAATAAAGATTACATTTATATGAATGCATTAGTGAGAGAGCGAATTGCGTGTGAATTAATTCTACCTGTCAGCGTCTCTCTACTAATAGTGAAGCTGTGAGTTTTAGTTACTAAAAAATATATGCTAGAACTTTTCAGTTTCTAAGCTATTTTATTGATAAATCAGAGAACAGTGTTGATAATACATTTTTGCGCTACTGAATGATTTTGTGTGAGGCGTGCGCAATCTCTGTGTGATGTGCGAGCTATGTGTGTGCGTTACAATGCAGCACGCATTAGTTTAGAACGGTGATTAACTTACGTGTACAATAAACGTGTATTCTCCCGATCAATTTTGAGCATCCAGATGATTAAATCAAACATATCTTGTGGAGAGCTCTCTGAGTATGCATTTGTTTGTCATTTTAACTGTTGGAAACAGAGCGTGCATGTCAGGAAATGGCTTATCCTGTTGCGCCCTCTATAGGCCAGCGACTAGTCGACGTCAAGCTTTAAGTGTCACGGCAGAGCATTAAAGTCGACTAGTCAATTAGTTGACTAGTCTGTGCAACCCCTACCTAGACTTCAACACCCATTATGCACTGCATATTGCAGTCCAAGGCCACTCCCACCATTTTGCTATGGATATGCTTGTCCAGAGTCAAATACCACCTTGCTCTGGAGTATAGGAAGTATAGGAAGTATAGGAAATATAGGAAATACTTTTCAGCAAACTTTTAGGCCACATCCACATGAAGCCAGAGCTTTCCCTGATCTTTTTTTTTCTCGTCTCCAGAAATATCTGCATACACACGAAACCACTGAAACCGACTCAATACGATGCAGTATACATGCCAGACCAGTATGTGGCGCTGTAATTCTGCCACAGAGATACACTAAAAACGGAGACTTGGAGACTTGGAGCATGCGCATGCGGTGTGTTACTAGAGACGAGACGTGGGGTGATGACATCATCGTTTAACAAAATATACGGATTGGCTGTACACACGAAAACGCAAGGGTGTCGTTTTCAGATTTATCCACTCTGGGACCCAGTTTAAAAAAATAGTGGTTTCTGGCTCCCACAACGCTTCCAAAATGCCGGATCCAACTGGATGAAACGCCGATGCTAATTTTTACGTATACAGCTAAATGCATATCCAATGCGTTCCAGCGATTGTTTACTGCCTGCCTGTTGATCTGTGCAGTGGTCTGCATCCAGCTGGTATTCAGTCCCTGGGCGCTTCAGCATCGCTGCGAAGATTCTTCTCACAAAAGAGCTCACACTTGGCACGTCTTTTTAAAGATGTCTCGCCCGTGTGCTTCTGGGTGCGGTCGGTCTCTGTCGCCCTCTGATGGGCATGAACACTGTCTGACGTGTTTGGGCTTACAGCACGCTCAGGCGGCGTTCATGGATGAGTCATGTTCCCACTGCGGGAACATGACCATCTCGGTGCTGCAGTCGAGACTCAATGAGCTCCGTTCCGGAGTGAGAGTCCCCTCTGCCACACCCCAATCTGCTGTCTCCTCGCGAGGCAACACTTTGGCTGGTGGCCAGGGTGACCTGAGGGTGACGGTGTGGAACAAAGCCCTGACGCTCATGCCTCGGGCCACACCCCCCTCTAGCACACCGCTCCCCCCGTGCGCTCAAACTGTGACAACGGAGCCGGCTCCTGCTGTTCCGTCTGTTGCGTTTGGGCCAGCAGAGGACGAGGAGATGTCGATCGCCGCATCACAAGGTGGGCTAGAGTCCTCTGAGGATGATGACAGCATTGCCCGAGTCGGACCCAGAGTTGACAGCCATGCTTTCCCGGGCAGCCGCGAGTCTTGGGTTGGATGATTGGTTTTTGGGGCCGCCGCGTTCTGACACCCGTCAGGCCACGCCCCCAATACCTTTTTTCCCGGAAGTGCATGAGGAGGTCACGCGGTCCTGGAAGGCCCCGTTGTCTTCCCGCGATCGCTCGGCGACCTCCTCCGCCTTTTCTGCCCTCGATGGGGCGCGTTGAATGCTCTGTTGTGATGCAACTGTGTCCTCTGAGTGCTTCAACCTGGCGTGGCGACCCTAAGCACCCCTCCAAAGCCTGTAGATTCACATCAACCTTGGTGTCGAAGACCTACAGAGCTGCAGGGCAGGCTGCCGCCTCTTTGCATGCCATGGCTATCTTGCAGGCCTACCAGGCCCGGATGCTATGTGACATGCACGAGGGTAGGGCTGACCCAGGGCTCAGAAATGAGCTGCGTGCCGCCACCGCCCTCGCCCTCCGGGCGACAAAGGTGACCGCACGCTCCCTGGGCCAGGTGATGTCCACAGCTGTGGTCCAGGAGAGACACCTATGGCTCAACCTGGCCAATATGCGGGACACCGAGCGAACCCGGTTCCTCGATGCTCCCATATCCCAGGATGGGCTATTCGGCGGCGCGGTTGAGAGCTTCGCCCAACAGTTCTCAAGCGCCCAAAAGCAGGCTGAGGCCATCAAACACATACTGCCCCGGCGGCCAGCTGCTGCTTTCACCCAGCCGCCGGCACAGTTGCCTCCACCTGCTCGCCGCCGAGGGCGCCCTCCCGTGGCAAACACCCCTCCAGCCCGGCCCCAGCAGCAGCCTTCACCTGGGCCGTGCCGTGGAGGAAGCCGCAGGAAGGCGCCATGTGCAATGGACATGCTGCCGCGGGCTCCTGGACGTCAATCTGCATGTCAATTGCCTCGAGTTGCTGGCAGTACGGTTCGCCCTGCACCGCTTCCGAGCGTTGCTCAAGGGTCAACATGTGCTAGTCCGGTCAGACAACACGGCCACAGTAGTGTACATCAACCATCAAGGTGGTCTACGTTCCCGCCGTATGTCTCAACTCACCTGCCATCTCGTTCTATGGAGTCAGAAGCATCTGAGGTCCCTTCGTGCTGTCCATATCCCAGGAACCCTGAACCGTGCAGCCGAAGAGCTCTCACAGTTTCAGCCACTTCCGGGAGAATGGAGACTCCATCCCCAGACATTTCAGCTGATTTGGGAACAGTTCGGCGACGCACAGGTAGATCTGTTTGCCTTCCACGACTCTTCCCATTGCCACCTGTTTTATTCCCTGACCGAGGGCCCCCTCAGCACGGATGCTCTGGCGCACAGCTGGCCGCGGGGCCTCCACAAGTATGCGTTCCCCTCAGTGAGCCTTCTCACACAGGTACTGTGCAAGATCAGGGAGGACAAGGAGCAGGTCCTTTTGGTCGCCCCATACTGGCCCGGCCGGACATGGTTCTCCGAACTCGTACTTCTTGCGACAGCCCCTCCCTGGTCCATACCTCTGAGGAAGGACCTCCTTTCTCAGAGACGGGGCACCCTCTGGCACCCGCGTCCCGATCTTTGGAACCTCCACGTGTGGCTCCTGGACGGGATGCGGTAGGTTTGAGTTCCCTACCACCTCAGGTGGTGGCTACCATCACTTCCGCTAGGGCCTTGTCTACTAGACACGCCTATGCGTTGAAGTGGAACCTCTTCGTCACCTGGTGTTCTTCTCGCCAAGAAGAGCCCTGGAAATGCCCGATCGGGTCTGTGCTCTCATTCCTCCAAGAAGGGTTGGAACGAAGGCTGTCTCCTTCCACCCTCAAGGTGTATGTGGCCGTGATATCCACCTACCACGACCTTGTGGAGACGAAACAGGTAAGTCAGCACGACCTGATCATCAGGTTCCTGAGGGGAGCGAGGAGACTGAATCCTCCTCGCTCTCCCATCGTACCCTCTTGGGACCTCTCAGTAGTCTTAGATGCTCTGCAGAGGGCTCCCTTCGAGCCATTGCGATCAGTCGAGCTTAAGTTCCTGTCAATGAAGACAGCGCTCCTGATCGCTTTGGCCTCCATCAAGAGGGTAGGGGACCTGCAGGCATTTTCGGTTGACGAAGCGTGCCTAGAATTCGGGCCTGCCAACTCTCAAGTGATCCTGAGACCCCGGCCTGGATATGTGCCCAAGGTTCCCACCACTCCGTTCAGGGACCAGGTGGTGAACCTGCAAGCGCTGCCTTTGGAGGAGGCAGACCCAGCCTTGGCACTGCTCTGTCCAGTACGCGCCTTCCGTGCTTACGTAGACAGAACGCAGTGTTTCAGGACCTCAGACCAGCTCTCTGTCTGTTATGGTGGGAAGCTGAAGGGAAAGGCTCTCTCCAAGCAAAGGTCTCACTGGATAGTGGGCGCCATTGTCTTGGCTTACCAGACGCAGGGGCGTCCATGCCCCCTTGGGGTCAGGGCACACTCCACCAGGAGTGTGGCCTCCTCTTGGGCTTTAGCGCATGGCGCCTCGCTGACAGACATCTGCAGAGCTGCAGGCTGGGCGACACCTAACACATTTGCCAGATTCTATAATCATCGAGTGGAGCCAGTGTCCTCTCATGTACTCTCCTCTACCAGTGGCCGGTAATGGACTAGGCTCAGGTGTCTTCGCTTGCTCGCCATTCCTCTCCATGGATGGGATACGTGCGATATTCTCCTCAGGTAGTTTCCCTGAAACCCTGAGTTCCTCCAGCACTGTCGATACCAACACCAGTGCGTCTGCCCACTTGCTCAGGCCCTCATGTCAGGCTAGGTGCCACCGTGTGCATGGTTCCCCCTATGGGCGACCCCCACATGTGTATTTCCACTGTAAGCCTCTCCGAGCATGTGTATTTCCCTCGGCAAGCCCTTGCCTCCCCTGGAGGTAAAATTCTTCCACCTTCGGCTGGTTACCCCAGAGTTCTTCCATTTGCAGCCCCTCGCGGGTCCTTCCCACGGGTAGGCACTTTGGCGCATACTTCCACCTGGAATATGCTTCCCAGTGTACCTTGGTATTCCTGTGCTAAGTTGGAGTCCTTCGTCCGTACTAGCTTACGACAGGAGCTCACACTTACACAGGGCACTGGACGACAGCCGAGTGGCGTGATTAGATTGGGACCCCCATTCGTCAGTCACTGACGTTAATCGGAGTGACTGAATGAAAGGGAACGTCTCGGTTACGTATGTAACCCTTGTTCCCTGAGGAGGGAACGGAGACATAACGTCCCTCTGCCACTTCCGCTGTACCGCTGAAACGGCCGGGAGTTCAGTCTTGGCTCCTCAGCAGGTAAACATAATGCGATGTTGCCAGCGTACTTCCTTATATACCCACGCTGTGGGGCGGAGCTACGCTATGCAAATTCCGCATGCCCATGGCATTGGCCTGCCATTGGGCGTTTTCTAAGATCTCGAAGATGATAGGCTTCTAGGCGAAACCCCCATTCGTCAGTCACTGACGTTACGTCTCCGTTCCCTCCTCAGGGAACGAGGGTTACATACGTAACCGAGACGTTTCTCGGTCTAAGTAACACGGAGAAAGAGTAAACATTGTTATTTTACATACTGCCAACATTGTATTAATACAAAGCAGATTGAAAATCGGTGAAGTTACACTTTAAATATTTGGTTAATGTATTTTCGGTATTTAGGTATTTAATCTTTTTTATTTTTTTACGTAATCCATATTTTTTTATTTCACAGACTTACACTTTTACATGGTCTGAAATGTAAAGTAAAGTTTCTTATACACACAGCATCAATTACAAAGCAAAAGTGTGAGTAGAAACAAAAGCTCTTCATCTTTAAGAGAAAAATGGGAAATGCAAGGAAATGTATTTCATCTGTTGTGTATACATACAAAATATACATGCTACTGCAATGTAAAAAAGGCTGAGAACGATAAACATTTATCCTTCCATTGCTTGAGAAACAAATCTTGATTACAATTAGTTTGTCAAAAATGACTTTATTTGCATCTATTGGCAAGAAAATAGCTAGCGACTTCAGAGAAAGACGGTCTTTAAAGAAAAATATTTGGTAATACTTTAGATTACAGCCCGGAAAGTACTGCATAAGTAAAGCAAATTTACAGCGTAAATTTAGGTAATTTCGGCCACAGATGAATCTTAAGAAGGAATCCCATGTCTCTAGCTATTCTGTATTATGTATTTAAGGAAATACAGTAAACTCAGAAATGTCCTCACCGTTTACTCGTCTTTTATCCTCATGCCATCCGAGATGTATACGACTTTCTTTCTTCAGATGAACACAAAAAAATAAATAATCTCTGCTAATGAAAACTCATTTGGGTTCCTAAAAGATGAAGCATCAAACAGTACATACAACAATAACTACAGTAATCCATATGGTCCCAATGGATGATCCCAATGGATGAATCAATGTCTTCTGAAGTCAAGTCAAGTCAAGTCAACTTTATTTATATCGCGCTTTTTACAATGCAGATTGTTTCAAAGCAGCTTCACAGTGTTAAACAGGAAAATAATGCAACCGAATTTGATTCGGCTGTACAGCCGCTCTGGAGAAAACGGTGATGTCATCTAGCTCATTTCAATTATCATATATATTCAAGTAATGTAGTTGACATAGTTAATTTAGTTTAGTAATTACATTTATTTGGATATTTATTTGAAAATTTAGTGTCCCCAACTGAGCAAGCCAAAGGCGACAGTGGCAAGGAACCAAACCAAGTGAAACGATAAGTGATTGTAAGAAAAAGACCAATATTAAAAAAAAATTTAAACTGTAGACTTTCGTTTCTGACCAATAGTCATCTGTATGCGCATGAGAGAGTTATGTTCGCGCTTGACATAACTTGAAGTGTGACCTGAGCGCGCCAAGAAACTCTGGTCACGCGGATGTCGGATGCCGTCCGTTTTTATTTATTTATTTATTTATTTATTTTATCAATGCTCACAACAGTATACAAACAATCACATAATATATGATAATAGCAATGAGAAACAAACAAGACTAGAAGACAGAGACGCCAGTTCTCGCACGAGTTTCAGATGAAAGCTTGAAGCTTCACGTTGCTCTTTACTTATATTGCACGTGCTGGTAACAGCTGGTTGAATGCGAAAAGTATAGTTAATTATGAGAGCATTTCTGGGTGTACTTTTTCTTTTAATAAATAATAATACAGAATATCAAAAGACATGGGATTCCTTCTTAAGATCCATCAGTGGAAATAATGAAAAAGAAGAGGAGGAACAAGAGAAGGAGAAGCCAAGCAAGAGAAACAAAAAAGGGACAAAACGTGCCTTTCTCTCAGGACGTTATTATTTGAAATGAAAAGTTTATTTAAAAAAATGAATAAATGAATAAGAAGTGTTGTAAATCTGTTTTGAATCAAGTTGTTTTTCAAATATATTTTTGAGTGATATCAGATTGTGTATATGTTTTATTGTACTTACCCTGTAACTACATGAAACAAGAGGGGAACAAACACAACTTTAATTTAAAGCCTGCAGATTCATACTTACCCTGTAACTACATGAAACAAGAGGGGAACAAACACCACTTTAATTTACAGCCCGTAGATTCATACTTACCCTGTAACTACATGGATAATTACCCCTTAATTAAAAAATATTTACAGTAGAAATAATTTGTTAGTTTTCCTGATAGTTACCCCTTTATTCCCCAAATATTACATATTGTTCCCTTATACCTACACGTACGTACTTTATAGTTACAGTATAATTACCGAAAGTTACGCTGTAAATTCATTTTACTTACGCAGTACTTTCTGGACTGTAATCTAAAGCGTTTCCAAATATTTTTATAAAGCATCTGCTTGTCTGAGAATGCATCTTGATTCCACTGAACTAACTTGCACAGATCTCCAAATAATTGCTGATTTCTTATGCATGAGGATGGCCGTAAACTGCAAGTAGCCTCTCTCATGGTCTATGTGGATGTGCCTGGCATCCCTCCATCACTCTGACAGGGTTTGATAAAAAGCTAATGGCTGCTTTAGTTAGCTGGCTTTGAGAAAAGCTGTACAGGCTCTCGGGAGTGTGTGTGTGTGTGTGTGTATTTATGTGGTCCTGGTATTCCCTACATTATGGGGACCAAATATCCCCCCAAAGATAGTAATGCCAGTCATTTTTTACATTTTGGGGACATTTTTTTTTTCCGGTCCCCATGAGGAAAACAGCTTTCATACTAAATTATATTTTTTGAAAATGTAAAGATGCATAAAGTGTTCTGTGATGGGTAGGTTTAGCGTTAGGAGATATAATATATAGTTTGTACAGTATAAAAATTGTTTTATCTACGGAAATCCAACGTGTGTGTGCGAGCACACATAAACTGTAAGCTGTTTTTTTTTTTTTTTTTAAGTTAAACCTTGTTATGACCAGTCACAAGTGAAGCAAATATGATCATCTCCTAACAAGGCCACATATTATGGTCTGGATAGATTAGATGGTAAGCGAACAATCAGTTCTCATAATCAATGTGTTGGATGCAGGAGAAATGGGCAGGAATAACGATCTGAGCGACTTTGACAAGAGCCAAATTGTTTTGGCAAGGCGACTGGGTCAGAGTATCTTTAAAATGGCAAGGCTTGTGGGTTGATCCCTGTCAGCAGTGGTGAGAATTTACCAACAGTGGTGAGAGGAGGGACATACCACAATCCAGCAACAGGTTGTTAGGCGCTCATGGCTCATCGATGCACAAGGACAACAAAGGCTATCCCGTCTGTTTTCCGAGCCAACAATCACACACAATTTAACCCTTTCGCACGTACAATAACACCGGTGTGATTAGAACTGTCAGTGCATCATGTGATCAACTGTTAAATTCAAATGTGCTTTTACGTGTTGGCTGGCGCTGAGCCAATCAGAGACAGACACCATCAACGCTTGTCATATACAACAACTATTCAGTGTTTTCAACCGCATAATGTTTATTTAAGGTTTCAGACATCTAAATACACATAAGTACCAGAAAAACAATACATTTAGATTTTGTAAAATACACACTGATGTCTATGAAAGCGACAATGATAATCCCATTATCCGGGTGGCTGGTCTCAGACGATCTTGGAGTTGAAGATGCTGGATGTGGAGGTCCTGGGCTGGTGTGGTTACACACGGTCTGCGATTGTGAGGCCGGTTTGATGTACTGACAAATTCTCTGAAACACCTTTGGAGATGGCTTATGGTAGAGAAATGAACATTCAGTTCACGGGCAACAGCTGTGGTGGACATTCCTGCAGTCAGCATGCCAATTGCACGCTCCCTCAAAACTTGCGACATCTGTGGCATTGTGCTGTGTGATAAAACTGCACATTTTAGAGTGGTCTTTTATTGTGGCCAGCCTAAGGCACACCTGTGCAATAATCATGCTGTCTAAGCAGCATCTTGATAGACCACACCTGTGAGGTGGATGGATTATCTCGGCAAAGGAGAAGTGCTCACTAACACAGATTTTGACAGATTTTGTGAACAATATTTGAGAGAAATAGGCATTTTATGTACATAGAAAAAGTCGTAGATCTTTGAGTTCAGCTCATGAAAAATGGGAGCAAAAACAAAAGTGTTGCGTTTGTTTGTTGTTCAGTGTATTTCGGGAGAAGTGGATGAATTCACGTGTTCTAAATCAAATAGATCCGATTCTCTAAACTGTGGCACAAACTAAAATGGCGGCACCCATCGTGCATAATAGCTCAACTAATGCAATCGTTATAAAGGTGTTTAAACAATAAAACACATCCATTTGCCCATATTTGACAATCGGAATATCAGATATTTCTTGCTATAGTTAAAAAAAGGAAAAATGAAGTAAAAGCAGATCATCAGTCATACAGCACTATTGTGACTGTGGTGTGTCAAGCAATGACCATGGAAATTATAAAGTGATAGGTTCTAAATAATGGTTGCCTTGAAAAACTCACGCTGGGGGGTCAGCCAAAATATTTTAAATGTACGTGTGAAAGGGTTAATGATGATCATGGGACTAATGTGTCACAACACAGTGTGCATCACACTGCAGCATATTGAGCTGTGTAGCTGCAGAACAAACAGAGTGCATGATGACCCTGTCCACCGTCAAAAGCGGCAACAATGGGCACGCGAGCGTTAGAACTGGACCTTGGAGCAGTGGAAGAAGGTCACCTGGTCCGATGACATCACGTGGACAGCCATTGTACGTGTGTGCCATTTATCTGGGGTGATGGCACCAGGATGCACTGTGGGACGAGATGCTCTGGGGGGAAACCCTGGGTCCAGCTATTCATGTGCTCGTACATTTGACACATGCAAACCTACTAGAGTGAGACTACACGATTAACCACACAATTAATCGCTAAAATATCGCAATCTCGATTCAAACAATCATGCAACCTCATTCTTAAATGACAACGATTCACCTTTGTCTATTAAACTTTTGACAAAATCACACCTGAACATTCAAATCTGCATTTGCATTGCCACTAACCCAGAGAAAGCAGTTATCATTCATGTATAGGTATAAAACAGCTTCACAAACAGTCTTTTCAACCATACAATTTTTGTACTGGGATAAATATCTATTGTCCAGATATACACACTGATATCTATGAAAGCAATCAAAATAGAGCAAATCACCTTTTGAAAGTAACTTGGCCTTCAGATAATGATTGTATCGACTGAAAAATGTATTTGTCATTCAATCCATTGAATCATTCATTCAAGAGATTCATCCAGTAATGAAACAAGTGAGGTATTTGTGAGTTAATGAATAATTTATTCAAACCAATTTTTTTTTTTTATAATTCTCACAAATTAATTAAACTTTTTTTTTTTTTTTAAATAGACTGCAGCAATTAACATTTTGTAAGAACCTTTAGTAAATTATGTTTTCTGTTCAGAATAGGGGGGCTTATACATCTTGTCTTACAAATTGTGAGAGGCTGCGGGTTTGATCCTTGCTAAACTGGCTATTTTTTTAATGAACCAATTAAAATTGCATCTATAATTAATACCTACATCATTGAAACAAATTATTAATCCGTGGCCACAATATTTTTTATTTTAACATGTTGTCCAAGACTCTGTTATACAGTATATATATATATATATATATATATATATATATATATATATTAATAAATGAAAAATATTTTGATTGAGAAAATGTTACTGTTGATGTGTAGTGCATTACATGTTTGCAAACACTTAAAAACGCATCAAAAGGCTTGCAGATTAATTAATTTGGAGCAAGAGGAACCTGTGACACTACACCAGATCATTCCAAATGCTGTAACCAAGCAACAGGAAGGCGTCTTTGTGCTTGAATGTGGCCACTGCCCAGTATCACATGTGTGAATGTGGACTCAAAGCTGACCGGCTTTCTGCTGAATATACTTATGATTAAAGTCCTGTTGAGTTCATTTATCAAGTATCATTTTTATAGCAGTTTACAAATGCTGTCTGAGGGGCACCTGTGACTGCTGCTGATTCCAATTGCTTACTCATTTACAAAGTAAATCATCCAGTCTAATTATTCTAATGCTTCCTGGCAATTATTAGTCAGTTATGAATGAAATTCAGTGGAGCATTTCAGTCTGAATAAATGACTATGGCTGAATGACTAGTTTATAGGCTTATCTGCTCCATTTGACTGTATACAAGCCTGTCATGTTGGTCTGACTGAAAAGATGGTTGCTGATTATTTAATAACATTTTATTTTATTTCAAAATAGACAGTGTGAGACTGTTAATATTTACTGTTTATTTTCATATTTTTCCCCACATTGTCAGGACTCGCAAACTGTCATTGTCACAGTCATGTTTTTCCAGTATTCATTTATTCACTTATTTACTTATTGTCCATGTTTTTTTTCCTCCCCTCTTTTTTTGTCAGGATACACTAAGTAAGTGGCATTGAGGGAACAATTTATATTGTCCTTGTAAAAATGCAGACTTAGTTTCATAGAATGCTTGTCTTTCTTCATGAATTTATCTTTAAATGCAGGATTCCATGACGATTTTCTGTATGGAGATATTGCATGACGTTCGTTTGATTTCAACTATGTTGGCATTGTAATAAAAGGGACATGTTGAAAAGAACCTAATGCAGTGTTTATTTACACAATACTAATAAGGAACATACAAAAGTCTTCTTAGGATCATAGGATAAAAGAGGAAAAACTAAAACTTGTGAGAGGAGTCAGAACAAAAGACAAAATGCTATAATATACTGTATCTGTTGTTGTTTCGCGGTCTTATACATTTTGCCTATGTTATGAAAGTCTAAACACTTTCATCTGTAATTTTCTCTGTATTCAGCAGTACCTCATGTCTTTTCCTTAAGGTAACCTCTCTTCCAAAGATGGGAATGGTTCAGGAGATTATCTTTTCTTGAAAGGGCTATGGTATTTCACCTCAACAGCTACGTTGAAAGAGTAATGGCATGCTTTTGCAAAAACTTGCTTTCAGCGAGCAAAGAGAGCGTAACACAAAATCGAAGAGCAATTTTAACATCCCTGAGGGCTTAATGTGTTCATGGACCTTTGTTCAAAGGCCCAGTACTAAACTTAACCAAGAGCATTCAGTGGTGGATGTTGACATTTGTAGTGCTTGTAATGTTTGACGGACACGGCAACTTGTCAAAAGCATAAACCCTCACTTTTACATTTTTAAGGTGTTTAAAATAAATCTACAACAACACTGAAAATAAGGCACATAGGTTGTCAACTTTTATACTTGATTTGTGTGTGTTGCCGACATACTGTATATTAGTTCGGTTAATTCAGAAATGGTTTCTTGTGTAGTAAATCTCAAAAATGTGTTATTTTATGTGTTATATGCAAGATGAGAAAGTGAGTGAAAATAAATAATGTTTGGGCTGCACAGTGCACGATTTGGAGAAAGAAAAAAAAAATTATTGGGATTTTTCTGATTAAAAATGGCTGGTTTTTTTTGTTTTTTTCTTTGTTTTTTTTAGGGCTGTACAATTTGGTATAAATTATATGATTACATATATATATATATATATATATATATATATATATATATATATATATACTAAATAAAAACAAAATAAGAAATATTACTATTGTAATAATATATACTATATATAAACTATATATAGTTTTATTTTACTTTGCAACTCATAATTTCTTCATTTTCAAACATTAAAGGGTACATAACACACACAGATTCTGCCAATTTCATGTTAATCTTGAGTTCCTATAGAGTAGTATTGCATCCTTTATATATCTCCGAAGAGTCTTTAGTTTTATCAGATTTATAAAAGACAGATATGCTGTACCAATTCTTTCACCTCGTGGAGGTGTGCCGTGGGCGGAGCTAAAGAGTCATAAGCATGCACACACACACACACACACACACACACACAATACATCATAGCATTATTTCGATTCACTATATGTTTGTGTTGTTCACATTATATGCACTTGCGCACCGATTGCCAACAAAACACACATTTAATGCAGTTTCACTCACCGCCTGTGGTTTCGACTCATGACCGGGAACAAAAAACATACTTGCAGAAATCCGTTGCTGCTCCAGAAAAACAATTTTCATCCACTGTTTCCTTAACGCTGGGTTATTTGGGAAGCTGAACATGGTTATCTTTCCCTCACAACCAAAAACACACTTTTTTGGTGACTGTTGATTTTGTGGTCTAAAAACAAAATGACAGCACTGCCGACGGCTTCCGTAACCCAAACGAAGCTGATGGGCGTGCTCTTGCTCTCGCTCTGGTTGAATCCAGCAGAAGTGCCCATACAAGGAATCCTTTTTTCGGACCCTTCTAGACGGTGATCGTTTTGACAACATTGTCGTCCTTATGTGAAAGACGCAAAGGAAAAAGCTTCAGTTTTTAGTAAATTTTTGTAGTGTATACATACCCTTAGTTCTGTGTCCTAGTTTTCAGTTTGTTTATCTGTTTTTTCATGGTTTGATTAATTTGCACAGCTTCATTTCGTTGATTGGTTTGTCTGTGTATTTAAGCTCTGGGTTTATTTCTGTTCATGGTCAGTTCTCGTCACTTTTTAATCGATTGTTCTGTTTCCTAGTTCTCTAGTGTTCTGAGTTTTTTGCTTAATAAATCTATAACT
Organism: Rhinogobio ventralis; assembly: GCA_039654625.1. Lineage (NCBI taxonomy): Eukaryota > Metazoa > Chordata > Actinopteri > Cypriniformes > Gobionidae > Rhinogobio > Rhinogobio ventralis. The sequence continues at coordinate 13,618,061 of CM077210.1, read as the reverse complement.
GCTGCATTTAGATCCATTTTCTCATCATTCGCAATCGAAAACTGACAATTAGCCTACAAGTTTGGGTGTGTATGTGGAGAATTTACTGCAAACTAAGTTGCTCTTAGACACTGAAAACACTGCCGGATGATGAGATGCTCAAGTGCCGCGCTTCACTCTAAAACACGCAGCGCATATATATTTATTGAAATAAATTGAAGACTTTGTGATTTCATGTTCACACTTCACGCCATATCGTAATTTTGGTTTTATTTAGATTACTCATACAGACCTGAAAGAATGTAAGACATTTTCAAGACACCATTTCTTCTATAATGTGAGGTTTAGAGCAGAAAACTGGGTCTAAGTTGCATTTCAGATGCTTCATTGACACTTAGACCCTTAAATTGTGAGGATCTATTATATTTGGTGTAAACTCTGTGCCTCTACTATATTTGAAACAGCTTTTGCTCTTTGTGTACCTGATTCGCACAGTGACACAAAGAGTGACCACAAAATTTGCCGACTAGCTGTTGAACTGAATGTTAAATGTGACGTAAGGTCTAATCTGCTACCACATAACAACAAGCAAAAGCCTGGGAGATAAAAAAAAATCAATGTATGTACTAGACACATGTAGTGTTAGCTGTGTGTGTAGCACATTGATCCAGCCATCCCACTTGGGATGCTGCATAAAAACACAAGGTGCCTCTCAATTTGGCATCTGTTAAAGTAGTTGTATAATCCTTTCCTTTATTGTATGGAAAGGTAAATTCCTTTATAAGGATTATAAAGATTTATAATCCAGAGGTAACTTCAGATGATAAAACACCTGTGAAGAGATGACTCCAACCCCTGCGAGGACTTCAGAGGATGCCAACTCTGAATCAACTTGCACAACTGCCAAATTTTTTATATATTATAATCATTATGATCACAGCTTGTAATAATTGCTTTAATGAAATCATTGTTTCTGCCTAAATGAATACGTGATATTAGCTAACTGCATGATTTGTGTTCATTTAGAACTGTACATTTCTGACATACTGCATGGACATTAGTTTGACACAGTCACCTCTGTTAACAAATTACTCTAAATTGTAATGTAGAAACATTACATTATTTATTTATTCATTCGCTCGTTTATTGGTTATTTGTTTGTTTATGCTGCCTACTGAAGTCACTCTAATGCACTATATCCACTTTCTTTCACTAGTCAATTGGTTCTTTTAGAGAGCCTGTTATCTCATTAAAATAAATATATTTATATTATGTTTCATATTAGCTTGTTGGGGTAACAGTTTAGGACCCAAGACCAGTAATGAAAAATGAAGACCAAGAGTCAGGAGTGCAATTAATTAAAGAAAAGTTTACTGAAGAATAGTTTGCAGTTTCATCAGCAGAAGCCAGCTTCAAGTCTCACAAGGAGTTCGTAGGCCGCGCTCCCTCTACCCGCCTTTTTCTTGTACATACAATTCCTCAACAGTTATACTGTTTTCAAGGTCTAGCTGCGTCATTACTGCAAGTTGAATGATTCTGATTGGCTCAGAGAAAATGAACAGTCATGGTAAATTTCCACACATTGTCAGTTAATCAGATTCACGTGTACATATATCACTTGTTGACGCTTTCACCCCGGAATTAGGCATGTAGTGACCTTCCAGGTCTGGAGCAGGCACCAGCTTGCCCAGAACAACAAGTCCACCCATCTCTTAGGATGCCCATAATCCACCTCCAATACTGATCTGTAACACAGAATATTGCGCACATACACAGATACACAGTCTCTCCAAGGTTGGAGTTGGTTGAGTTCTGGTCCTAACCAGAAAGTTTCCCAAAACATACTGATAACATGCGTTTTCTCTCAGTGAGAGGTACAGACAATAGTACAGGCAATATTCATCTTGATTCTTTAGTGTTTCAGTAAAAGGAAATAATATAAAATGAATAAAATATAATAAAAATGAAAGACAAATCCATATTTCATCTCTGGAAGGCGGGCTAAGTGAGCAAACACTGTCACTGCACTCCCGTCAGGTTAGGGGTGTGTGATGCCTCCAAAATCCAAACACACGACAACATGTTCTGAAATCAAGCGTTTAGCGACACATCACACATCCCTAGGACAGACCCTCAGTCACTCCTCAGAGACCAAATACAAACTTTACAAAATATAAAGGAAGAAACAATCATTGGTCCTATTTATTGAGCAAAATCATGGAAATAATCATTAGAAATCATCATAATAATATAAGAGAATAAATACTGATTAGGCTTTGATTATGCATTTAATTCAGATTATATATATAAAAGCGGTAGTGGATTTCAGAATCCAACCTTTCAAGCTCTTATTTCGAGTTATATAAAATAGACTACCCTAAAGTCTTTTAAACCTCATCTTACACATAACCACCGCATCCCACCCCTTTAAGTTATGTAAACACACTTGAAATGATCTTTGTCATAAATCCACATTTTTGCATTATTACCTCACAGCATGACACATGGCACAATCACCTTCACATCATGTGATGAGCAGGTGTTTCATTTCTTTAATTTGACTTACGTTGTTTTCAATTACTGTCCAATACTGTTGTGTGACCCCTGTGGCCTGTCATGATGAAGATGAATCGGTTAGATGAGTCCTCATCAGATTCTTCTTTCCCAGTTAAATTGTTTCATACAGACTTATTGTGGTGTGGTGTATTGGGAATGCTCAATGCTCAAATGTGTTTTGTGAAAAAAAATTAAATCTTCTGCCTCTGCTTGAGTAAAAGGAACATGTTTCTGTAGCTATTTTTAAGATGCTCCATTAAGAGCAGAGCAGAGAAAACTTTAGTTCAGTTCTAGCATTTCACTCTTCATTATGGTGTTTTTACAACATTCTGCGGAGCGGAAGTCTCAAGAAGTTACTACAATTCAGAGGTGAGGACAATTATTTACTCTAATTTGACAATTTTATTCGACACATGCACACACTGTTGGCTTTATGGTGAAATTTCTTTCTCCCACAAGGAAAAGAGAAGGACAGTGAAGGCTAATCCACCCCTGGAAAAGAAATGATAATGCAGTACACACTGCCAAGGTCCTCTCTGTGCTTGTCTCACCAGGAATGATGAATGAAGGAACACCGCTAAAGCCTCATCAGTGATAAACTAACCTGAGCATGTAGAGATGCAGCCAGATATCCAGAACACAAGGACAAGGCCACTGTGTCGCACCATCCCAGGCTGAAATGTGTTTACAATGCACAGCAGGACGCTGGATAGTTGAATAGAACTGACAATAACCACGTATAGGAGTTCTGTGAGAGAACATGAGCCTGCATAACAAAAGGACCTGGAATGAAACTGTAATATGCATCTATTACCTTATATTAAAATCACATTTATGAAACAAATAACAATGTGTGTGTACAGTGGTGGCCAAAATGATTAGAACACATGACAGATCTGAAAATATTTATATTTTTTGCCTCCAAAACTTGATTTCATTTTTTAAAATGGCAATAGTTAGAAGAATGTTTCGGGTCATTGTCCTTGGAAAATAAATCCAGGCCCAATAAGACGACTCCCAGATGCCAAGTGTTCTAATAATTTTGGCCACCACTGCATAAATTCATCCATATTCATTGGTATTCATTCATATTCATATTCCACCTAGGTTCATTGGAAAAATGTGCCTCTTTTTTTTTTGCAAAATTCCAAAAATGTACAATTGACGTTAACAGCTGAAATGAACACTAGTGACAGTAAAACACCGACAACTTTGTTTTTTTTTTTTAAAGCTAAAGCATTTTTTTAACCCAGCGTTAAGGAAACAGTGGATGCAGATTGTTTTTCTGGAGCAGCAACGGAGTTCTGCAAGTATGTTCTTTGTTCCCGGTCATGAGTCGAAACCACAGGCGGTGAGTGAAACTGCATTAAATGTGTGTGTTTTGTTGGCAATCGGCGCGCAAGTGCATATAATGTGAACAACACAAACATATAGTGAATCGAAATAATGCTATGATGTATTGTGTGTGTGTGTGTGCGTGCTTGTGACTCTTTTTTTTTTTTACATAAACTATGATTACAGGGGCAGATTATTGTCATTATTGTTCTTTGCACAATCCTATGTACACTTTTACTATGGTGCATGGTTTTGAAAATACCTTTTTGACATTTGAATCACATAACCAGCTCCATATGTATGGCTTTTCTGACGTAGTAAACTTGCTTGGTAGCTCACCTGGTACAGCATTGCAATTGCGGACTAATGAAACACAAGTAAACACAATAAATGGCCCTTTGATTTAAATGGAATGGTTGCTTCAGCAAGTGCGTTTTATCCCACGTTTGCTTTTTTTTTTTTTTTTTTTTAATACTATCGGTTAGGTTTATGGTTTAAGGCGGTATGTTACTTTCAAACTCCATAGAGCATTAATTACTGCCTCTCATTTGACATTTAATTTCCAAATTTTCGCAATACAAACAACAAACAGCATAATCAAATGTTGGCAGATCACCATTCATCTGTTTCAGATAGAAATTAACACACTTTTAGCGCGACTCACTGCACATTTCACTTTAAAAGAAGCAACGTAATACAGTTCTTCAGAAATGTTGCCACAGGCACTTTCTTCCAATGAGACTGGGTTAAAATAAATACATAAAAAATTATGTATGCTGGCTTGCATTATATTACAATATTTTCACATATAATTTGATTTTTTGGTCAGGAAATGGGCGGATGGTCAGATCAAATTCTCAGAAAAAAAAAAAAAAAGAGCAAAAGATGAACTGCTGTGGCCTTAAAAAAATGCCTCTCTTGATTAATGCACCATAGTGCAGACAGTCTTTGCTGCCTTGCCTTTCCCTGCTAAATTAATCGTAAGGGAGGGATGGTGTTAAATCACAGCTGCATAACTGCTATAGATCATTGATTAATTAAAAGCCACTACAACTGATCATTTATTAAACATATGGACTAATCACACATCCATTTAGTCTAAAAAGTGTTTGGGTTCATGATGTCATGCAACGGTGAAGGCATAGCTCATTGATATGAATTGGCATACAGTATTTAGTCTGCCTTAATATTTTGTTCAGAGCAACTGGTTTAGTTCACGTTGGTTTAGTAATGACATTGTTTCTTTGAGTAGGGTTTCCAACTTCTAATCCACCCTGATATCTACTAAAATCACAAATGTGTCAGTGGATGGATATTAGTAGGGACCCATTTGTTTGCATTTTGTGTGATTTAATTAGAGTGGATATCAAGCAAAGCGTGCTGTACAGAACATATTACAGCTGTTGCTTTCCACATTCGAAAACAACTGCACCAATCACTTAGCATAATATTAAAAATAACTAACTGTAGCGGCACTTCATCCTATTATAATATTCTAGGCAGCTGAAAACTCCTTATTAATAATAGAAGATGCTTTCTCTCTTTCAGACATGTCCCTTAACATGAATTTTGATAAACTGATGGAGAGAAAATTAGCCTTGGTGTGGGGACATGTCCCACCCATCCCAATTGTAAATTATGCTTATGAGACTAATAGTTTAGAGTGAGACATGGTAACTCTTTAGTTTAGGGTCCAATTATCACTATTAACTAGCTTATTAGCATGCATATTACTAGGATTTTGGCTGTTTATTAGTATTTATAAAGCACATATTACTGCTTTATTCTGCACAACCACATTCTACATCCCTAAATTCCTACCCAATATCTTAACTTAGCAACTACCTTACTAACTATTAATAAGAATTAGTCTATTAAGGCAAAAGTCATAGTTAAAAGTTAGTTCCCTTTCAGTCGGTCACGTTCGACGTACGTCGGACGTCACCGACGAATTGGGATCACTTCTGGGAGCCCCTATCAACTTCGAGATATAGAGAACGGGCCAATGGCCATTGGCGTGCGAGATTTGCATCTCGCGCTCCGCCCCGCGCTGCGGGTATAAACAGGAGGCGAATGCAGCGCACTATTGTCATTCACTTCGGAGCCGAACACGGTGTTGATGAAGGAGACTGTTCCTGCTTCAGCAGAAAGGGAGAGAAGACGCTTCTTTGAGTGCTGGGAGAGAAGGCACGATCAGCGGCGGCCGCGAGCTCACTGATACAGTGATAAACTGCTGTTTTTACAGCACTGTTGGTTTGGTGAGGGCGTTCCCAACGGTGAGTGCATACACAGGCTGCACTACTCTCCTGTGTTTTGCCGCGGTCGTTCCTGGGTGCTTCAGCACATTTAAAAGAGCTTTCTTCTAAAAGAGCAGCGCGGGTGTGACACTGCGTCTTTTTCAAGACGTCATTCCACCCGTGCGTTTCTGGATGCGGTTGTTTCCTGTCCTTTGACGGCCACGATCCCTCTCGCATAAGCATGTTGAGATTGCGTTCGTGGGTGATCCATGTTCTCTCAGGAGAACGGGATCACGTCGGCGCGTTGTTTGTCTCGCCTTCCTCGTGAGGGTGTGAGTGTTCAGCGCGCCGTGTGCCGTCTAGCTGCCGGCTGACAGCGCGGGTTGTCACGGCAACCCAGCGCGTCACTCTGCGCTTTAGATGCGCGGTCGAGACTTAACCTCAAACGGGGTTGAGTCCCTTCGCCTATTCCCCGATCTAGTTTCTTTTCTGGTGCACCAGAAAGGGGCTACTTCTGCTAATAAGCCTTGGTGACCTGAGGATTACAGTGGGGCTTCCCTGCCGAGTACATCTCCGTGGGCCCTCACTCCTCTATCGCATCGCAAGCATGCTGAGACTGTGTTCGTGGGTGGTTCATGTTCTCTCATGAGAGCATGACCACGTCGGCACGTTGTTCGTCTCGCCTTCTTCATAGGGGCTTGAGTGTTCAGCGCGCCGTGTGCCGTCTCGACGGCCACGCTCACAGTCTTGCATGCCTGCTGGTAGCTTACAGGTGGGATTGCTGGTTCCAAAAAAAAATAAATAAAATAAAATAAAATAAATAAAAATAATAATAAATAAATAAATAAAGGGGACCTAGCGTTTCATCTGGGGCTCTAGCAGAGGACAGATGTCAATCGCTGCATCGGAGAGAGGGCTGTTATAAGCTGGAAATGAAGATGATGCTGAGTTTCCCACTATAATGGTGTGTGCTCATGCTGAATCAGATTCAGACTTGACAGCCATGCTTTCCTGGGTGGCTGAGGCATAGTGCAACGCGTAAATCGCCTTGCCCGCCCCCTTGCCTTTTTCCCGGATGTGCATTGGAAAGCTTTGGCAGTGTGGAACTATTTGGTGCCAAAATCTGGATAAAGTTTTCCTCTCTCTCACTACCCTCATCGGTGAGGTGGCAGTGCCACTGGCAGGCCACCTCCGCCCTGCGCTCTTAGTGCACGAGGGTAGTTCTGAGCTGAGGTTGAGCTGCGCACCGTGACTGATTTACATTTAAAGTCACAGCGCTGGCCCTTGGCCAGACGATGTCCACCCTGGTCCAGAAACACCCTTGGGCTACCTTGCAGGGGTGTGAGACGTCGCCAGAGTACGCTCTCTCGATGCTCACATCTCACAAGGTGACCCTTTTCGGCGACACTGTCGGTGACTGTGCAGCAGTCCTCCACAGTGCAAAGCAGATGGAACCCCTCAGTCTGCTCGCCATGGGCATCCCACGATGCCACCCGTCTTGGCTGCCAGTCAGCTGAGACGGGTGACCTGGACTTGGTTGAAGCTGCTCTTCCCCGGAGGAGGGCCGGGTGGAGAATCATTGCTAAATTTTGTTCCGCCACCGGTGTTACAGCCAGTGGTACCCAAATTCTTAAGAGCAGTTCCAATACCTCTGGGTCTCGGGAGTTCAGGAATGGCAGCGTGTGACGCTATGAAGCCGCGCCGCTCTCATTCCCCTCCCCACAAGAGGGCGAGAATGGCAGTGTGCGACGCCGGGGAGCCTCGCCACTCTCATTCCCCTCTTCTCAGCGGTGTGAGGACGACAGTGCGCGACGCTATGCCTCGCCACTCTTGTTCCCCGCTGAGGAAGGAGGTGAGGTAGGCAGTGTGTGACGCCACAAAGCCTTGCCACTCTCTGCCCCTCCTTCAGTCGCCAGCGGACCGCAGCGTATGGCTTGAGAACGCTACCATGCCTTCTCTCATACCCTCCGTCCAACCGTGGGGGCAGGTAGGTGCTGCGTGCGCACTCAGACCCCACTTCAGGACGCTGTGCCTCTTGGGTCGGGTCCCTGCCCTCCACTTCGCTGCCCTACTGCGGGTACGTCTGTGGGGCGGGTGTGTTCATGGTACGTTTTCCGGAAGCCTAGCTAGCACTTCCGGGACGGTCCCGCTGACTCACCTGCACCACCAGGCTCGGCTATGCGATTCAGTTCGCACGGCATCCTCCCAAGTTCTGGGCGTCCACTTCACTGTTGTGTGGAGCTGCGACGCCCATCTTGTGGAAAGAGATCGAAGTCCTACTGGCGAAGGACGCGATTGGAGCCGGTCCCTCCAGCCGACATGAAGTTGGGGTTCTATAACTTCTACTTCATTGTGCCCAAGAAAAGCAGTGGGTTATGACCAATCTTGGACCTGTGAGTCCTGAACCGGGCCCTTCACAAACCGCCCGTTCAGATGTTGACACAGAAGCGCACTTTCGAGTACATCCGTCCCCAAGATTGGTTTGCAGCGATCGACCTGAAGGTCGTTCCCTTCAGGACTGTCCCTGTTGTGTGAATACAGAGACACGGTGATCAGTCACCTCAGCCTGTTGGGACTTCGGGTCAACTGGGGAAAGAGCAAACTCTGCCCCGTGCAGAGGATCTCTTTTCTCGGTATGGAGCTGGACTTGGTCAATCTGACAGCGCGTCTCACAGAGGAGCGTGTCCAGTCAGTGTTGAACTGCTTGAATTCGTTCAAATGCAGGACAGCGGTACCACTGAAACATTTTCAGAGGCTCCTGGGGCATATGGCATCCGCAGCCGCTGTAACGCCGCTCGGATTGCTTCATATGAGACCGCTTCAACGCTGGCTACACGACCGAGTCCTGAGATGGGCGTGGCACAGCGGATCCCTCCGTGTCCCCGTGACTCCGAGGTGCCGCCAAACCTTCAGCCTGTGGTCGGACCCTTCGTTTCTACGGGCAGGAGTTTCCCTAGAACAAGTGTCCAGGCATGTTGTTGTCTCCACGGATGCCTCATCCACCGGCTGGGGGGCCACGTACAACGGGCTTGCAGTTTCGGGTCTGTGGACAGGGCCTCAACTGCAATGGCATATCAATTGCCTCGAGTTGTTAGCAGTTCGTCTTGCGCTGGGCCGCTTCAAAACGCCGCTACTAGGCAAGCACGTTCTGGTCCGTACGGACAACACTGCGGCCGTTGCGTACGTCAACAAACAGGGTGGTCTACGCTCCCGTCGCATGTCTCAACTCGCCCGCCATCTCCTCCTATGGAGTCAGAAGCATCTGAGGTCGCTTCGTGCCATTCACATTCCGGGCCTGCTCAATCGTGCGGCCGACGAGCTCTCACGACAGCCAGTGCTCCCCGGAGAGTGGAGACTCCATCCCCAGGTGGTCCAGCTGATCTGGAGTCGCTTCGGGACCGCACAGGTAGATCTGTTTGCCGCCCCGGACACGACCCACTGCCAGTTGTTTTATTCCCTGACCGAGGGGACCCTCGGCTCGGATGCGCTGGCACACAGCTGGCCCCGGGGCCTACGCAAGTATACGTTTCACCCAGTGAGCCTTCTTGCACAGACTCTGTGCAAGGTCAGGGAGGACGAGGAGCAAGTCCTGTTGGTTGCTCTGTATTGGCCCAACTAGACTTGGTTCTCGCGACAGCACCTCCCTGGCCCATTCCTCTGAGGAAGGACCTCCTGACTCAGAGACGGGGCACCCTATGGCACCCGCGTCCGGTGTCTGGTCCCTGGACGGGACGCGGAGGTTCTAGGTGGCCTACCACAGGCTGTGGTAGACACCATCACTTCCGCTAGAGCTCCCTCTACGAGGCGCCTCTATGCGTTGAAGTGGAACCTGTTCGTCGACTGGTGTTCTTCTCGCTGAGAAGACCCCCGGAGATGTTCGGTCGGTTCTGTGCTTTCCTTCCTACAGGACGGGTTGAAGCGAAGGCTGTCTCCCTCCACCCTCAAAGTCTATGTTGCCGCTATCGCCGCTAATCATGACATGGTAGGTGGTAAGTGGACAGAACGCAAAGCTTCAGGACCTCAGAACAGCTCTTCGTCTGTTATGGAGGCCAGCAGAAGGGAAAGGCTGTCTCCAAGCAGAGGATGGCCCACTGGATAGTGGATGCCATCGTCTTGGCGTACCAAACCCAAGACGTGCCCTGCCCGCTCGGGTTAAGAGCCCACTCCACTAGGGGTGTAGCTTCTTCCTGGGCGTTGGCTCGTGGCGCCTCGCCGACAGATATTGTAGAGCTGCGGGCTGGGCGACACCTAACACGTTCGCTAGATTTTATAGCCTCCGTGTAGAGCCGGTATCTTCCTGTGTGCTCGCTTCCCATAGTCAGTAACACCGAAGTGCCTGTTCTAAGTGTCGGCTTGCTGCGCCACTCCCTTCCCTTTGGAACGGATACGTGCGCTTATATGCTCCAGTCGAGTTCCCCAGAACGGCGAACCCTGTTGAGTCCTCCGCAACCCGCGGCAGTCGGATGTGGCGGAGCGTCCGACGCCAGGTCTAACACTCGTATGCATTGGTGGAACTTGTGTTAGGCTGGGTTCCATATGTTGTGACCCCCACGACGGTCCCATATGTGTATTCTTCCACGGTACGGCTCCCTACGGCGAGCCCGTGTCTTTCCCTCGGCAGAGCTCTCTGCTGTCTCAGTTAGGTGTTGTTCCCCCGCCTGTTTGGCCTGGGCCACCCCTGGGACTTCCGTATGTTGCACTGCCCACGGCCAGTCCATACGTGTATTTTCCACATGGTAACTCCCTTCGGGCATGATGTGGCTTCCGCAGCGTCCCTCTGGGCACGCTTTCCCAGCGTTATCCAATAGTCTGCTGAAGTGGGTCTTGCGGAACAGCAGTGTGACTTCCCTGCGTGAATTCCCCGCCCGGAACAGACGGGGTCTGAGGGGCTCTCGCTGGGCGCTGGAAGTGGTAGTAACTGTGGCGTTTTCCAAAGGGATCCCAATTCGTCGGTGACGTCCGACGTACGTCGAACGTGACCGACTGAAAGGGAACGTCTCGGTTACATATGGCAACCCTCGTTCCCTGAAGGAGGGAACGGAGACGTACGTCCCGTCGCCACAGTTGCTGTACCATCACTGCATGGCCGAGTCACTAGTTCGGCTCCTCAGTGAAAAACAATAGTGCGCTGCATTCGCCTCCTGTTTATACCCGCAGCGCGGGGCGGAGCGCAAGATGCAAATCTCGCACGCCAATGGCCATTGGCCCGTTCTCTATATCTCGAAGTTGATAGGGGCTCCCAGAAGTGATCCCAATTCGTCGGTGACGTCCGACGTACGTCTCCGTTCCCTCCTTCAGGGAACGAGGGTTACCATACGTAACCGAGACGTTACTAAAGTGAAAATTAGACCCTAATAAAGTGTGACCTGAGACCTAAATAAATAAACAAACAAACAAACCTAAAGAAGCAAACACAATATAATATACATACAATATCTGAAATGGGGTTTAAAGTCCTGTAGTCAATCATTGTATCCCTTAAAAGTTATCTTTGATCACCAAAATGACATATTTCCTTGGAAAAAAAGAATCTTCATGCCTTAAAATAGCTTGAATCTAACTCAACACCCTTGTCTTATTTAGTATACGTGGTTCTATAAATATGCAAATTAGCCTTGCCTCCACTCACTCGCACCAGCTCAGAGAACCACACGTTGACGTGATTGGTTACAAGGTAGTTTGTGACGTCAGAAACACCAGCGATTTCAAACCGCATTTTCGAGACTGTCTTTGGCTCACTGCAGTTTTAGGGAGAAAATATTTAGCAATGGTGCTGACTTATGAATATTGCACATTGGTTTGTCTTCAGGCATATTAAAAACATTATAAAACAGGACAATTCTCAACCTAAAGTTTTGATGTCTTATCATTTTCTCTACAAAGCTTGGGCCATAACTCAATTTATTTTATCTTATTTGTTGCGACGGACGTTTTAACTGTTCTTAAACATTTCAAGATTACAATCTTTTCAAACAGTTCACTTTGTTTTGCGTTGATGTTCACTGATTGGTTTGCTTTGCATTTCTATTGAAAATCACTGATGCTGTAAATACACTTTAGTTCAGATCAAAGTTACAGAGAACTGCAGACGAGCAATATTTAACAGTTTAATAACAGACATTTTGAGTCAATTCACAGTCCATGCCATTTCAGCTCATTTAAATATACGACATTGTCAAAAAGGCTTAATAAACTTTGGCCAGACAATTTACATAACAGGAAATGGCATTAGAATTTTGTGACTGCCAAAAATAATGTCCAAGAAAATGTCATAACATCTTTCCGGTTCCAAGGTCAATGCTGTGGTGCTCAGTTAACCGTTTGATTTTATTAAATATCTTTCTAAACAGCAATAATTACCACAGTCCTAATGGCTTATGTTACTGGCACACTAAAAGAAAACGCTCAAGTTGAGTTAGAATCATCTGCATTTGTTCCAAGCTAATGAATTGAGTCAGATGTGATCCATTTAGCCTCCCTGCGTAACGTCCCCAGCCTTGATTACTGCAGTGATTAGCATCTTGGAGACAGCTCCTCTCTTTGAGACAAGCCGCTCAGCTGGAACTCGATGATTCAGCGCATTTTGAAGAATACAGGCACTTTAGACACTGAAACAACCAACTAACCAAGGAAAATGGATAAATAAACAATAACCTATTTAAATTTTGATGAAACCAAGGAGCTTTATATACCTGTTGAAGCTGTCCATTAGCATTTCCATTAATCTCAGTGATGAATGACGTCCTTTATTGATCCAAAGGGCAACCTTCATATTGTAAACAGAAGTAGTGTCGAAAAGCTGTGCATTTTATCTTGTTACAGTTGATGTTTAAAAAAAACATAGGTCCCACTTTATATTAGGTGGCCTTAACTACTATGTACTTACATCAAAAAATAAGTACAATGTACTTATTGTGTTCATATTGTATTGCAAAACATTTTTGCTGATATTGAGGTGGGATACAGGTAAAGTTAGGGACAGGTGTGGTGGTATGGGTAAGGTTAGGTGTAAGGGAAGTGTCAACAGTGTAATTATAAATGTAATTACAGAAATTAACTACAGAAGTACAATGTAAAAACATATATGCACACAATAAGTGCATTGTATCAAATTATTAATTTAAATGTTAGTGCATAGTAGTTAAGGCCACCTAATATAAAGTGGGTCCATAATATATTTTAAATGTAATTTATTCCTGTGATGCAAAGCTTAATTTTTTAGCATCACTACTCCAGTCTTCAGTGTCACATGATCCATCAGAAATCATTCTAATATGATGATTTTGTGTTTAAGAAACGTTTCTTATTATTTTCAATGTTGAAAACAGTTGCTGCCTAATATTTTGTGGAAACTGTGAATAGAAGGTTCAAAAGAACAGCTTTTTGCAACACGTATTACAATTTTAATTAAATAATAATATGTTTTAAATAATAATAATTTCTTACTTACTTATTTTTCTGTACTCCAAAATAAGGACTTCTGGAATTGTTTCTCCCTTCTAGAAGTGAGTAGTTTGCATATTAGCAGTGACAGGCATAATGGATGTGACATAAAAACATTTCAATTAATGAATGGTCACATTATGTCTGTAAATAAGCACTTAATGCCCTGCTTTGTACAGCAATGACTCTTGGCATTAATCCATAAACTATAGGCACTCTGAGAGATGTTTAGTCTATTTTTTATAGCTAATAGCATCTTTTAAAAGACTCTAATCCTCTGATGGGCTTTGCCTTTGTGCAAGTCTGCCATACAACATTGGCTTGTTCGGATCTGATTTTCATATGTAATTAAAGTTTTTCTTGTTGAACCAGTGGAAGAGTGATTAGAAAGGTGCTCCACTGTAAAATCTCTATTAAAGCTTAAATGTTCTCATCTTATTTCCAGACATGAATCTGAGTCATGCTCGTACTGTACCATCTGCACCCAACACTGTAATCAAGAGCCTATGAATTTAGATGAGCCTTAAAAAGTTTTTAAATTAGGCTCAGGTGTTTATTAAGAAGATATTTAATGAAGAAAGCCAGATGATGATTAAATGGGAGGAAGGAAGATGCTTTATTTTTTTGCATGATTATAATTTTATTTATTTATTTTCTAACAATAACATTACTACTGCTACCACTACAATTAATTGGAATAATGACGTGTGCTTCAATTATAATTGGCATTTCACAGCAAAAATCACTTAACCACCTTCCCAGAAAAGATAATGGATGCGGGTTATTAGTAATAGGTTTATGTAAATTCTATGTAAATGCAACGTTAAGACTATTTCACTTTTTTTAATATTACACACAAGCCTGGTACAAATGTGTGGTCTTTTTTTTCATGAGAACGGCATATAGTTTTATTATAAATAAGTAAAGTAGTCGGGGCATGTTGTCACTTGATAATATAGCAGTTTAAAATCCCTGGTAACACTTTACAATTGTCATGATCGGTGGCTGTAATGAAGTTAATGACGAAAGGAATAGGGACACAAAACAGTCTTTATTAAATCTACACAGAACACTCAGGACTATGTTTATGCTATGTTTACGCTGGAGAAAACATAAACATATATTAAACTTAGACAATACCAGACAAAGGAACAGAATGAAACTTAAAGGCTTAAATACATGGGGAACCTAATCAAGGTGAACAGAAACAGGTGTGTGGAAACTAATTAACAGCCAGGGAAACTAACTAGGAATTCAGGCAGGCAAAACAAGAACAGCACACAATGAAGACTAAATCAAAACTGACTATACCAACCCGATCTCACGGCAATTCATACGTATTTTCGTACGTATTATACGTATTTTATGAGTTGGAATTTAGTAAAAATCGTACGAATTCGTACGAGTGAAGTCGATTTTTGCTATATCATACATATTTGACTAGTTGATCAAAACGTATGATTTCATACAGATGACCTACTCCTAACCCCGCCCCTAAAACCTACCCATCACTCCAGTATAGACAAATCTTACGAATCCATACCAGTGAGGTCATACGAATTCGTACAAATTAGCCACCTCGTACAAATACGTACAAATTGGTTGTGAGATAGCGTTGACTATACAGGTTACATTAAAGGCATAGTTGACCCAAACATTTTAATTACCACATGATTTACTCACCCTCAAGCCATCCTAGGTGTATATGACATTCTTCTTTCAGACGAATACAATCAGAGTTATATTAAAAAATGTCCTTGCTATTCCAAGCTTTATAATGGCAGTAAATGGCAGCCCAAAATTTGAAGCCCAAAAAGTGTATCCATCCATTATAAAAGTAACCCACATGGCTCCGGTGGGGTTAATATATTGAACTGCGAGAGGCAGTACACTTTCTTTGTAAGTTGAATATGGAAGGCAGTCCCCCGGAAGCTAGATATTTTACTTTATAAAGTTTTAAATATGTATATTTTTCTTACACAAACCCATCGATTCACTTCAAAAGGCAATTTATGAATTACTTTTATAATGGATGGATGCACTTTTGCGGGCTTCAAATTTTGGGCTGCCATTCACTGCCATTATAAAAGCTTGGATTAGCCAGGACATTTTTTAATATAACTCCGATTGCATTCGTCTGAAAGAAGAATGTCATATACACCCAGGATGGCTTGAGGGTGAGTAAATCATGGGATGATTTTCATTTTTGGGTGAACTATCCCTTTAATAAGGTTCCATTTGTTAACATTAGTTAACATGAGCTAAAAATAAAAAAAATACTAGCATTTGTTAACATTTGTACATGTAAATTTCAACATTTACTAATACATAGGCTATTGTATAAAATATGTTTCTGCTAATATGGCTACACTTTTTTTAGATAGCAACTTTAGACTTTCTATTAACTGTAAGTAACTTTGCAACTATATATCAACTAACTCTCATTTATTTGCGACTATTTGTCAACTAACTCTCATTAGAGTATTAGTAGAATGTTAGGTTATAGGGTTCGATGTTAGGGTTAGAATAAGTTGACATGAACTTGCAAAGTTACTTAGTCAGTAGAATGTCTGTTGGGGGAGCATCAAAATAAAATGTGTTAGCAGATATTAAAAATACAGTATACTAATACTCTAATGAGAGTTAGTTGACGTAGTTGCAAAGTTGCTTATAACTAATAGAATGTCTAAAGTGAACTAATCCTATCAAAATATATTCTTTTGTTTTCTAACATGAACTACAATGAAAAGATAAGTTAAAAAATTGTAGAAAATGTATTTCTCGTTGGTTAATGTTAGTTAATGTATTAACTGATGTTAGCTAATTGACCTTTATTGTGAAGTATTACCAAATAGTTCTCTCTAGATGTTGAGAAAAATGAATTATGTGAATTAATTGCATTTTTTCACACAATTTTGAACTATGTTAAAATAAAGAGAGGATTGTTGAATGTGTTAAATGTTTATACGTTTACTAGCACATTGTGTAACCACATTACTACTGCATGTGCGTAAAAACACCAACGGGCAAATAATATGACCACAGCAAGTAGTCATACATCAATCAGCTCTACATTGTATTCATTAAACGATTATTTCTGCCAGTGGCATTTATGAGTGTCTGACTCTGTGTAATTACACAGACACCGACAGAAGAGAGCAAAAGATCAGTTATTGATTGGTGCCTCAAATCTCTTTTTATTTGCTTCTCTTAAAAAAAAAAAAAAAAAAAAAAACCTTTGCTACTTCAACATAATCCATTTTATTTGGATAGGAACGGCTGCAGATGTCATATAAATCTGTGTGGTTACATCATAAAACATTTCAACCAACTTCAGACTGGGGGTTGTCAATATTATCTCCAGTGAATATCAGGGTAGTTTTTATATATGAATAGTTTGGTATAGGTACACTGCTGTTCAAATGTTTGTGGTCATTAAGACTTTATTATAACTATTATTATTATTATTATTATTATTATTAATAATATTATTTAAGATATATTACTTTTATTCATCAATGATACATTAAATTGTTCAAAAGTAAAGACATTTATAATGCGACAAAGATATCTATTTCAAATAAATGCTTTATTTATATTCATCAAATATTCATCAAATAAAATGTATCACAGTTTCAACTAAAATATTAAGTAGCACTTTTTTTATTGAAATTTTTTAAATGTTTCTTGCACAGCAAATCAGCATATTAGAATGATTTCTGAAGGATCATGTGACTGAAGACTGGAGTAATGATGCTGTAAATTCACCTTTACCATGACAATTCAATCAAAAATATATTATAACATAATTAACATAACACTAACAAAACAGCATATTTATATATATACAACACATGTGAACACAATAACTATTGTATTTATTTTTGATGTAAATACATATAAAACATACTCTAAATAATGAAACATAAAAAAACCATTACGCCACATTTATTAAGTATACAAGTGTAAAAGCAGTAATTATATAGGACTAATGAACATAATGCTGCCTTCCAATTCAAAGAAAATGGTATCAGCTTCTGCTGCCAAGTTGTTACCAGGCAGTGCTGCTTTGTATGAAAACATTTATATCACACCTACATGCATTTATTTGGATTCATTGCTTTTTAATCATAACACTCATTCCTAGAACTTACAATATAGTGATTTTTCAATATATATATTAACTCCCCCGCCATATTAACTATTTCCCCACCATTGATGGAAATTTCCAGCAATCCATGTTTTCACTGTTATAAGATAGGGGCCGCTATTACGCATCTTCTGAAAGAGTACAGAATCTCCGGATTCAAAACACAGGTGAAAAAAAGCAGAAACAAGCGATAAAAGCATTTCTTATACACATGTAAAATAAGTAAGGGATAATGTACATCCAGCCAGTTGTTATCGCAGAATAAACCCCAACAGAGTGATCATCTTGCGTCACTCTGAAGGGGCTGTTATTCTGCGATAACAACCGGCTGGATGTACATTATCCCGCTTATTACACGGCTACTTGTCTCAAGTAAATTAGACACAAAATATTGTCTTGAGTTTAAATATTTTATTAGCTCTTACGCAAAGCTTCCGCGAAGAAAAACAGTTCCAAACTGCTTTAAGCCTTTATCTATTGCTGAAAAGATTAGTTTTTACCATATATGTTGAAATTAATGCTGAAAGGGATAGTTCACCCAAAAATGAAAATAAGCCCATGATTTACTCACCCTCAAGTAATCCTAGGTGTATATGACATTCTTCTTTCAGACGAATAAAATCGGAGTTATATTAAAAAAGTCCTGGATAATCCAAGCTTTATAATAGCAGTAGTTGTAGCTCTGTTTTTGAAGTCCATAAAAAATGCACCTTTCCATCAAATAACGTGCTCCACACGGCTCTGGGTGAACTAACCCTTGAAGTATTTCATCAGTCAACGACAGTGGAGTGACACTTTAAGCATATAAGTAGTACCGGTCAAGATAACTCGTAGTACCCGGATGAGTGGTGTGTTATTCACTTTGGCGGTTGTTATCTGGGAATAACATACTGCTGGAATGCGCGATTGACCAATCAGAATCAAGTATTCCACAGAGCCGTGTAATAACATATTTTAAAATAACATGGCCTTGTCTGTTGTGATTGGTCTAATGGTTACAGTGTGTGTCAGAAACCAAACACCCATTATCATATCTGAATTTCAGCTTCAGAGGCTTCCTCAGCACTTGACTTCATTGGTTGCCGGTCGAATACCATGTTACGTTTAAGGTTTTACTGTATGTGTATAAGGGGCTAAATGTCCAAGCTCCACAATACATTACATATCTTCTTCTCCACCAGAAATGTTCTAGGTCCTTAAGGTCTTCAAACAGGGTGAAGCTGACTGTGCCACGGTCTCTTTTGAAGTTAAAAGGAGACCGTGCCTTTTCTGTTGCTGCTCCACGTCTGTGGAATGATCTGCTGGTACATATTAGGCTGTCTTCCGATGTTGATAGTTTTAAAAATGTTTTATTGCATTGTATTCTCTTGTCAGTTTATTTATTTCATTGTCTAAAGTTATTAGATTTTACAGCACTTTGGTCAGCAGTGGCTGTTTTAAATGTGCTTTAGAAATAACTCTAGTCCTCATCAGTTTATTTGCTTTTGCAGCACAGAAAACAGCATCTTGTCGACAACACGAATCAAACTGTTCCAGGCCTCAGCTACAACTACAGTGTTTGAAGGGTCAAAATAGACGTTGTTCACGGGTAGCCAATGAAGACATAGACCATTTGTTACAAACCTGCGAAAGTTTTGTGCAGGAAGTAAAACTGGAATTAGTGACGACTCGTTTTCAGCAGTTCATAATCGGTTCTTTCTTTTATGAGACAACTCCATTTATTTTGCACTTTGATCTTTGAAATTCTTGCAGACTTTTACATTTACAAACAGCTGTATTACACACAACATGAAAGGTAATATCCAAAAAAAGCATAAGTATTGTATATATATATATATATATATATATATATATATATATATATATATATATATATATACACTCACCTAAAGGATTATTAGGAACACCTGTTCAATTTCTCATTAATGCAATTATCTAATCAACCAATGGCAGTTGCTTCAATGCATTTAGGGGTGTGGTCCTGGTCAAGACAATCTCCTGAACTCCAAACTGAATGTCAGAATGGGAAAGAAAGGTGATTTAAGCAATTTTGAGCGTGGCATGGTTGTTGGTGCCAGACGGGCCGGTCTGAGTATTTCACAATCTGCTCAGTTACTGGGATTTTCACGCACAACCATTTCTAGAGTTTACAAAGAATGGTGTGAAAAGGGAAAAACATCCAGTATGCGGCAGTCATGTGGGTGAAAATGCCTTGTTGATGCTAGAGGTCAGAGGAGAATGGGCCGACTGATTCAAGCTGATAGAAGAGCAACTTTGATTGAAATAACCACTCGTTACAACCGAGGTATGCAGCAAAGCATTTGTGAAGACACAACACGCACAACCTTGAGGCGGATGGGCTACAGCAGCAGAAGACCCCACCGGGTACCACTCATCTCCACTACAAATAGGCGAATGACGAAAGGAATAGGGACACAAAACAGTCTTTATTAAATCTACACAGAACACTCAGGACTATGTTTATGCTATGTTTACGCTGGAGAAAACATAAACATATATTAAACTTAGACAATACCAGACAAAGGAACAGAATGAAACTTAAAGGCTTAAATACATGGGGAACCTAATCAAGGTGAACAGAAACAGGTGTGTGGAAACTAATTAACAGCCAGGGAAACTAACTAGGAATTCAGGCAGGCAAAACAAGAACAGCACACAATGAAGACTAAATCAAAACTGACTATACCAACCCGATCTCACGGCAATTCATACGTATTTTCGTACGTATTATACGTATTTTATGAGTTGGAATTTAGTAAAAATCGTACGAATTCGTACGAGTGAAGTCGATTTTTGCTATATCATACATATTTGACTAGTTGATCAAAACGTATGATTTCATACAGATGACCTACTCCTAACCCCGCCCCTAAAACCTACCCATCACTCCAGTATAGACAAATCTTACGAATCCATACCAGTGAGGTCATACGAATTCGTACAAATTAGCCACCTCGTACAAATACGTACAAATTGGTTGTGAGATAGCGTTGACTATACAGGTTACATTAAAGGCATAGTTGACCCAAACATTTTAATTACCACATGATTTACTCACCCTCAAGCCATCCTAGGTGTATATGACATTCTTCTTTCAGACGAATACAATCAGAGTTATATTAAAAAATGTCCTTGCTATTCCAAGCTTTATAATGGCAGTAAATGGCAGCCCAAAATTTGAAGCCCAAAAAGTGTATCCATCCATTATAAAAGTAACCCACATGGCTCCGGTGGGGTTAATATATTGAACTGCGAGAGGCAGTACACTTTCTTTGTAAGTTGAATACGGAAGGCAGTCCCCCGGAAGCTAGATATTTTACTTTATAAAGTTTTAAATATGTATATTTTTCTTACACAAACCCATCGATTCACTTCAAAAGGCAATTTATGAATTACTTTTATAATGGATGGATGCACTTTTGCGGGCTTCAAATTTTGGGCTGCCATTCACTGCCATTATAAAAGCTTGGATTAGCCAGGACATTTTTTAATATAACTCCGATTGCATTCGTCTGAAAGAAGAATGTCATATACACCCAGGATGGCTTGAGGGTGAGTAAATCATGGGATGATTTTCATTTTTGGGTGAACTATCCCTTTAATAAGGTTCCATTTGTTAACATTAGTTAACATGAGCTAAAAATAAAAAAAATACTAGCATTTGTTAACATTTGTACATGTAAATTTCAACATTTACTAATACATAGGCTATTGTATAAAATATGTTTCTGCTAATATGGCTACACTTTTTTTAGATAGCAACTTTAGACTTTCTATTAACTGTAAGTAACTTTGCAACTATATATCAACTAACTCTCATTTATTTGAGACTATTTGTCAACTAACTCTCATTAGAGTATTAGTAGAATGTTAGGTTATAGGGTTCGATGTTAGGGTTAGAATAAGTTGACATGAACTTGCAAAGTTACTTAGTCAGTAGAATGTCTGTTGGGGGAGCATCAAAATAAAATGTGTTAGCAGATATTAAAAATACAGTCTACTAATACTCTAATGAGAGTTAGTTGACGTAGTTGCAAAGTTGCTTATAACTAATAGAATGTCTAAAGTGAACTAATCCTATCAAAATAAATTCTTTTGTTTTCTAACATGAACTACAATGAAAAGATAAGTTAAAAAATTGTAGAAAATGTATTTATCGTTGGTTAATGTTAGTTAATGTATTAACTGATGTTAGCTAATTGACCTTTATTGTGAAGTATTACCAAATAGTTCTCTCTAGATGTTGAGAAAAATGAATTATGTGAATTAATTGCATTTTTTCACACAATTTTGAACTATGTTAAAATAAAGAGAGGATTGTTGAATGTGTTAAATGTTTATACGTTTACTAGCACATTGTGTAACCACATTACTACTGCATGTGCGTAAAAACACCAACGGGCAAATAATATGACCACAGCAAGTAGTCATACATCAATCAGCTCTACATTGTATTCATTAAACGATTATTTCTGCCAGTGGCATTTATGAGTGTCTGACTCTGTGTAATTACACAGACACCGACAGAAGAGAGCAAAAGATCAGTTATTGATTGGTGCCTCAAATCTCTTTTTATTTGCTTCTCTTAAAAAAAAAAAAAAAAAAAAAAACCTTTGCTACTTCAACATAATCCATTTTATTTGGATAGGAACGGCTGCAGATGTCATATAAATCTGTGTGGTTACATCATAAAACATTTCAACCAACTTCAGACTGGGGGTTGTCAATATTATCTCCAGTGAATATCAGGGTAGTTTTTATATATGAATAGTTTGGTATAGGTACACTGCTGTTCAAATGTTTGTGGTCATTAAGACTTTATTATAACTATTATTATTATTATTATTATTATTATTAATAATATTATTTAAGATATATTACTTTTATTCATCAATGATACATTAAATTGTTCAAAAGTAAAGACATTTATAATGCGACAAAGATATCTATTTCAAATAAATGCTTTATTTATATTCATCAAATATTCATCAAATAAAATGTATCACAGTTTCAACTAAAATATTAAGTAGCACTTTTTTTATTGAAATTTTTAAAATGTTTCTTGCACAGCAAATCAGCATATTAGAATGATTTCTGAAGGATCATGTGACTGAAGACTGGAGTAATGATGCTGTAAATTCACCTTTACCATGACAATTCAATCAAAAATATATTATAACATAATTAACATAACACTAACAAAACAGCATATTTATATATATACAACACATGTGAACACAATAACTATTGTATTTATTTTTGATGTAAATACATATAAAACATACTCTAAATAATGAAACATAAAAAAACCATTACGCCACATTTATTAAGTATACAAGTGTAAAAGCAGTAATTATATAGGACTAATGAACATAATGCTGCCTTCCAATTCAAAGAAAATGGTATCAGCTTCTGCTGCCAAGTTGTTACCAGGCAGTGCTGCTTTGTATGAAAACATTTATATCACACCTACATGCATTTATTTGGATTCATTGCTTTTTAATCATAACACTCATTCCTAGAACTTACAATATAGTGATTTTTCAATATATATATTAACTCCCCCGCCATATTAACTATTTCCCCACCATTGATGGAAATTTCCAGCAATCCATGTTTTCACTGTTATAAGATAGGGGCCGCTATTACGCATCTTCTGAAAGAGTACAGAATCTCCGGATTCAAAACACAGGTGAAAAAAAGCAGAAACAAGCGATAAAAGCATTTCTTATACACATGTAAAATAAGTAAGGGATAATGTACATCCAGCCAGTTGTTATCGCAGAATAAACCCCAACAGAGTGATCATCTTGCGTCACTCTGAAGGGGCTGTTATTCTGCGATAACAACCGGCTGGATGTACATTATCCCGCTTATTACACGGCTACTTGTCTCAAGTAAATTAGACACAAAATATTGTCTTGAGTTTAAATATTTTATTAGCTCTTACGCAAAGCTTCCGCGAAGAAAAACAGTTCCAAACTGCTTTAAGCCTTTATCTATTGCTGAAAAGATTAGTTTTTACCATATATGTTGAAATTAATGCTGAAAGGGATAGTTCACCCAAAAATGAAAATAAGCCCATGATTTACTCACCCTCAAGTAATCCTAGGTGTATATGACATTCTTCTTTCAGACGAATAAAATCGGAGTTATATTAAAAAAGTCCTGGATAATCCAAGCTTTATAATAGCAGTAGTTGTAGCTCTGTTTTTGAAGTCCATAAAAAATGCACCTTTCCATCAAATAACGTGCTCCACACGGCTCTGGGTGAACTAACCCTTGAAGTATTTCATCAGTCAACGACAGTGGAGTGACACTTTAAGCATATAAGTAGTACCGGTCAAGATAACTCGTAGTACCCGGATGAGTGGTGTGTTATTCACTTTGGCGGTTGTTATCTGGGAATAACATACTGCTGGAATGCGCGATTGACCAATCAGAATCAAGTATTCCACAGAGCCGTGTAATAACATATTTTAAAATAACATGGCCTTGTCTGTTGTGATTGGTCTAATGGTTACAGTGTGTGTCAGAAACCAAACACCCATTATCATATCTGAATTTCAGCTTCAGAGGCTTCCTCAGCACTTGACTTCATTGGTTGCCGGTCGAATACCATGTTACGTTTAAGGTTTTACTGTATGTGTATAAGGGGCTAAATGTCCAAGCTCCACAATACATTACATATCTTCTTCTCCACCAGAAATGTTCTAGGTCCTTAAGGTCTTCAAACAGGGTGAAGCTGACTGTGCCACGGTCTCTTTTGAAGTTAAAAGGAGACCGTGCCTTTTCTGTTGCTGCTCCACGTCTGTGGAATGATCTGCTGGTACATATTAGGCTGTCTTCCGATGTTGATAGTTTTAAAAATGTTTTATTGCATTGTATTCTCTTGTCAGTTTATTTATTTCATTGTCTAAAGTTATTAGATTTTACAGCACTTTGGTCAGCAGTGGCTGTTTTAAATGTGCTTTAGAAATAACTCTAGTCCTCATCAGTTTATTTGCTTTTGCAGCACAGAAAACAGCATCTTGTCGACAACACGAATCAAACTGTTCCAGGCCTCAGCTACAACTACAGTGTTTGAAGGGTCAAAATAGACGTTGTTCACGGGTAGCCAATGAAGACATAGACCATTTGTTACAAACCTGCGAAAGTTTTGTGCAGGAAGTAAAACTGGAATTAGTGACGACTCGTTTTCAGCAGTTCATAATCGGTTCTTTCTTTTATGAGACAACTCCATTTATTTTGCACTTTGATCTTTGAAATTCTTGCAGACTTTTACATTTACAAACAGCTGTATTACACACAACATGAAAGGTAATATCCAAAAAAAGCATAAGTATTGTATATATATATATATATATATATATATATATATATATATATATATATATACACTCACCTAAAGGATTATTAGGAACACCTGTTCAATTTCTCATTAATGCAATTATCTAATCAACCAATGGCAGTTGCTTCAATGCATTTAGGGGTGTGGTCCTGGTCAAGACAATCTCCTGAACTCCAAACTGAATGTCAGAATGGGAAAGAAAGGTGATTTAAGCAATTTTGAGCGTGGCATGGTTGTTGGTGCCAGACGGGCCGGTCTGAGTATTTCACAATCTGCTCAGTTACTGGGATTTTCACGCACAACCATTTCTAGAGTTTACAAAGAATGGTGTGAAAAGGGAAAAACATCCAGTATGCGGCAGTCATGTGGGTGAAAATGCCTTGTTGATGCTAGAGGTCAGAGGAGAATGGGCCGACTGATTCAAGCTGATAGAAGAGCAACTTTGACTGAAATAACCACTCGTTACAACCGAGGTATGCAGCAAAGCATTTGTGAAGACACAACACGCACAACCTTGAGGCGGATGGGCTACAGCAGCAGAAGACCCCACCGGGTACCACTCATCTCCACTACAAATAGGAAAAAGAGGCTACAATTAGCACGAGCTCACCAAAATTGAAGACTGGAAAAATGTTTCCTGGTCTGATGAGTCTCGATTTCTGTTGAGACATTCAGATGGTAGAGTCAGAATTTGGCGTAAACAGAATGAGAACATGGATCCATCATGCCTTGTTACCACTGTGCAGGCTGGTGGTGGTGGTGTAATGGTGTGGGGGATGTTTTCTTGGCACACTTTAGGCCCCTTAGTGCCAATTGGGCATCGTTTAAATGCCACGGCCTACCTGAGCATTGTTTCTGACCATGTCCATCCCTTTATGACCACCATGTACCCGTCCTCTGATGGCTACTTCCAGCAGGATAATGCACCATGTCACAAAGCTTGAATCATTTCAAATTGGTTTCTTGAACATGACAATGAGTTCACTGTACTAAAATGGCCTCCACAGTCACCAGATCTCAACCCAATAGAGCATCTTTGGGATGTGGTGGAACGGGAGCTTCGTGCCCTGGATGTGCATCCCACAAATCTCCATCAACTGCAAGATGCTATCCTATCAATATGGGCCAAAGTTTCTAAAGAATGCTTTCAGCACCTTGTTGAATCAATGCCACGTAGAATTAAGGCAGTTCTGAAGGCGAAAGGGGGTCAAACACAGTATTAGTATGGTGTTCCTAATAATCCTTTAGGTGAGTGTATATGTGTGTGTGATGACCCGTGCTGGCAAAATGCTCGCAATAAGCAATACGTTTTCTGAAGTTTCCAAAACAAAATTGCCTGGCAACTATACCTTAAAAACCCACACACCAAGTCAACACCAAATATTTTTTTTTTTTTCCCCATGATACCACAATTGTTTGATTAACATTAATGAAACAAATAGCCTGTATATTAATATCTACTGTACCACACAGATCTTAAATAATGTAACACATCAGATGTTTTACCCCAACAGTTAACCAAACGTTCACATAAGACATAACAGATAATGTTTGCGTGAATACTCGCCAAGACAGATATTTTGAATTAATGTAATTCTGTGTATGTGTGTATATCGGGATCATACGCTGTGAGAGGTGTCTTTGTGTGCACGCATCGGATCTGTCAGTCAGAGCGAGTAAGATTGTTTTTCATTGACAAAGAAAAGGTACTTCTCTCTGAAAACATACAAGTAAAGATACTTTTATTGCTATTTGGAGCACTGGGATCGATAGATGAGTGTGTGTGTAAAAAGTGATAGGCAACTAAAACAGAAGCAGTAGATGCACCCAAACATAGGTAAATATTTCTGAACATGTTGTTCTGCTAATGGATTCTGATTCATTTTCAATCAGATTCGGAATGAGGGCTTTATGCTGATCAGGGTCCAAAAGAGTTTCGCCATAGACTTTCTAATTCTGTGCAGATGTAAAAAGGAAGCTGGCTTCATGCTGTTGCTTGGAGACCTGTGTTTCCCTGATTCATACGAGATGAGCTTCAATGCTTTATGTCCTCACAGCAGAATTCTCCAGGTCCAGCTTAACAGCTTAAGACCCTATTTCCCCCATAGGACTTAAAAGAAATAAAATCTGCATAATCGGTTTCCATTCCAGTAATCATATGCGCTCTTTTGACATGTGCTTATGAAAATCATGAAACTGAGGTTCTGTCTTGTTTGAATAACCCCAACACACATACAGAAATTATTTAAAGTAAAGTTGAATGAGATGCAAAAATACAAAAAAAATATTCCAAAGGGTCCTTTGAATTTAAATCCATAAACCAGAAATTCTATAACAGTATGGTTTGAGGTTCTGGCACATCCAGGTGAATTATCACAACTTTAGCATTTCTCACCAGTTTTTGGTAATGATAATTTTCATCCCGGTAGAGCTTATCCAGATTTTTAAATTTGGTCAGTTCAAGGCATTAATAAGGTGTCTGATATTTACAATTGGATGATTTACACTATATTGCCAAAAGTTTTGGGACACCTGCCATTACATGCACATGAACTTTAATGACATACCATTCATAAGCCGTAGGGTTTAATATGGAGTTGGCCCACCCTTTGCAGCTATAACAGCTTCAACTCTTCTGGGAAGGCTTTCCACAAGGTTTAGGAGTGTGTTTATGAGAAGTTTTGACCATTCTTCTAGAAGCGCATTTGTGAGGTCAGGTACTGATGTTGGACGAGAAGGCCTGGCTCGCAGTCTCCGCTCTAATTCATCCCAAAGGTGTTCTCTTGGGCTGAGGTCAGGACTTTGTGCAGGCCAGTCAAGTTTCTCCACACCAAACTTGCTCATCCATGTCTTAATGGACCTTGCTTTGTGCACTGGTGCGAGGTCATATTGGAACAGGAAGGGGCCATCCCCAAACTGTTACCACAAAATTGGGAGCATGAAATTGTCCGAAATGTCTTGGTATGCTGAAGCATTAAGAGTTCCTTTCACTGGAACTAAGGGGCCAAGCCCAATCCCTGAAAAATAACCCAACCACCATAACCCCCCCTCCACCAAACTTTACGATTGGCACAATGCAGTCAGGCAAGTACTGTTCTCCTGGCAACTGCCAAACCCAGACTTGTCCATCAGATTGTGAGACAGAGAAGCGTGATCCGTCAGTCCGGAGAACACATCTCCACATCTCCACTGCTGAGTCCAGTGGCGGCGTACTTTACACAACTGCATCTGATGCTGTGCATTGCACTTGGTGATGTAAAGCTTAGATGCAGCTGCTCGGCCATGGAATCCCATTCCATGAAGCTCTCTATGCACTGTTCTTGATCTAATCTGAAGGCCACATGAAGTTTGTAATTCTGTAGCTATTGACTGCAGAAAGTTGGTGACTTCTGCGCACTGTGCACCACAGCATGTGCTGACCCCGCTCTGTGATTTTACGTTGCTGTTGTTCCCAATTGCTTCCACTTTGTTATAATACCACTAACAGTTGACTATAGAATATTTAGTAGTTAGGAAATTTCATGAATGGACTTATTGCACAGGTGGCAACCTATCATGGTACCATGCTTGAATTCACTGAGCTCCTGAGAGCGACCCAATCTTTCACAAATGTTTGTAGAAGGAGTCTGCATGCCTAGATGCTTGATTTTATACACCTTTGGCAATGGAAGTTATTGGAACACCTGAATTCAATGATGTGGAGGGGTTTGAACGCAGGCGTCTATCAGCAGATCCCTAATATATATCCGCTGATAGTCGGATCCGCTGATAGACACCTGCTTTTAAATGCTCACGTGTGTATCTGTGTATCTGTGTAAGCCAGTGGTCACCAACCTTTTCAAGCCAAAGATCCCTGGACTCGGCCTTGATGAAAAGCAAGATTATATATATATATATATATAACAAAAAAAATTAAAGCCAAGAAAACCTGCTCCATGATGAACTTCGCACTCCTATTCTACACCACACTGCTCACATAATCTTATCATTAGATTCTGTGATTAGATGCAACTTAACACTACAGTATCACTTATTGGAACCGTAATTACAGTAAAGCATGCAACTGCATGATCCTAGACTAATGAGCCTATGCATAATAGAATCTTTGTGTATGTTTATATATTTTACATTGAATAAATTCAGGAAAAATCTTGCTTTGCACTCAACACAAAAAAGTAATATGACAAGTAAATGGCCTCCTATCAAACATGAAAGCTGCTGCCCAGAGAACTCCTGCTGACCTCTGAAAAGATCCCGCTGTCTACTGTCGTCAGAGTCTGAGAGAGGACATATTTAATCCACAAAATGGAAAGCAAAACATACGTTTAGAGTGTTGCATGCAACTTGTGCTGTAATGGTTTTCTTGGTCTCTTTGGTGAAAAAGCATCTATTGAAAGCATGAATATAAATGTAACGGCTGCTCATTACAAAACAGCTCAGTTCTCACAGAATCCATCATGAGACATGCAGGTTTGCGTATGTCGCTCTCAGATTAAATGCTTCTTTCTGGATGTGGGCTAGAATAGAAATATCCCTCATAAAACAAGACGTTTCTTTTCTTAGTTGGAAATGGTGCAGGTTTTATTGCTGTGTTTATGGTTTTTGCAAATGCATTTCTGCTGCTCAAGGTTGTACAATTTTTAAAGCATCTTATTCAGCTTGACTTACAAATTCACGTCTTATTTCATAGTGACAGTGCCCTGTCTTTATATCTGTGTGTGAGAACTAAAGCCCAGACCACCAAGATATGATGTGACAATAAAAGATTACAACAATAGCAGCAGGGGGGAGCAGAAGGCCTTTTGAGGGAAAGTACATGATTGAGGTTGTGGTGAGTGGCTGTGTGTGATTGAGAGAAAGAATTGGGGAGGAAAAGAAACAAACCAGCTATCATAACAGCCAAAGTGAGAAGGTCAGTGGTGCACCTGAAGTTATTGTCTTCCTTTAGTGGTCTGATTGGATTCGATATAAACAACTCAAATTCTGTACAGCAAACTTGAAAAGACAGAGCTAAGGAGAGAGAATGAGTGACATACTCATCTGAGCGTGTAATGGGATATGATCTCAGTACAACTCATGGTTTTAAAGACTTTAAAAGATTATTTGAGATTCATCTCACAGATGATTATAGTTTGAACATGATATATTTTTCTTAATTGATTTTGCAAAGTGATCTCATTAGTATTTGTTTTGTTGAGCGTCATGTTTAGTAAAGTCAGTGTCCCTATAATAATTGACTGCCGTGTAAAACATTGGACGTATTTTGAAGAGTTTTGGCCGAGAACTTTAAATACTTTGCATACTTTTGATAATCCAGTGTTTAGAAGATCATGTGCAATCATTGTCACAGTTGTAAACATGACGGCTTTCTTCTTCCATGAGGGGGTTTGGCATCACAATGGCTTTGTTTCCAGGTGGGATGTAACACAGGTTAAATAAAGATAATTATTTAATTTATACACAATTTACTTATATCATATTCTGTTAATAAAAGTCGATGAGAGATGTAAAACTGATTAAGAATATAAAAAAAAAATATGCGAATTCATTCTAGATAAATGCTCAGTGATCGACCAATAAAAGCTCTTTGTCATTTGACAGAAGAGACAAGCTTGATGGAGAGGAGCAGACGCAATCTGATCGTCGTGATCCAGTTTATAAATCTTAGATTGAAAATCTTTGCAAAAGTTCGAGAAAGTTTGAGATTTAATTAATTTGATGCATTCTGAATAAGAAGCCAACTGAATAGAGAAATACCTTCTACTAGGTGAGTCAGTATCATGTAATTAATGATAAAAAGATTATTACTTCATAATAAGATAGAATTACTGCTACTAAACAGTAATTTAGTTGCTGTGGACTGGTTATTTTCTCTAAATGTCTAAAGTGAGCCGCGTGGTCATTTGTACATTGCAGTTCACGACGCCATTTTATGATCACGCATGCCTGTAGTCGAGGTGCGCCTGTGTGAGAGCAAAAATCGATCACAAAGGTAAATAATTAGTTCATCAAATCAGAGAAAATTATATTTGTATGTTACTGGTTATGTGATTACTTCAGTTTAAGCGGTTATAGTGAACCACGTAGTTATTATTTGTTCATTTCAGAGTTTCACCGTCGCCATTGTTGGCCACGTGTCTGTATAGGAAAGAAAGCTATTGATTCAGAGGTAAATTAATGTGATTATATCAGTTCATGAAGAAATGGTAATTGTAACTGTACATTAGCCGTTATTCTGGATCTTTGATGTGGAACTTATTTTGAAATGTACTAAATGAATGTTCTGGTCTGTGATCAGGCCAGGTTTTTTTTTTTCTTTTTCTTTCTTCTCTCTTTTCTTCCTTCTTGATTCTTGGAAACGTGATACCCGAGCAATCTTTTGTGACATCCTGTGAACTTCACGTTAGATGGCGAGCCAACCAAACCTGTAGCAGAGGAGAAGACAACACGTCGAGGAGAGGAGGACGATATCCTTTCCTTGAGTTTTCCTGTGTTGCTCCGTGAAGCAAGACAAATTTCGATCTAAAGAACTCTTAAGGGTGTATGGTCATCCAAAACCCAGATTGAGGGACATTGAAACCTTATGAGAACACTTGAGGTCTTTTGAGAGAGACATTATATTCTCTTTGTATATTATTTTATTTTATTTTTTGAGTATTGAATTTACCGGTCTGTGTATATATTTAGGAAAAAAAACATTTTCATAGTCAGTTTATTGTCTATTGTTCATGTGATCTTGTAATTTACTTTATTTTATCTTATTAACTTTCTATTTTTTTTAAGTGGAACCAATTATATTTCTATTTCTAATTTAATCTTGTGTCTGTCTGTTACTTCTCATGATAACCCACTACCTCCTTAGCGATTCCTAAGTCTTCTGACCAAATTCCAATTCTATCTGTATTACACAGTAAGCAATCTACTAAATTATTGCTAATTCTTAGACTAGTGCTACAGGGACGTTAAAGAACGCAACACGTCTCCCAGAAATCCTGTCAAATTCAACCAATTAGATGACTTCAAAATTCCTGAAGTGTTTACAATTCTGTGCATCAGATGTTCAGCCAATGGTCTGAGAGACCAAACATACAAAAAAATTACATATAAATGTTACGTACAAATACAAAAAAAACAACAACAAAAATAATAATGCAATTTGGGCTTATAGCTTTTAGTAAGTGATTCAATTTGCATTAAAATACATATTCTATAAATTCTATAATTTATCAAAATTATATATAACCATATGAAATAATATATACTATTTTCACAAAGGGCTTTATGAAAATTCAGGAATATGTGCCTTATAAGTGAGAATACATTCCCACTAGTTCACAACAATTATTCCCAATGGATGTGTAAATCACAGAACTTTCTGAAACGTTATCCTGATAATTAGCAAACACTATGTGTTTAGAGTAAGGAAAAAAATAGAGAGACAAATGCCCCAGGGTAAATAATGAGGCAAACACTCTTTATCATAATGTGCATAAACTGTGCTGTCATCTGAGAATCATTGCTGATGATGGCAGGGCTCCCTATCCACTGTATAATTGGGTCACCTTAGTGCAGAAACACTCTTTTGATCTTGCTTCAAACGAGTCCCTGGGAGCTGGAAGAAACAGCATGGCACATGGGGCTATATTATAACCAAACTTTTACAAAATAGTAGTGCTTTGTTTCGGTGGTACTTGGACAGGGTCGAGGAGTATTAAAAGTGAATAAAAATAAAATAAATAAATGTGTTAATCTTTGAAAAAAAAAAAAAATTGTTTAATTGGATTCTTTTTAGTTACAATGTAGGCCAAATGTATGTAGAAATACATGTTGTTTTGGACCCTACTGACTTTCATTGACTTTCATAACTCATTTCGTGTTCCACAGAAGATACAAAGTCATACCGTTTTGGAACGAAATGTAAACAGATGTGTAAATGACAGAATTTTAATTTTTGGGTGAACATCAAGGCAGCTTTTTTTTTTTTCATTATCAAAACCATTTTTTTTTCCTGTGGAAATTTCACAATAATAATGCACTGTGTGTTTTAAACCCTTGTATGAAAATGGGGCTCATGACTTTTAATGCATCTTTTTCATTTCTGCACAGGCATGGGCAATAGCTGAAAATATTCATCTTCAACAGTCTTTTCCACTCTCTCTCTCTCTTTCTTTCTGTGTTAGGCAGGACATTGGCAACACAGCAAAAACGGACTAAGCCAAGCGTTAAATTGTGTCTTTGAGGAAATGAATAAATACAATTGAGAAACTAATTCCTTGACGGTGCACATCAGTTATGTGTGAGCGTCATATAGACTGTTCTGCCAATGTCTTGATGGTTCTGCTTCAACCAGGTCAGTGTCTGACCAGGAAATCTTACGCTCTTATGCATTCACTGTTCGCTTTTATTGATGCACTTGTATTAAAGGTAAAGTGTGTGATTTCACCCCAAGGGCATTGAACGGATTTGCCAAAACAGAATAGTTTTCCCAAACACTCGAAACACTCCTTCAACTTCTCTCAAATTACTTCAAATAAACCTTGTGATTACAGAGTTGTGTGAGATATATTTATCCTTTTTTTTCTCTATTCTGCCCTCTAGCTTGTGGAAGAACATTGTTTTGGTTGTGCTTCGGCTCTGCGTGACTCTGCGGATAAATATGAACCTTCACAATGAACACTGTTAGAGAGCAACATGGCAATTTATCAGTTCAATAGAATAACTCACTTACCTGTTGAGGAATAAAAACACCATCTCCTCATCTTGATCACATCTACAACATTTCAAATCCCTCGGTTCTCGCCATCGCCAAGCCAAAGTTGATTCTCATTTTATTATGAGCTCTGTCATGTTCTCTTTTCGCCAGCAGACGCTCCTCTGTTTGCCGTTTGTTATAAAAAAGGGTGATTCCTCAAGGTTAGAGATTTAGCGTGCTCCATCAACCTTTCTCTCTTGTTTTGACAACTAACCTATGCCACTCCCACACCATACATGCATCAAAGTAGCCAGAGAAACCTTTCTCTATTTACGAATATATCGAGACACGCATGAGTGAGTGAAGCATGTATTTCCTGCAAAAACCATCTTGTCAGGTTTAAAATATAAACTGTTATAATAGGCTTACAATAGTGAATCAGGGTAAGACCAAAACACATTTTGGAAGGATTAATGATGTATTGACTAATTTTGTACAAAATAAGTTACACAGTGTGCCATGTCAGGTTTATGTTCTGTTTTGAATTAGTTTTATTTGTTCCCAGTTTCTGTGTTTATTTCCTGTCTTCCTTAGTTTACCTAGATTCTTAGTGTGTGACCTAGTTTCCTAGTTATTTTTTTACCCTAGCAACCTATTGTGTCAACCTGCCCCTTGTTAACTCACTCATTTAGTCTCTGTTTATATACTCCATTTAGTTTAGTTCTTTGTCCGTTCTTATGTCTATTTAAGTGTGTTGTTCTGTTCCTGCATCTTGTTCTCTCTCCCTAGTGTTTGTTATATTGCTAATTAAATTTTACTGCTGAATCTAGATCTTGCTCAAACTCATCCTTGCTACAACCACACTGTGGCTATGTTTACATGCACATCTTTTGTTTAAATTGGATTGAATTCATTCCGATTGATGAATTTCCGTTTCCAATTCCCATGCCAAAAATAAAGTGTCTGTGGATGAGAGTATGAAGTGAGGACTGATGGGACGTTGTTCTGCTTCACTTCACAGACGATAAGAGGTAGGAGAATTTTAGAATAACACAAGTAATTTATAAAATGTTATTTAACAACGCAACTGCAGCTTGTTCCGTGCATCATACGTCATTACACCATTTCTACCTCAATGCACATGCGCAGTCCTTTCCAGTTTGGTTTTTCATTCAGTGTTTACAAGTTCTCTTGATTGAATTAGAAAAGGAATAAACCACTCCTTTTAATCCAATCAAAATTTAATTTGGCTCGAGCTCAATCGGATCAATTAAGGTGTTTACATGAAGGCTTTTCATTCCGACTGAGCCGTCAATCCGATCACTAATGTATTATTTGGTTGCATGTAAATGAGGCCTGTGACAGAAGAACAGACTATAAATATGGATCTAGCAGCAGTTTTTCTCGGACCAGAAACCATTCTGTGTTCCATTTTACAAGATGGCCGGGAAATTGAGGAGTACTCGGCAGAGTTTCTGGAATACTGCCACCTGACTTCATAGGATGATCGCTCGCTGATGGACTGTTTTGGAGTGGGCTGGACGAGAACAGTATCAAAGTATCTGGACACTGTGCTGTGGCTGTATGGCTCAACATTTACCATCTGTGAGGTGGAGGATGACATCCCTCCAGTCCCTGTTAGTCCACTCTTATCACCCTGATGTCTCGATCATCTACCCAGAATCAGTACTCATCACGGACCTAGAACCTGAGCCCAATGCAGACACTGAGCCAGGGCCTTTGCCTGACACGGATCCCCTGCTAAAGGCATTTTCCCCCTGGAGCTCGAGCCTGTTGCCAAGTCTGACCAGGTGTGTGAGCTGATCCCCATGTCCATCCCAGAGGGAGTTTTGGTGGAATTGGTCTGCCTGGAGTGGCTGATTGTCTTGAGCCAGTTCCCATCCTTGTTTCTGCCCTTGAGCAACCTCCTTACCTGCCAGTCCCCTTCAGCTGTTTAGATATTCCAGTCCCTTCCTTCCCGTTCCGCTGTTTATGCCCAGCACCAAGCATGTTTCATTGCCCAGCACCAAGTGTTGGTCACTGATGATGCTCCTACCCAGCCTTCCACTCCCACATCATCTGCCTATGCCCTCTAGTAATTAAGCCCTGTCTCCACTGGCTCCCTTGAGTCCTACAGCTCCTTCTCCATGGGCCACACCTTGCAGCTCGGATCCGCCTAGGTGTGTTGATCCTCTGGCTTTGCCTTGAGCTTCTGAGCCCACACTCCACCCCTCTCTGTCGACCCTTTGGCTCCACCTTGGCTCTATGCTCCCTCTGCTCCACCATACTCCTACGTCTCTTCCCTCCACCCCTTTGGCTTCACTGGGCTCTTCCATTTCTCCGGCTTCACCATGGTCTACCAAGTCCCCTTCTTCACTTCGGTCCCACAAGCCTCGGCCCTCCAGTACAGCGTTGTCACCCTAGGTCGCCGGCTCTTCGGCTCTGCCTGTGTCCCCACCTCCTACGGCTCCATATTAGTCTGTCGTACCCCTGGTTCCATCTGTCCTGTCCACCAAAGCTCCACCATGGATTCTCCCTCCATCGGCTTCACTGTAAACCTTCATAATGGCTCTGCTCTGGGTCACTCCCAGGTTCCTCCCTCTATTGTTTCCTCAATGTCTCCTTCCTCTATTGGCTCTGTCCAAAGTAGCATACTCTCGAGTAGGTACATATTTTGAATAAGTAATTACTTCACGACCGATAAAAAAGTATGGGGGGGGGGGGTTATTTGTTCCCAGGTATTATTTGTTTAGTTTTATTTGTTCCCATTTCCAGTGTTTTTTCCTGTCTTCTTTAGTTGACCTAGTTTCCTAGTTTGTGACCTACTTTCCTAGTTGTTTGTTACCCTAGTAACATATAGTGTCCACCTGCCCCACGTTAACTTACTCATTTAGTCTCTGTATATATGTATACTCCCTGTTTATTTTTTTGTCTGGTCTTTGTCTATTTAAGATGGTTGTTCCTGCATCTTATTCTCTCTCTTGACTGTTTGTTAATTTGAGTTATTGTTAAAGTTTTACTGCTGCAACTAGATTCTGCTTTAACTCATCCTTGCTGCAGCCACACCATGACAGAATGGGTTTGTGAAACGATTCATTTGGATTACATATTTACATTTGGATTAAAATGTGTGTACTGCTAGCTGTTTTGCTTAAAAATAGACACCATACCGATTATGATTTCTACACAAAAACATATTCTGTTTTCCTAAAAATTAGTACAACAATTAACCATTTAAATAATACAAATATACTTTATGGATTTAATCTCACTTTATTTACTAATTTGCTACTGACCTTGGTTCAACCCCAAATACCAACATATGACTTATCTTTAGTTGAATGTGACATCTGTATGTATTTTTTATTTTATTGCTAAAAATTTCCAATTCACATACTTATAATATTCCGTAAAAGTATGCACTCTTTTTGAGAAGAAAAGGATGTACTTTGAGTGGGTAGCAGAAGACCGGGAACTAGTCTGTCAATCATCTTGTCACAGTCAACATTCTATGCACACTCCACATTTCAATTCATTTAATTTATGCTACAATTCCTTATACCATATTGGAGAGAAAAGAAGTTTAATGTTGAACTGCCAGTCAAGGGCATTTTGTGTGGAGAACTTTTCTGATGTTTTTGAAAGTTAATGGCCAAATATATATTTATAAAAGTTCTCAATGTTGTTGCACGTTAAATAAAAATATTTTTCATAAGGTTAGATATTGATTATTAATCACTAAAACCTGTTTAGCTAAACCTCTCTACTTAACTGACATGTTTGTAGTTTTTTTGTTTTTTTTTTACACTTTTTTACACTTTTTTTTTTATAAATGTTTGTAGTTCAAAACCAGATCATCCTGGGTTGCAATGGGTTGTGGGCCATATTAGCCATGTGCATGGATCTACAGTTCGAATGTCCACCAGAAATAGTAGACCATCTGGGTACTGTAACTTTGGGATACTCATTCCAACATACTATGATTTTGACACAGGTGTTCTGAGCTGACTGTTGTGGGAGGGGATCCTGGTGTAGTCATGACAGATATGGCACACACTAATTCTAATTTTGAATACTGTTTAGGATGGATAGAATGTCATTTGGGATGCGACAACACCTGTGTAGCATGTGGGTAACACTTTATTTTGACGGTCCACTTTAGACATTCTACAAACTAAAAGTAGCGTTGCAACAACATTCACATAGCACACATTAATCGAAAATGTCTAAAACGTGCAAGTTCGGCTACAAATGTGGTTGTCATTCTCGTAAATAAGCAAACTGTGTGTGAACGTAACTGTATTACGTGCTAAAATACACTGATGCCTGATTTCACAGAAAAGTCTTAAGCCTAGTCCCACACTAAAATGCACTGAGCTGTCTTAACTGATAGTAACTTGCTCTGACATATCTGTTAACTGTCACTGGCCCACCGGTGGGCCCATTTGCCACTGCATGTTTAAAACAATTATATCCTGATCTAATGTTGACAAACTATATATCATTCAAAAGCTTACGAACTCAAGATTCATCCTGTGAAAACCGTTTTGAAATTGGACCTTGCGTTACCATGGAAATGGTACTCTAAATTCTTCTAGCGGGCTCCTCCCCTAGTGGGCGTCGTCACGTTTCATATTACAACATTTTAAGTACTTTATAATAAAAACCTTTTCTAATCTTGACAAAACACATATCGCCGTAAAGGTCTGAGTCTCACGGTTCTATATCTGCCAACTGTTTTGTGATATTTGGACAAAAATATATACATTTGTTCAAGAGAACAAAGAGAAAACATCACAAAAAAAAATCAATGGAATTTCAAATGGCACCCGGTGGCTATTTGTGGTACAGCGCCTAAACAAAATCACATGGGAACTTAAATTTTTGTGATATCAAATTCAAATTTGGAACACAAATTGGTTAGACATATGGCTTTGATTAGATAGTAATTTTAGAGTACAAATTATTTTGTAACATATATACATACATATATATATATATATATATATATATATATATATATATATATATATATATATATATATATATAATTATATTTTATATAAAACATTTGATTTACAGTAAATTTAAACTTCCACTTTTTCATACTTTCATTTTTTGAAGTGATTTTCTCTTGATAATCTGCTGACTGTCTTGAGACCAAACTTTTGTCTATATTCCAAAGAATTCTTGAATTACAACCATTTAAGTTTGGATAGTGCATTTTCATGTATATTTTCAAAAAGGGGGGTCAGAGCCATTGTTTTGTCTCAAGATGCACACCTAAGGCATATTTATAAAAGCTACTTAAATGTCCTAATTTAACTAAGGCCTAATCCTGGCTTAATCTAAACCCGTCTGTGAAACCAGGCCTGAGAGTTGTATAGAAAATTAACCTCAACATTATGCATATATATAATTACATCAGCATGTATCTAACCAACAATAGAATGGAGTATTTTTAACTGCATACGTAGCACTGTGAGGGTTAATATTTTAACAATTAAAGGTCCCTTGAAGGTAGAAAGAGTTTATGGAGGCCTGGTTTACTAATTGTGATGGTGTAGCCAGCAAGAGAGCAGCTTGTGTTATTATGCTAGTAAATAGAGCTCCTTCTGTTTAATGCAATCATTCCCATTCATTCCCATCATCGCCCTGTGCTGAATGGCTCTACCACACACTGATGGAATCAATTAAAAACATAATTCATCAAGGTGCTGCTTTGTTTGAAGTTTGCACTCCTACCTTACATATACTGGTATGGATCAGTTCTTTACTTACCTCAAGCATGACCCTAAGATCCTTTTGTACCTCTCTGTGGCCCTCACACGAATAAGCAGCCATTTTCAGAATTGATGTGCTTTAAATGTGCAGTTGAGTCTTTTCATCATCATGCACAGTCAGTGGTCTTACAATGGGTGTCATGAAAATCTATATAGAATTCACATACAGTAATTTGTATTTTGCCTATAAGCGGATTATCGCCTGTCTCCAGGTTTTGCTGATATTTAGGATTAAGGCCAATGTGTTGGGTGGGAAGTTGCAAGCACAATGCTCTTACTACAGAGGAACAGCCTGAGTCTAGACATAGTGCCTTCATTAAAGGGATAGTACACCCCAACACATTTAATTGTCATAATTTCCTCATCCTCATGTTATTTTAAACTTCAGTTAGTTTCTTTTTTCCTTTGTGGAACAAAAAAATGAGACATGTTTTTATTTAGTGCAAGTGTAATTTGGAGGTTTGGAGCTTTCAAGATTCAAAAAGGCAATATGTTAAATGTCTTGGGTTCCTGTACTAAAGAAATGAAAGTTGTTCACTTTTTAGCTCTGTGTACTCTTGAAGTTCAAAGTAATGTTCCTGATCATGTATAACAGAGACATTTCATTCTGATGCTTTTGATGGCTGCTAGACAGGAAGCAGAAATGCACTTCTTATCTGTAATACCAGGCGGAGGGATATTTTTGCAATTGTTTCCTTTTGGTCTTGAGACTGAATGATCTATCTATCTATCTATCTATCTATCTATCTATCCATACGCAACAAACTGTGAAGCACTGTGTATTCTGACACCTTTCTATCAGAACCAGCATTAACATCTTAATCAATTTGAGCTACAGTAGCTTGTCTGTTTGATCGGACCACACGGGCCAGCCTTTGCTCACCACGTGCATCAATGAGCCTTGGCCGCCCATGACTCTGTCGCCGGTTCACCACTGTTCCTTCCTTGGATCACTTTTGATAGATACTGACCACTGCAGACCGGGAACACCCCACAAGAGCGGCAGTTTTGGAGATGCTCTGACCCAGTTGTCTAGCCATTACAATTTGGCCCTTGTCAAACTCACTCAAATCCTTACGCTTGCCCATTTTTTCCTGCTTCTAACACATCAATTTTGAGGACAAAATGTTCACTTCCTGCCTAATATATCCCACCCACTAACAGGTGCTGTGATGAAGAGATAATCAGTGTTATTCACTTCACTGGTCATAATGTTATGCCTGATCTGTGTGTGTGTGTGTGTGTGTGTGTGTGTGTGTGTGTATATATATATAGCTTTTTGTTAGCATGTAACGTCAAATTTCAAATACTATCAAACTTTTGGTAAGGAAAAAGAAAGATCTAGTTATCTTTTATATTTTAGATTTATATTTATATTTGCAGTGAATATGGAAGGCGGTCTGGTGAAAGCTTAGATATTTTACTTTATAACATGTTAAATATGTTTTTTTTTTTTTTTACACAAACGCATGGCTTCACTTAAGAAGGCCTTTGTTAACCCCCTAGATCCGTGTGGAGTATGTTATGATGGATGGATGCACTTTTTTGGGCTGCCATTTACTTCCATTATAATGCTTGTATTAGCCAGGACATTTTTTAATACAAAGGTACAAGGATGAACCATCCTTTTAAGTTCAACTAATTGCATTTAATATAAATGTAAACTAGAATACATTTTCATTTAATTGCAAATAACATGCAATTAAGTTTCGGAAAACAGTACATAAAGTTCACACTTTATTTTTTGAACTATATTATTTTCATGAGTACCCTTTTAAAATATGCAAAGTGTACTTCTTTTTCAAAAGGAAAGGCACTTCAAAATATACACTCACCTAAAGGATTATTAGGAACACCATACTAATACTGTGTTTGACCCCCTTTCGCCTTCAGAACTGCCTTAATTCTACGTGGCATTGATTCAACAAGGTGCTGAAAGCATTCTTTAGAAATGTTGGCCCATATTGATAGGATAGCATCTTGCAGTTGATGGAGATTTGTGGGATGCATATCCAGGGCACGAAGCTCCCGTTCCACCACATCCCAAAGATGCTCTATTGGGTTGAGATCTGGTGACTGTGGGGGCCATTTTAGTACAGTGAACTCATTGTCATGTTCAAGAAACCAATTTGAAATGATTCGAGCTTTGTGACATGGTGCCTTATCCTGCTGGAAGTAGCCATCAGAGGATGGGTACATAGTGGTCATAAAGGGATGGACACGGTCAGAAACAATGCTCAGGTAGGCCGTGGCATTTAAACGATGCCCAATTGGCACTAAGGGGCCTAAAGTGTGCCAAGAAAACATCCCCCACACCATTACACCACCACCACCAGCCTGCACAGTGGTAACAAGGCATGATGGATCCATGTTCTCATTCTGTTTACGCCAAATTCTGACGCTACCATCTGAATGTCTCAACAGAAATCGAGACTCATCAGACCAGGAAACATTTTTCCAGTCTTCAACTGTCCAATTTTGGTGAGCTTGTGCAAATTGTAGCCTCTTTTTCCTATTTGTAGTGGAGATGAGTGGTACCTGGTGGGGTCTTCTGCTGTTGTAGCCCATCCGCCTCAAGGTTGTGCGTGTTGTGGCTTCA
The DNA here is from genome assembly GCA_039654625.1 of Rhinogobio ventralis. Classification (NCBI taxonomy): domain Eukaryota; kingdom Metazoa; phylum Chordata; class Actinopteri; order Cypriniformes; family Gobionidae; genus Rhinogobio; species Rhinogobio ventralis. Next base: position 13,575,915 of record CM077210.1, on the reverse strand, counting down.
CAAATGCTTTGCTGCATACCTTGGTTGTAACGAGTGGTTATTTCAGTCAAAGTTGCTCTTCTATCAGCTTGAATTAGTCGGCCCATTCTCCTCTGACCTCTAGCATCAACAAGGCATTTTCGCCCACAGGACTGCCGCATACTGGATGTTTTTCCCTTTTCACACCATTCTTTGTAAACTCTAGAAATGGTTGTGCGTGAAAATCCCAGTAACTGAGCAGATTGTGAAATACTCAGACTGGCCCGTCTGGCACCAACAACCATGCCACGCTCAAAATTTGCTTAAATCACCTTTCTTTCCCATTCTGACATTCAGTTTGGAGTTCAGGAGATTGTCTTGACCAGGACCACACACCTAAATGCATTGAAGCAACTGCCATGTGATTGGTTGATTAGATAATTGCATTAATGAGAAATTGAACAGGTGTTCCTAATAATCCTTTAGGTGAGTGTATATGTTTCTTATGCACACAGCATGCACAATATGCACAAAATGGTAAAAAATATTTACAAAAGTGGCACCATCTTGGTGGAGCAAGTAACATCCTCGTCAGTCATCTGTTCTCTAGGGTTATTCCAACACTTTTTTAGTGCATTATTGTACTTTTGGCACCAAAAAGTACCCATGGGCACATGCACCATATGGTCTAATTTAATCTTTCTAAAGAGCTGCCCAAGTATCAAATGACCATTTGCAAACGCTATTAAAAAGTCTGCCGAATGCAAATACTTAAATTAGACAACACAGCATGCATGTTAATGCCCACACTTTTAGCATTTGAATTGTGTCTATATGACTTTGCCCACACAAACAGTGCTAAGAGGGTTCTGACCTTCAGAGAAGAGTGAAGATGACATTATCATAAATGATTTCCCTAAATTAAATGTTATTTTAAGCATTTACTGTATAGCTTGAATAGATAATATTATAGAAGAAATACAATACAAATACAAAACAATTCCTTCAAATTAAGACATAATAAAAGCTGCATATGTAGTGTCTTGTGCCAGGCTTCCTGTCTCCTACAAGCCTGCATAAATCCACGTGCCATTTTTCAAACCCAGTCAAACAAATCTTGGAGGTCACTCTGTCATTACAGTGCAGCATAGTCATTATTTTTTCCCCTGCTGGGGTTTTGCTTTGAGTGCTGTAAATGAACAGTAACATTGTGCGATGTTCTTTATTACAGATGAGCAGGATGCTGAGTGCAATATGTTAATAGAAAAAATAATAACATTTTATTTTTATTTACAGGAATATTTGCATGCATAATTAAAATAAAACATTTAAAGGTGTGTTTTTTATTAAGTTTCTCGGCAGATGTTCCATTCATTCACACAGTTCTCATGTACATCCACCAGTTTAAAGGCCTCACCGGTCCAATAACTCAAGATTCAAACGGGCCTTTCCATTTCTAAACCCCTCCTGTCACATCCCAAACCTCAGAGACTCATTACTTACATCCAGCGTAAGCCTTGTTAATGTAACATCTGAAAAAATGAAGAGATGTTAGCAAGATCCACATGGAATACTTTTATTCCTGCCAAACTTCGCACCGTATGTCATAGCTAGCTGTGGAAAGCGTCTCGCAATTACCATCTCAGTAAAGATAAATCCAGATCTCTTCAGGATTTCTACATGGGTAATAAATGCACATAACATTAGCATGTTTACAGTTATAGACAATTACATTATGAGTATTTCACCTTTGCATGCAGCTGCATGTTGTGCATCAGAGCATCATTATACGCCCTCAAACTAGCAGAGCTAAATTCAATCACGCTCGGTGAAATCAATGGCTGTACGTCATAAATAAAACATGTAAGCGCTATGGCATCTTCGAGTAGCTGATCTGCATAGGGCATGGTGGGAAGGTTACAGCACATGTCATATTTATGGGCTCTGGTTAATGGAGGGGAATAGAGAGCAGCTAAAATATTTGCCTCGGCCTGCATGTTTCCCTGCGTTCCCACCAGCTCCACTTGCGGAAACATGGTGTCGCACGGAAAATCTGAACGTGAGAGCAATCATGCTGTCGCTAGGAGGGAAAATCAATTCCTGTGGTTGGTGATCTGTGTTAAATACCAAAGAGCGGGAGGGGGAAGATCTTTATTTCCCTGAGCACACACAGAGCAATTGTCTTTAACACTGAAATAGAACTATAATATGAAAAGAAACCTATCCCAAAACACACAGGGCAAAACTAAGCGGCAGAAATCCTACTCGTACAAGACTTCCATGTCAGCAGAGTGTAAAATCAAAGGTATTTGCTGTCGACTACATGTGGATATCATGTATTACTTCCTGAGTTGGGCTGCACGGCGTGAAGTGCTGCAGCAGGATCTTGGGAAATCAGCATGTTGTCTTCTCGGCTCTCGGGGTTGTGCTTACCTCCTCTAGAGTCATCTGCTGTTCATTTCAGCTCTTTGATTGTGACGCTCTCGGTGGGGCGAGGAAGTGTTCCTCCTGGAGAGGGAATATTCCACACAGCTGCCAATCTCTCTCTGAACAGGCTCTTTCACTTTGTCTTTCTTAAGCGTTAATTCCCAGCCTGCAAAACTCAACATATTGCTGATAATGCAATATGGCACTATATGATAATTTAAATGAGCTAGATGACATCATCGTTTTCTCCAGAGCGGCTGTACAGCCGAATCAAATTCTGTTGCATCATTTTCCTGTTTAACACTGTGAAGCTGCTTTGAAACAATCGGCATTGTAAAAAACGCTATATATATAAAAGTGACTTGTTTTGACTACAGTTTTGTGTAAATAGTGGTGTTGAAAAGTTTAAGCTTGTGTTTGTCCTAATTGATAAACATTTCATTGGTCATATTTTATTTCAGTTCATGTCTGTGGCACAAAATGTATAACAGCTCTGCTAAAAAAATTATGACACAATGAAAATAAAGTGTTTTCACTCGAAAATTGCTAGTAAATTTCACAAACGGCAATTTTTTTTTACAAGAAACGCCAAGTAACACACTGAATTAAACAAGAAACTATGAAGCAGAAAAACTGAAATATTATTATCTTGTAAAACATACTCCAACAATCTTCGGGCCCTATTTTAACGATCTGAGTGCATATTCTGAAGCAGGTGCACTTAGGGCGTGTCTGAATCCACTTTTGCTAGTTAAGCGACGGAAAAAATGGCCGCCACACAAGGCGCATGATCCAAAAGGGTTGTGCCTAGTCTCTTAATGAGTTATGAGTGTGTTTTAGGCATAACGTGCAATAAACCAATCAGAGTCTCATCTCCCATTCCCTTTAAATCCAGTTGAACTTGCACCATAGCGGATTCGCTATTTACATGGCGGACATTTGCAAGCGGAAAGACTGAACGCTTCCCCAGAGAGGAATCCTTTAATTTTTAATATTTAAATATATTTGTGATAAGTATACATTTTATTGTCTGAAAGAAGAATGTCATATACACCTAGGATGACTTGAGGGTGAGTAAACCATGGGCTAATTTTCATTTTTGGGTGAACTACCTCTTTAATTCTGAATTATTTTAGGCTAAATTAGGTGCATATTAGGTAATTTACAGAATTGTAAGGCCATTCTCGCATAGCAAACAGGGGTGGATGTTTTCTTTGTAATGTTCTAAACTGCAGCATTGTCGGCTGGATGGAAAGTACTGAAAGATTGTGACAGTGATGAAGAAGGTGAGGCTTTGTAATAATGCGGAACAGAATGTTCCTCATGAGTTCTGAGGTGATGGCCTTTTGTCAGAATGTTTCCAACTGTGCTGGATCCTGGAGCTTCTGCCACTTTAAACCTAGACAGGATTGTTACTCGTCTCCATCAGTGTCTTTCAGCAGTCGACAGTCACTCTTCACACTCAGTTCACAAAAGTTTTTATTATTAATCACTTTAATCCTCTATCTTCTGTTTGAGACACCACAAGGCTTTGTGTTTTATCTCAAGAAAAAAAAAAAAAAAAAGACATTGAAATATCAGGTTGAATACTTCATGACTCCTATTGAATTTCTCGATTGGATGGTAATGACACTTTCGGCCCTATTTTAAAGATCTGAAAGCATGGTCTGAAGCGCATTGCGCAAGTGCACTTAGGGCGTGTCCGAAAAAATGGCCGGCGAGCCAGGCGCATGATCCAAAAGGGTTGTACCTAGTCTCTTAATGAGTCATGGGTGTGTTTTGGGCATAATGTGCAATAAACCAATCAGAGTCTCATCTCCCATTCCCTTTAAAAGCCAGTTGCTCTTGCACCATGACGGATTCGCCATTTACATGGTGGAATTTGCGAGCAGAAAGACTGAATGCTTCTCCAGAGAGGAATCCTTTTATTTTTAATATTTAAAAATCTTTGTGTGGTGCTGCGTGTCCCGTGTGTTGTGCATCCGCCTATAGCCGCATATTACTAACGCGCCATTTAATTAACACAAAAATACTGCGCTATTGACTTTAGACCAGGTTTTTGTTGTTCAATGGCGCAGTGGTTTTCAGCTGCCTCAAAATAGCAACACGCCAACAATGCACCTAAACACACCTCGATATCAGACCAGCACGCCCATGGGCAAACAGATGGGTGCGAGTGCATTGGCTATTTAAACAACATGGCGCTGGACGTGAAAATTATGGGGCTGCTTCGGGGCTGAAACTAGCAAAAAACACTTGCATCGAGCCTGGTGTCGCATTGCGCTGGGTGTATGATAGGGCCCTTCATGTGAACTTTATTACGACAGGTAGGTTAAAGAAATATAAAGTATTATAAATATAAAGAAATATAAAGCTTACTGCCGAATGTACTGATTTAAGGTTAACAAAAATTTTATTTTATTTTAAAATATTTTTTATTTAATTTTTGGCCCTCTAGCGGTAAAAAAAAAATACATATATATATTTTATTTATATTAAAATATATAATAAAAATTTATATTTAAAATATATATTTCCCTAGTAAATTGCCTGCTATGGCTGTAAATGGTCTTTTCCATCTATGATCTAGGTGCTTACAGGCTTGCTAGATAAAACATATTTTTACGCATATGCTTAAAGGCCTTAAAGCACTTGAACCCCATTAATTGCTGCTTGCATCTTTTTTTTTTTTTTTTTTACTCAATTAATTGCCAATGAAAAATTTCATATTTATAATGGAGTGAGATATGTTTTGTTGTCTGCGCTGACTCGCGCATATGATCTGCTCACTCTCGCGTCTCTGGACCGGAGCAGACTGTGTGTGTGCACTGTGGCGGTGCGTGTGAAACTAACGTGAAACCAGACTTCATTCGCCTCAACTGAAAGCATATTTACACTGCCTGAATCATTCCCTGTCCCCTATATAGTGCACTATGTGCCATTCACCATGTATAAAATAGTAAATGTGTGAACAAGTGACCGATTTCAGACCCAGCTTCAGCGTCTATTTAGGGGGCGCTTCAGATTCAAGAGAGTGTGATGTCAAAAAAAAAAAAAAAACTGTGATCCATTTAAGGGAAAGTAAATTTTGAATGCTTATATCTCCTAAATTAGAATTTTGTCATTGTTTTGGAACAGACCAGCTTATTCATAACCTTAAGGCTAACATATTCATACTAAAAAAAATGTATTCATACTAAACTTACATTTTGATTTTAGGGGGCCTTTAAATGTGCTAAATTGCAACTTCGTCAGTACAAATGTATTTAAAATGTATTTAAATTATTTATTTACTTGACATGCATGTTTCAATAGAAATGACAATATATTTTAGTTTACCATGAATGCTCAAATCAGTATACAGTCAAGACAATAGTCCTACTTTAGTTGGGGAAAGAAAATAAATTATTGCATTTAATATAAATTTTATTGTAATTTAATTGTAAATAACATGCAATTAAGTGTCTGGAAACATAATTATTCAATTTGCACTTTAGTGTATTATTTCCATAATAAGTACTCTTTTATAAAGTATGCTAGTATACGTCAATGCCACCAACTCATTAAGAACTCTTAATGGGGGAAAAATAATAATAAAATATCAAGTATTTATCCCGTATTTTCTGTAACGTGTGTATTAGCATATTGCCATGTCATTAAGAACTCATTATGTCTTCTCATGCAAGTGTCTTCTGCCCTTACATGTTCTGATGGCCACACTCTAAAATGAAAAATAATCTCAAAAAGCTTACATATTTTCGCAGGACTTTTATACAGTACATTTTGCAATTATTTGTTTCAAAAACCCCAATGCTATTAGTTCCGGCCTGTTCACTACCGCTGAAATCTGATGATCACCTCACAGACAAAAAAGCAATCTGTGCAAGGGTAATGTTGGTACTTTACACCGTGTCGTGCTGTCAGAAGGCAAGAAGGCACTCGGGCAGCTGGTCTGCTAGCTATTACAGTTTTAGGGCATGTTAGGAGAGCACAGGCTCTTGATCAAAGCACGTGCCATAGTTGATCTTTCCCCAGAACAGCATCACCCTGCGAGGCCATGAACAGTTAGACAGCGCCCGAAATGAATTTAAGGAGGATGTTGATGTGCAGAGACTCTGGGCAGTGGGGCATTGAGATTCAGCTGTTGTGAGGCTTGAACCTTTCTCAAGATAAGCAGTAGCTTTTGGTCCCTGGTGCCTCCATTATCTATTCAGAGGTGATGTTCAGGGGGAGTACGGGGTGAATATTGAATTTATTGCAGCAGATGACTGAGGTATATGTAGAGCTATAGAAATTGAGTAGTTGAGTAATAACCTGGGCTTGAAACTGCATTTCAATCAGATAACTATGGATTTTAGTTTTGCTATGGAGAGGGGATGCTTAAATATGTCAGGAATGAGGCACAAGGCTAATTATTTGTATATCTTTACATGAGGTGTGTCATTCTCCTGCTTTGTTCATACACATGCAAATGTGCACGTCCAGTGTTTCAACACTCTCATAAGGAATCTTCACTCTTGGCTTTATTTGAATGGGCTTTTGTGTGTCTTATGAGAGATTGTTGACTGAATCTTTTTGGATGAGGCTATGTAGGACATTAAATACTGTGCAGAACAGTGATTTATTTGTCATTTAATGTAACCATTAAATCAAAATGGACAATTCTTGTTTTGTTTTTAATGCACATCATCATTATTATTATTATTATTTTTAAATGAATGTGCACTCATAACCTTTAATCAAAATAACTTGACATGTTTACTAGGGCTGGGCACTGACACAAATTTAATGATATGATTCGATGAAGCTTACAATTCGAGTAATTTAATCCATTCTATATCGATTCATTTGGATATATAACATACGGAGTATGGTGGAGACATCGTGGTGGAAAAAAAAAAATATTCACTATATTCACAGAAAACGCAAAGTCTCTTGGGGGTATGCAAAACTTTTGCGAGAGAACGCAAAATCATTGAAATATATATTTTTCTCCCATCACCATGTCCCTTTAGGAGCTCCGTAATATCAGGTACAGTCAATGGCTAATTTTCTCAAGAAAAAAACTATCTCGCTCAAATGCTAAACTAAAGAGAACTCTAGTGGTAGGCTACATTACTATAATATTAAAGGTTAAATTAACTGATTTGTAGACAAACATTTATATTACATAAGGGAGTTCTTATAATAATAACTATTTAATTACACTCACCTAAAGGATTATTAGGAACACCATACTAATACTGTGTTTGACCCAGTATTAGTGCCATTGATTCAACAAGGTGCTGAAAGCATTCTTTAGAAATGTTGGCCCATATTGATAGGATAGCATCTTGCAGTTGATGGAGATTTGTGGGATGCACATCCAGGGCACGAAGCTCCCGTTCCACCACATCCCAAAGATGCTCTATTGGGTTGAGATCTGGTGACTGTGGGGGCCATTTTAGTACAGTGAACTCATTGTCATGTTCAAGAAACCAATTTGAAATGATTCGAGCTTTGTGACATGGTGCATTATCCTGCTGGAAGTAGCCATCAGAGGATGGGTACATGGTGGTCATAAAGGGATGGACATGGTCAGAAACAATGCTCAGGTAGGCCGTGGCATTTAAACGATGCCCAATTGGCACTAAGGGGCCTAAAGTGTGCCAAGAAAACATCTCCCACACCATTACACCACCACCACCAGCCTGCACAGTGGTAACAAGGCATGATGGATCCATGTTCTCATTCTGTTTACGCCAAATTCTGACTCTACCATTTGAATGTCTCAACAGAAATCGAGACTCATCAGACCAGGCAACATTTTTCCAGTCTTCAACTGTCCAATTTTGGTGAGCTCGTGCAAATTGTAGCCTCTTTTTCCTATTTGTAGTGGAGATGAGTGGTACCCGGTGGGGTCTTCTGCTGTTGTAGCCCATCCACCTCAAGGTTGTGTGTGTTGTGGCTTCACAAATGCTTTGCTGCATACCTCGGTTGTAACGAGTGGTTATTTCAGTCAAAGTTGCTCTTCTATCAGCTTGAATCAGTCGGCCCATTCTCCTCTGACCTCTAGCATCAACAAGGCATTTTCACCCACAGGACTGCCGCATACTGGATGTTTTTCCCTTTTCACACCATTCTTTGTAAACTCTAGAAATGGTTGTGCGTGAAAATCCCAGTAACTGAGCAGATTGTGAAATACTCAGACCGGCCCGTCTGGCACCAACAACCATGCCACGCTCAAAATTGCTTAAATCACCTTTCTTTCCCATTCTGACATTCAGTTTGGAGTTCAGGAGATTGTCTTGACCAGGACCACACCCCTAAATGCATTGAAGCAACTGCCATGTGATTGGATGATTAGATAATTGCATTAATGAGAAATTGAACAGGTGTTCCTAATAATCCTTTAGGTGAGTGTATATAATTTTTCTTCTCCAATTCGTTTTTTTTAAATATAAACATTTAAATGGGGGCTATCAAAAACTTGTTTTCATGATGATTTATTCAAACTTACATTATATAATGAAGAACAAGTTAAATAAAAATACAATTAATATATAGTGCATATATTTAGCAAAATGCTCCTCTCTAGAGCTCTATAAAGTTTATGGTCATGGAATGGCTTTCCTGGGGTAAATGTGATGTTATGTAACATATTGTTTACAAGCTGTTTTATTGACGTCTTTCCGCGGTTGAAACACTAATTCAGCGATTGCACATGACATGGTATGGATTTTGGTAAGTTTCTTTCAACATACCTTCTGATTTTTATTCATGTCTTTTTCATGTTATAACTGGTAAAGAGGAAGAGATGAGCAGTTCTCATGCTCTCCGCTCTCCTACTTCGCTTGAACTAGTGCGCCAATCGCTCCATTGCTGCTTTGGTAGCCACGGAGAGGCATCTGTGGCTTAACCTCTCGGGACTCAAGGAAAAAGAGCAAGCTTTTATTCTTGATGCTCCAGTGTCGCCTTCAGGGATTTTTGATACCGCTGTCGAGACAGTGGTCCAGAAGTTCAAGGAGATGAGGGTTAAGTCAGCGGCGTTCGAGTGGTATGTCCCCTGCCGCAGTCGGGGTCCTACATCCAACTCTCCTGACCCTGTTGCTGGCCCCAGCTGGAGACAGGGTAAGAAGGAGAGTGTCACTGTTCGTGCCATGCTCGAAGCGGCAACCTCGCAAGAAGCTGAGAGAGGAAAGACTAAAAGAAGTCCTCATGGCTAAGCAAAGTAAAAAGCCGAACCCTTAGAATCCTCTTCTTGGTTCTCACATACTCCTTTTCCACAAACATGGTTCTGGTGCAGGTTCCAGGTTCACATTTGACCTACAGAAAAGGTGGCTCCCGGCCAGAAAGATCGGTTCAACTCTGCCACAGTCTTGTTGAGCAATCTAATATCATTGCACTATATTGGTATTTATATCTCAATATATAAAACTATGCATGGAAAGAGACCCAGCATGCAAAAGAGCAAGTTAATCGATGGTTTCAGTTTCAGTTTATCTCTGAAAAGGACAGATGAGAGTACCGGCAGTTTTGTGCGAGCTTCCGGTTCGCTAGAATCAATCCCGTACTGTAAACAGAAAAACAGAAGTGCCGCACTGACTGCACAAACACAGGGATGTGCAATGTTTTTTTAGACAGGTTATAGTCAGGTAAACAACACAGCAGCGTTACGTCAGTGTTCATTCCTCAAGTCTGTGGAAACACATGGCTGATTCGTGACAGGATCCAGTTCACCTGGCCGAGAAAACCTGTGGCTCTTTGTTCAGTATGGCATACTGGGTATTTCGTTCCCATAATGTGAACTCCATGACACAGTGTAGAGTTCCACTTCCAAAGGGAAGCGGGTATGAATGGAAGCGTGCTGAACTCACTTATTGAATTTTTTTACGCTGAAGAGCCGAGATGGTGTCCCGGCCATTTCAGCGGTCATACAGCAATTGCCGCTTCCAGCGCCCCACGTAAGCCGCCAAATCCCCCCGCACCTGCTGGGGCGGAGAAAGGACATGGCTTTAATGCAGAGAGTGTAGAGAGAGTCGATCACTGCTGTTCACTCTTACCCAAACAGTGAGACTATTTGTATAACACTGGGAAATTGCCTATTCCAAATGGAAAGGGACGCTACGGAGACCACATGGATTGACCGTTAGGGCAGTGCTACATATGGAAAGTCTCTGTGGTAGATCCAGCCTAACTAGGGTGAAGTCAATACTTAGCGCAGATGGCAGGGCGGGCTCTGCCAAGGGAAAGACACAGGCTCACTGACAGGGAAGCCGTACTGTGGAAGAATACACATGTGAGATCACCCGTAGGTGAATCACAACACATGGGCACCTAGTCTAGCACACGGGCTGACCTTCTGGGCATACCCACAAGTGCTAGACCTAGCATCTGAGTATGCTCACTGGGGAAAACACATACTTGCATAGGCCCCGAGGCCAGCTGTGGGCCAACGAATCAGTGCCAAAGGTCACCTCAGTCCGGGCGCTGAGCAAACTGAATCGCATAGCCGAGTCTGATAGTCCAACGAGACGGGCTGGGAATCGCTATCCAGGCTTGTCTTACTTGGCTCCACGAGTCCCCCTCTCCTATCGCCAACAGGCAGTGGTATGCACCGCAACTGCAACTCCACCTGGGGAATCCCCATGAACCCCCTGACCACCCCACAATCAAGGGTATTGAGAGAGGCAAAACTTTTGAAGCAGATTTTGTGAGACCATGAACTTCCCACGAATAGCATCTCAGCATGCTTATGCCTGGGCATGCGAGACAGAAATCATGGCCATCAGATAAGGACAGGAAACGACCGCATCCAGAAATGCATGGACGGAGAGGCATCTTTAAAAAGACACTCTCCGTCCACTTGCTTATTTAGGTAAAAGCTCTCTTAGTACTGAAGCGCACAGGGATGGTCGCTGCTTGTTTTGTTTACATTCAAAGCTGATCTCTCAGACGAGATCCCAATTCTTCAGTTGTTCTGACATGACGTTGAATGTGACTGACCGATAGGGAACCATGATTACAGTCGTAACCTGAGGTGTTTTGTTATTGAAACATTAACTAACTAACATTAACTTGGCACATTCCTAATATATACTGCCTCAAGCATATGAAATAAGCGGATACAATAATGTATAATTAATAATTTTAGACAATAATGTATAAATAATTCCATCAGAATCATTTTAGTTATTTGTACATCACATCATATTCAAACATCATTTACTATCACATGTAAATCTAAGTTTTGATTAGTGTGAATGCTTCAAACCCATATAGGTTATCTAAATTATTTTATATTTTATGCAGATGAATAAATCAGGTCTGTTTGGTAAAGGCAGACATATAAATGTTATCAAAAAATAAAACCACTCATTAATTTATGTAATTCCACTTGCATGATGATGTGCATGATGTATTGTGTTTAAAATTATTCTGTGGTGATTTTCTAAAAAAATGGACGACTCCTTTGACTGGCAATAGCTAATTTAATAGCATTTTATGTATCCCAAATACAAATACACAGTGGTGGAGGAAGTACTGAATAAAAGTACAATAAAAGTACATATTTACTTTAGTAAAAGTAGAAGTACCACAATGAAAACCCTACTTAAGTAAAAAGTAAAAAAGTACCTGATTTTAAATGTACTTTAAGTATTAAAAGTAAAAGTACTTGCAAAACAATTTATTTTCTTAATGTCTATATTCTAATTGTGGCATTCGGCTATCAAAAGCTTAACACAATTAAGCCAATTATGGCAATGACTAGACTACGCCACCGGGGCCACACGACAATTGGCCGGGGACCCACAGGTACACGAAGTACCACAAGCACACAGATGCGTAGTGGCTGAGACAGGTATCCGACAATAATGTAATGTTTCACACAATTTTATTTGATAAACATCCAAGAAAATACCAGACCAGTCTCTTTAAATGTATATAAAAATTAAAAAGTACAATCACTCATAAACCGTCTTGCACATCCATACAAACATGATTTTTACCACTTCAGAACTGGGGAATTCGTCTTGCCTATCGGATAAACACAGCAACCACTCGTGCTCTCACAACACAGCACCAACACCCCGTTGTGAACACTGCAGGCCGACTGCCGAACCACCACCACACACGAAGGACACGGCTAATTCTGGTACCCCAATTCTGAAGGGAAAAAGAAAACAGGATGAAACACAAGCGCACACATGCACACACTTTCCACGTTATGGTTTGGCCAAAGAAATAACTTATCACATGCTGTCAGAAGGATCAATGTCACAAAACAATGATGACCATCCTAGCTGGTGTTCTTTGGCTGCCAGAGCACAAAATCATCCCATACAAAAATCACATATACATTAAACAAACAAACATATAAAGCACAAAAAAACAAAATAGCAAAGGCACGTACAAGAGACACAATAGTAGTGACAAACACGTAGCTTTTCGCCACTAATTACCCGTTTCAACTCCCCAGGTTATTAAAGTTCAAGCCTCCCAACTCTCGATGCGCCACCGGTGGCCGGGAACGCACTATTGTTCCGGTCGTCAAGGTGATGACATGAATTAATGTTACCTGCAGAGCTGCAGCAAATGGATGGTCCGGTATACAGCAGAGGAACGATCGAAGAGATCAACGCTGAGAGAGAAAGAAACCATCCAATCCGTCCGAACACGTTCCAGTTCAGGCATTCATTACCGCATACAGATGATATAAGTCATATTGCTCAACGAGATACGACACCTAACGGCACCCACAAAGCCTGCTGCAACACTGCCTGGCCCCCGTGTCACTGCAAATAGTGACTCACACCACCCCGCACACTCAATGGCGTGCAAGCCACAAGGTTCGCAGGAATAAGGTCGCTCAAAGTGTCTACCATACTCCTCAGCCGCACTGTGAAATACATGGGTGTCAAATTACCCCTTCCAAACATATTTAAGACTGCAACTGCCACCAGTAACTCTTACCTCCAGGACATAAACATGGCGCACCAGAAATGACGTCAGCACCGAGACCCCAAATGACACGTTTTAGATGTCAGATTCATTCCATTTTTATACCAGTGGAATGTACCATTTCGCCCTCATTAACAACAAAAAAATGGTTGATCGCATCACCACATAATAATTAAAAAGAAAAAAAAAAACAGTATGGGCTGTGGCATTTTAATTAAGTTAGTTCTGGGTTAATGTAATTGTGCTTACCATCTGTGGCCCAGTTTGCGTAGAAAGAGCGGTAATATTTCCTCCAGAGTGGAGAGCACTTTTCTGAAGATTCCGTTAATTTCTAAAGCTTATTCCGCTCAGCGCCGTGCGCTCAACCCAGTATTGACAACCCAACCAATGCCCTTTGTGACATGCTGGTTCGAATATAGGCCTATCTGAAATAAGTAGCTAGGGCTGCCCCCGACTAAAGCTTTTTTCTAGTAGTTGTATGTCCTTGTCTGCTATATTTTCTTATTATTTATTAAATCCAGGCAACTGGTTGATAAAACATTGATTAAAATTAACATACAATTTATACAAAACGAAACTCACTCTAAAGAAAGGCTTTCAACAAAACAAAACTTAATGAAGTGGTCAAAATAATTTCTGTCCCAAATCATGTCCTGTTCACTTTTCATAATCAACGTAGATTAAATAAAATAAAAAAATATCATTATAATATTTAAACATGTGAAAATAAATATACGTGTTTTAATGGCTACAAGAAGTAGCCTATAGTAGGCTACAGTACAGAGAAATTTCATGTCGGAGCGGGATTTGAGCGCACGTCGTTTTACCGGTGAGCTGTTCATGAGTGGAACTCCGCTCACATGCTCTGGTGAGGTAGGCAGGTTTTTTGCGTTAATTTTTATTTCCTGTCAATGTGCAGGCTCTTTTATTGTAGGCCTATATGACAGTGTAAACAGCTCAATAACCCTTTTATTTAAAGGTTAAATGTACGCCCTATTACGATTGCAAGAAGAATCAATAATGTAAAAAATGTGATGTGCAGTCAAATGTCTCGATGTGTATGTTGTTTAAACGAGTGTTCTCACTGATATGCTTGTGCTTTGTGGAGTTTTGATGTGTTTTATAGGCTCGACAAACATCTTCCCGCAACCCTGCCAGAGCCTTACAGGGTTCTGATTGGGTCAAAGATTAGCGTTCCACAATCTTTGGTAGTAACCCATATATATCTATGGCAACCAAACTTGGTGAGACAAACGTGTGACGGACGGTCAGGAAGACATTTTGGCAGGGGGAAAACTGATCAGAAAATGTAACGAAAATGTAACGTAACGTTGTAGAAATGTAGTGGAGTAGAAAGTATAATAATTGCTGCAAAATGTAACAAAGTAAATGTCAAAAGTATGCACTATTGATTCTACTTAAGTAAAGTACAGATACGTAAAAAATTTACTTAAGTAAAGTAACAAAGTATTTGTACTTCGTTACATTCCACCACTGCAAATACAAATAATAATAATAATAAATAAACAATATTTTCCCACTTGCATAATTTGACAAAATTACAAATTGTTTGAAAAAGACACAATGCAAATGTTAACAATTTGTTTAGCTTTTTTTTTTTTTTGGTCTTTTGAGACATCACATCGTATTTCACCTCAAGCACTCACATTGTTGTCTCCATCATAAGTGCACTAAGTTTAGAAAAAAAATAAAACTAAAAAGGAAAAATCTATATTTTCTACGAACTGAAAATATGCTCATCTCTTCAGAGAATAGAATACTTTTAGGCAAAATTTACTTTAAGTAAGGTAATGTAGAGGGCAAGATGTTGGTTAAAAAAATTACTCAATACTTTAAGCATAATGATAAAAATCCTTATAATCCTCAAAACCCCAAAAAACTTTCTCTTCATTTTCTAAGGCTTTTTTTACTCCAAGCCCTGAAATTCTTGGAACAGGAAAGGTGAATTTGTGAACCATATTCTGTCATTATTATTGGTGTAATGACATTGAAAGAGGACTGGAGGACTGTCAAGCTTTAAAATGAAAAGAGAGTTGTGGAAAAATGATCCTCACTAGTTGTGTACCTGCCACCCCACCATATCATAATTTGATACCAGTACAGTATTTGCATTCAAATCCAATATACCAGCATTGATGCTGGTTGGATGAGTACTTTTCACTGGACAATTGCCTACACAATAGAGTGCTGCTGATATGACGTATTTTTGTAGGCCAAAAGCCGGAAACGAGTTTGCATTTTAGCAATTCCAGTTCCATCGTCATGAAGTCAATGGGTTTGCCTGAAAAATGCTGCATTCCAGACAACTCAGAATTCAGATTTGTCCCACCTCCTGGAACCCTGCTCGAAGTTGAACATCCAACCTGTCTGTCTGTCTTGGTCTGTCCTCATTTATGCAAGTGTTTGGAAGTGTTTTCTCCTTGTTCTCCTAAGAGATTATTATTAAACATTGTTCCTGTGCATGCTCATTCGTCATGCGATTTACTACTACTACCAACATGTAACAGAAGGACAGACCAAAACCATAACAGCATGAATTCACCTGCTGTACTGCTGCTATGCCTGGAGATGGAGCGGCAAAACTTTGAGGCCCACACAAGTGGATTTCTCTATCTGGTGAGCTTTACCAACTTTCCCGATCTCTCCCTGTGCACA
Source organism: Rhinogobio ventralis (assembly GCA_039654625.1). NCBI lineage: Eukaryota > Metazoa > Chordata > Actinopteri > Cypriniformes > Gobionidae > Rhinogobio > Rhinogobio ventralis. Next base: position 13,559,913 of record CM077210.1, on the reverse strand, counting down.
TTTTATCTGGCCAGTCTAGCACAAGCACACAAAGGCTCATCTGTCTGGTGTGGGTCCTCTGGGATTTTTCACCAAGTTTGTCTAGTGGGTGTTGGTGAACTGCAGTTTGAGGGGATGGAGGAAGGCCCCGCCCACTGGATGCTATGGATAAAGCCTCTTGAGGATATTTGAAGGAACTTATGGACATTTTTGAGGAGGATTTAATTTATTGATTGGTTTGGGGAGATATCTAAAAATCTCCCTTTCCATCTGGCCCCACCTAGCGTCCCCTATATCTCCAACGTTTCCAGTTTCTCCCGAATGCCTGCTCATCCTCCCTCTCCCGCCTCCTCTAACAGCCCATTCCTCAGCCCCGCCTCCACTGGCTCTCTTCAGTTCCTCTGCTTCTCCTACATGCTGCGAGGATCTGCCTAGGGTCTTCCTAGCCCAGAGGATCCCTTGTCTCCGCCTCCATCCTCTGAACCCATCGCTCCAACTTGGCCTGTCGACACATCGGCTTCGCCATGGCTCCTCCCTCTCTCGGCTCCACCGGCTCCAACAGGCTGCCTCATCCCTCCAGCTTCGCATTGGTCAGGCGATGTCCTCTCTGCGCCTTCAGCTTCGTCTGGCTTTGGCTTCGTCCTAGGTCCCTCCGGCTCACCCTCAGTCTTCTGGTTTCCTGTCGTCACCTTGGACGCTCGTCGCCACAGCTCCACCTTGGTCTCCAGTACCATCGGCTCTGGGGCTCATCATCTTCAGTGTTCGACAGCTTCATCTCCGTCCATCGTCCCCAGGGTGCTTTCCATCAAGTCTCCACCATGGCTCATCCCGCCTTTAACTCCACCCTGAGGCCTTGCCCTGGCTGGTATTTGGACCAACATCTTGCTCTTTATGCTCCTGGCTTCACCTTGGCTCCTCCCACCCTCCACTCCCCCATGGACAGTTTTTATTGCCCTGGACTATTTTGTTTTTCCTTTCTTTTTCCACACCATCCTCCAGAGCCCCCTCCCCCCTCCTCAGATGGACTGTTTACGGTGTGAGGAAGCGTCTTCCAGGAGGGGGAGCTTCTGTAACATGTATGTTGTGTTATAAGAATCCCTGTGTGTTCATTACTTGACTCATTAGTTCCTTTTGTTTGTCCTATATGCATTTATACCATGAGTATCCCTTTAGTCTGTCCTCGTTTGTGCAAGTGTTTGGAAGTGTTTTCTCCATGTTCTCCTAAGATATTATTATTAAACATTGTTCCTGTGCATTTTTTTTTTTTCAAATAATTAACTGAAAAATTAAAATTAACTGAATTTTTTAGCTTAACTGTCACAGAATGGAATGCACAGGATTGAGGGATATCAAAGGCAGCAAAGGATCAATCAGATGAAGGTATCTCAGGAGACAAGAAGTGAAGCTATATTGGAGTCGGACATGCTTTGATGCCATCCTACCTTGAAATGCATCATTCGATGGCAGCATTTTTTAAGCTTTCAGATGGAGCCCAAGTGTCCATGGCCCTGTCCAAAATGGCACCCAAATGGCACCCTAAATACTCATGGTAATCCCATGAGTCCGCACCTTCGTAACGTTACACCACTTTGACTGTCAGTAGAAGTCTGCTGTGAAGTTCGCTTCAGTGCTGGCTCAGCAAGAGTGCGCACCAAGAGCAGATATACCTAAACCTAATATGACAAATGAGAAACCCTACGGTCTCATGGACTTCGTTATCGTGCATATGGCAGCCATTGTAAGGCCACAAGACTCTAAGTGCATATAAAGTGTGCAAAATTGTGACAAGTTGGTAAATAATGACAATAATTATGAATTTTGGGTCAAGATATGTAGAGAGAAAACTGTGACAGAAGTCATGTTGTTGTGTGTGGATTTATAAACTAATAACACACACAAGACATGAGTAGCGAACTTCATCCATCTTGTTTACGCATCACTTCCATTCTCCGCACATATTATATCATTACACAACCCTTTCTTACAACACTCTTGTAAAAAAATTGTAGTCCCAACACAATTCTATCCACGAACACAACATTGTGCAGCTCTGACTTTGATATATGCAGGACGGAGGGCAGTGATAAGCAGAAGTGATCATCTTGTCATTTACTCTGGATCCCTCAGTGAGTGTAATGTGAGACTTTAGAGCCCTTCATCCTTCAGGATAAAGTCACAGAGATCTAACAAAGCCACACACTGAAGCCGCTGAGCTCAACAGAGGTTTACTGACCAGGCTCAGCAATGATGGATTTATTTACTGATGTGATTAGCACAGTGCTACTTTGTGTGGATGGGAATGATGCACTGGTGGTTGGTTGCTTTACTTGTTGGTCAAACAGTCTCTTCCTGTCATGGTTCATAGACAGAATAAACTGCAAAGTGTTTTATCCCATATAGCCAAAAGGCAGGTTATTTTGCACTCAACTAGAATCACCCATTTTCCAGGTTGTTATTGTTAACAAAAAACTAAAATAACAAATTAAAATTAAGCTAAATAGAAATATTTTAGAAAAATCTAGGAAATAAATGGAAATACATGTTATGTTATTTCCATCAAGAGGTGCATAAATTTTTGGTCATGATCCTGTATTGACAATGCATGAGTCAAGCACTCTGTAAAGTCTACTCCAGCACATCCCAAAGACTTTCAATGAATTTAAGGTCTGGACTCAGATGTGCCAACTGATGTGTGAAAATGATTCTTCATGCTCCCTCCCAACCATTCGTTTACAGTTTGAGCCTGATGAATCTTGACTTTGCCATCCTGAAATATGGCCATGATGTGTCTTCCTACATGGTTGTTTAAGAAATAAAAAGCTACACACTCCATCAATTAGGGTTAGAAAAACTGTTGCCAAACATGCTAGAGACATAATAACCACTGCAATAATAATCCAATAATAGACTCCTAAGCACTTGCCTATTTAATTTTTTTTTTTTTGGCAGGGCAGCGAAGTTTTAAAATAACATATATGCTACATTTTAAGTATTAAATTACAGTTTGTCAAAGCCCTGCCCTGCCCTGCTTGAGCAGGAGTTCTTCATTCAATGTCCTGCAAATGTCAGTGGTCCTGCTGCTCTTCAGCACTCAGCAAATGCCATATTCTTCTGAACACCTGCCTCATTATAAAACCTCTCACAGAACTGAGATCAAATTTTGGAACGTTTAAAAGAGAAGACATTAAATGTCAGGTTGGAGGAAGGGCTCTGTGTTGTGAGTTTCCAAAGCTTTGTCAAAACCAAATTGATCAGCAAAGGCAGCCCAATTCATACAGCTTTTCTACACCTGTACTCAGTATATAAATGTCATCAGTATAAAGGTTCGCTTTCAATGCTTTATGGTGTCATCAGCTGAAGTGCCTCTACTAGATGCTGATTGTAAGGTTTTAGCTGAAGTGGAGTGCATCCAAGAGAGAGCTGATGAAATTGAATGTGGCTGGACTGGAAGACTGCTCTAAATCCCTTTACTCTTATATTTCACGGTTAAAGTCGTGCCACTTGAATCATTTAGTAGCATTAATGATGGTGTAATACCAACCCCCCCAAAAAAAACACTGCAGTGCAATGTAAAGCAATTTAAAGCAGTTCAAGTAATAATAACACATTTTGTACACCAGATTAAATGTACTGCTTTATTAAGTTAGCAAAACTTTAATTTAGTAATGTGTCATTTAAAAATAAGTCATACCTAAGAAACTTGATCTTATTAAACCCTTAATTATTTTGGGAAAGATGCAACAATGCACACATTAATGCTACTAAATGATTCATGTAAATCGGTTAAATATGTATTCGTGTGTTCCATTGATAGGAAAAACTATACACTTCACGTCTGTTTTTGTCACGTTGCTTTCGAATCGCTCTTGCAGTACTTTGATGTCATACAGCAATCGGTCTGTCCAATCACTGCTTCAAGTGGAACACACCTATTGGTTGGTTGTCTTTATCATGCTCAGGTGTATCTTGTCCATGTGTATATACACTGATAACATTATGACCACCTTCCTAATATTGTATTGGTCCCCCTTTTGCTGCCAAAACAGCCCTGACCCGTCGAGGCATGGACTCCACTAGACCCAAGGTGTGCTGTGGTATCTGGCACCAAGATGTTAGCAGCAGATCCTTTAAGTCCTGTAAGTTGCGAGGTGGGGCCTCCATGGATCAGACTTATTTGTTCAGCACATCCCACAGATGCTCTATTGGATTGAGATCTGGGGAATTTGGAGGACAAGTCAACACCTCAAACTCGTTGTGCTCCTCAAACCATTCCTGAACCATTTTTGCTTTGTGGCAGGGCGCATTATCCTGCTGAAAGAGACCACAGCCACCAGGGAATACTGTTTTCATGAAAGGGTGTACATGGTCTGCAACAATGCTTATGTAGGTGGTACATGTCAAAGTAACATCCACATGGGTGGCAGGACCCAAGGTTTCCCAGCAGAACATTGCCAAAAGCTCCACACTGCCTCTGTCGGCTTGCCTTCTTCCCATAGTGCATCCTGGTGCCATGTGTTCCCCAGGTAAGCAACGCACACGCACCCGGCCATCCACGTGATGTAAAAGAAAACATGATTCATCAGACCAGGCCACCTTCTTCCATTGCTCCGTGGTCCAGTTCTGATGCTCACATGCCCACTGTTGGCGCTTTCGAGTGGGCACACTGACTGGTCTGCGGCTATGCAGCCCCATATGCAACAAACTGCGATGCACTGTGTATTCTGACACCTTTCTATCAGAACCAGCATTAACTTCTTGATCAATTTGAGCTACAGTAGCTCGTCTGTTTGATCGGACCACACGGGCCAGCCTTCGCTCGCCGGTTCACCACTGTTCCTTCCTTGGACCACTTTTGATAGATACTGACCACTGCAGACCGGGAACACCCCACAAGAGTTGCAGTTTTGGCGATGCTCTGACCCTGTCGTCTAGCCATCACAATTTGGCCCTTGTCAAACTCACTCAAATCCTTACTCTTGCCCATTTTTCCTGCTTCTAACACATCAACTTTGAGGACAAAATGTTCACTTGCTGTCTAATATATCCCACCCACTAACAGGTGCTTTGATGAAGAGAGTCTTTTTCTAGCTTTTTTTTGTTGTTGTAACCCACTGGTCATGTCATATCTGGTCATGTCAATTGCCACATTTATAGTCATGTCATGTCAATTTTCATGTTTATGGTTATGTCTATTTTCATGTTTATGGTTATGTCTATTTTCATGTTTATGGTTATGTCTATTTTCATGTTTATGGTTATGTTCATCGTCAAGTTTAGTTAAAATCATTGTCTTGTTTTATTTTTTATTTTTTGGATTATCTTCTAAAGATAGTTCTAAACTTTGACATGCCTTCAATATAATTAATAAAATAAAATAAAATAAATATAATATGGGGGCTAGTTTGGAACCAAAAGTTGGTTTGTAATTGGTGATAAATGCATATTTAAAATTAGGGTTGCATGGTTGATGAATGCAATAAACATTTTTTTTATTTTATTTACTTTATTTATTTATTTATTTATTTATTTTTTATGTTTCATATTATGTCCTGTCATGTTATTTATTGGGTGAATTTTCAGAATTTCAGGAAATTTTCCTTTTTTTTGTATCTGGGCAAAAGTAGGGTTATGCACAAAATGTTCTGCTGTATAGATTTTGACAGGTTGTGATTAAATTATTAAATTATTATTCTCCTCAGAGGCATCTGAATCCTTCAGCTTTTCATTTTGTTCTCAGTGTCTTTCCTCTCTGATCTGTCTTGCATGTCAAAGATAAAATAACGCCCTGTGAATTTCCATGAGACACCAAGACAGTTTAATGTTCCCCATACAGCTGCAAAATGGTCTGTTAAACAAACTAAAATAAAATGACTCTGTATAGTTGGTGCAAATTACATTCTCCACACTGGTGATTTAAGTTTACAAATGGTCTGCATTTACTTTGATTACGGACAGTACATCACTTAATAACAGATTCAATCTCTAAGCAGCTGTTATTTCAGACATTCATCTACAGTGTGCAGATAGACTCTCACTGCTCATGCTCACTGTAATAGAAATATTTTGAGGGTTGTTTGTGCTTAGTTTCTTCTGGTAAAGTTCAAAGAGGGGATAAGTTCTTACAACAGCAGCTAATTACAATGATCTGGAATCCCATTGGGCTTGTAATTGCATTTTCCCCCCTGCACTTCTTACCTAATTTCCTGAGCAAAGAGCTTTTATTGCAGACAAACTCATTTCCTTGTTTGCTGTTACACTGCTAGTTTCACAGTTTACTGAAGGTGTGTGACAGTGTCTGCATCTTTAAGTCACTTAAGGACTGTAATTAATTTACACACCCTCATGTTCAAATTAATGCTTCAGAATTTGGTGAACAATTTGGTGTACAAGTAATTTTCACTCAGAAATTGCTAGATTCTGCAAGTAATGCAGTGAATTTAGTAGACATTTTAAAGACATGTTCATTTTAAAGACATAATTGTAAAACATATTTGTATAAAACACATATGTATTATGCATTATGTATAACTTTGAAAAATAATTTGGTAACACTTTATGGTTACACTTTATTTTATGGTGGCATTGTTACAGTGTAATAATCAGTTTACGGAGTGTCTATTTACACCAAGTGCAAATAGTGCGCCTTGTTGGCAAGCGCTATTTACACTAGCTCCGCCCAATACTGCCTGGGTGGGGCATACAAGATGACAAAAGGGCACGTTTCAACGTCTTCAGTGGTGTAGTCAGTAGAGTGTAAGGCTCATGGAACTTGGTTTTGATGTGATCGACCTGGGTTTGAATCTGCCTTTTGCAGAGCTCGCTCTTCTCCCTTTTCCCATCATATATCACATCGGAAATGCGTTTACTTTCAATAAAAATGAAGAAAATGTTCTAAAAGTGAAAATATAGTGACTAACAAAATGTAAAAAAAAAATAATAAGAGTATTTATTGGGTAGGGTTAGGGGTAGGTATAGGGAGGGCTTTTATTGTCCCATTAAGGCGGCATCCATTTCATAATTTTAATCAAATATATTAGGGCTGCAGCTATCGATTATTTTAGTCATCGAGTATTCTACCGATTATTCCATCGATTAATCGAGTAATCGGATTAGAAGTACTTTTTTATTATTAAAGAGCAATACTAAATATACACTAGAAAATAAGACGGGTATCTTAAAATGAACAAATAATTTGTTTCCTTTTTAGTCAAAAAGTTTTATTGCTGAAATTGCATACATTAATATCTGAAAACTAAACCAATTTAGTGCATTCAATTGCCATATTATATTCAAAATGCAAATACAAAATATACATTTAAAAAAAAAATAATAATAAAATAAAAATATAAAAGTCAATTTCCAATTACTTTAAAAAGGTAAACATAGAACTAAACCTACAATCTATAAATCAAAATAATAGTAATAGAAATAATAACAATGCCTTAACATTGCATTTATGTTGTGCAACTTAACTTTCAAGTTTCAGCTTCAGTTCAGGCATGACATAAGCCTTTACAGTCTTCTTGTAAGGCTTTGTGGCTTTTGTAAGAAGCAAAAAATATTGGACAGGAAGGTAACTTGGAACAAGAACAAGAGTAGAGATGGGCATACTAGAGATGCGCGGATCAGCTCTAACGTCACCGAATCCGCTGTTAAAAACAAACCATCTACCCACACATGATTTTCTCTAATTTAGATATCCGCACCCGATTGTCAAATTATAATTATTCAAATTCTCAGTGTTAAGCGTGATGCTATCATAACATATTTGCTACACTGAAGTAGGTTGCTTAAAAAAAATCTTCTTTGGCGAAATTACATTTCTTAAATAACCTAAACCAGGGTCACGAGTCCCGAGAGGACTCCACTTCCTGTCTCGAGTCCAGAGAGGACTCCGCTTCCTGTTTCGAGTCCAGAGAGGACTTTGCTTCCTGTTACGAGTCCAGAGAGGACTCCGCTTCCTGTTTCAGGTCCAGAGAGGACTCCGCTTCCTGAACTGTGTGGGCCGCCCTGGCCTCCTGAACTGTCTGAGCCACCCTGGTCATCTGTCCGGCCTGCACCACCCTGGTCATCTGCCCGGCCTGTTCCGCCCTGGCTCCCTGCTCTGCCTGAGTCTCCAGGCCCTCTTCCACTCCATGGGCCTGGCCCTCCATCCCGCTCCCGGGTCCGCCTCCACTCCACCTCCCTCCTAGACCATTTCAGGAACGTCTGGAAGCCGCTCCTTTGAGGGGGGGCTATGTAACAATTCACCAGTGTGAGTGCCCCTGATCACCACCAGAGGGCACTCCAACCCAGACTGTCATTCCATCATAGACTACATCACCCATAATCCTTTGCCCGGACTCATTAGCACTCACTGTTTACACCTGTGTCTCTTTTACCTTATTACCTCTGCCTATACCTCTGAGCGTTTTCCCTGGTTTCATGTCTCTTGGTTTGTTGGATTTCTTGCCTGTTTCCTGGATTACCCTTTTGCCTCTGTCTCCTGCCTTGTTTGCCTGTTTGGACTGCCTTGCCTGTACTTTTGACTACGATTGTGGATTACCCTTCAATAAATACTGCGTTTGGATCCTCAACCTTCGTGTCTCGGAGCAGTACATAACAAACACACAGTTGTCTTCATTTAAAAAATAGCGAGACTAAATTATATTAACAGTGCTCATATTATCTCTCACATTGCAGTCTTGAAATTAGCTGAAAACGAAAGTTAAAGATGACACACATTAATTGCGTTTTACCATGAAATGAGAGTTCCGCGTCTTTATTAAAATCAACACATTAATGATTTATCTCTCATCCACCCGCAATTTTTGGAATGTTAATTTTTATTACTTTACCCACCTGACCCGCAATCCCGATATAACCGCAATCCGCGCATACTCCGAGTCCTCACACAAAAATTGTCTTTCTGCAACATGACCGTGTGTAGTTTAATGGACTAAACGAAGCTTCGAGGCAAATGATTTTGCCTCAATAATTTTTTAAATTTGAGTTACTCAAGTTACTCTGGGAATCGTTTCAGCCCTAAAATATAATTATTTACACTCTATGTTATTATTGCATCCTGTTAATGTACAGCAATACTGAGGTGCAAATAGTATGTATTTTCCAAAATAAAGTATAAATAGCATCTAATTACTATTTACACATATTGCAAAGAACTGCTACTAGAATATATCACTATTTTCACTTAGTGTAAATAGCACCTACAGCTATTTGCACTTCACAACTATCGCTAAGAAAATATGCTATTTTCACTTAGTGTAAATAGCATTGCTACTAAATAGCAGTATTATTAAATAACAACATGTACTTACTATAGGGTTAGGGTAGGATTAGGGTTTGGTTGAGGGTTAGTTGCATGTAAGTAATTTACTGTTATTACTATGGTAAGTACATGTAACATATGTAACAAAGACAATGTAAAATAGTGTTCTTTTACCCTCTTTATTTTACAGTGACCTTGTTATATATGTTACATGTAATTACCATAGTAGTAACAGTAAATTATGCAACTAACTAATTACATGCAACTAACTGTAAACCAAACTCTAATCTTAACTCTACCCCTGCATGCTGTTAATAAATATTAATTAGTATTTAAATGTATAATTACACTGTAACAAAGATACCTTACATAATGTGTAACCAATAGTTTTTATAGTCTATGTGAAGCTTGAAAGCCTCAAATCTTTGATGGACTTGTTGAATTGTCTTTAGATGTTTGGTGGCCTTGGTTAAAATCAGGCATCTAGTAACAACCAAAGAAGTAATTTATACTTAAGTCTTGTTCAATGCAGTTCCCAAAAAGTGATGGTAGTAGACTTATGTACCAACAAATATTTCGTTTTTCATATTGTTCACAAAACGTTATATGAATTAGGAATAAAAACTGATTTGTTCTCATTTTGAATGAATATCGGCTGCTTCAGGCAATATTAAACTGTCTAACAACACAGCTGTGCTGCAATAATAATAAAAAAGATAGATGTAACTTGTCAAATTAAACATTTTGCTGGTAGCTATCACTCGTTTGAGATGTCAGAGCATCCTGAATCTGTCGAAAGTGGAAGTTAATGATGGATTTATCTTGTTTTGTGGAAATTCCCTGAGAGATAAACAGCTCAATATTGTTGCATATAAAACACAAATGCATGGAGATTTGAATGTGTTTCAGAACACAATTGTTTTTTTTTTCTCTCATTGGAGGCACCGCATTTAACCTCTGTCTGGTGCCATAAACTGCATTAAATAAACAAATATATTAAATACATTTCTTGATGGATTTGGTTTAAATTAATAAGACAGAAACATTTGATTGTTTGCTTTTAAATTTCATTTAATCTGTTTCCTGTTTGCATCTCAGTCATTTAATGAATGTAATAAAACATTTCTGGTATAATTCATAAAAGCTTAGGCACTAATGTCATTGTCAGAATAAAACTGCCCCTATTATGCTATTTTAAAGGTTACAAATTTTTTTTTTGGAGGTCTCTCAGATTTGAAATGCATTAAAGTTCAAAAAACACTTTTCTCATATTATACATTGCACGTTACCTCATTTCTCAAAGAGACTGAAAACAGGGCGTCGAAAATTCCTGTCTCTCTAAACCTCCTAAATCTCCTTTTCAAGAGCCTGCTTTGATTGGTCAGATGGCCCAGTCTTTTGTGATTGGTCGACCACTCGCAGCGTGTGTTGGAAATGAAACGGCCATTACCATTCGTGAATTTCAGCTCCAGAGGCTTTCTCAGTACTTGATACAATGGCGTAGTTTTTTCCTTATCAATTCCAATGCAAGTCTACCTGACATGTCAACAACACAAACCAAACACTTCCAGGGAGAATTTAATAACCAAAAAAACATCAAAACAGGACTCAGGAACAAAACAAACTAGCAAAAACACAGAGAACAGTGAACAGGAACATCATACACCTGCAACACCAACATTAAACAACGACAAACAGAGAACCAGAGAAAATTGCGTAATATAAAGTCACAATCGTGTGTTATAAAGTCAGAATTGCGTGATATAAAGTTGCAATTGCATGTTATAAAGTCAGAATTGCGTAATATAAAGTCACAATCGTGTGTTATAAAGTCAGAATTGACTGACTTTATAACACGCAATTGCGACTTTATATCTCGCAATTTATATCTCGCAGTTCTGACTTTATAACACATCTGCAACTTTATATCACGCAATTCTGTAAACTTGCAATTGTAAGATAAAAAGTCACAATTATCTTTTAATTTTTTTTATTCTGTGGTGGAAGCAAGCTTCCATAATAAACTGTTATATGTAAATGAAAAAAAAAAAAGCTCAAAGCTGAAATCTGATATTGGATATTATTTTATTTTTATTTATTTTTTAAAGATTATTGTTTTCTGGCACAATTTCCACAGATCATTTAATACAGTAGACAGGCATATGTCGACTTTTGCCTCCCTTGGTGCCCCTGTGGACCAGCACTGCATTGTTTGCTTTGATGTCTTTGAGATATGAATTATGAATCTCTCCCCAAAATGTGATTAAATGTGAACAAAACCGATTGAACTGCTGTGCCGGTCAGCCCCTTTCACATCCCACCTTTCCTCCAAACCAGCTTGCTAATAATCTCTGATTGCACTTTGAAGTGGAAATAGGTTGTTTCCAGAGGAGCAGATCATCTACACACCCAGTGAGACACTAGTGATTCATTTGTCATGTTTAATTTATGGCCCATGCCAGGAGCACATAATGGCAGAAAGAGGATATTTTTTTAAATGACTTATTGATGGAGGATTGAGGTGATAAAACTAGCTTGTATCATGAAAAATGAGTGAAGTTAATAGGGTTCGTTGTCTCTCAAACAATCAGACAGAAAAATAGTGACATCTAGAATGAAACTTTGATGAGCTTATCTCAAGGGAAAGCCATGACTTGTCTTGACAGGCTGCAGATGGTGACATCTCTTTGTCTGAGAGGTGCAGCTGTCAAATATCCCCATTCAGTATCATGAGTGCTGTATTCAGTGCTTAAAATAAAAACAAATTGGAGGAAATTTACCAGAAACCACATGTACGGAAAAAAAAAACAGTACTGGTGGCCTTAGAAACAAGTTATTATTATAAACAATACAGATGTCCCGAGCCGATCTTAAGCTTTTTTTTTACTGATCGGTATCAGCTATTCTAAGCCCGATCCTTTATTTTACATCAGCTGTCATGCCAATGTCATGCAGTAGTTGGTGGTATTAAAACTGCATTAAAAGGAAAAGAAGAAGCTCAAATGTGCATGCGAGAACCAATGAGGGTTATTCTAGCCCATCGCACACGCACGTTCAAGCTTCTGTGTTATATTACACAGAATATTTGCATATTTGATGCACACTATTTGTAACACATCACTCAAAAGTCATTTATTTACTGTTTGTTTTTATCTGCCATCAGAATGTCTGAGACATTGTTGCCATAACGCGCTGCTGTGGGTTGTGTCTTGCTTCAGACTTTACTGACAGACTGGAATTCTGACGCCGCAAGTTTCATGCTTTCTAAATTTATGCTTTCTTAATCCACTTTTTTTTCTTTTTTGTTGCAATTATTCTGCTTATTGTACATGTAAAATACAAGAAGTTTATATCAGTAGACCCATTTCATTATTGTGACCACACAGTCTGTTTACAATGTCTGCTTGAGAGAGAGAGAGAGAGAGAGAGAGAGAGAGAGAGAGATAATCTTATTATTAGAATAAGATTAGAAATATCGGATCGGGACTCGGGATTGGCAGATATTTAATATTTAATTACTGAATCATTAAATCCATAAATTTTTTTATATTAAATGACTGGATGATTGGATCAGGGCACCCCCCAAAAATTGATCGGGACATCCCTAATAAACAAGTCAAGTCACCTTCATTTATATAACGCTTTTCACAATTGTTTCAAAGCAACTTCACAGTGATAATAGGAACTTAATGGAAGAGAAATCAGCTCTAGAAAAAAGTTATTGTTCAGCTAAAGTAAGTTTTTGATTGATTAAGTTCCGTTGTAAGTAATCATTAGTTATTTACTTTTTGGGCCACTTACACAACATCAACACCGGCAGCTAGAGAATGCACACCCTGAAACTTTTTAAAAATAGTTTTGAAGCGATACCGTTATCATCTTCGTGTAAACTTAAAAAAACGGTGAATCTTTGAGAACGGCATGCACGTAAGCATTACGTGTTTAGTCTATAGGCAAGCACGTTTGAATATATATGTGCGCAGACGTGTAGTTTTTCTTTACAAAATGGCCGCCAAATTACTTGTCTGCATTGCATAATACAGCATTTTTAGTCGTTTCCGATCATTTTGATAACGTTTTAATCCTTACAGAGGGAAAGTGAAGTGAAGGAGGCCTTCACAAGGGTGAGTCTAGTTGACACGGTCTCTGCTGAAACTTCAGGGCTGCATTGTGGTCTTATTTATTTATTAAGCGTGCAGGGCAACCTCCCAGTAGAGCATAACACTAATCTAGCTTTGAGGTCATGAACGCATGAACTAACTGTTCTGCATTTTGCATTGAGAGCATATGGTGTAATTTAGATACATTTTTAAGATGGAAGAATGCGGTTTTACAGATGCTAGAAACGTGGCTTTCAAATGAAAGATTGGTATCAAAGAGCACACCCAGGTTCCTAACTGAGAACAGAGACTTGACAGAGCAGCCATCAAGTGTAAGACCGTATATTCTAGGTTACTACGAGTGGAGGATTTTGGAGGTTTTAACAATAAAACAACAACAACAACAGAAAACTTACCTGACAAAATGCAGTCTGAATTATCTGATGGAAAGTTTGTGCACACATAAATATGCAAATTGTAAAGAATTCATAATGATTGAGGTCCATTGTTTTATCTAGTTTGAGCATCCCAATCAGCCTGACACTGCAACTTTGGTTCAACCAATGGCATCAGTTTGGGGCAGGGACCATCTGCTTGACTATCCAATGGGGGAGTGTTCAGGCAACCTGTTTTATCAAGTATAATTTATGTGCTAAATTCGAAAGAAAAAAAAAAAATAATAAAATAAATAAAAGCAGTTATATAACTGTAATTCTAACTTTAAAAAAGCTTTGAATATTGACTTGACTTAAACCCTTGTTCAAAAGTTTTGAAAAATATATATTTTTTAAAAACCTTTAAAGTTCGAAGTTTTATTTCCAGGAATGCATTACCTGTGTTGAATTTCTTTGAATTGCAATCTGCTTTTTGTGATGTTTCTGCAGCCTAGTATAAGTTGTTTGCTTGCTTCGTTGCATTACTAAAATTCCCATCATCTGCTGTGACCCATGAGCTTCTGATACGGCAGAACCTTGGCCTACTTTTGATGCAGTAATCTAACTGAAATTAATTCAGAGTGATTTACTATGACTGGTGAAATCTCATTTCCTCTTAAAGACAGGAGCGCACCCTCCCTTTGTCATATACTGTATATAGAATGCAGGCTTTTGTACTACTGAAGCCAAAGCTCATTTTAACGACTTGCTTTGTGTCATTAGCCTGGTGCTGATTGAAGCATTTCCATTTGGTAAACTCTTGAGTCATCAGACGGGAAGTCATTTCTAGAAAGGCATCCACAAAGCTTTTAAAACTCAGAAAGAACATAATAAATAACTGATCGATTTTCTCCTACAAACTCTTCCTAGCAGGAGTCTCGAGATGTAATTGGCCCTGTAAGCAACATTTGTCTTGATTACAGTCCATTTGAATCCACTAAGATGAGCTTGCTGCTGTCTATTCCTCTAGTCACTTTTTTTTAGAGGCTGTAGAAATAAATCTGACCTGCCTTCACTCCAGCTGGTGTCATCACATCGTCTGGGACTGTCTGCAGTAAATCGGGCCAGAATTATTCAGTGGCAGATTCTTGATAAGCCAATATATTAATAAAGTGATACAGTATGCTCTAAAGGTCATCGAAAAAAAGAGGCTTGGCTGGAAGAGCAGAGGAAGGTTCCATGTTGTCATAAAACTAAAGGGGAAAAATATATGACACTATGGCATAATATTAAATTAATGCACTCATTGACAAAAGTGGAAAGCAGGAATATACAGTATATTCTTCACATGGTGGACCCTAATTTCTGCTGGACTAGTGATTTGTGTGATTGACAGTCAGAAATTTAAGATGTTATCCTTCAATTATCTTTACTTTCAATGTCCTGTTAATAGCTACAACCTGATTGAGTCAGTAAGTTAGTCAGTGAGATTTGTGAACAAATACAATATTTTTACTTGTCAAAAATGCAACAAAGGGTCATTGGAAATACATGCCTTTGGCAACATTTCTATCATTCTTGCTCATTTTGTGAAACTTTTAAAGAGAAATGTCGAGCGAGTGATGCTAAAACACATTCAGTTTTATCCAAAACTGATGAATGTGATTCTGGCAATGTTTTATGTTGTTTGTTGTAGGCATCACATTTGAAAATAGCACCACACTAAACCCTATACCCTAACTCTAACCAATAGCATTAACCCTTAAACGCATACCTCTGATTTTTAGTGACCTGCAACCAGTGGCGTGCACAAGGGGGGGCGGGGGGTCTTGAGCCCCTTTGAAAGTGAAAGTGAAAGTGCTCTTTTCATTTCTACCGAGGGGGACCTCCCCCCAACAAACAAACAATCCAACCCCCCCCCCCCCGGAACACAGTTGACCCTGCCCCCGCGGAGGTCTGTGCATGCCACTGCCCGCAACGCCATTCACTACCCTCCTCCTCATTCATTTTTTCTAAAGTTAGACATCAACTTTCTTAGTATTCCTCAATCTATTCATTATAAACAATATAACAAGTCTGTTTTCTAATAAATGTTTTTGTAAAAAGTATATAGGGTCGCTAGCAACCCGAGGTATGTAATAGTGTAAGTGTATTTTTGATGACTGAATAAGTGCAATTCACCTTTAACAATAAATACACCTTGAATAAGTGCAATTCACCATGTCTGATACACAAAGATGAAGTGACGTTTCACTCATAGTTACCACAGGCAGAAAACAAAAGAATAGGAAGCATCATCAGCAAAATAGCTCAGCGATTTACTGTAGAGCAAGTACTGAATGCAATCAAATATTAGTGTCACTTGATGGTGGATCTGGTGAAGAAGCTGTCAGCAAACAAAATGTTGATTTTGAAGATGTTGATGATAGTTTTGAAAATATGTTTGAGATGCTAAATGTACTGGGAAATGAGTTCTGACGAGGACAGTGATGATGGTATAAAACATCAAACTGAACCCTTCCAAGCTCCAAAAGGTAATAAAATATGCTTTATTTTATTCTTCTGTAATTGTTATTAAAATATCAAGAGAGTTTTATACTATTGCAGCAGTTAGAGAGCCGTCCTTGTTAGATATAGGTCCGGGTCGCTTATAACCCAAATATATAATAATGATTGGCAAAACCCATTCATTTATGGGTTAACAAAATAATTGATTGATATTTGAATTTTAGCTCACATATAAATGTGAGATAAAAACACATTTGCTTCAGCAACCATGACATTTTAGCATGCTTCTACAAGCTCTTTTATTGTAGCTCACGGAACTCATACTCTGAATCTCAAGTGCAGTGCTGTACCAGGTGAGCTACCGAGCAAGTTTACTATGTCAGAAAAGCCAAACACGTGGAGCTGATTATGTGATGCAAACCTCATAATGTATAAGTTAACAAACCATGCTCTGTGCTAAAGTGTTTTGAGGTCATAAAATAATATTGTGCAATCTCCTGTGATCATGATTTGTGTGAAAAGGAATACAAGTTGTTTGTGGAGTTTTGCTAAAATGTAGAATGAGGCATAATTTTCCAATCACCCAAGGTTGAAAGATTGGGCAATTATTACGGTTTTCTTAAATTTGACTTTAAATTCAGACATTCAGAAAAACACAGAGCTGAAAGCAAAACACCCCTCTCCTCCCTTCACACTCTTACAGAACAGGAGACAAATAGACAAGCCAGAATGCTTTAAATTTCTTGAAACAATCATTTCTGAACATTGACTCTCAGTATTTATTTGCCTGTTCTTCATGGTTTCTCAATATAATCCCTAAAAGTAATTAATGTGAATTGCATCATTAATGCCATAGAACAGCATCTAATTCACATTGTGATGCAGTGTGACAACATGCCTCACCTGTGCAACTGGATATAAACCTGGCTAGTGTCTAGGTAGCAAAGCATTAAAGAAATATCTAAACTGCTAAATAACAGATTGGAGGGTGAAATAATAGTAGATTAGTAAACACTAAAAACTGAGA
The DNA here is from genome assembly GCA_039654625.1 of Rhinogobio ventralis. Classification (NCBI taxonomy): domain Eukaryota; kingdom Metazoa; phylum Chordata; class Actinopteri; order Cypriniformes; family Gobionidae; genus Rhinogobio; species Rhinogobio ventralis. Next base: position 13,542,657 of record CM077210.1, on the reverse strand, counting down.
TGAAAAATCAACTTCAACAAGAAATTGACTTCTGTTATGGTTAAATGTTCAGCTATATCTTTTTTTTTTAAAATTTATTATTATTATTTTGGCACAATTTTTCTCTATGTATAATGTTGATATTGCAATTAGTAAATACGCTAAGTTTTATCATGCTAGCATGTGTGGAACTGTTTAAACCATGTGTTTTCCGCGTTTGGATTTGCCCACTCACATCTACATTCTTTTTGAAACTTGAAAGCTCTAGTCCCCATTCGCTGTATAATGTATAATTATATCAAAAAGATCGACCAGTACATTCTTAAAAAAATGTCTAATTTTCTGTTACACAGAAGACAGAAAATCATATGGATTTAAAATGACAAGAGGGTGAGTAAATTATTCATTTTACACTACATTGTTGGGTGAACTATCCCTTTAAAAACTTTGTTCATCCTCCCTCAGTCTAATTAGAGACTTCTAGGTAATGCTTTACAGTCCCATATGAATGCAAACAATTATTTTCAGATCCTACTAACCTGTTACCACCTGCTGAATGTCCTGCAGATAATAATCAAATCAAGCTATTAAAATTTGATAGGAGTCCCAGTCATATGGACATTATCATTGGAATGCTACTTCAATATCAACTGATAGTTGTGTTATTATTCTCTCCCTGGATTGCTGTATTACAGCCTTCATTAATTTTCACTGAAACTAATTTGCATCAAGCTGTGTTTTAATTGTGCAAATTTTCAAATCATAATTCATCTCTGTTTTATATTAGATGATTATTATTTTTTTTATTTTTTTTGCTTTTCTATAAAGCTTTCTCACACTTTTTCAAAATCAAACACATTTCTTCTACTTCCTCTATTTTATTTATTTATTTATTTATTTTTAACCCCTACAGACATTCTGTGGCAGCTTTATAGATTGTTGTTGGTCTCGTGCTGTGACCATATGATGCCCATTTTCACCTCCATTGGCCATCTGTGCTTCTGCCTGCTGGCAACTCACACTGTGCCCACAGAATCCATTTAGTTTCAATTAACTCTGCTACCATCCACCCCAGGGACACAGTATTTGTGTGATGACAGCAATATGTATGGTGGCAACTGCTACTGCATACACTGAGTTCACCTGTCCCCCTTTAACACTTCTAGCCTTTTTGTCTTTCCAAAAATAGCTGGTTCTTTTTTTGGCTTTATGGGAGCTCGGGAGCTTTATGGGAGCTTTATGCATTAGTGGACTCAAATACACTATTATTTATTTGAAAAGCTTGTCTGCTTCTCTGACATTATAGGATACACTCACATTACTTTATAGAATTTGTAATGTTTTTTAAAATAAGTCTCTTATGTGCAGCAAGGATGCATTTATTTGATGAAAAATACAAAAAAAAACCCAGTAACATTGTGAAATATTATTACTTTTTAAAAGTACTTTTTCTATTGTAATATATTTTAAAATGTGATTTTAAATGTGATTAAATGTGATTTTCAGCATCATTACTCCAGTCTTCAGTGTCACATGATCCTTCAGAAATAATTCTAATATGGTGATTTTTTTTTTTTGGAAACCATGATACTCTACCATTCAAAAGTTTAGGGAAAGAAATACTTTTATATTATTACTTTATTCAACACATTCACTTATGTGCAATATAACATACATCATTATGTTTTCAGTAGTGTATAAAGACCTTACATGATGGACTGTTATGTTTTTATTACATTAGAAAGAGCCATTTTTATCTCCACCTACATAACCTTACAGTGAAGCCACCATTTTGTGCCATCGTTTCTACAGTAGCCCTAAATGGACAAACTTCTCTACAGAGCACAAGCTACTCTCTGCTGTCTCGACGACAACATCTTTGTCCTGTGTCGGCCACCGTAGCTTCTCTATGTACTTCGAAAGGGAGGGGTGAGCCGTGGGCGGTTGCAATTCGCAACCTCACCTCTAGATGCCGCTAAAATGTACACAGTACACCTTTAATAAAAAGCAACAGTAAAGATTTATAAAGTTACAAAAGATTTTTATTTCAAATAAATTCTGTTCTTTTTAACTTTATATTCATCAAAGAATCCTGAAAAAATGTATCCTTGTTTACACAAAAATATTAAGCGAACAACTTCCTAATATTGGCAGTTTTTAGATTGTCAATATTGATACAAAGTTGAACTGTTATTAATAATTGAGTACCAATAATAACTGATAATAACTGAGTTAAGACTGCTGAAAATTCAGCTTTGCCATCACAGGAATAAATTATATTAAAATATGTTACACTTTATCTTAAGGGTCTGCAATTATGCATTAGTTAAACTAGTAATTAATGATTTGCTTGTTCCCAATTAAGCATGGACACAATAGTAATTAATGATTAACTTAACTTTATAGTAAGGGCATACTAGCCATTATTTACAACTTAATAAGCCATATATTATTTTTGTGTAGTGATGTAATTATATTTCTGTGCCATTCTCTTAACTGAACAATAAGCTAATTGTGTTTAATTACTGCTGATTTTGCCTAAATCGCTAATATAGTGTAATAAAGACAATTTGACCCTCTCTTCTAAAGTGAAAGTTTTATCCACATTAATTATGGCACTTATTGAGTGATATTTAAGTTTATTAATCAGATTAAGCCAATAATTAAGCCTAACTACCATTAATACAGTACTAATAAAGGCAAGTTGACCCCCTATTCTAAAGTGAAAGTTATATCCTCATTAATTATGGCACTTATTGAGTGATATTTAAGTTTATTAACCAGAATAAGCCACTAATTAAGGCTAAACTGCCACTAATTCAGTACAAAAAAAAGACAATTTGACCCCGTATTCTAAATATATGTTCTTATTTATATTATTGGTTTGTTTAGCAGTTATTCTGCAACGTGATCTCACGAGAATGTGTATTTTTATGTAAAGTGTGGTTCTACATTTTTGACAGCACTAAACATTTCGCTCTGTTTGTGACTTCTGCTACAACTTCGGTTCAAAGGATTACGTTAAACAAAACTACACTTTAAAACCCTAAAATGAATAACATTTCTGTAATCATTTAACCTTTATTTATCGTGTAAAACTTATTTTGTTTGCCTTGGGACACAATGACTAGAAAGTACACCAAAACGCAACATAAATTCACAAAAAAGAAAGAGAAAAAGAGAAACGCGCGCCTTCAAATACGGCATTTCAGAATGTTTGTAAACAATAGGCACCAAGATACTTCCGGGTGGCAGAACGCGAGCGGCTTCTACTGACCAACTGAAGAGATCCAGCCGGCTACTGTAAACAGTTACATAGTTAAAAACATTGTTGTTGATCAAAGTTGAAACTATGACGAAAACGTGTTGTGTTTGCGCCGCCAGATATACAGCAAAAGGTGTAGGATTGTATCGATTTCCTTCAGAAAAAAAGTAAATATATCTAGTGAACCCTGTGGGTGCTGAGGAGGTTAAAGCGAGTGGACTTTGTGTATTCTCAAAACTGTCCATTTACAAAATCATAGCAGAGCATAATTATCTTCAACTGGGGAAATTCAAGACTAATATTAGTAAACTTAAGGTCTTTTTTGAAGATCAAACTCGTTGCCAGTCACTGACTACGTTTACATGCTCCCTCATAATGCGATTATAATAAGGTTTTGACAATTGCGATTAAACTTTACCTCATGTAAACGCAATACTTCAATCAAACTAATGCGATTAAGCTCATAATTGTAGTAACCATAGTCGCATTAAACTAGGTGGCTTACGCCGATTTTAATCGCAATAAACAGGTATGTAAACACCTTAATCGCATTATTACCATTCTGACCAAAGTGCGCATGTGCACGGTATGTGTGTTGTTCACACAACTTAATTTGAACTCCGTGACATTATTTTGAAGTTTTCTCTTCTCCAAATCACTAAATTCTCTCAACACAACTCGCTGTGCAGTGTCTGCTCCGTATCTTCATGTAGACGGCGAAGAACGCGACAGCAGCGTAGGTAAACCCGGCATTGTGATGTTCATCACGGCGCCGATAATATCCAGTAAGCTACGTCCATAAAAATGTGTTTTGAATTTGATGCGAATAGATTAAAACAATGGCCGGTAACATACTGTACGCCTATCTGAGTGTGGTATAACCAGAATAATGAAAATTGCATGTAAACTGGAATGAAGAGTTCTGCTTATGTCATGTAAACATCTTACTGCGATTAAGACCCTGATTATTATAAATAGTCGCATTATTGGTGCACATGTAAACGTAGTCACTACCTGAAGTAAAAGTATTAACAACAAGGAAGAGACACAACTTCTAGTGTCATGTAGGCTACTGATCAAATGTCAATGGAAGAAATAGGAAAAGCAAAACATAGTTGTAGGCTACTGCTGATGGATGATTGATGCGAGTACCACATTGGTTTCATCATCACCGCGAGTTTAGTTTGAGTGAATGCCTAGCTGAGTAGCGCTAGTCTACAGCGCGCTATCCTTTTCACCGTCAAAAGCTCACGTCTGTGCCATCCGATCCGAGCAACAGAAAACGATTATAGCCTTTTTAGTTAGATAACAGGGAAATAGACCATCTACCATAGCCTAACATATTGTAAGTCAAACAGCAACAGTCACTAAAATAACTATTCAATGGTAGGCAGAGGCTCATTTAAAAATTATGGTAGTAGACTAGCGCTACATCTACTAGACCAAGGTTAGGCATTTCATGTATTGCTATCTCCTGAATTAGTAAATCATAGTTAATCAATGATCATGTTAACTATGTCTGAATTTCCACCACGTCTGTTTTTGAATCAACTGTTGAAATGTAGATTAGGCTACTGCCGAGTGCCGACGATGGGTCTCCCTTCCAAGCAATTTACTAGCGTTGCCATAGGAACGCTTCGGCTTTTGCCACCCGGAAGAACGTCTATTATTGTTGTGACGTCATGGTGAATTGTCGTATATAGTGGAGTGAAGCTTAAATTAAATAACTTCAATTCTGCTCTGTACCTCATACAAAACTATATCGCCAGAGAGGACTGCGACTGCAACACCGTCATTCAGACTACTATTGGTACCGCTTTTGACATTTTCACAATAAAGAAATTATTGTGATTACACTTTTGTTAGTTATGTTTTTTTTTTTTTTTATAACCCTACATATTTTTAAGAAATGGTTATGTGTAGGTTTAGAGGTTTGAGTGAGTTTAGTGGCTCAAAATATAATTTTAATGCTATATTATTACTAAAATTTACTAAAGCTCCAGCTGCGCGCCACACCGGTCTCGTCTCACGGAGGAGTGACGGGAGCATAAAAGGAGGAGCGACGACAGTGCAAGACGAGAGAGGACCAGGCCTGGATTTATGTTGTGTTTTTGTTTACGTTTGGTTTTGTGTGTGTGTGTGGCAGTCGTCCGTGAGGGGCTGCCGCGGTGACTTTCATTTTGTTTATTTATTTGATTAAAGTTTTAAATGTTCGCCGGTTTCCCGCCTCCTTCTCCCCGGAACATACAAACAGCGTTACATTGGTGCCGAAACCCGGGAGGAAGGAGGGACATGCTGTCGAAGAGCCCTCGCTGCTGAGGGGGATCGCGGTGCTGAGGAGGTCGGGCAGCGCGGATGAGTGAAGACCGCGAGGGGCTGCCCGAGGCGGTGGTGCTGGAGCGAGTGAAGATCCGGTGGGACGGAGAGCTCGCTGCCGCGCCCCTGGGTCGAGGTGGGGTGGCTGCCGTCTGAGAGGGAGCGGAGGAGTCATCGGCGTTCGCCGTGGGCTGAAGCCTGCTGCCATACGCCATGATGGGGAGGAGCAGGGAGCGCGTGGCTCGCTGCCGGCTGCCCTCAATAGGAGGAGCCACCGCCGGCCGCCAGGGGGCGGAGGAGGATCGAGCCGTCCACTGAGCGTCCAGTGCCATCGCATGGCACCGCGAGGAAGAGCCTCTCGGCTGGCTGAGGGCCGAGCGGCAGTGTGTCTGGGAACCGGACCACAATTTTTTTTTCCTTTTCTTTTCATTTCTCCTCTCTCCCCTCTCTCGTTTTGTCGCTCCTCATGCTCCTGGCTCCGTTTCTCTCGCCTCTCTGTCCTTACCCCCAGGTACCGCGGCCACCGTGATCGGCCCCCTCGGAGGAGGGGGGGGGGGGGGGGGGGTGAGTAGAGCGCAGTCTCGGGAGTGCCCCCCGGCCTGCGAAGGGCGTTGGGGGTATGTGGCGAGCAGTGAGGCGAGGGACCGTGAGAGCGGGCCGGTGACGAGCGATAATGAGCTCCAGCTGTGCGCCACACCGGTCTCGTCTCACGGAGGAGTGACGGGAGCATAAAAGGAGGAGCGACGACAGACAGTGCAAGACGAGAGAGGACCAGGCCTGGATTTATGTTGTGTTTTTGTTTACGTTTGGTTTTGTGTGTGTGCGCGGCAGTCGTCCGTGAGGGGCTGCCGCGGTGACTTTCATTTTGTTTATTTATTTGATTAAAGTTTTAAATGTTCGCCGGTTTCCCGCCTCCTTCTCCCCGGAACATACAAACAGCGTTAAAACATGTATCTATAAAGTGGTAAAAGGGAAATTGTACATCTTTTTTTCTTTCTCTGCTGTAAAAGCATAATATGTTTGTTTAAATGTTGCCAATACGTTCATGTACCTTTCACCATTTATCCAAATATACAAAAAAGTTTGTTTTGTGTCTGTAAAAGCTGCTTATTAACTCATATAACAAATAACTGCCATAATTGAGGATATAACTTTCACTTTAGAATAGAGGGTCAAATTGTCTTTATTACACTATTTTAGCAATTTATAATCAGCAGTAATTAAACATAAATACTAGCTTATTGTTCAGTTAACTTAACAGAATGGCACAGAAATATAATTACATCACTACACAAAAATAATATATGGCTTATTAAGTTGTTAATAATGGCTAATATGCCCTTACTATAAAGTTAAGTTAATCATTAATTATTATTGTGTCCATGCTTAACTAATGCATAATTGTGAACAAGCAAATCATTAATTACTAGTTTAACTAATGCACAATTGCAGACCCTTAAAATGTAAAGTTAATCATTAATTACTAGTGTGTTGGTGCTTAACTAATGCTTAATTGTGAACAAGTTAATCATTAATTATTGCTTAACTAATGCATTATTCTGGACCCTTAAAATAAAGTGCTACCAAATATTAATATTAAATAATAAAATATATCAATATTAAAAAAAACTTTTTTATTGTACTAATATTTATTACTGTTTTGTTGTATTTTTTTTTTTTAATAAATGCAGCCTTGGTGAACATACAAGACTTCTTTTAAAAGCTTAAATATTCCAAACTTGTTGATAAAGGCATTGCAACAAACAACTTAGCATTATGACTACATGACTGATTACATGACTGATTATTGAACACATGACTACATAACTGAACACATGATTACATAGCTGGAACTATAACAAGTTATATAAGTTACTCAATAACTGTCACAGTCATGTCATGTTTCATTCTCTTGCTCTGTTTAATTTCTAGGGCACGTTAACACGACAACAATGTCTTAAAAAATACTGAAAAGTTTTTCCTTTGCGTTTTTCGTGTACAGGTGACAACATTGTCAAAACATTCCCCATTCACAAGGATCCATGAAAACGATTAAAAATGATGTATTATTCATGTCAGGCCAGTAGTTGGCGATGCCACTTTGTAAAGAAACATTACGCGTCAAAGTTTTCACAAATTCGCATTTTATCATTTTTAAAAGCTTGCACTTTGAAACCCGTTTTCAAAAGTTTGAAAACTTTTCAGGCCCCCAAAACGCCTTTGTTGTGTACATGAATGGCCATACACATAAAATCTTTTCCATTTTTAGTTGAAAATGGGGTCATGTAAATGGCCCCCTAGTCATGGGTAGTGTCCAAAATCGCACCCTATACCCTTAAATAGGACACTATTTGAGCGGACAGCCATTTGTAGTGGACGACATAAGTGCACTCTTTCAATCCCACAATGCACCGCAATAACGAGTGTACAACTGATGTACGCTCAACAGCTAGAGAATACCCATAATGCACTATGAGAGTCACAGGCTGAATGAATTCCTGCGTCTCGCCAGGAGATGGTGCCCACAGCTGATTCATCCATCCATCCATTTTCCAGACCGCGCTGGTCCAGCGTAATATCAATCATACAGTTATAAATTCCTTTTTAATTGATTATTAAATTGTTCAATTACGGTTTATACATGCTATAGTTTCCATGGCAGAGTACAAGACAAATCTTTTCATTACTACTGGAGCTGCCATGTTTACTACATTTCAAATAATTATTAAACAGCAAGCACAAACTATGCAAAAGCAGCAGCCTTTCAGTGTCCGAATTCACTCACTCGTTTTCATTCACTCCTTCAAGTGGACTATATTAGTGGAGTAATTTAGGGAATAGTTAATGAGGGTATGGAGCGATTTTGAACACCGCATTGGCTTTCTTTGTCAGTGATTTGTGTTCTAGTTCCTCATTAGTTGTGATGGTTTTTGATTCGTACTCACCTACTCCCCATTTTGTTAATGATCTTTCCTTGTGTATTTAAGCCCTCATTTTGCTCTTGGTCTCACATCAGTGTTATATATAATGTTTATTGTTTTCTGTGTTTATTAAAAATAATTATATTGTTCATTCTGTGTCACGCATCTTGTCTGTTGGATTTCCTACAGCTACCCATGACAAAAACAATATGGCCACCAAGTGAACTGAATTATCGCAAAAGGACTTTGACTGTACTTTCATTGAAACGACCATACAGAAAAGACACAAATAGTTTTGTAAGATCATTGCAGTAAGGGAAAACAAAGTCTTCCTCTATCTGCCTGAATTTTAATGGTGCTTCAGAGCAGCTCTTATCTCATTTATTCACTTTCATCTTTTCTCCACCATTTATTATCTACTCTCAGTTCTTCATTATGGGGCTCTTGAAGCATGTTCTTTCTGCCTGATCAGACATTGGCGACTCACTGTGTGAACATGTCAGGATATAAATAATACGGAATGATAGCAGCTGCGGTTCTCCTCATCTCGACAGGCAGCACGACGACTCCACCCTCATTAGAGATCTGATCCACATGCGCTGATGATAACAGGCTTTGGAATTTGAGAGGAGAGATCTGAACTAGTTTCCAAAAAGCCTGAGTCTTTTTGAAGCCTGATCATGCTGTGAGTGTACTTAAGTTTCAAATGAGAGTTATGAAATCAAAATATATCCTGCGATGCTAAACGATAGCACAGACTTCTGGTGCATGTGAGCGTAACTGAGATTTAGACATGCTTTTGGAGACTGAGGGGAGTTTGTTTGGTTGTTTTCCCAGCTGAATGAAGGTAAGTTCAGCTGCTCAAAAAGGATTGTGTTACTAAATTTCTTTTACAGATGGATTTATCTCAGTGGCTTAATCAGACTTAGGAATCGTTCAACCCTCAAACAGGTGTTAACATGAAGGCCCCCCTATAGAGATAAAAATTTGATTGGTACAGTAATGATTTAGAAGCAGGACTTGTAGATAATTTGTTTTTCCTATCCACCAAACTGTTTGAAAAATGTATTATCTCTTTCCCCGCCATTGACAGAAATTTCTGTCATTTGTGAGAAAATGCTTCCCGACACTGACGGAATTTTCCGGCTTTCCGTTTTCACTGATATACAGTAGGGAGCGCTTTGACACATCTTCTGAAATAATACTGAATCTCCTGATCAAAACACATGTGAAGATGTAGAAACAAGCATGCATATGTAAAATAATGCGATTGTTAACATTAAACAGCATATAAATCAAAACTGCCTAATGCTACTTAATGAAATGTTGTCCCAGGACTAGCTATAGGACTGTGCAAGCATTAGGGGTGTGGATGGACTCGATCCACTCCATGTTTATATCATATCCACTCGATGTTTAGATCATCGTTCTGAATCCGATCTGGATGTAGTCTTTGACAAAAACGTGATTTTCTCAGATTTTTGCTCAAAATGTTGCTTTTTTAATGAAACTTCAAGTGTCGATAAAAAAAAAAGAATGCATGAAGCTAGAATAAAACGTTTTTAGTTTTTTTGTTCAAAAGCAGATATATTCTGGGGGCCATGAAATAGTGTTTTTTTTTTTTTTTTAAATGCTGACAGGGAAAGAGTTAAATCTATGGTTTCACAGACAGGGCTTAGATTAATCCAGGAGTAGGCCTTAGTTCAATTACGTAATTTAAGTAGTTTTTTTTTTTTTAAATGTGCCTTAGGAAAAGAAAAAAAACAAAAAAACATATTTTAAGATATGTCAGAGGAAGTTGCTTTCAGTTAAGACAGCATAAGCATGCATCCCTAGTCTGGGACTAGCTTAAGCCTCGTCTGTGAAACCGGGCATTAGAGTACTAAAAGAGGTTAGTTTGTAGTTTAAATGGAGTTCCCTTTCAAAAGCTTCTCTCAATGCTGCACTGAGCACTATGGGAACACCTTTGTATGTGACTTTAATGGTGCTACAAGGCACCGCTCACTTACTGGCCACAAGCTTCTGGGCTGCGTTTCCCAAAAGCCTCGTTAACTATGGACGCAAGTTCCGTCGTTATCAACATAGTTCAACAAGTCAGTGTTTCCCGAAACAATAGTTCCAACGAACATTCGCAAACAGCATTGCAAAGTTGTGTGGGTGGAACGACAGCTCTCAACCTGTGGTTAGAAGCATAGTTTCTTGTTTGCATGACGTGGACTTAATAAATCTTGAGCAAAATAAGCACGCTGACATTCAGTACAATCTATATCTTTTATTTTGAATACATACAAATGTCATTTACGTCTTTTAGTTTGTCAAGAGATTTAAATAGACTTTTTTGAAGAGTGCGCATGTGCGTACGTGCTCTTGTACGCAAAAACGAGCCTGTGATTGAATCTGGAAATACAGCAAAATAACTGAGAAAAATGAGAATTACTCCTCAGATGCCATGTCTGTAATTTATAGCAAAAAATCGAGCATGAATTAGATCTCAAACTAATTAAATATAAGAAGTTAATACTCCACCATCTGCGAGACATCATTAACCAACGTGGTTGAATGACAAATTTGCGACAATACGGTTTCGTGAAATCATCACTATGTGCATCGTACTATGTTAGTTAAGCAGTGAGTTACATTGTTGTACAGGAAACGCACCCCAGAATGGGAAAAACTATTGGGAGGGAGTGGAGGTAGGAGGGTGCAGAGCCCGTGGCTGTTCTATATGCAAGCATCAATGTCTTAAACTTGATGCAAGCCATAACTGGTAGCCAGGGCAGAGAGATAAACAGGGACATGGGCTCTCTTGGGCTCATTGAAGACCAGTCATGCTGCTGCATTCTGGATCATTTGTATAGGTTTGATTGCACATGTTGGAAGTCCAGCCAGAAGAGCATTGCAGTAGTCCAGCCTAGAAATTACAAGGACCTGGATGAGAAGTGGTGCTGCATGCTCAGCTAGGAAGGGTCTGATCTTTCTGGTGTTGTACAGTGCAAACCTGCATGATCGTACAATGTGGTTTTTGAAGATCAGCTGGTCAAGATTTCTGGCTGAACTCGATGGGATCATTGTTGATGAAATTAGCTGGATGGTGAAGTTGTGCTGTACTGTCGGAGTGGCTGGGAAGATGAGAAACTGTCTTCGCTAGGTTGAGTTGCAGGTGATGTTCTTTTATCCATGCTGAGATGTCTGCCAGGCAGTCTGAGATCTGTGCAGATAAAACGTTTATCATCCTTTTAATCTAAAATATAAAAGCATATACCTTAATTTTGCATGGTATATTGATTAATATGCACCTGAAGCAAGACGTACACATCTAGTGTGAATAAAGCCTGAGGCAGAGTGGAGAAGAGCCAAAAATAAAGCTCAGGATGGCCTACAGGTGTCTGAAACCAAAAGCTGTTTATCAATCAGTTCACACTTTTTGGGGAGAAAAGAAAATCATCTTTAAAAAGGATCTCAACCTTAGATTAAGTTTATTGATAAATATGTGATGGTAAATAAGCTATTTGCCTTTAAGGTACAAAAGTAAATACTTTTGACTTCATGATAAATGCTGCAGTTCTCTTTCGTTGGTGATGTTCAGCAACCTGCAACTTATGGGACTTTTAAGGTAAAGGAAGGTGAAAATTCTTTAGGGTCAAATGACATGACATTATTGTTTTCTGGATCCATAAAAAATCATTTTCAATCAATCCATTTTTTTTTATATAATAATCTGGTGTTTTCTTAATTTCTTAACTGTTTCACTGCTTATTAGTATTTGAAAGAACCATTTTAAATTGCCAAATCAAAGTATTTATACAACAAGACAATATTAATGTGGTTCAACCCACTAACATAGTCAAGAGCAGTGAGTGATTTGTTACCTCTTTTAACTTTTATTATATATATATGAATTTGCAGTACGCCCCTGGTAACAATGGCAATGCAGTTAGTTGAGAGGTAAATCTATGCATACTTGAAGGCAAACTACTATAAACACAGCTTTTTTGAGTTTCAAGCCTCAGCAAGAGGAGCTGAAAGCTAAACACTCACACTTTTGCTTCAATATCACAAGTGTTCATTTTCTGATATACCTTACTAAGTGCTTCTGTCACATCTCACAGTCTGTCACAAAGTGGTTTTAGAGTATGACACTGTTGTCTAACACAAAGAATAATGTCAGCTGTGGGTAACTACTGTTTGAACAGACGTCACTGCAAAATTAACATCTTTTTTACTTGTGCCTAAGAAGAGCAGTGAAAGACCAAAATATATACTGACATAAAGTGCTAGCAAATGCCCCTACTGCGTTGTGTTTGATCATAGTGAAGAGCTCTTTATCTGTGTGGGTGACATCTGGAAATAACAGTGTTGTCAAAATATTGATATTTCGATATCGATACTGAAATATCTGAAACGATTCCAATACTCCTTATCTGACGTATCAATACACCAACACCAGCTGCGCTCAATTCGCCGTTGGAGAGAAGAGGCTCCTCTTACTCGTCTTTCATTCCGACTGAATAGTGTTGGTAATACGGGGCCTGAATTTCTTTGCGGGGTTGCGGGTATTGTGCATGAATTTGTGCATAAACTGCAGGATTCGTGCTCATACCAAAAGCTCACACACCACTGATCTATAAGTGCTGTGCACATAAAGCCACCTCTCAAACAGCTTGCGAGTAAGTGAGTTATTTTTTTATGGATTATTGCGCTTAAACAGTCAAATACACACAAAATTATGTCAAAATGCCCATATCGGCGAGTATTCTGATAAACAGTGTTGAGAAAGCGTGTTGTGTAACAGTATAGGCTATTGGATCAGTGCATAAGCTCTTAAAGTGACAGGAGCCTAATTTGTCTGCTGCTGTCTGTCATGTTAATCAAAGAACAAAAAACAAAGAGAAAAACCTCTTACTGCTCTTGACTGAACAATTTTTGTAAACAAATTTTCTACTATAAAGTAGCTCTCCAGTGTGTTTACGCTTATCCAAATGAACCAGAAAAGTTTTTTACGTGAAAAAAGGTGGAGCCTTAATAGCCACGGACCAATGGTAGTACAAAGGTGATTACCGGCCAAAGCAAACTTTTTCGGACATCCTGCGTTCCTGAATTTATTCTTCGATTTTGCATGAAGTACACTATATTGCATAAAGTATTAGGACACCCCTCCAAATCATTGTTCCAAATTCAGGTGTTCCGAACACTTCCATGGCCACAGGTGTATAAAATCAAGCACCTAGGCATGCAGACTGCTTCTACAAACATTTGTGAAAGAATGCGTCGCTCTCAGGAGCTCAGTGAATTCAAGTGTGGTACCATGATAGGTTGCCACCTGTGCAATAAGTCCTTTTGTGAAATTTCCTCACTACTAAATATTCCACGGTCAACTATTAGTGGCATTATAACAAAGTGGAAGCAATTGGGAACAACATTAAATCAGCCATGAAATGGTAGGCCACCTAAAATCACAGTGTGCAGAAGTTTACAACTTTCTGCAGAGTCAAGAGCTACAGACCTCCAAACTTTGTGTGGCCTTCAGATTATCTGAAGAACAGTGCGTAGAGAGCTTCATGGAATGGGTAGGCACCCGGTGTTACGGTGTGTAGTGCAGCAGGGAAGAGAAGATCCAGGGCTTCCACAAAGACAGGTTTTTATTTACAAAGGGAAACAGAACACGACACACATAGGCATAACACATAAGAACGGACAAGGAGTGCAGGGAAGTGAGATCAATATAAAGGGAGTGCTAATGACGATGACCAGGTGCAGGGAATCCAGGGAGAATGGGAGAGATGAGGAGTGAGTGATTTCAGGTGTGAGACAGGGAGGATCATGGGAAATGGAGTCTAGGACAGGCGTGGATTGTAACATTACTTCCCCCTCCCGGTAGGCGCGTCCTCGCGCCTTAGATGAAACAGAGGGGAGGGGGGGTGGGCGCCCTGGAGACCTACACGCAGGTGCGGGGGAGGTGCAGACAGGTACAGAGGTCTCCAGGGCGGGACTAGGACATCGGGCGGCCATGGCGGGTCAGGAGTCTCGGGCGGCCATTGGCGGGTCAGGAGTCTCGGGCGGCCATGGCGGGTCAGGAGCCGTGGGATGCCAAGGCGGATCAGGAGCCTTGGGAGTCCATGGCGGATCAGGAGCCTTGGGAGTCCATGGCGGATCAGGAGCCCCACCCACATGTTCCCCACCCCCGGGTATATAGCCCCCACCCAAAACTTTCTTGGGGGAATTCAGGGGTAGTATGGAGGGCACGCGGAATGGGATGAGCTCCTGGGCTGGAGCGGGCTCGAGGAGGGCTGGAGCGGGCTCGAGGAGAGCTGAAGCGGGCTCGAGGAGAGCTGGAGCGGGCTCGAGGACAGCTGGAGCGGAATCCAGGAGACTCGGAGCGGGAACAGGGAAGCCTGGAGCGGAATCCAGGAGACTCGGAGCGGGAACTGGGAAGCCTGGAGCGGAATCCAGGAGACTCGGAGCGGGAACTTGGAAGCCTGGAGCGGAATCCAGGAGACTCGGAGCGGAAACAGGGAAGCCTGGAGCGGAATCCAGGAGACTCGGAGCGGGAACAGGGAAGCCTGGAGTGGAATCCAGGAGACTCGGAGCGGGAACAGGGAAGCCTGGAGCGGAATCCAGGAGACTCGGAGCGGGAACAGGGAAGCCTGGAGCGGAATCCAGGAGACTCGGAACGGGAACGGGGAAGCCTGGAGCGGAATCCAGGAGACTTGGAGTGGGAACAGGGAGGCCTGGAGCGGAATCCAGGAGACTCGGAGCGGGAACTGGGAAGCCTGGAGCGGAATCCAGGAGACTCGGAGCGGGAACTGGGAAGCCTGGAGTGGAATCCAGGAGACTCGGAGTGGGAACTGAGGCGGCAGGATCGCTCCAAAAGTCTATAAACCAGAGGTCCTGTGGCTCTGGCGTGGCGGCGGCCATCATAGCCGGAGACGAGGGCTCTGGCGTGGCTGCGGCCATCTTGGCCGGAGACGAGGGCTTGGCGTTGGCCCTCCTTCTCTGCCGTTTGGGTTTGTGGACAGGCAGGACAACACGGGAAGGCCCACTGGAGGGATATGTGGAGGGAACTGGCTGTGGGTGAACTGACCAGGCCGCGTGCTTCTCTGAGGGGACCGGACGAGGAAGACACTCATTCTCTTGAACCTCTTCAATTTCGAAATTGGAACAATTTAAACAGAGAATCAGATTCATCGACTCGACTAGGGAAAAGGAACAGGCAGGTTCAATATATTAAATAGTGTCCTCGTCCAGGCCCATCAGAAAACACGCGTTAAGTGGTGCATCTGGCCAGTTCACCAAAGAAGACAGCTCAGCGAATTCCTCCACGTACCTCTCCAGCGGGCGACCGCCCTGCCTGAGACCCCACAGGCGATCCACCGCTGTCGTGTCTTTAAGGGGGGACACGGGAGAGATCGGGTCAGGAAGATTCCCATCTTCAGGGCAGTCCTGGCAGTTTTTGGTCCGTTCTTCTGTTACGGTGTGTAGTGCAGCAGGGAAGAGAAGATCCAGGGCTTCCACAAAGACGGGTTTTTATTTACAAAGGGAAACAGAACACGACACACATAGGCATAACACATAAGAACGGACAAGGAGTGCAGGGAAGTGAGATCAATATAAAGGGAGTGCTAATGACGATGACCAGGTGCAGGGAATCCAGGGAGAGTGGGAGAGATGAGGAGTGAGTGATTTCAGGTGTGAGACAGGGAGGATCATGGGAAATGGAGTCTAGGACAGGCGTGGATTGTAACACCCGGTAGGCACGTCCTCGCGGCGTAGATAGTCCAATCGGGTAGGGAGGGCTGGCGGGTATCCTGGAGTCAGGTATCAGGAAGGTGACAAGAAGGTGAGCGGGGCGGTGCAGGCAGGTTAAAAGCCTCCCGGGCGATGCCGGCAACTCAACTACCAGGGCGTATCTGTCCATTCAGGGGACCATGGTGGCACTTTCAGTTTAGGAGACCAGGGTGGAGCCGGCAAAAAATATTACATATTCATTAACCTGCAAAACTTGGAAAGATGTGTCAATCTGCACATCTGAAAGACAGTCCTTGGTTGATACTGATGTGTGAGCTAGCAATTTAGCCTGTGTTTCTGAACATACCAAACTCTAAATCAGGTTCATAGAGTAATTGAAAATTAAAGCACATGACCTCAACTCAACATAATTTATAATATTAATTAGTGCCCTGCAGCTGTGTACAGGGCATGTGATTAATAATTCAATGGTTATTTTAAAACGTTTTTTTTTTTTTTAAATAGCAGTAGGCTAACAATAAATATTTTTGTCTTGTCTTTTTGTCTTGTTTTTTTTTTTTTTAATAAATTGAAAAATTCAATTATCTTTAAAATCAAATAAATTATTTTTTATGTTGAAATTCTTATTCTTCTATTTTTTTTTGCATAAACCTGCATTTTAATGCATGATATATTCACGGCTTTACATTTTATGCAGTTTTGGTTCTAAGGTAGATTGTCTCTGTTACATTGACTGCTGATGCAATATGGGTATCGTCATCTGAAATATGGAAACGTAACAGCTTTCAATTCGATAGTGGCAGGCAGGTTCTAATTTAGATTCAGAGAGAGAGGCTCTGAAAGGTTTGTCAAGGAATGACAATGTTTGTAATGTAGCAAACAGATGTGCGGAGGTTTTGTCTCTGATAATTTCAAACATTATCACAATGTAATTATTGTCTTTGGGTAGATGATAAACCAGGGACATCCATCCGCCCACCAACCACCTGTGATGGTGCATGGGACTTTGCTGGTTAGTACGAATATTAATGTCCTCATCCACCGTTGTCTCATTCCAAACAGATGGGCTCCCAAAGATGAAGAATTGAATGACAAGTGTGTTACATTGCACCTGTGTCAACACTTTATTTTGCTCCTGTTACCATACAAGGACAAAAGGCAATTTCAACCTAATTGCTGAGATAATGTTCTATGTAAATAGGGACTTTTCGAGAGAGACAAAGAGAGAGTAAGAATAAAGAGAGATGTGGTTTAACCAGACAAGCAGCAAAGCTTTTTGTCTTCTTGTTTTCCATGCCAGTTTGCCACAGTTGTAAACACCACAGGCCTCAGCAGTAGCTCTGTGGTCTGAAAATGTTTTGCCATAGGGCATGTTAGTCTGTTCCCTCTCATCCACATCTTCAACATCATCGCCAACCAATAAAGCAGTATTATGGATTTAGTACAAATTAAAGTCAATAAACAGCCACAGACATTTATTCCCACTTGTCCCTCTTTAAAAAAAAAAAGCAACAACAAAAAAACAAGGGGCTTGATCCCCCCTAAAGGACATCAAAATAAGTTGGGGGGATCAAAAAAAGTAGTTTACCTGTAATATCAAGCTTTGCCTGTAAATATGAAGATACATTTCTAGCTCTGACTGATTTTAAATCGTAATTTTGGCCACCCCTCAAATGAGTCAAACCATTAACAAACCACAAGGGGCTTGGCCCTTCAGCATACCAAGACATTTTGGACAATTTCATGCTGACAACTTTGTGGGAACAGTTTGGGGATGGCCCCTTCCTGTTCCAACATGACTGCGCAAGGTCCATAAAGACATGGATGAGCGAGTTTGGTGTGGAGGAACTTGACTGGCCTGCACAGAGTCCTGACCTCAACCCGACAGAACACCTTTGGGATGAATTAGAGTGGAGACTGCGAGCCAGGCCTTCTCATCCAACATCAGTGCGTCACAAATGCGCTTCTAGAAGAATGGTCAAAAATTCTTATAAACACATTCCTAAACCTTGTGGAAAGCCTTCCCAGAAGAGTTGAAGCTGTTATAGCTGCAAAGGGTGGGCCAGCTCCATATTAAACACTATGGATTAGGAATGGGATGTCATTAAAGTTGATGTCCATGTAAAAGCAGGCGTCACAAAACTTTTGGGAATATAGTGTCTATTGTGCAATTCGCACACTGCTTATTCCCCTCTGCCGATTAGGTTTATGGATGATCGTACAAATTCATTACCAATTATTTAAATCCTAAAACTGTTATGTTTTCTCAGTAAATTAGGTTGGGAGAGTGCTGGCCAGTTTACAACTGCTGAACTAAGGAGCAGATTGAGACACACTCTTAGTTTGATGAAGATGTTTCAAAGGCCCAGTCTGCTTTTAAAAACCTGCTGCTGAATCACTAAATCAGCTGCAGCTGAGGTCAAGGGATACGTGTCACCTTGAGTCTCGGCTAAATTTGATAAGATGGCCATAAAAACTGTAGAGATACTGTCAGTTTGAATTGATTGAGTTCTTCAGATTCTGACTGTGTTTGGTAAATTTGTAGTACTAAAGGTAAATTATGTATAGCATTAACATTTCTCAAACCCTGTCTTATGAAAGACGTAATTATGTATTTTTCCCTATTCAGTATTCATGTTTGGCATTATTTTCTCAATATTTTCATATTACAGAGTCAAACCCTTAGAGATATTAACCTTAGTTCAGCATATTCGGGCTTGAAAGTTTAAAGTAACACAACATATTAGTTAGATCTTAAGAGCATAATTTGTTATCTGTCTACTGCTTGTCTATTACAGTTGCTTTGGTAGTTTTAAGGAACTGACCTCACAGTGACCGATGGGATAACCCATGCTCACCTCCAGCCAGGTATCTTTAGTTAAAAGAATTAGCCTGCATTTGTGTATGAATAGGGCAGAGAGTAAGAAAATGGAATATATTAGATAATGGCATAACATGTTTCTGTTCCTTCCCTTTTCGGTAAATAGAATTCCCCTAAAACCAGCAATCTTTCCCAGAGACATGACATTTCTTTTTCTGTCTGATAAGGAAAATGACTGAGTGGTTTCATCAGTATCTCTTCAGCAATTTTAGTGCATTGCAGATGCCATTTACTGTGCTTACATTAAGTACATACAAATAAAAACAAATATATATATATATATATATTTTGTCCATCACAAGCCATCAGAAACAAATGTTCTTTTCTATTATCTTTACTGAATGATGTTCACTAGATAGAGTAGTATTTTTATGTTCCGTATGTCATGAGATTTTTTCTTTCATTACAGTGAATTTGTTTTGATTATGTAATATGCATTAGTGAAGCATTATATTTAGTGAAGTGAGACACATACAATGGAAGTTTATGAGGCAAATCCAACCCTGATCTCATGAGAAAACGCAACTATTTTACGAGATAGTGATATGAATTCGTACAATTTGATCAATGTGATCGAAATGTACAACTTTTAGAAGAAAAAAAAAAAATTGGAAAGTCCACCCCTTAACCCATTCCTATTAGTTGGGTACAAGCAGAACGTACAAATGGGATTGTCCAAATTCACACAAATTGCCATGGGCAGGGCTGTACAGTGCGACCAGTAGCACACGTGTGATACAGTTTAGCATGTGAGAGAGAGCTTGTTTGTGTGAGGTGAGAATTTGTTTTGTGCTTGTGTGAGGTTATCTAGGGCTGCACGATTGACTGAAATTAAAGCAAAATCATGATTTGGCTTAGTAAGATTATGTAATCGCAAAGGCTTCCATTTTTAAATAAATATATGTGCAGGTGAAGCCAGAGGCGAACCAACATTGAGTGGGGACCCCAGGAAAAATTAACCAATGAGGCCCTATTAAAAAAAATTCTGTTAATATATCTTCATTATCTAATTTTACAACATACAAAAAGTAGTCAAAACACATCTAACAGAACATAAATTGTTTAATTTTTATATTATTAAAATGCTTTTTGTTTAATTACCAAAATGTCAATCTTCATCTTTATAATAGAAGATACAATACAATATCTTCAAAATACAGTACAATCTTTATATTTATAACCAATTGCCACCTTAAAAACGGTGCTTTGTGTGGTGGTGACAGGAACAAGCAATTCTCCTACATATAGAAATATGGTTATCATGTTAATTGAATCTTTATTCAAAATTCAAAAGTAATTGTTAATTATAAATAATTAATTATAAATGTGATTATGATTTCGCCTTCAGAACTGCCTTAATTCTACGTGGCATTGATTCAACAAGGTGCTGAAAGCATTCTTTAGAAATGTTGGCCCATATTGATAGGATAGCATCTTGCAGTTGATGGAGATTTGTGGGATGCACATCCAGGGCACGAAGCTCCCGTTCCACCACATCCCAAAGATGCTCTATTGGGTTGAGATCTGGTGACTGTGGGGGCCATTTTAGTACAGTGAACTCATTGTCATGTTCAAGAAACCAATTTAAAATGATTCGAGCTTTGTGACATGGTGCATTTTCCTGCTGGAAGTAGCCATCAGAGGATGGGTACATAGTGGTCATAAAGGGATGGACATGGTCAGAAACAATGCTCAGGTAGGCCGTGGCATTTAAACGATGCCCAATTGGCACTAAGGGGCCTAAAGTGTGCCAAGAAAACATCCCCCACACCATTACACCACCACCACCAGCCTGCACAGTGGTAACAAGGCATGATGGATCCATGTTCTCATTCTGTTTACGCCAATTTCTGACTCTACCATCTGAATGTCTCAACAGAAATCGAGACTCATCAGACCAGGCAACATTTTTCCAGTCTTCAACTGTCCAATTTTGGTGAGCTCGTGCAAATTGTAGCCTCTTTTTCCTATTTGTAGTGGAGATGAGTGGTACCCGGTGGGGTCTTCTGCTGTTGTAGTGCATCCGCCTCAAGGTTGTGCGTGTTGTGGCTTCACAAATGCTTTGCTGCATACCTCGGTTGTAACGAGTGGTTATTTCAGTCAAAGTTGCTCTTCAAAGTTGCTCTTCTATCAGCTTGAATCAGTCGGCCCATTCTCCTCTGACCTCTAGCATCAACAAGGCATTTTTGCCCACAGGACATTTTTCCCTTTTCACACCATTCTTTGTAAACTCTAGAAATGGTTGTGCGTGAAAATCCCAGTAACTGAGCAGATTGTGAAATACTCAGACCGGCCCGTCTGGCACCAACAACCATGCCACGCTCCAAATTGCTTAAATCACCTTTCTTTCCCATTCTGACATTCAGTTTGGAGTTCAGGAGATTGTCTTGACCAGGACCACACCCCTAAATGCATTGAAGCAACTGCCATGTGATTGGTTGATTAGATAATTGCATTAATGAGAAATTGAACAGGTGTTCCTAATAATCCTTTAGGTGAGTGTATTTCTCATATATATGTGAGGCAAGTAACCTGATACACGCTTAGTTTCGGTTCATTTATGAGATGCGCTGCAGACTATAGGACGAAAGAAAGCACGCATCCTATTTGTTTTCTTTATTCGTTATTGTGAGTTTACACAAATACAAATAAATGATGTATTACTCTTATCTGTATGACAATAAATTATGGAGTATTTTAAGTTGTTTTCGCTGTCAGGAAAAAATGCCAGTGATCGCGCCAGCGCCTTCATATTATGTAAGCGCGCTATTCATCAGCTTCCACACAAACACTTGGATATGTGCCTAATAATAGCACATATTTATTTAGGTTAACATTAGAGCGAGTGGCCAAGCCAGACGGATAAGTTCCCTTAATGCTTAACAAATCTAATCATGCATTTTCTACAATTTAAAGAAGGCGGCCGAGGCGAGGTGGCGAAAGCATTACCAGTGTAACGAGAGAGGGGGGCCCCACTAAGGGGGATGCAGAGATGTCGCTGCTGGTTTATATTACTATTTCTGATTGTTTAAATGATTAGCCCTCGGGGGCCCCTCAAAATGCGGGGCCCCTGGCAAGTGCCTGCCTTGCCTGCCCTATTGCGACGCCTCTGGGTGAAGCGCAGCACTGTTCAGAGCGGATCGGTTTAGTTCAAAACTATCATGCGGAGCTCGATGCGCACTGAGGTACCGAACCCGACACTACCTGTAGGAGGTGGTCTGCGAACTGTGCTGCGATTCGCGTGAATGTGAAAGCAACGGACTCGGGTGTGCACTTCTTCAGGAAGAAAAGTAACCAGTGCATGTGTTTTAGCCGATTGCGATGTATTTAGTTCAATAAAACAAATGTAAGGGATGATAGTGTTGATGATTTACCTTAGATACAGTGTATTCGCGCATAGTGAGTGCAATCAGGGCAGCGAATGAATGGTAATCCACTGTTTCCTCTAAAGAGTAATTTTGCAAGCAGCAGAAAGCCAACGTCATGCGATGCACATACAGTAAACCCAAGTTTCACTCAGCTGCGAATAATAGCACCAAATTAATAAAAAAACACAATATATTTACCGCGGCCTGTTTTCTATCATGCGCCGTGCACGTTTGTGATGAGATGAACGCAAATGCACCAGGGTTCGACCAACGCTGCGAAAAGCCAAAGGCAACATGTGCTTAACATCTTTCCAAACTGGTAATGAGAAGCATTTACAAACCTGTTGTCCAACAAAAGAGAACATTTAATCAAGTGTTTGAAATAACGGTAACGCTTTAGATTACAGCCCGGAAAGTACTGCGTAAGTAAAACAAATTTACAGCGTAACTTTCGGTAATTATAGTGTAACTATAAAGTGCATACATGTAGGTTTAAGGGAACAATATGTAATATTTGGGGAATAAAGGGGGAACTGGTGCTTGTGTGGTTCCCCTCTTGTTTCATGTAGTTACAGGGTAAGTATGAATCTGCGGACTGTAAATTAAAGTGGTGCTTGTTCCCCTCTTGTTTCATGTAGTTACAGGGTAAGTATGAATCTGCGGGCTGTAAATTAAAGTGGTGCTTGTTCCCCTCTTGTTTCATGTAGTTACAGGGTAAGTATGAATCTATGGGCTATAAATTAAAGTGGTGTTTGTTCCCCTTTTGTTTAATGTAGTTACAGGGTAAGTATGAATCTGCGGACTGTAAATGAATGTGGTGCTTGTTACCCTCTTGTTTCATGTAGGTACAGGGTAAATACAATAAAAACACGTATACAATCTGATATCACTCGGAAACCTTTATTTGAAAAACAACTTTCAAAACAGATTTACAACACTTCTTATTCATTTCTCTTGCTTGGCTTCATCCTCCTCTTGTTCCTCTTCTTTTTTGTTCTTGCCACAGATGAATCTTAAGCAGGAATCCCATGTCTCTAGCTATTATTAAAAGAGAATACAGTACACCCAGAAATGTCTTTTACCGAGATGTATACGACTTTCTTTATTCAGATGAACACAGAAAAAATAATAACTCAGCTAATGAAAACTCATTTGGGTTCCTAAAAGTTGAAGCATCAAACAGCACATACAGCAATAACTACAGTAATCCATACAATCCCAATGGATGAATCAATGTCTTCTGAAGTGAAACGATAAGTGTTTGTAAGAAAAATAACAATATTGAACATTTTTTAAACTGTAGACTATCGCTTCCGACCAGCAGTCACCTGCGCGTGCATGAGATGTGATGTGAGCGCGCAGAGAAACTCTGGTCACGCGGATGCTGGATGCCGTCGGTTTTATTTTATTTTATTTTTTTAATTAATGCTCACAACAGTATACAAACAATAACATATGATAATAGCAATGAGAAACAAACAAGACAGGAATACAGAGAACGTCATGAAAGCTTGAAGCTTCATGTTGCTCTTTACTTATATTGCACGCCCTGGTAACAGTTGGTCGGAAGCGAAAATATTAGTCAATTATGAGAGCATTTCTGGGTGTATTTTTTATTTTAATAAATATTAAAACAGAATAGCAAAAGACATGGGATTCCTTCAGTGGAAATAATAAAAATGAAGAAGAGGAACAAGAGGATGAGAAGCCAAGGAAAAGAAACAAAAAAGGGACAAAACTTGTTTTTTTCTGTCAGGACGTTAGTATTTGAAATAAAAAGTTTATTTAAAAATATGAATAAGAAGTGTCGTAAATCTGTTTTGAAAGTTGTTTTTCAAATAAATGTTTCTGAGTGATATCAGATTGTGTACGTGTTTTTATTGTATTTACCCTGTAACTACATGAAAGAAGAGGGTAACAAACACCACTTTAATTTTATAACAGCAGTCCACTGGAGGCAAGTTTGCTGAACCCAAGTGCAGTTTATTAAACACTCAAACATAAAACAAAGACTTGGCTTGGCTTGGCATGGCATGGCATGGCATGGCATGGCATGAACAAAGACTCACCAACACGCGGGTTACATAAATTCAATACAAGACCAAGACACACGGCAAACATGAGGGCTTAAATACACATGGACTAAGGACAAGACGAGACACACCTGTGAACAATGATTAAACCAATAAACCAATGAGAACATGACAGACCACAAGACAAAGGAGCACATGGCAGGATCACATGACAAGACCAGGAAGTGCATGGCAAGACATGACAGTTAACATGGCAAACTTTACCACATGAAACAAGCACCACTTACCCTGTAACTACACAAATAATTACCCCTTAATTAAAAAATACTTACATTATAAATAAATTGTTAATTTTCCTGTTAGTTACCCCTTTATTCCCCTAATATTACATATTGTTCCTTTATACCTACACATACATACTTTATAATTACACTATAATTACAGAAAGTTACGCTGTAAATTTGTTTTACTTACGCAGTACTTTCCGGGCTGTAATCTAAAGCGTTACCGAAATAACCTACTTTTGAGATCGGATGTGCTTCACATCACAGAAGGAGGCAGAAATTATATTATTTTATTATATTCTGTAAAGTTATTCACGGTGTAGAGAAGTGTACAGTACTTTTTTTCTCTCTCATTGGATGCATAAGGTTTCCTGACAAAAATTAAGACATTACAGTCACAGTTTTTTGTTTTTTTTAATCATAATTTAATATTTTATAATAAAACCTTAGACCTGTCTAATGATTTGTTTTCTGTAAAATATAATAATAATAATAATAATAATCGTTATTATTATATTTATTCTTAAATACAGTTTTGCATTTTATTGCATTTTCTGCATCTTTCAGACATGGTAACAGATGTTTTATAAATGTGCTACAATTGTCTGGCCTGTGCTACAAAATAAATTAAAAATTAAAAATACTCACTGTTTCAATAGTAAAGCCACAGGACATAAACAATATAAGTTAACATGATTTTAGTTTGAATAATTCCTTACTTACTAACCTTTTGTGTGCAAACAAAAAATTTAATCAAATTTTAAAACGTTGTAAGGCCGTGAAACCCTAGAATCTTAAAACGACTGTAAAAACTTTTACAAGATTTAACAGAATAATGTGTTTGTGCTTTTATGAGATTCTTGCTTTTAAATCCTCTTAAAATTGGCTTCACACTTCTATAGAAATTGCCTAATTGTAACCTCAATTTTTGCCTTTTTTTAAAAACAACAAAGGACGATTCAAAATTATTTTTGTAGCGATGTTTAAAGTCGTAGACTTTTAGTTCACTGCATTATTTAACATTTCATAATAGTTGTTTTTAATTGAAAGTTTGAATTTAATTTAATTTAATTTATTTATTTTTTTTCAACTTTGTAACTTTGGATTGAAGCGTCTTGTTATCCAGAGTGGGCTAATAAAATCCATCTTCTCCTCATGATGACTAACATGCACTCGTAATGTTCCTCATCAGCTGTCATCTACTTTTAAAATGGCCACGATTCTCTCAGAAAAGCACTGTGCTAACAATCTCATTTGTTGGGAAGGACAGTTTGAAGGGGGCGTCTGAGAATTTCGAATGAAGGCTGGAACGTCAAGATGTATCTGTCCACTTCTCAACAATAGCGGCGCTGTCATTCAACATGACTGACACTGGCACACAATTCCCCAGCCACTTCATAAGGCCGCTGTTCCCTGCCATTCCACAAGTTCAATAAAATCTCCCACAAGAGCCTAGAGATCATGTGCTTAGATGGCGGTCAACAGACACGGCTCCCAGTGTGAGTTGTAGAACTATAGCTGGTGATGTGAAGAACAGGTGAAGACAGAGGTGACAGGAATACCCATTGAGCCTTGAGAAACAATTCTTCTTCCTGACAACAAAAATGTATCCGATTTTAAATAAAACCACATGCTTGAATTGGGGTCTAAAGGTAAAGTTTACGCTCCATTCACTTCCGTACATTTGTATGGGAATGCCAGAAACACATGCTAAGAAGTTTTGTCTTTCGCCGCGAACCAAAGTTCAAGTTTGGTGAACTCTGACCTGCAAATAGGTCATGCAACACAAAAAGATATTGGACCAGTTTGGTTCTAAACACCACAGACTGACTCTAATATAAATATATGCTCTCTCTCTCTCTCTCTCTCTCTCTCTAACGTTATTATAACTATATTAGTGTGCACCAATGCACAATTTTTTTTTTTTTGTATTATAAGCACTCACTGCAGTTATTGCCTGCTCTTTAAATTAGGATGGATTCTAATTGGCTGTCAATAATTTTAATCATTCATCATGGGAAAAAAAAGCCTCTGTTTCATTATCATTATAGTTGTGGGGTGGATTCTGCTATTCTGCTATTAAATTTACAGTGATTTTTAAAACTAAATTATCGTTATCAATCTTGGTGTTAATGGGCCTTAACACTTTAAATGTATTAGTATATCTTCTATAAAGAAAATAAAAAAAATCTAGTTTAAACATATGTTCCAAGTACTTAGAAATAAACTCTATGTTCATATAGGTTTCATTATATGGTTTTGAAAAACCATTATATAATTAAAAAAAAAAGTTTACATTTTATGGTGTAACCATCAGGTAAAACGTAATAGCATATTTGGAGTAATTTTGTTAAAATATATATATATATATATATATTTTATATATAATAAATTACCATACAAGTTTATTAAAACCTGATTATTCAACCTTTTCTTCATGATATCAGCACAATTGTATCACCTTGACATTATGACTTTAATTGAAATTTTAAATTAGCTGTAATACAGAACCTAAAAGTCTGTATCATACAGTAGAAGCAGTGTATTTAAGAATAGCTTTTGAATGTTTTTTTTTTTAAATAATATAAAACATACAGAAATCCTAGTGTGTAAAATCATTTTATTTTACCTTAAAATAACAACTTATTATTATTATTATTATTTGTATTATTTTGTGTACCATTTTAATTGGTTTTTCCCCTCTTGGTTGACCTTGGGTTGTTTGTAAAAGAGGGAAATATGTAAAAATAGTGCAATTCCTTCTTTAACAAGTCTCCAAAAGTGTTAAATCAAACAAATCAGGTTGTGAGAATTACTGCACATATTGGACAAAGAATGTTGATTTTGATGTGAGGATTTGATTGCATGAGGTGTGTCTGTTTAATTTGTGTTTATTTCCAGGCACCTGTTGTAGGGTTTGCACACTGAACCAACTCTGGGTGGGAACTCATTACAATTAAGTTCACGCTTGAGGCTGTTTACCAATGCGGGAAGGGGGCTACATTAATTTGCAGTGTATTTCTGCAGATGTTCCCTTTGCTTCTTAACTTGTGAAAAAAAGCTTCCCCATCAAACAGAGAATTTTCCGGGTTTCCGTGTTTTCACTGTTATACACTAGGGGGCGCTATTACTTATCTTCTGAATTAGTACAGAATCTCAAGATCAAAACACAGACGAAGAAGACGCAAGCGATCATATGCAAGCAGATGCATATGAAAAATAATGTGATCATCAACATTAAACATCATATAAATTAAAACTGCCTAATGTTACTGAATGAAATGTCGACACAGAACAAGAGATAGGACTGTGAAGCTTTGGGGCTGTTGATGGACTCGATCTACTCCATCTGTGTTTGAACATCACTCTGAATCTGATCTGGATGTAGTCTTCGACAAAAACGTGATTTTTTTGTTCAAAATGTTGCATTTTTTATGAAACTTACCCATATTTAAGTGTTGACAAAAAAGGAATGCATGAAGCTAGAATAAAACGTTTTTTTTTTGTTGTTGTTGTTGCTTAAAAGCAGAGGGTATGCTCTTTCTTTTGATATATTGCATGTTCAGATATTCATACAACAAAATATTCTATGGGCCATTACATTTTTGTGAAAATAATCAAAAGCCCTGGCGGTGGCTGGCAACTTTTTTTTTTTTAAAGGCTGGCGGGGAAAGAGTTATAGCGATAGTTCACCCTAAAATTTAAATTAAAGATGACTTATTATGCCCTTTTTCAAAAGATGTAATATAAATCTCTGGTGTCCCTAGAATGTGTTTGAAGTTTCAGCTCAAAATACCCCCCAGATAATTTATTATAGCTTGTCAAATTTGCCCCTATTTGGGTGTGAGCAAAAACGTGCTGTTTTTGTGTGTGGCCCTTTAAATGGAAATAAGCTGCTGCTCCTAGTCCCCCTTCCAGAGGCTCCTTTACACGAGCTTCGGATACAACGTCAACAACAAAACAAATCTCACTCAGCCAAAATGTCAGAATAAAACCAGGTGTGGAGTGCAGCCTTACATGTTTGAACTGGAGTCGGACACTGTTTATGAATTACTCAGACGGTGAGCATTTTTGGGATAAAACTTTACACACACTGTGGACTCACATCAGTGTTTAAAAGTGAATTTTGCATAATATGTCCCCTTTAGGTAAAAAATTTCTCACCCTGGTGTTGTGAATGTCTTTCTTTTATGGAACACAAAAGGAGATTTAAAAAAAAAAAAAAAGTCCCGCTCACACTCAACATAATGGCAGTGAATTGCGAGCATCAAGCTTTTTAAAAAAGATGCAAAAATATCACAGAAGGATCCCTTGCAACCTGTGTCGTATATATATATACACACACTCACCTAAAGGATTATTAGGAACACCTGTTCAATTTCTCATTAATGCAATTATCTAATCAACCAATCACATGGCAGTTGCTTTAATGCATTTAGGGGTGTGGTCCTGGTCAAGACAATCTCCTGAACTCCAAACTGAATGTCAGAATGGGAAAGAAAGGTGATTAAAGCAATTTTGAGCGTGGCATGGTTGTTGGTGCCAGACGGGCCGGTCTGAGTATTTCACAATCTGCTCAGTTACTGGGATTTTCACACACAACCATTTCTAGAGTTTACAAAGAATGTTGTGAAAAGGGAAAAACATCCAGTATGCGGCAGTCCTGTGGGCGAAAATGCCTTGTTGATGCTAGAGGTCAGAGGAGAATGGGCCGACTGATTCAAGCTGATAGAAGAGCAACTTTGACTGAAATAACCACTCGTTACAACCGAGGTATGCAGCAAAGCATTTGTGAAGCCACAACACGCACAACCTTGAGGCGGATGGGCTACAACAGCAGAAGACCCCACCGGGTACCACTCACCTCCACTACAAATAGGAAAAAGAGGCTACAATTTGCACGAGCTCACCAAAATTGGACAGTTGAAGACTGGAAAAATGTTGCCTGGTATGATGAGTCTTGATTTCTGTTGAGACATTCAGATGGTAGAGTCAGAATTTGGCGTAAACAGAATGAGAACATGGATCCATCATGCCTTGTTACCACTGTGCAGGCTGGTGGTGGTGGTGTAATAGTGTGGGGGATGTTTTCTTGGCACACTTTAGGCCCCTTAGTGCCAATTGGGCATCGTTTAAATGCCACGGCCTACCTGAGCATTGTTTCTGACCATGTCCATCCCTTTATGACCACCATGTACCCATCCTCTGATGGCTACTTCCAGCAGGATAATGCACCATGTCACAAAGCTCGAATCATTTCAAATTGGTTTCTTGAACATGACAATGAGTTCACTGTACTAAAATGGCCCCCACAGTCACCAGATCTCAACCCAATAGAGCATCTTTGGGATGTGGTGGAACGGGAGCTCCGTGCCCTGGATGTGCATCCCACAAATCTCCATCAACTGCAAGATGCTATCCTATCAATATGGGCCAACATTTCTAAAGAATGCTTTCAGCACCTTGTTGAATCAATGCCATGTAGAATTAAGGCAGTTCTGAAGGCGAAAGGGGGTCAAACACAGTATTAGTAGGGTGTTCCTAATAATCCTTTAGGTGAGTGTATATCAAGTGTTCTGGGGGTATACAATATGAAATTGAATTATTATTTAACAAAAATCCTGACTTGGTCTTCAGTGAATGGCTATGTAGCGCTGCAGTTTATTCCAGCTCTCGCAGAAAAAGCACAGAAGTTGTGAGAAATCAAGATTAACAAACACAAAATACAATCCATGTACCTTCTTCTTTGAGGTGAATATATCCATTGTATTCATCAAAATACATCTGTCAACAGTCATCAGACAAATGGATTTCCAGTACGGAGATATTTAACATAGTGAAGAAAGTACACAGGTATTTTTTGGGGATTTCTAGTTGTTGTATTTTGTGTTGTGCAACAAAAATTCAAGTTGTCCATATAAAACAGTGAATACACCTGAGAGGAGATTTTGGAACCAGAAATAATTTTAGCAAAAAGAAACAATATCATGGAAACTAAATCTTGCCAGTGCAGCTTGGCTGTGCATTACAAACAAGTGTTTTACATGTAACTGTAGCTAGTTATTTTTAAATAAATGATCCCTGAGCATTCACTTTTTGTACCATACAAATGCAGCACATTTGTATTTATGAATGCGCATTTATCAGAGCCCAAAAAAAACAAGGCACAAAATTCCCATTCTGTCAGTCTTTCATTTGGGTGATGTTGAGTTGACATTGTTAACATGCTGAGATGTAATCACACTTTGCATATTGTTCATGATTATGCACGCTGTGCGTTGTTGCTGAAAGCAGATCTGTACAAAGAAACCTGCTTTCTGTCAGCACTGAAGCACTGCAACAACCGGTGGAGCCAGGTGCTCACCATGGAAAACCCATTAAAAGGAAAATCGTCTATAAAAAAAAAAAGTGACAAGCCCTTAACTCTTTCCCCGCCATTGACAGAAATTTCCATCATTTATGAGACAAACGCTTCTCCACCATTGACAGAAATATCCATAATTTATGAGACAACGCTTCCCAGCCATTGACGGAAATTTCTGGC
Source organism: Rhinogobio ventralis (assembly GCA_039654625.1). Lineage (NCBI taxonomy): Eukaryota > Metazoa > Chordata > Actinopteri > Cypriniformes > Gobionidae > Rhinogobio > Rhinogobio ventralis. The sequence continues at coordinate 13,511,320 of CM077210.1, read as the reverse complement.
TTTCCATGTTTTCTCTGTTAAACGGTAGGGGGCGATATTACGCATCTTCTGAAAGAGAACAGAATCTCTGGATCAAAACACAGGAAAGAAGAAGCAGAAACAAGCGATAGCATATGTAAGCAGATGGTTATTTATTTTTCTTCTTCTCATTTTAGTTATTTAAATTGAATAAGATGCCAACAATAAAAATAACTTGCTAGGTCAGCTGATTAACTTAAAAATCCATAGATATTGCAGTCAGTTCATACTGCTGTTAACACTTTCTCTGACAAGCGATGGGACCCGTTTGTTTCCTGTTTGTTCTTGTGATGTTCAGCATAAAACCTATTATTAACTAAATGTGCATCATTTTACCCAATATTTGTATTTAGAGTATTGAGATGTTGGTTTAGCAACGTGCTAATCTCAAACTATTGAAAGCTATGTAGAGTGCACCAAATTGGTCACTTACAAGATTGCACTATGCTTAGGATGCAGTCTTTGAAGGCAGAGACATGAGAGTTCATACCTCAGTGTGTAGGGTTTATTGTCAAGCAGCACCTGTTTCAAACCACTTTACTAATGCAAGCTAAGTAGAGATAATTTGCTAATGAAGCAGCTGTATACATGATATGCATTTACATTGACAGCATGTATACATGCTTAAGGGCATTTAAAGCTGAAATTGTTAACCCAGGGTCATGTTAAATCCAAGGTTAATAATAACATTGATTAGACAAGCACAGAATGCAAGTGGCATGTGACCTGTTTTAATAATTGTGATGAAACGTTGCATGACCATCCACTTCTAAAATATGCTTCTGTTGCTAACATTTTTAACTGTTTACCTCAATCTAAACACATTGGGTGCATTTCAATCAGCTCCCTAGTTCAGTAGTCAGGGCACTGATCAGGGAGCCCATTGACTGATTCCCTGATCAGTGCCCTGACTACTGAATTAGGGAGCTGATTAAGACACACCCATTGTTTAAAAGTTTTTGTGAAGATAATGAAATCTGCATCCAAATCAATGTGGATGTTGTCACGATCACCAGTGAGAGTGCCCATGATTACCACCCCGGACTATTGTCACTCCATCAAGGACCACATTACCCATAATCCTTTGCCCAGACTCATCAGCACTCATTGTTTTCAGCTGTGTCTATTATCCTGGTTAGCTCACCCTATATCAAATCAAATCAAATCACCTTTATTTATATAGCGCTTTTTACAATGCCAATTGTTTCAAAGCAGCTTCACAGTGTTAAAACAGGAAAATAATGCAACAGAATTTGATTCGGCTGTACAGCCGCTCTGGTGAAAACGGTGATGTCATCAGCTCATTTCAATTATCATATAGTGTCAATGCGGGCAGATCAGTAATATAGTTGAAATTTAAGTGTCCCCAACTGAGCAAGCCAAAAGCGACGGTGGCAAGGAACCAAAACTCATTCAACTCCATATATAACTATGTTCACTCTGCCCCTCACTGTGAGGTTTTGCCTAGTGTTACACAGCATCTCTGAGCATTATTCCTGGTTTATGTCTCTCATGTCTCTGTTTTTGGACACACCAAGCGCCGATGGCCACAGATCTTGGCCCACTATGGTCACCAGCATATCCAGTCATAATGGTTGCTAGTCCTGTATTTCCAGTACCTTACCGTACCGTAAACCAGTCTGTCCACTTCATGACTGTCAAGCCTGAGAATCTTCATGTCATGCCTACCAAGCCTTAGGCCTGTTCACAAGATGGCCGCTGAGCCTGAATCTTCAGCCAAGATGGCCGGCCAGCCTGTCTCTGATGTTCAATCAAAATCAATCAATCAAAATTTTATTTATGTAGCACAATAAGTACAACAGTAGTTGGCCATTGTGCTGTACAAGAGGATAAATAAATAAATATAATAATGCAAAAATAAAGGGAGTTTACATCGGAAACACTCATGTGGTAGGTTTAAGCTGCTTAATATCTTTAAGTGAATTAAAAGAAACTGTCTGAAATGCCTTAAAAGGTGAAACACACAGAGAGAGAACAGATGGATCATAGCTTGAAAATACAGTGTTCTGTCTTATATCAACAATTTTATCTGTGAAAAACTTTAAAAAGCTATTACAAACTGAAGCTGATGCATTCAAACAGACAGTACTCACAGGGCTCACAACCAAATTTAAAATAGTAAAAAGCATTTTAGGTTTGTGGGAGTTTTTAGCTATAATATCAGAAAAGTACTGGGATTTTGTAGCTTTAACTGATTTTTGATATCTAATAAGTGACTCGCGTAATATTTCATAAGACACTTGAAATTTGTTTGTTTTTTTTTCACTTTTGTTCAGCTCTACGACAAACCCGTCTAAGTTCAAGTGTGGTGCTAGTTACCCAGGGTTCAACTTTAGAATTTTTCCGTTTTTCTCTTAGTGGAGCCACAGAATTTATGATGTCACTACTGATGGAATTGAACAACATAAGATGATCATCAACATTAGACAAATTCGAAAGGGAATCAAGACTATAACTTTGACAAGCCTACTTGAAAAGAACAGAGAAATCATCACTAGAAGATGAAGTAAAGGTACGAATCTACTGCGAAAGCCTTATAGTTTTTGAAACTCCATTTGGAAAAGAACAAGTAAATATAACAGGCATATGGTCAGAAAAATTCAAATCTAGGATTTCAAGGTCTTTCAAGGGCTGCTTGTGATGTTGGTGCAAGCAGCTCGTATCTCTGTAGTGGTGTCAAGCCTGGTGGTCTCTGAGGTGGTTCCACTGTTGACAGTACTCCGTTACGGCGATGGCTATTCTGTGTGTTTGGGCCATACACTGCTCTTCAACCCATGAGTTTATTCCAGAGCCTGCTTCAGCCCATGAGTCCACTCCAGAGCCTGCCTCAACCCTTGAGTTTGCTCCAGAGTCCACCTCAGTCCATGAGTCCACTCCAGAGTTCGCTCCAGTCCCAGACCCCAGCCTTGTAACCTATGAACTTCCTGTCTGCCTTGATATGACCACAGAGGATGTCCCTAAGTTTCCTGTCTGCCCTAAAATGATTACGGAGGTCATTGTTTTACTTGGTCAAAACAATCATACTAAAAATTAATTTGAGTGTTTTGGAAATTATGTTATTACGTTACTCTATATGTTCACTCTGTGGCTGGTAGGAGACACTTATTGCACATTGCAGTAAGCTAGATTGATATTAGAATATCATATTAATAAAAGCTAAATGACTTGTGTTGCTAAATGACATGGCATTCTAATTATTACCTAGGTATTATACAGAATGACAAGTACACTCTAGGTAAAGTATCAAAACACACCCTTTATTGGCTTTGAACATGTTTTTGAAAATGAACGAAGAACTACGACATAAAGTAAAGGACATTCTTACCAGAAAAACACAAAAGCAGAAGTGGCGTTGAGCTACTTGTTGCAGCAAGGAAGGCTAGAATGGCATTTTGAATGGCACTACACTGTTCCGACATCGTGACACAGCAACCGTCCAGGAACAATAGGGCAGGAGTGGAAGATCACGTATTTTGCTACTGGCATGCCACCGTAGAACAAAGACCCAAGCGTGAGTAGCAGGAGTATTCTATACTCTGCCTGCTGGCCCTTTGGCATTGTATAGAATGCCTGGAAATGTGTGAAATATAAACCATTTCATACTTTGCCTTCAAACTTCAGGCATTCTATATATTCCCTAGGCATTTTATACAATGCCGGATTACAATCTGAGTGCTAATTGGACACACTTGTTGTTCAAGTCAGCATTTGTACTCACTTATAAGCACCCCACTTTGTCACTCATTATCTGGTCTCAATAAAGGTTCCTAAAGTCTTGTGTTTTCCTACTTAAATGTATAGGTTACTTACCTGATTGGATTTCTTGTTCTTCGTCTTGATGTTTCTTGGATAGAAGCAATAAACCTATCTACTGTACCTGGAAACTTACCTGTGTGGGAAAAACCTAAAGCTAAGGGACTGTATTATTAGCTGAGCTTTTCGGAGGCCGAATTCATATATATTCACTATAAATATTGAGGCTGTTTTATTCGTAGACTGTTTATTAACCTCAGCCTTGCCTGGATTTTTTTTTGTTTAGTTTTTTTTTTTTAAACGATTTATGTTTCTGATGAAACTTATATTTTTATCTTTTAAAAGCGACCCGTATCCGATATTTGCATTTAGACTATACATTGGCGAAGACATTCTGACCCGGAAAAGGAAGTAAAACGGTGCAATATGCAATGGACGCAATGGATGCAGACAAAATGATTATTCAATGTTTTGCTTTCCGCACTATCTTTAAAGGTCAGCAAAACATTGCTTTTTGTCTTCTATCGCGCCATTAGTGTCATGTGATCACAGTTCGTGTCCACTTGAGTTGACTCATTCACCTCCATCCCTTTTGCAATGACGTACGACTCGCATTTACTGGGGAATATCCGATTTGACCGCTTACATGGCAGACGCAAATGCACGTATCCGAATCATATCGGATTTATTACCACATATGAGTGAGGCTTGAATCCGATCTGAGGATATCAGAATTCATGCATTTTTTTGGTCCTGCTTACACGTTTACGTCATATCCGATCTGTGCCACATGAGAGGGAAAAATCGGGAATAGGGTCACTTAAACCATGCAGTGTAAATGGGGCCAAAGAGTGCCCTAAGAGTGCTACCTTAATCATTCCTTAACACAAATGTAACCGGGGATTTAGATTTACCACCAGGAACACATTAGGGGGTTCAAATTACTATAAGTTTATTAAGTTACCAATTTCAAATAAAACTATTTAATCTCAGATTTATTTAAAGAGAAACAGTTCCGGCTTTTATTGTTTGCCATGCGATACCAAAATGTTACAACACAATACGGCAGTGGGAATACTGTACAAACAGAACAAAACAACATAAGTACATTTTTATATTTCTCACTTACACATCATTTGAGGGAAATGAGAGAAAACAACACTCACATAACGATCAGCTCCTACATACCACCACATTCACTTCACAAGGGCTGAAATCACCAACATTATGTTGTAACTATGTAAACAATCACCATCAAATTAAAATCACATGAAAATCACACGTAACATTTGGAAAATTAAGTGTATAACATTTCTTAGCGGCCGATGAACAGGCCTACCCCACATGGTGTGACGTCATATTATCACGGACATAACCTTTCAAATATGACAGTTCTCCGAATTAACACAGAAAAATATACATCCACAAATTATATTTATCAAGGATATAATCATAAATCATTGTAGTTACCCATGGATGATCTAAAAACCTCCACAATTTCCAGAGAGTGCGCGTCTCTCTCACACATTGCTCGCTGCACGTCTGACAAAGTGATCGAGGTTTAGAGAACGCATGCGCATTGCTTTGCACGCACCACACACAGTGCCACCTGCTGACGACTCCAGGGACATACAGAGAACCACAGTTTTTCTTGTCCTTACAATTCACTGAACAAGGACAATGAAATAATAGTTTTAAACATGCAAGGGGAGAAACAAACTTTTTTTTTAAGGGTATTTACCACCCGGTTACACAAATAACAAAACTGACTGAATGGGATGTATTAGTAGTGGAAAGTGCCCAAATAAAATTGCAGAAAACAAATCAAATAGCACTGTTGGATGATAACCAGAATAGCTACTAAAAGACATGTCCATTATGGCAAACTAGGCCTTGTTGATCTCATGTTAATTGGGGAATTCAATTAACTTTATCCACTGAAAGCATTGTTTGTATGTACTGTTTGTGTGGTTTGAATGATGAATTTGCTAAAGGATTTATACGAATCGGCTAACAGCACAAATGTGCCCACAAAATTCAAACATAGATATGAGCGCTAGTTTGTGGAGGATGCAGCAGACCACTACTCTATGTCCCCATTTTCAGGCAGATCCTGTAACTGTGTTTCAGATTGGATAAGAAGAGCTTTTTATATTTTCAATGTGCCATAAGACTGAACGATTAATTATTAGTGGTGCTTGCTAAAAGCAAGGCATCACTATTGTTATCCTCCATACTTATTATTATTATTCCACACAACATTTCGGCGCGCTACTCCTCCCACACCGTTTGTCGTAGACCCATGAATGAGGTGTCAAAACATGCGGCTTATTCGGGAATGGTGTGCTTTATCTCTTCTAAGCGATCGGGTGTACGATGTTCGCCCCAGGGGCGAAAAAGTAGCCGAAGAAATCCCATAGACTTAACATTGCGAAAAACTTTAAGGAGTCATTGCTCCGAGCGAGGATTTCGTAGAAACTCGTGACTTACCACATTTGAAGAGCCTGACAGGACCTGTAAAAACATACATCGCAATGGGGTGTATCCTTTACCCCTGGGGTGCAAGAGCTGCCCGAAATTTGCCCCCATAGACTTACATGGTGAGGGACGTCCCATTAAACGCATGTGTTTTTCATACTATGGTAAATTGCATAGGGATTTTGTATTGACCATAGCTCTGGATCACAGTGTCACAGAGACAAGGGGGTGGGCGCAATTTACTCAGGCAACCAATCACTATCTCAGGATCATCGTGAAGCTATCAAGCCACGCCCTAGCAACCATTTAGAGCTCCCTAGCAACTGATCCCATAGACTTCCATTGAAAGAGATCAAAGGGATATATTTGGATAGAAGTATCATAGAAACACGAGGGTGGGTTTGTTTGACTCAGGGCATCAACAGCCAATCATAAATCACCTTCAGCACATCCTAGCCACGCCCTAGCAACCATTATCAAGCACCTTAGCAACCCAAATTCAAAGAGGGATATCTTCTATTCTGAATGCCATAGAGGCATGGGGGTTGGTTTATATCATTCATACTGACAAGCAGCCTTTGGAGTATCATCATTGGGAGCTGGCAAGCCACTCCATAGCAACCTAACAGAGTACCCTAGCAACCGTTTAGCAACACCTATATATCTGCATCAGAACATTGTAGCGACATGGGGGTTGGTTCTTTTGACTCATGCTAGCAAACAGAACTTCCAACATGCTACACATGCTAGCAGTGAATAGCTACATGCTAATAGTGATTAGCTAAGTGCTAAACCAGGCTAATAACATGCTAAGAACTCTGTAAATACTCCATAGTAACCATCTGTGACAGCTACTAACTGCCTAGCAACACCATAGCAACCACCCAAAAAAACCTAGCAACTGCCTAGCAACCACCCAGAATACCCTAGCAACCGCCTAGCAATGCCCTAGCAACCACCCAGAACACCCTAGCAACCGCCTAGCAACGCCCTAGCAACCACCCAGAATACCTTAGCAACCGCCTAGCAACGCCCTAGAAACCACCCCGAACACCTTAGCAACCGCCTAGCAACCATGTAGTTACGCCCTAGCAACCACTCAGAACACCCTAGCAACACCATAGCAACCACCCAGAACACCCTAGCAACACCATAGCAACCACCCAGAATACCTTACCAACTGCCTAACCACACCCTAGCAACTATTTACAGCACCCTAGCAACCGTATATCAACATTAACAAGCCATTATCTCAGCACCAGAGCATTGTAGAAATACAGAGTTGGCCTCTTTGACTCAGACTGGCAAAGAGTCTTTAAATATCACCCCATAAACTGTATAGCCACACCCTAGAAACCATTTAGAGTACCCTAGCAACCGTACAAACAAATGAATAAGCCATAACTCAGCACCAGAACATCGTACAGACATGGGGGTGGGCTCTTTTGTTTCGGATGAGAAACCAGTATACACAAAGTAGCAACCGGGTCCCGAGTTTTGCCACGGCAAGCACCACTCACATTTTCTTCAGGAAATGTACATTCTAGTTATTACTTATTATACTTATTATTCAGCAAGGAAAATTCAAAACTGTTACCCTCTTGTTCTATTAAATTACAAGGTAAGTGTGATGTCTGCAGGCTGTAAATTAAAGTGATGCTTGTTACCCTCTTCTTCCATGAAGTTATAGTGTAAGTACAGTAAAAAGACACACACAATCTGATATCGAAAACCTTTATTTGAAAAAACAATTTACAACACTTTAAATTAACATTTAATTTCAAATGCTACAGTTTTTTTCAGAAAGTTGCATGTTTTGTCCCCTTTTTTCTCTTGCTTGGCTTCTTCCTCCTCTTGTTTCTCTTCTTTCTTTCCACTGATAAATCTTAAGAAGGAATCCCATGTCTCTTGCTAGTCTGTATTATGTATTAAAATAAATCATGGGTTCCTAATAGTTGAAGCATCAAACAACACATACAGCAATAACTACAGTAATTCATACAACCTAAATGGATGAATAAATGTTTGTAAGAAAAATAACAATATTTTAAACTTTTTTAAACAGACTATCACTTCCTACCAATTGTCGCATGAGAAGGTTCAGTTCACGCTTTGACTCAAATAAAGGATTCCGTGTCAGTGAAATCAGATTGTGTGTATGTCTTTTTATTGTACTAACGTCATGGAACAAGAGGGTAACAAGCACTTACCCTGTAACTACATAGAACAAGAGTATAATCCCCCAGTATATATAAAAAATAAAAAAAAAGTGACACCCTTAGTTCTAAAATACTTAGTTTAAATATTTTGTTAATTGTCTTGGTTGTTACCTCTTTATTCCCCAAATTTTACATATTGTTCCCTTATACCTACAAGTACGTACTTTATAGGTATACTAAAATTACTGAAAGTTACGGAGCACTTTGTGGGTTGTAATCTAAAGCGTTACCCATTTTCTCAGTTAAGGCATCATTCTCACTTTTATATCATCATGATGCTGTATGTAGCTTTACTCTTTGAAAGGAAAATGCAGAAATTTCATGACCATGGCTGTACCTGATAATTCCATTAGAAATTCTGTATAATAAGTTAAATAGTTCTAAGGGGGAGAAGTATTGATTAAGGGATGTGCAGATGCAGGCGATCTCTGAAAATCTGAAGATATCATTATGAATGATTAATAAAGCAATCTCTTCATGATATAATCGATTTTTTTTTTCCTTTTAATTAGTGGTTTATTCTGCTTTGAAATGTAGACATACATTATTCAAGATTGACCTAAAATCCTCCTGTGACTTAGAATCACTTTATAAAAATCAGACTTTATTGAATATCTATTGCTGTAAACTTAACGTGCTAACTTGTGAATTATTTTATAATGGAAAATTTGCAGAGGTATTTTGTTAAGTGTGAAGACAAATTGTGCAAAAACAATTACATGCCTAATGCATTACAAAGCTGAATGAGGATTTGCAGATTTTAAATCATAATCATACGCATACGAATGATTGAGTTAATACCTTTGAGAGGAACAGCAGGATTATAAAATCGAATCAAAACAAGTTATTTATTTTTTTCTTGTTAATCAATGAAGATTGAGCAGTTGGAAACGAGGTGCGTTTGTGCCTCAGAGGCGTGTTTTGCAGGAGGTTACATGTTGTCTGTTCTCTGTTTACAAGTATGTCTTAATAAACAGATCCACTGATCTTTTGAACCCCTCATGGCATTACCTTTATTAAAATTGTTACTACATTAATAAATGACATAGTTTTGCTTACAAGAGCTTATTTCAAATTTGTACGTATGGAGTATGTTAGGTTGTTTTGTAATTACCCAAATTACACACAAGTGCTTCTATTTGAAATACATCATATTTGGAATGTAATTATGACAATGTTTCCTAGATAAACACATCACGCCTCTCCCACAAGCTAAGGGTTAATTACAGCTTAATGACAATCTTGGACAGTAGTGAAGATTTAGTCACACTCATTGGATGGGTTAAGTAATATTTAAATCATATTTTAACAAAACACATTTTGATTTCTTTTTGGTTGTTTTTTTCTTTATCACAAACGTCTTTATCTTAATTTTACTTCATCTTAATCTAATCTAATCTCATCTAATCTGGAGTGAGTTATATTGAGAGGTGAATATCCTCGGAGCATATGAGATTTGTTTTAAATTGTTGCTTTTGTAACATTGGGTTTCTTATTTATGTACTGTTTTTAAATGAACATGTCTGGTTGTACACCTATCATTTTTGGGCTTCCTTTCCATTTAATGTCTATTAATGTATTTACATTAAAATAATAATTTGCTACTTATAGCCAAGGGGCATCTTTCTTAATTAAATTAAATTAAAGACATTTTGGTAACACTTTATTTTACTGTGTTCTTGTTATATGTTACATGTAGTTGCTATAGTAATAACACTAAATGACGCATAATTACATGCAACTAACTCTAAACCAAACCTTAATCCGAACCGTAACCCTATAGTAAGTACATGTACCTTTAATTAATATTACTAAATATTTAAATGTATAATTACAATGTACTATGGACACCATAAAATAAAGGGTAACACTTTATTTTACATTGTCATTGTTACATATTGTCACCTTCCTAAAATAATTGCCCAAGTCAGACTTGTCTGACCTTTTCTCTTTTGTAATGTCTCTCAACCATCTCTCTTTCTACAGTCTTTCTTCAAATCTCAAGCTGCTGATTGGCTACAAGTGTATTGTGTTGCTCGGTCAGATTTACTTTCAACAGTGTTCCTCAGAATTTGCTTACTGCACATGTAAGGGGCTTTTATGTCGGAATCACTGTAATAACGAATAAAAAGTGGTAATGCCTGGTTAGAACTCGTAGAAAATGTATCCATTTAAAAGAATGGTTAAAAGCTTTGATTAGAGGATTTAAACTCTTGACATCTTGCAACCCCAAGCATAAAAGCTCATGCAGGATTTCTAACCAGTGTGGAAAAAACATTTCAGGATAAATAAATAGCGGGCCAATATTGCTTCACTAATCAAGAAAAGAAGAAATCACAATCACAATAAAAATACTACAATGTACATTTCCTGAAGAAAATGTGAGTGGTGCTTGCCGTGGCAAAACTCGGGACCCGGTTGCTACTTTGTGTATACTGGTTTCTCATCCGAAACAAAAGAGCCCACCCCCATGTCTGTACGATGTTCTGGTGCTGAGTTATGGCTTATTCATTTGTTTGTACGGTTGCTAGGGTACTCTAAATGGTTTCTAGGGTGTGGCTATACAGTTTATGGGGTGATATTTAAAGACTCTTTGCCAGTCTGAGTCAAAGAGGCCAACTCTGTATTTCTACAATGCTCTGGTGCTGAGATAATGGCTTGTTAATGTTGATATACGGTTGCTAGGGTGCTGTAAATAGTTGCTAGGGTGTGGCTAGGCAGTTGGTAAGGTATTCTGGGTGGTTGCTATGGTGTTGCTAGGGTGTTCTGGGTGGTTGCTATGGTGTTGCTAGGGTGTTCTGAGTGGTTGCTAGGGCGTAACTACATGGTTGCTAGGCGGTTGCTAAGGTGTTCTGGGTGGTTTCTAGGGCGTTGCTAGGCGGTTGCTAAGGTATTCTGGATGTTTGCTAGGGCGTTGCTATGCGGTTGCTAGGGTGTTCTGGGTGGTTGCTAGGGCATTGCTAGGCGGTTGCTAGGGTATTCTGGGTGGTTGCTAGGCAGTTGCTAGGGTTTTTTGGGTGGTTGCTATGGTGTTGCTAGGCAGTTAGTAGCTGTCACAGATGGTTACTATGGAGTGTTTACAGAGTTCTTAGCATGTTATTAGCCTGGTTTAGCACTTAGCTAATCACTATTAGCATGTAGCTATTCACTGCTAGCATGTGTAGCATGTTGGAAGTTCTGTTTGCTAGCATGAGTCAAAAGAACCAACCCCCATGTCTCTACAATGTTCTGATGCAGATATATAGGTGTTGCTAAACGGTTGCTAGGGTACTCTGTTAGGTTGCTATGGAGTGGCTTGCCAGCTCCCAATGATGATACTCCAAAGGCTGCTTGTCAGTATGAATGATATAAACCAACCCCCATGCCTCTATGGCATTCAGAATAGAAGATATCCCTCTTTGAATTTGGGTTGCTAAGGTGCTTGATAATGGTTGCTAGGGCGTGGCTAGGATGTGCTGAAGGTGATTTATGATTGGCTGTTGATGCCCTGAGTCAAACAAACCCACCCTCGTGTTTCTATGATACTTCTATCCAAATATATCCATTTGATCTCTTTCAATGGAAGTCTATGGGATCAGTTGCTAGGGAGCTCTAAATGGTTGCTAGGGCGTGGCTTGATAGCTTCACGATGATCCTGAGATAGTGATTGGTTGCCTGAGTAAATTGAGCCCACCCCCTTGTCTCTGTGACACTGTGATCCAGAGCTATGGTCAATACAAAATCCCTATGCAATTTACCATAGTATGAAAAACACATGCGTTTAATGGGACGTCCCTCACCATGTAAGTCTATGGGGGCAAATTTCGGGCAGCTCTTGCACCCCAGGGGTAAAGGATACACCCCATTGCGATGTATGTTTTTACAGGTCCTGTCAGCCTCTTCAAATGTGGTAAGTCACGAGTTTCTACGAAATCCTCGCTCGGAGCAATGACTCGTTAAAGTTTTTCGCAATGTTAAGTCTATGGGATTTTTTCGGCTACTTTTTCGCCCCTGGGGCGAACATCGTACACCCGATCGCTTAGAAGAGATATAGCACACCATTCCCGAATAAGCCGCATGTTTTGACACCTCATTCATGGGTCTACGACAAACGGTGTGGGAGGAGTAGCGCGCCGAAATGTTGTGTGGAATAATAATAATAAGTATGGAGGATAACAATAGTGATGCCTTGCTTTTAGGAAGCACCACTAATAAGTATTCATTTCTTTCAGAAAAAAATAATAATAATAAAAAAAAAAGTTACTGACACCAATGTTTGGCCCTTATGAAAATGACAATCCTTTGAGTGTCATTGTTTGCTTTGCTTTGTATTTTCATGATTCTATTTTGAGATTTTGACCCCTAAGATTTTTTGTGTAAAATCCAGAGTCTCAAAATCAAATCTTTAAGACAAACCAGTCAAGCCAAAATAGTACATTTTCAAGCTTCTACAATATTTTCAATGTTTGAAATGACCCTTGCTCACAGCGTGTGTGATGAGAATCCTCACCAATCTTGATACTGAGATCACAGCAGTCTGTGCCTGAATTGATTTCTTTTTGCTCAAATTTCCTATATCTATCTGCAGGTCCCCAGACACCTTCTGAAGATGAAAACCAAGGACATGGGCACATGAAATAGACGCAGGCTTCGGCTACTCAAGATTTTCAATCAAGCCCTGATGGAATAGCTTTTTTCAAAGACGCACTGGCATTACCTGCAGCCCAAAAACTAAATATGTGGTGCTCAATGGAAAAAATAAAAGTGAAATATATTTTTTTCTATGTTCTTTTTTCTCTTTTCATGCTTATCACACTGATAAAGGTAATTTAGACTTCACAAACAGAACAAATAGGACTACTATGAAAATGACAAACAACTAAATATATTATGATGTTGCACCCACTTATTTTTGAGCCTCCGGGGGAAAAAATATATAATTAATAAACATAAACATATACATTTTCCCTGCATCCTGAACTACCTCGACGACTGGCTCATACTGAGTCACTCTCGAGAGCAGGTGTGCGAACACAGAGACCTAGTGCTCCAGCACTTAGCCCGTCTGGGCCTTTGGGTCAACTGGGAGAAGAGCAAACTCTGCCCCGTGCAGAGGATCTCTCGGTATGGAAATCGACTCGGTCACCACGAGCTTACGAGCGCGCGCGCGCAGTCACTGCTGATTTGCCTCCGTCAAATTGAGAGCAAGAGTGCGGTTCCACTGAAGTTATTTCAGAGGTTCCTGGGGCATATGGCATCTGCAGCAGAGGTAACGCCGCTCGGATTGCTTCATATGAGACCGCTTCAGCACTGGCTTCGCGATCAAGTCCCGAGATGGGCATGGCAGTCGGGGACGCTCCGGGTCCCAGTGACTCAGGCCTGCCTGCAGACCCTCACCCCGTGGTCGAACCTCAGCTTTCTACGGACCGGTGTGTCCTTAGAACGAGTTTCCAGGCATATTGTTGTATCAACAAATGCCTCCATCACCGGCTGGGGTGCCATGTGCAATGGACATGCTGCCGCAGGCTCCTGGACAGGACCCCAGCGCCTTCTGCATGTCAATTGCCTCAAGTTGCTGGCAGTACGGTTCGCCCTGCACCGCTTCCGAGTGTTGCTCAGGGGTCCCGGAGGTCCCTTCGTGCTGTCCATATCCCAGGAACCCTAAACCGTGCAGCCGACGAGCTCTCACGGCTTCAGCCACTTCCGGAGAATGGAGACTCCATCCTCAGATAGTTCAGCTGATTTGGGAACAGTTCGGCGACGCACAGGTAGATCTGTTTGCCTCCCACGACTCTTCCCATTGCCGCCTGTTTTATTCCCTGACCGAGGGCCCCCTCGGCACGGATGCTCTGGCGCACAGCTGGCCGCAGGGCCTCCGCAAATATGCGTTCCCCCCAGTGAGCCTTCTCGCACAGGTACTGTGCAAGATCAGGGAGGACAAGGAGCAGTTCTTTTTGGTCGCCCCGTACTGGCCCGGCCGGACCTGGTTCTCCGAACTCGTACTCCTTGCGACAGCCCCTCCCTGGTCCATACCTCTGAGGAAGGACCTCCTTTCTCAGAGACGGGGCACCCTCTGGCACCCGCGTCCCGATCTTTGGAACCTCCACGTGTGGCTCCTGGATGGGACGCGGTAGGTTTGAGTACCCTACCACCTCAGGTGGTGGCTACCATCACTTTCGCTAGGGCCTTGTCTACCAGACACGCCTATGCGTTGAAGTGGAACCTCTTCATCACCTGGTGTTCTTCTCGCCAAGAAGACCCCTGGAAATGCCCGATCGGGTCCGTGCTCTCATTCCTCCAAGAAGGGTTGGAACGAAGGCTGTCTCCTTCCACCCTCAAGGTGTATGTGGCCGCGATATCCACCTACCACGACCTTGTGGAGACGAAACAGGTAAGTCAGCACGACCTGATCATCAGTTTCCTGAGGGGAGCGAGGAGACTGAATCCTCCTCGCGCTCCCCTCGTACCCTCTTGGGACCTCTCAGTTTTAATGGCCGTGGTGCACTGAAGACTTGGAAGTAAACGCCCACGGCTAGGATTAGATAAGATTTGCATATTTAATTAGCTTCAGCTCCCCTGTCAGTACATGTGGGAATTGCTTTGAAAGCGTGTGGGGAAACGGCAACCGGAATGATTTGCAAAACGTCTTTATCAAACAAAGACAATGATTCATCTCTCATCCACCCGCGATTGATTGGAATGTTATTTTTTTATTACTTGGCCCGCCCGATCGGTGAATATAACCGTGAACCGTGCATCACTAACACACACACACACACGTGCCCTTCAAATATCAAGTCAAGAGAGTGAACAGCGCACATCAAGAAAGGAATGTTATTTCACTATTTAAGATAGCCTGTCGGCAGGCCGGGCTTACGTTTTGGTAGCTGGAAAACATATAGCCCCAATCTGTAATGCAATACTATCACATATAAAAAACATGTTTTACTCACATAAGTGTGTTGCACCATTCCTGTCGGATCCAATATAGAAGGCACAGCATTGTGTTTTAATCTCATTCTGTCTGCAGATCCAGTCTCGACCTGTATCCTGTTTACAAACTATTCTGCGGTGAAATGAGGCGAACAAACGGGTAATGTCTTCCCCACGTGAACTGGAACTTCATTAAAAATAAAGTTCAACCACTCATTTCTAATATTAGAATCCAAAGGAAGCTTATGCAGTGACTGTGTTCTTCCACAACCAGGTACAACGCAATATATTGCTGTCTTCGGCATGTTTACAGCTCGGTAGCATGATCAGTTCAGTTCCACGAGTCGGTGGGCGGGGCTACAGAAGCAGGCGTAGATATTTATCTGTAGAGGCGGAGTTTCCCCCTTCTATTACGTCATAGATCAGTATATATTTGAGAGCTCACGTTTTCTGGGCCTGGTGTCTATAAAAGCTTTTCTTTGACTAACTAGGAAGTTTTCAGCTCTGAAACTTACAGGATATTCTTATATTACCATGACCTTTTATATATCAAAGGCTCAAGGGAAAGTTGATTTCTCAATTCATCACCCCTTTAAAGATCTGAGAGCATGGTCTGAAACGCATGGCGCAGGTGCACTTAGGACCGAATCCACTTTTGCTAGTTTAACGATGGAAAAAAAGGTCAGCGTGCCCGGCGCATGGTCCAAAAGGGTTGTACCAAGTCTCTTAATGAGTCATGGGTGTGTTTTTTGGGCGTAACGTGTAATAAACCAATCAGAGTCTCATCTCCAATTCCCTTCATCCATAGCGGATTCACTATTTACATGGCGGGATTTGCAAACATAAAGACTGAACGCTTCTCCAGAGAGGAATCCTTTTATTTTTAATATTTAAAAATGTTTGTGTGCTACTGCGCGTCCCTGTGTGTGTAATAAGCAGAGTTTTTGAGCGTTGTGCACCTGCCTGTAGGCGCACTTTACTAACAGACCCTTTAAATAACACAAAAAATACTGCACAATTGACTTTAGACCAGGTTTTTGTTGGTCAATGGTGCAGACGATTTCAGTTGCCTTAAAATAGCAACGCGCCAACAATGCGCCTGAAAACACCTCGTTTTCAGACCAGCACGCCCATGGGCGAACAGATGGGCGCGAGTGCATTTGATATATTCTTAAACAACGTATATTCATATTTAAACAATGTGGCGCTGGACGTGAAAATGATAACTGTGTCCGGCTGAAACCAGCAAAAAACACTTGCGTCGCACCTGGCGTCGCATTGCTCTGGGTGTACACTGGTGGTCAGAATTATTGCCACCCCTGGTAAATATGATCAAATATGGCTGTAAAAAATAAATCTGCATTGTTTATCCTTTTGATCTTTTATTCAAACAATTCACAAAAATCTAACTTTCATTGAAGTAAAAGAATTGAAAATGGGGTGTAAATCATGTTATGAAATAAATGCTTTTCTCCAAAACACGTTGGCCACAATTATTGGCACCCTTTTATTAAATACTTTTTGCAACCTCCTTTAGCCAAGATAACAGCTCTGAGTCTGCTTCTATAATGCCTGATGAGTTTGGGGAAGACCTGACAAGAGATCAGAGACCATTCCTCCATACAGAATATCTCTAGATCCTTCAGATTCCCAGCTCCATGTTGGTGCTTCTTCTCTTCAGTTCACCCCACTCATTTTCTATAGGGTTCAGGTCAGGGGACTGGGATGATCATGGCAGAAGCTTCAGTGTTCAGTGACACATTTGTGTGTTGATTTTGATGTTTGTTTTGGATCATTGTCCTGATGGAAGATCCAACCATGGCCCATTATAAGATTTCTAGCAGAGGACATCAGGTTTTGATTTATTATCTGTTGGTATTTGCTAGAATCCATTATACCATGTATCTGAACAAGATGTCCAGGACCTCCAGCAAAAAAATAGGCCCACAACATTAAAGATCCAGCGGTATTTTTAACCGTGGGCATGGGGTACTTTTTATCCCTGTTTACACCAAATCCATCTGGTGGATTTGCTGCCAAAAAGATCTTTTTACAGTTTCATCTGACCATAGAACCTGGGCTGGATTTCCCGAAACCTTCTTAACGCTACGTCATTCTTAAGTTATACCTTAAGGTGTACCTTAACGTTAATACGTGTTTCCCAAAATAATCTTAGTTAAGTATGCCTTCTGTAAGTCATACTTTGGTAAGGTTGGTCTGGACCACTCTTAGCTATACCTTATCACTGCTGACAGTTCATTCCGGTAGTGGCTACCACTGTTTCTTTACATCTCAGTCTATAGCCTACCAATATAATTCTTGGCTGACATACACTCACCTAAAGGATTATTAGGAACACCTGTTCAATTTCTCATTAATGCAATTATCTAATCAACCAATCACATGGCAGTTGCTTCAATGCATTTAGGGGTGTGGTCCTGGTCAAGACAATCTCCTGAACTCCAAACTGAATGTCAGAATGGGAAAGAAAGGTGATTTAAGCAATTTTGAGCGTGGCATGGTTGTTGGTGCCAGACGGGCCGGTCTGAGTATTTCACAATCTGCTCAGTTACTGGGATTTTCACGCACAACCATTTCTAGAGTTTACAAAGAATGGTGTGAAAAGGGAAAAACATCCAGTATGCGGCAGTCCTGTGGGCGAAAATGCCTTGTTGATGCTAGAGGTCAGAGGAGAATGGGCCGACTGATTCAAGCTGATAGAAGAGCAACTTTGACTGAAATAACCACTCGTTACAACCAAGGTATGCAGCAAAGCATTTGTGAAGCCACAACACGCACAACCTTGAGGCGGATGGGCTACAACAGCAGAAGACCCCACCGGGTACCACTCATCTCCACTACAAATAGGAAAAAGAGGCTACAATTTGCACGAGCTCACCAAAATTGGACAGTTGAAGACTGGAAAAATGTTGCCTGGTCTGATGAGTCTCGATTTCTGTTGAGACATTCAGATGGTAGAGTCAGAATTTGGCGTAAACAGAATGAGAACATGGATCCATCATGCCTTGTTACCACTGTGCAGGCTGGTGGTGGTGGTGTAATGGTGTGGGCACACTTCTTGGCACACTTTTCTTGGCACACTTTAGGCCCCTTAGTGCCAATTGGGCATTGTTTAAATGCCACGGCCTACCTGAGCATTGTTTCTGACCATGTCCATCCCTTTATGACCACCATGCACCCATCCTCTGATGGCTACTTCCAGCAGGATAATGCACCATGTCACAAAGCTCGAATCATTTCAAATTGGTTTCTTGAACATGACAATGAGTTCACTGTACTAAAATGGCCCCCACAGTCACCAGATCTCAACCCAATAGAGCATCTTTGGGATGTGGTGGAACGGGAGCTTCGTGCCCTGGATGTGCATCCCATAAATCTCCATCAACTGCAAGATGCTATCCTATCAATATGGGCCAACATTTCTAAAGAATGCTTTCAGCACCTTGTTGAATCAATGCCACGTAGAATTAAGGCAGTTCTGAAGGCGAAAGGGGGTCAAACACCGTATTAATATGGTGTTCCTAATAATCCTTTAGGTGAGTGTATAATATAATGCTAATTGAAGTGTTTTCATGCAAAGAATACAATTGTCATTAAACTGATGTTTTTTAGCTTTTTAATTATATTATCCAAAGGTACATCAGCTGGCAAAAAACATTATGGAGTCTATTTAAAGGGAATGATTGTGGAGGGGAGTTTGGTCAAACTATGGCAGCGATACAGCGAATAGTTGTGCTAAATCAAAGACGGCGCTGTCCGCGGAGCCATTTCTATGTGCACGATTTTATCCATGAAAACTTTAGTCCCCTGGCTACCATGTCAGAAGCTGCAATTCAAAATAAATGTCTGCCACAGCAGCAAAGTCAGCAGTTTTTAGATCTTGTTGGTCCGACTTTGTCAAGACAAACCCGACGGAACTCAGCCCTGAAATTCAGCTGCCTGTGGCTCTTTTCTTTCTTTCTTTTTTTCTCCGCTATAGTAGGCCTAGCTGGTGATTATGTTTCGCGTGTTGCTCTTTTATTTAGTAGGTCATCCAATAACAGAAATTAGTGATTTACACCAATAATATGATGTGGGCAATTAACCCTGCTTGTGGAGTAAATGAAGACTATGGCAAAATATATTATGATAATATAAATGGCATACTGCCAGTTAGTGTAGTGGGTTGGGCATGAGAGGTTGCGGGTTCGCACAATCATTTCAAAATTATATAAAATATCCACGGTTGAATTTAGTTCGCTATTTTGATTATATTTATGAGATCTCACGAGTCCTGATAAATGCAATTTCAACTATTTCTGAAGTGCTTCTATTATAAAGAACACAGCTTTCTCACATAACGCAGTTAAACAGCCCCTGCATAGAGTGAATAATCAATTTTTCCAATTTAGCACTGCCGCCACGAACAGCACCGGCTAACTTTGCACTTAAAAAGGTATACCATAAGCAACCTACTAAGATTTAGTTCAGGGAACACGCCTAGAAATTGTATACCTTTAGTTAAGTTATACCTTTAGAGTCTTCGTAGCACGCTAAGAGACAACGTTATCGGGAAATGCAGCCCAGGTCCCTTTTGATTTTCCAGTCGTGTCTGACAACTGAATATGCTGGAGTTTGTTTCTGGATGAGCAAGAAGAATTTTTCTTGAAACCCTCCCAAACAACATGTGGTGATGTAGGGGTTGTTTGATTATTTGTTTTTAGACTTTCTGACCCCAAGACTCAACTAATCTCTGCAATTCTCCATATGTGATACTTGGAGAGTCTTTGGCCACTCAAACTTTCCTCCTCACCATGCATTAGGACGATATAGGCACACGTCCTCTTTCAGGCAGATTCGTAACTTTAGTTGATTGGAACTTCATTATTATTTCCCTGATGGTGGAAATGGGAATTTTCAATGCTTTAGCTATTTTCTTACTTTCTATTTTGTGAAGCTCAACAATCTTTTGCTGCACATCTATGCTGCAGAACTATATTATTTGGCTTTACTCATTGTGATGAATGATTAAGGGAATTTGGCCTTTGTGTTTCCTCATATTTATACTCCTGTGAAACAAGACATCATAGCTGGACAATTTCATGTTCCTAGTCACCCTGGTGTGCTAAAAAATGTAAATATTAATGGGAATATACTTCAGAGATATTTTACTCATAAAAAAATCTAGGGGTGGCAATAATTGTGGCCAATGTGTTTTGGAGAAAAGCATTTATTTCATAATGTGGTTTACCCCCCACTTTCAATTCTTTTACTTCAATGAAAGGTTAGATTTTTGTGATTTTTAAAAAAATCAAAAATCAAAAAACAATGCAGATTTATTTTTTATAGCCATATTTGATCATATTTACCAGGGGTGCCAATAATTCTGACCACCATTGTATGATAGGACCCTATATGATTAAAGAATTAAACACAAAGTTTTCCGATGAAATAAATGATTCACTGAATCATTTGAACCACTATGACTTTATTTATTTAAAAAATGTTAGTGGTCAAAATCGGTGCAAGTCTATGGGTGTCTTTTGGGTGGGTGGTTATACTGATTAGCTGGTTACTGCTGTTTCAAAATGTTTTCATCCTCGACTTCATGTTACTAACAAACAATAAAGATATTCAATGAAAAGTCCATCTCCCTGTCATTCTGTGGCTGCTTGGAAGTTTGTGGGAATAATATCCCAGGACTGAGAGATGACTTAGCGGTTTTTGCATGCTGAGGAAAGCATGTTCAAGCTGCAGAGTCAGCACAGCATGAAGCCCAGAGCGCCGGGATACCTCATAACTTGACAGACAGGTCCAGTGAGAGAGTGTGACAGAAAGCAAAAGAGAGAGAGAGAAACTGCAGAGATGACACACATTACATACAATCTTTGTGCTGTGTCCTTCTTTCGACCCTTGTTCAAAGCAACAGTTTAAGTAGCTTTGAAATATAAGCAACTTAACAAAATTTTAAATTTTGAAATATTTAAAAATATTTTTTGATAATACACAATTTAAATTCCTGAGTTACATTATGTATAGGCTACATCATAATTACATATTTTGATGGCTTCTCTTCACTGACACATTCAATTTAGTGGTTAGCACATATGTTCTTGATGAAGCCACATGGATTCCATCTTCACAAACTCCACAGAGAAATGAGGTTGACAGATGTCATTTTAGCACACAAGGATGAAGACCTTTTCATACTGACTGTAAATGACCATGTCTGGATGGTTAATGCTATTTTTATTTGATCTTTTCTTAACAAGAATAGCATTAGTATGGAAGCAGGTTTTTGTCACATGATTAAAAATAAATAAAAAGGTAATAATTGTGACTTTTCATCTGACAATTCTGATTTTTTTCCCTTCACAGTTGGGATTTTATAGCTCACAGTTCAGAGAAGAAAAAAAACATCTGAATTGCTCACAATTTAAAGTCAGAATTGTAAGGGGGGGGGGGGGGTTATGGGAGAGTTGTGGGTTATAAACTCGAAATTGTGAGGGGAAAAACGTCAGTCATTGCTGAAATCAAAATTCATTGCTGAAATAGGCATATTACCAGAGAAATTATTCTCAGATCGGTATACAGTAATAATCTCAGGTAAGGATTTCTTAGTTACTGGGCCACATCAGTCACAGGACTTGTGTCGTCATAACTAGCGACGTCTGATTTGTGAATAAACCATTCTTTCGAGTCGGTTCTTTTCCATTAATTGATTGGATGGGTCGTTAGAAAAATGGTCCGATTCAGTATGAATCGTTTGGACAGCCCACTCATCCATTTAGAACGTATGTCGAACAAAAAGAGTGTTTTGTTGAGTTTAACGTGCTGCTTGTTTTTACCTGAAGCAAAGAGGCATTCACATTTACTGACCAAATGAGTATCTAAACATCGGATGAATCGCTTTTTTAGAGGTGGTTCTTCTTTTACATTAATTGGTCGCAGGGGTGAGCATGAGCAAATTGTCAGAGCTGGTTCGCTATTAATTCGGAGAGCTCACATAATCATTTGGAGCTGCTTCTCACTCCATAAACAGTAACACGATACTGTACAATACAAACATAAACTGCACTGGATTAAAAGGATTCATATCAAATGAAGAAACCTGCAAAAGCTTCAAGTTTGTTCATGACTCTGTACTTGAGGTAACTATTTTTATCCCACCAAATCACTAGAGTTGGATACACCGAAATAGGCCTACTATAAGTAGTCGACCATACCAAAAGATGTATTTGTACCATGGTATTGCCATCTGTGAAATTTGAAACACCAATTTGTTTGTTTTTTCGATACTGCTTGGACAAGGGGCACTGGAAGAAAAACTGTCCTGTTTTAAAGGGGAAAAGTCAGAGAAATGGTACAGATGTTGTTAGGGGGTCACGCTTGCTGTATCTGAGTCAGGTATACCTTCTAAAGTTTTGGTGGATGGGACTGAGGCTAAACCTGAAGGAGTTGTGACTTCATCCCAGCTATCAGGCATGAGCTCTGCTGGGGCTAGTGAGCGCAATGGTAGGGCTGATTCAGTTGAAATGGGTGGAAGTGGCTACTTTCCTTTTGTTACAGATGGCTTAGTTTCACTGGTGCGTAGTTCCATCCAGGTGCCAGTTAAAATACTTAGGGACACAGGGACATCTGAGTCTTTTATCTTGGAGTCTGTTTTGCCTTTTTCTACTGACTCGAGCACTGGGAACAATGTTTTAGTCCTGGGGATTGGGTTACAGGTTGTCTCTGTTCCATTGCACAGGATTAATCTGCAGTCTGATTTGGTACAGGGGGAAGTAGCCATAGCAGTCTACCCTTCCTTACCTGTAGAGGGCATCCATCTCCTCTTGGGAGAGCGTGAGAGCGTGTCTGGGGTGATATACCGCCCCCTGTAATTGTTAAAAATATTCCCTCTATTCCAGCTGACAGTGATGTTAGTCGTCAGAATTTGTCTGTCTTTAAAGCTTGTGCAGTGACACAGGCTATGAGCCGTGCCACTAATGCTGATGTTTCACAGACTAGGGAGTTGAAGTCTGTTGTTTTGCCTAATCTACCTCCTTCTCTCTCCCATAGTGATTTTGTTGCAGCTCAAAAGGAGGATGCGACATTAAAAGATCTGTTCGTTGGGGTGTTGCCACCTGAGGAGTTGTGCAATGCAGCAAGTGGTTATTTTGTTCAGGAGGGCTTGTTGATCCGGAAGTGGTCTTCTCATACTGACGAAGGGGTTGAGGACCCAGTGTTTCAAGTGGTAGTGCCATCTAAGTTTAGAGAACTGGTCCTACAGACAGCTCATGGGGATGAAGCTGGGCACTTGGGGGTAAAAAAGACCTATGACCGGCTTATGAAGTACTTCTATTGGCCTCGCGTAAAGAAGGAGGTGGCATGCTTCATTAAGACGTGTCATGTATGCCAGTTAACGGGGAAGCCTAATCAGGTGTTAAAGCCAGCTCCACTTTACCCTATTCCAGCTATAGGGAAACCATTTGAACATTTGTTAATTGATTGTGTAGGTGAGGATGTGGTAGGTCCTGATAACTGTGTGTTGCAACCTCTTTTGAGGAACTCTGAGAAACTGGCGTAGTCGAATACTTTGTTTGGGCATTTGTCAGATGACCGGGCATCAGAAATGATGTCTTTGTTGTCTGCTTTTCCCTCCTTGTTTTCAGATACACCTTCATGCAGTCATCTAATTGAGCATGATATTGATGTCGGTGATGCGGAACCAATAAGACAGCGGTTCTATCGGGTGTCACCAGACAAACAGCGACATCTAGAGGCAGAGGTGTAGTACCTGTTAGATAATAGGTTGGCAAAGCCCTCCTATTCAAGTTGGGCTTCACCCTGTATATTAGTCAGTAAACCTGATGGGACATATAGATTCTGTACCGATTATCGTAAACTGAATAACATCACAAAATCAGATTCTTTTCCACTTCCAAGGGTTGAAGATTGTGTTGATCGGGTAGGATCCGCAAGGTTTGTGAGTAAATTTGACTTGCTCAAAGGTTATTACCAAGTCCCTTTGTCATCTCGGGCTTAGGAGGTTTCAGCCTTCATAACACCATCTGGTTTGTATTCCTACTCTGTTATGAGTTTTGGTTTACGAAAAGCCCCAGCCACATTTCACCGACTTATGAACCATGTCGTTTCTGGTTTGCAGGGGTGCGCGGTGTACCTCGATGATGTGGTTGTGTATAGTGACGAGTGGTCTGAACATCTGGACCATATTCGGGCTCTCTTTACTAGGCTTGTGGACGCTCACCTCACTGTAAATCTAGCCAAGTGCGAGTTTGCCCAGGCCACAGTTGTATACTTGGGGAAGATTGTAGGGCAGGGGCAAGTGAAGCCGGTCCATGCTAAGGTGGTGGCTATTGATAATTTCCCTGTTCCCACCACCAAACCCGAGTTGCGGCGCTTTTTGGGGATGGTAGGTTATTATCGTAGCTTTTGTTCCAACTTTTCTACGGTAGTAGCCCCTTTGACTAACCTGTTAAAAGCTAAAGTGAAGTTTGAATGGACTGTGACCTCTCAGGCTGCTTTTGATAATGTTAAGTTGTTGTTGACCTTGGCCTTAGTTTTGATGGCACCCCGTTTAGATCAGCCTTTCCAGATGCAGGTTGATGTAAGCCATGTGGGTGCTGGTGCTGTGCTCTTGCAGAGTGATGAGCAGGGGTGGACAGGCCAATATGTTTCTTCTCTAGAAAGTTTAATTGTCATCAGTTGAATTATTCAACTATTGAGAAGGAAACATTGGCGTTAGTATGGGTCTGCAACAGTTTGATGTGTATTTAGCTGGGGGCGCTGTTCCTATTACTGTTTACTCGGATCACAATCCACTTACATTCCTTCACTCGTTAAAGAGTCCTAGCCTTATGCGCTGGGCTTTATTTTTCCAGCCATACAATTTACAGATACAGCACATTCGGGGTGTGGACAATGTCATGGCTGGCGCTTTGTCCCGTGCCCCAGGTGGGCTGGAGTGAGTGTTTGTTTTGTCCTGTCTTTCTCTCTTCCTGTTTCTCCACTCTCTTCTTCTGCCTGGTCTCCTTAAATGTAGCTTTCCAGGTACCGGGATTTGCTGGAGTTTTTGGTATGGGGGGAGGGCGATTGGAGCTGCTGGAGGGTAGAGGGATTGGGGCCTGTGGACAAGTGTTCTTCTGTCCAGTTCATGTATATGGGCTGTCAACACTCCTGGACCAAAGTTAAGTGCTCACTTTTAGTGTATGGAAATTGCTTGTTGTTTTGTTGTGTGTGTGTGTGTGTGTGTGGGGGGGGGGGGTTGAAGGTTTTTACAGAGGCCTTTTAGGGGCCTCTGTTTTAAGGGAGGGGGTGTCACGGATCTGCTGGGCTCCTCATCTTTGCTTTTTTCTGTTCATTACGTCTCCCCTACAGGTGAGGGAGCACAGGTGTGGTGTGTTGCGCTTGTGATTGCTTCCAGTATCTTGGGCTTTAAAGATCTCTCCAGACCTGGTTGAGGGAGGCCGCCGCTTCTCCTTCTCTCCCGCACCGTTTTGACGTTTTTGTCTTTTTATGCATGACACCTCATATCTCTTGTTGCATACATTTTTTATTTCTCATCTAACATATATACTGACTTTATTTAAATTACATTGTTCATTCTTTATCTTTAATAAATATATTTATTTATATGAACAATCCGTGTGGTCTTCCCTTTCTGTTTACATAGCCTAGAATTGGCAGGATGTAACACAGATGAACGCAGTCTGTTTAAGCCACTAGAAGATAATGTCTGCACAGATAATAAATGTATCAAAGGCTTGAAATGGTCATTTTAAGCTGAAAAATGTCACAATATGACATTACAAAACTCTTACTCCTTCTGAATGGACTTTCACATAAATGATACATCAACTTGTGTGCTGCGGTTGTAAACACCTAATTTGAGTTACATTAAAGGTATGAATCAGTGAAACAGAACAAACATAGACAATACAATTTTATTCAACTTTTATCATTATTATTATTATTATTTGTGGCTGCATGTTTACTTGTTCGCTATAGATTTTAATAGTACTGGGGTTACCCTTGGCCTCAATTGTTTTTCAAGGTAGCTATCAAGTTCAGACCGCACTGATTAGGTTTGATGAAAAACTACATGCAATCCATCATGCAATGTAGCATAGAGAGAGGATGTGCAGCATTTAATGCAGCTGCTATTAATATCAGAGGATAAGTCCATTCAAGTTCCATTAGCTAAATGATACCCTGATTACCCTGTTCTGGACTCTTTGTGTAATTCAGAACTAGTGAAGAATCCACATTCTTAAAAGAATGATGATTGTGCTTAATTTTCTGAGGTAACTTGAATAACAGCCCCCCTTATTTGGCACAGAAAATATTGTTCAGATGCCAAAACCAGATAAACCTTGGAAAGTTTTAGTGAGTCTTTTATACAGCGTGTTTCTTTCTGGTTTAACTGTGTGCGTTTTCTCTCCAACCTGAAAGGAAGCTGTTGTTGACCTTGATCTGGCAACTGTTCGACAATCTGATAAAGTTCAGCTATTATTCATTGGACCCATCTGCGTTGAGTATATGGCCTGAGAGCATCTGTTTTCTGTCTGATTCAGAATTGACACAAACATTCCAGAGAATCACTTTTCACACACACACACACACACACACACACACACATACAGGTGCTGGTCATATAATTTGAATATTATCAAAAAGTTGATTTATTTCACTAATTCCATTCAAAAAGTGAAACTTGTATATTATATTCATTCATTACACACAGACTGATATATTTCAAATGTTTATTTCTTTTAATTTTGATGATTATAACTGACAACTAAGGAAAATCCCAAATTCAGTATCTCAGAAAATTTGAATATTACTTAAGACCAATACAAAGAAATGATTTTTAGAAATCTTGGCCAACTGAAAAGTATGAACATGAAAAGTATGAGCATGTACAGCACTCAATACTTAGTTTGGGCTCCTTTTGCCTGAATTACTGCAGCAATGCGGCGTGGCATGGAGTCGATCAGTCTGTGGCACTGCTCAGGTGTTATGAGAGCCCAGGTTGCTCTGATAGTGGCCTTCAGCTCTTCTGCATTGTTGGGTCTGGCATATCGCATCTTCCTCTTCACAATACCCCATAGATTTTCTATGGGGTTAAGGTCAGGTGAGTTTGCTGGCCAATTAAGAACAGGGATACCATGGTCCTTAAACCAGGTACTGGTTGCTTTGGCACTGTGCGCAGGTGCCAAGTCCTGTTGGAAAATGAAATCTGCATCTCCATAAAGTTGGTCAGCAGCAGGAAGCATGAAGTGCTCTAAAACTTCCTGGTATACGGCTGCGTTGACCTTGGACCTCAGAAAACACAGTGGACCAACACCAGCAGATGACATGGCACCCCAAACCATCACTGACTGTGGAAACTTTACACTGGACCTCAAGCAACGTGGATTGTGTGCCTCTCCTCTCTTCCTCCAGACTCTGGGACCCTTTTTTCCAAAGGAAATGCAAAATTTACTTTCATCAGAGAACATAACTTTGGACCACTCAGCAGCAGTCCAGTCCTTTTTGTCTTTAGCCCAGACGAGACGCTTCTGACGCTGTCTGTTGTTCAAGAGTGGCTTGACACAAGGAATGCGACAGCTGAAACCCATGTCTTGCATACGTCTGTGCGTAGTGGTTCTTGAAGCACTGACTCCAGCTGCAGTCCACTCTTTGTGAATCTCCCCCACATTTTTGAATGGGTTTTGTTTCACAATCCTCTCCAGGATGCGGTTATCCCTATTGCTTGTATACTTTTTTCTACCACATCTTTTCCTTCCCTTCACCTCTCTATTAATGTGCTTGGATACAGAGCTCTGTGAACAGCCAGCCTCTTTTGCAATGACCTTTTGTGTCTTGCCCTCCTTGTGCAAGGTATCAATGGTCGTCTTTTGGACAACTGTCAAGCCAGCAGTCTTCCCCATGATTGTGTAGCCTACAGAACTAGACTGAGAGACCATTTAAAGGCTTTTGCAGGTGTTTTGAGTTAATTAGCTGATTAGAGTGTGGCACCAGGTGTCTTCAATATTGAACCTTTTCACAATATTCTAATTTTCTGAGATACTGAATTTGGGATTTTCCTTAGTTGTCAGTTATAATCATCAAAACTAAAAGAAATAAACATTTGAAATATATCAGTCTGTGTGTAATGAATGAATATATATATATATATATATATATATATATATAAAGTTTCACTTTTTGAATGGAATTAGTGAAATAAATCAACTTTTTGATGATATTCTAATTATATGACCAGCACCTGTATATATATATATATATATATGAAGACTTCAGATGCAAAAGCCTCTAAGTCCGTCTGAAGTTTTTCTTTTTAATTTTACATTTTTGTCAGGATCCTAAGTACCAGTACTTCTGAATGGGCTGAGGCTGGGATTCAGTGGGTTTGAAGTGAAAGTATTTGATGAATGTATACTATGTGCGGAGAGCATTCACTCAGTATCGTTATCTCATTTTTGACCGAGGTGGCTTTTAGAGGCTTTTGCATTGGAAGTCTACATATATATATATATATATATAATTATTTTTATTTTTTTTGATTAATTAATAGTGCCACCACACTATTTTTATACTGGTGTAAACTTGTTTCCATAGTTAAATATATTACAGTTATCTATATATTATTATATTTTACACTGTAATTATACATTTAAGTACTGAGTAATATATTAATTAACAACATGTACCTACTATAGGGTTAGGATTAGGTTGTGGTTGGGTTTGGTTTAGGATTAGTATATAAGTATGCATAATTTATAGTTATTACTATAGTAACTTTATGTAACATATGTAACAATGACACTGTAAAATAAAATGTTACGGTAAAACTTTCCAACAATTAAGGTTCAAATTATTAACACTAGTTAATGCATTAGGTATGAACTAACAACCTTTTTTTACAGCATTAAAGTGCCCCTATTATGGATTTTTGAAAATTACCTTTCATGTAGTGTGTAACATAGTTCTTAGTGAATGAAAACATCCTGCAAAGTTTTAAATCTGAAATTGCACCGTACATAGTTATTGTCTCTCAAAAGTAAGAGTCGACTCAATCAAATGAATTGTTTTTCAAACTAATCGCAAGCCACTTCGTTGTGATGTCAAGACGAAACATTAGCATATTGCGTCCACTTATTGTGTGCGCAGACACCAGGGAAAACTTGAACCCCCTCAAACACTGCAGCAGATACTGGATAGCATCATGTTGAGAAGACACTGTGCTCCACCATGTGTTTATTGTGTTTCATATTGTGTAGGTATCTGCCTAACCGGCTAACTCACGTTATTACTGTCTTACTGAAATACTACTGTAAATCAGCTGTGGGCTGCAGTATCACCTAAAACGGTGTCTAGTAATGCAGATTGTCTGTCGTTCTTACTACTTTGAGTAAAGTTTGCAAACTTTAATGTTCCATCAGTCATTGTGCTTGGCTAATGTGCTGTTATTGATACAGTTCCAGCATGTGCACCGCAATAAATTAGAAACACACACACACACAGGTTTGTTGGTGGATGCACACTTGTTAATGCTGACGGTGAGGAATTGAAACATCTCATAATGTACCTAAGATCAGGCAGGATAAAGAATAGAGCAGCAGTTTGTTCATTAGTGTAATTGCTAAAATAAGATTTGCCAGTTTGAGCATGTATCCTTTTGAAATGTGGATTGTTGCACGTTCTAGCCATAATACCCAAGTCAAACTTCAATGCATTCACTGGAGATTGAAATTATTCTGAATATAATAGTATCAAGAAGTTTAAAATGGGAAAGGAACACTGCTTTCTATTATGATAACAGGGGTCTGGGAAAAATCCCAGCGACTTAAGGCCTTTTCACACTTGAAATAGTTAACCCTGGGTCATTTAAAACTCCGGGTAAACAGAATCCTGGGTTATCTTTATTCAGGTTTTACACTGCTCATACTATACCCGGAGTTAACAATTAATCCTGGGTATTTATAAGATGATGTTTTACATTGTACATTCCTAAACCCTGGGTTAATATCTTTATTTGCATATTTGCGGTGTCACTGTTTGGATGAATGCCACACGCAACCTGCTCTAGCACTCCATATCCTCATATACATTTACATTTACATTTATTCATTTTGCAGACACTTTTATCCAAAGCGACCTACAAATAAGGAATAAAACAGCAAGAAAGTGCTCAAAATACAAAATGTCAGACATTGCTCAGAGTAGCATAAACTAGAATAGAGAGGGACTAAAGGAAAGTGATTCTTCCTCTTGTACAGTCATGCAATGTGAAACCCCCTGTCGCCGATCCATTGTGCAGTGTGAACACAGCAGCAACTGAATGCTACCCCAGATAGTCATGCAGTGAGAAAAGTGATCTGACGAGTTTGAAAATTGTGCAGTCTGAACTCGGCATAACAGGAGGAAGTAATAACATAGAGTGTAAATTACTACAGCATATTTATTCAAATGATTAAATGGATGCCCCCTTATTGGGACAATAAAGCCCTCCCTACACTAACCCTAACCGATAAACACTTCATTGTTAAAAAGTCGTTAGGCACATTATTTTTACTTTTCAAATATGGCCTGTGCCATTAATGCCCATAGGATAATCCGGCCCAGCCTAGCACCCATGGCAGCTTGTAAAAAAACAGAATATGAACGCAGCTATATTAAGCAAAAAAATATGGGACTGACAACCATATTCTAATGCTATGTAAAAAAAAGACTTA
Organism: Rhinogobio ventralis; assembly: GCA_039654625.1. NCBI lineage: Eukaryota > Metazoa > Chordata > Actinopteri > Cypriniformes > Gobionidae > Rhinogobio > Rhinogobio ventralis. The sequence goes on along the minus strand of CM077210.1, from coordinate 13,480,176 downwards.
CGCTGCCTTCTCATCGTTTTGAGGCCTATGCCATTTCAGCTTTACAGAGCGTGCAGAGCACCATTTTATTTGGTGTCTGTTAAAAAAGTTCCCACAATTTAGACTGGGCCAAACATTTTTGTAATAATGGCTGATTTTAAGCATGCCCAGATGCCGTCGACATAAACAGCGCGATGAATCAAAGCATTTCACGCACATCGACTAATTTACATAATACATTTAATCGATTACTTAGACACGTTGTTCCAGCCCTACACAGAACACATTTGTAGTTATTAGTCATGAAGAGTCATTAAGAGAGCAAAAATAGACTATTCTCACCAGTCAGCAGTCAGTTCATGTGAAGAGTACTGACAACTTGTGTGACTTTATTTGCCTTTTTTTCTCATTGATATTATAAAAATTAAAAAAAAGGATAAGAAAGGAAAATATAAATAGGGGAAAAAATTGCTTCCAAAGGGGAAAAAAATGATAACATGAAAAATAATTTAAAAAAAATTCTGATCCTTTCAATTGGTTCCAATTAAAAATGTAATGATTTTGCCATTTTCTCGCCTACTTTGCTTGTTAATTGGTGCAGCATGACTTTGATTTCACCATTTCTCTTTACTCTTTGCAGAACGGCCAGGGCCTATTTATGGGTCTTTATCTTAATGTATTCAGCCCCAAGAGACACTATTTGTTTTGAATGCATCTCTCGGTTTGTTCATATTAAGCTGACCTGCTTGTTTTAATATGTTGCCAAGGTCAGCAAATTCATTAGGCTTTTAAAAAGAAAATAGATAACCAAATGAGCCCTTGATGTGACGACTCATCTGAATAAATAAACAGAAAGATGCTTCATGTCAGGATGTTTTTTTAGCTCTCCATGATATTTTCTCTGCATACATGAATGATGTACTTGTGCTTTTCAATGAGTTCCTATCCAAATGTTCAATTGATAGTAACTGCCAAGCAAATGTAAAAAAGCTTTTAGCACTTGACGAAATCAACAGATTGCATTTTAGTTGATGAAATACTAATGCAATGAAAACAATTTAGGACCCATTTTCAGGGACCAAGTTGTTACTGTATAAACACAGCAAAATGTAGGTCATTACTGCAGCTTTTGATCAGCACTTTAAAGCTAAAAATCTTGTGAGCTGCTCTCAGAGTCCTGAACTGAATGTGGAGGGGGAAAAACTGATATCGAACATTAACATTTTTAAGCTATAGAGACAGCAAATTAAAAAACAGTATTTGCATTAAATCTGCATATTTATATAAGCATACAGGTTATATATTTTTTTAAATATTTAATGTTGTGTATTGAATTTGCTTAATATTTGAGGACAGATGTGGTGTGCCTGTTTGAACTGCATATGACCTTTCAGATTTACATTTTAAATTGAGAAAATTCTATCTTTTAAATTAAATTCATACTTTTATTCAGTGAGGACGCATTCAATTAATCAAAAGTGATAGCTGTCACCATTATGTTTAGTTTAGTTCATGGACTTCCAGTTTGTTTTCATTTGACACATATTTCTTTGTTCAGATTCCCACCACTCATCTGTCTCCTTGGTCTTTATTAGTTCATATGTGTCAGCTGTGTGTATTTATCATTCTTGTTTGTGTTCACTACTTAAGTTGTTCCTTCTCCTGCATTCCTTGTCTGCTCACCGTTATGTTTAGTTGTGTTGTGCTAATGCCTGTCTGCCAGCTTTTGAATTACTTGTTATTAAACTACATTTGGAACTGTATTCACCTGTCTTCATCTTCCTGCCTGCACGCACCCATGACAGATGACCGGACCCCCAATAATGGATGAACGTGCGCAATTTATTGCGGTGGCTCAGGAGAGCCACAATTTCTTCTCTTTTACCGCTGGGTTTTTCCGTCTTGCCGTCACCAGCCAGCTCGGCGACAAGACCCTGTTCTGGATCGGGGCGAACTTTCACAGCCCAATCAACCTCCCAAATACCCCCGGACTAAGTTGGAGGGAAACTGTGGCGAGGTGCCTGGAAAGTGTATAGCCCCGATTCCGAACCCAGCCACACCCAGAGCTAAAGTTACCACCTTCGACCATGGATAATGCGTGAGAGCCCCCCGCAGAAGTTGAGAGACCATCCACCGTGACAAGTGAGCCAGAGCCTGAGGACCAAAGGACAGAGTTCACCATGGTGCCGGAAGTGAAGCCCTCGAGAGAGTCTGACCAGGGGTGTGAGACCGTGACATCAGTGGACGACAGAACGGGAACCAAGGACTGGTTGCTGGACGCCAGTAGATGGCAACATCCCCCAGATGTTGGCAGCCATACCTTCTACATCTAGGCTTCTCCTACCTTCATCTCCGCCTGCAAAACTGTATCCTCAAAAATATTAAGAAGCACAAATGTTTTAAAAATTGAGAATAAAATGAAATGTTTCTTCAGCATATTAGAATGATTTAATTATTGATCAAATAAACAGTTTTTTTTACTATAAGAGACATAAAAAACATAGAAAGTGCTTAAACTAAAAGTGCTTAAAATGCTGCTTACTTACCAGAGTATATGACTGAATAACAGATGTAATGACTTCACCCCGACTGCACTCTGGGTTTTCCATTTCCTGTTCCTCACACAGGTGAGAAAATTCCTGCTCAGAGTTCATTCAATAGCAATTTGGGCTTTGACTTAAAACACTTTTGTGGCAAATTACACAACTCTGCTTTCAACTCTGCTCTGAGTTACTTACCATTCAGTCTATCCACTTAGCATCCATACTTCCAAAAATTTTGTTTTTATATTCACCAAATTAAAGTAAATCAAGTTATCATTATGCTCGGACTGCTTCATATGGGAACGCTTCAGCATTGGCTTTGCAATCGAGTCCCAAGATGGGCATGGGAACAGGGCACGCTCCGGGTGCCAGTCACTCAGGCCTGCCGTCAGACCTTCACCCCGTGGTCGAACCTCTCTTTTCTATGGGCCGGAGTGCCCTTAGAACGAGTGTCCAGGCATGTTGTTGTGTCAACAGATGCCTCCACCACTTTTAGAATGCTGCTGAGGGACAAGCACGTACTGGTCCATTCAGACAACATGGCGACAGTAGCGTACATCAACCATCAGGGTGGTCTGCGCTCCCACCGTATGTTGCTTGCAATTCGCCCACCATCTCTTGCCACTGGTATTTTTCCCTAACCGAGGGGACCCTCGGCACGGCACTAGCACACAGCTGGCCGCGGGGCCTACGCAAGTATGCGTTTCCCCCAGTGAGCCTTCTCGCACTGGTCCTGTGCAAGATCAGGGAGGACGAGGAGCAGGTCCTTTTGGTTGCGCCGCATTGACCCAGCCGTACTTGGTTCTCCCAAATCATGCTCCTCGTGACAATCCCTCCCTGGCCAATCCCTCTGAGGAAGGACCTCCTTTCTCTGAGACGGGGCACCCTCTGACACCTGCATCCCGACCTGTGGAACCTGCAAGTGTGGGTTTTGGACAGGACACGGAAGGTTTGAGTACCCTACCACCTCAGGTGGTGGCTACCATCACTTCAGCTAGAGCCTTGTCCACGAGACACACCTATGCTCTGAAGTGTTCTTCTTGCCGAGAAGATTCCAAAAAATGCCAGATTGGGTCTGTGCTCTCCTTCCTCCAAGAAGGGTTGGAACGAAGGCTGTCTCCTTCCACCCTGAAGGTTTACGTGACTGGGATCTCTGCGTACCACGACATTGTGGATTCAAAAACGGTAGGACAGCATGACCTGGTCATCAGGTTCCTTAGAGGAGTGAGAAGGTTAAATCCACCTTGCCCTCTACAGATGCCCTCTTGGGACCTTGCAGTGGTTTTATCTGCCCTGCAGAGAGCTCCCTTTGAGCCACTGCAGTCAGTTGAGCATAAATACCTCTCTATAAAGGCAGCACTCTTGATTGCTTTGGCTTCCTTCAAGAGGGTAGGGGACCTGCAGGCATTTTCGGTTGACAAAGCGTGCCTGGAATACGGGCCTGCTAACTCTCACGTCATCCTGAGACCCCGTCCTGGATATGTGCCCAAGGTTCCCACCACTCCTTTCAGAGATCAGGTGGTGAACCTGCAAGTGCTACCCCTGGAGGAGGCAGACCCAGCCTTGGCACTGCTCTGTCCAGTACGTGAATCTTCGCACTTACGTAGACAGGACGTGGTGTTTCAGGACCTCAGACCAGCTCTTTGTCTGTTACTGAGGGCAGCAGAAGGGGAAGGTTCTCTCCAAGCAGAGGTTGTCTCACTGGATAGTGGATGCCATTGTCCTGGCTTACCAGGTTAAAGGCCTGCCATGCCCCCTAGGGGCAGGAGTGTGGCTTCCTTTTGGGCTCTAGCGCATAACGCCTCTCTAACAGACATCTGCAGAGCTGCAGACTGGGTGACACCTAACACTTTCGCGAGATTCTATAATCTCTGTGTAGAGCCAGTGTCCTCTTGTGTACTCGCTCCCAGTGGCCAGTAAGTAGGACCGGCTCGGTTTCATTGCTTGCTGCGCCATTCCACTCCACGGACTGGATGCTTGCGCTAATTTTACGTGAGATTCTCAGTGAAGCCCTGATTCCCTCCAGCAGTGTTGATGCCGACACCAGTGTGCATGCCCACTTGGTCAGCCCTCATGTTAGACTAGGTGTCTCCATGTGCATGGTTCCGCTTCTGGGCAACCCCCAGATGTGTATTTCCACAGTAAGTCTCCTCCGAGCACGTCTTCCCTTGGCAAGAACACCTTGCCATCCCTGGGGTTGAAAAATTCCACCCTGCGGGCTGGATACCTCAGAGTGTTCCATATGCATCCCGTACTCGGGTCATATGTGTATTCTTAAGTCCTCCCTGCGGGCAGGCATTGTGTTGCATATTTCCACGTGGGATATGCTTCCCAGTGTACCTTGGTATTCGGCATTGAGCCTAGCCCTTTGTTCGTGCTAGCCTCACAGCAGGGAGCTCAGGACAACGCAGGGTGCTGGAAGACAGCCGTTGTGGTGAGATTAGATAAGGACCCCCATTCCATCAGTCACTGATGTAACGCGTAGTGACTGACGGAAAGGGAACATCTCTTTTACTTATGTAACCCTCGTTCCCTGAAGGAAGGAACAGAGGACGGTACGTTGCCGTCCCACAACCGCTGTACCGCTGGTACAGCCGGGGCTCCTCAGCAGGTAACATAATATGCAATTTTTGGCTCGTTTCAGGGAACGAGGGTTACATACGTAACTGAGACACTTTATGTAATTAAAATATATATATTTATGGGTTCCTATACAAATAAAAGGACTATGAGTTAGTGCAGTCCTTGGCCACTGTACACATTTGTTAGATTTGAGCCTAAAGTTGCATACAACATTGATTTTCTCTTACAAACTGAAACCATAGATTTTTTTTCTTTATATTTTAAGCCATTGTCTATTCATGTTCCCACCTTTTCTCTTAAAACTTTACAGAGACCACAGTAACCCAGCAGCTCTGTAAAAAATAAAATCAAGTGTTTCTCATTATACTCTCTTTGTGGGATCATATTTACTGTTTTGATACAGACTCCTACACACAGGCTCACTGCGATTCTTTTATATTTCATTACAATATGAGGCCATATTCTTCAGCTGAAACCACAATTTTGTCAAACCGGTGCTCATGTTGCACAAAGATTTGAGAATCCAAATTCCTTTCTACTAAGAAGCAATAACTGCAATGACATGCACACCTTTTCATCTGCCGTAAGGGAATCTTGCTCTGTGTATGATTCATTTGGTTTTCATGACCATGTCTTGTCTCTGGAGTGCACTAGTCTTCCTTCTCTCTGTCATCACCTCCCTCCTTCCTTTACTTTGCCAGCTGAGTCTGTACAACATCACACGCTTGCTTCAGACATGACCACCCAGTGTTTGATCAGACTGACATCTCTGATCATGACTGACACATAAGCTGATAAATCCCTTGGTGAAACTATTTCTTTTAGAATAGTAGTATTTATTTGGGTTTAAGTAGAGACGGAAGTTTTTAGTTGTATTATATAATGTATGCACTTGATTTCCACAGACAGAAATCTGAGCCCATTTTTCTCGTCTTATAACACAAATAACTGTATCCTCTTGTGCACAGCAAATGTCTCTACAGATTTCTGTGAGAATATGTTTTTGTGGACTTCTAATAGGGCATTTCTCTGTGGTAGAATTCAGCTCTCTGAATGCCAAGTCCATTTTTTTCTTCCTTGGACTAGATTTTAGTAAGTGCATGCGGTTTGTTATATAATAAGCAGTTTTATTGTACCTCCCAAGGAATTCATTTCTGACATTTTGAGAGAAAAGCGTTATTTTTTATTTGTTTGTTTTTTTTATTTTATTTATTTTTTGTTGCAGAGTAAATAGACCTCAGCTAGCAAGAATGTATTAGCGCTAAACTGAACAATGTGAGCCTTCCAGCCGCTGATGTTCTCCACATAAGCAATTTTTGAACTGCACTCACATTTTTATATGCATCATTATATTTGCTTTTCATTCTAAAAATGCTGAGTGTGAATGTAGGTTAAAGGTTCCAGTTGTAAACGGAGCCTTGTTGAGGTGCTAAACATTTTCATCCTGTGAGAACCTAAACAGAAAAGCAATATGAATGTGCAAACATGTATTTGAACTTAAATCACCACACCGACCATCCTTTGTAGTCAAAAGCTTGATTTATGTGTTTATTATTATGTATATGGGTCAATGACAAATACAGCTTCAAAAAAGTTTTTTTTTAATTTCAAAACTGATGTAATGCATATTTTTGAGTCATGAACAATGTGTTTAAACAAGTTTCAGTTGTTAAATAACATTTCAAAGTGTTTAAATTCATTTTTATGACTGTTTTTATGTCAGGCGGTACAACCAAATAGTATGTATATACTGTAATTGTACCCCCTGATATGGAAAGTGTGTTCATCATTTAGATGCTCTGGATGCTGCATTATCATGCTTACTGTTATTACCTTGTCAATTCATAATAAAATACAAGTTTGTAGTTGTGCCACCCTGACATTTGAGAATATACAAATTGCTGGACAAAAGATTTTCAGTTATCTGACATTTATAAAATTTGTTTTGAAGAAAGGTTTCAAACCTAAAATGATAAAATAGTATTCAGTTTTTAAACGAAATAGTTTTTTTTTTTATTATTAAGACAATTTTAAATTGTTTTCTTTAATTTGTTCAGACAGTTGCACCACCTGACATTTTGGGGGTTTAAAAAACATAAAATAATATACATTATTTAAATGTGCTTAAAATGAATTCAAACTAAATAGGTTCTATAGAATAAAGTGATATATGTCATTCATTTATCAAATTATTTTAAAAGGAAATAATGCACTTGGACACAAAAATATGCACGTCATGTCATTGACCCATATATATTTATTTAGCAGAGCTGTCAATTAAAACAAACTAACTGCATTATATACTAATTAATTAATCACAATGAATTGTACATATCAGTATTTACTGAGAAAATCTTCCAAATTCTTCCAAATGCTTTGAATATTATGATGAATGCATTGAATAAAAAAAGTGACTACAGAACTACACATTATAGTTCTGTGGCCATTATATATATTTATGATTATTATTATTTCAATGTCACTAAATATAAACCTAAACCACATTTTCATAAGCTGGTTAAAAATAACCAATTCCTTGTATACTGTTAGACACTGCTGTGGGTCTAACATTCACATTTTAAATATTTAAAAAAAAAATTGGTGTGTCCCTTTAGTCAAAATTTTCAAAATGTTAAAGTTAACAGGGGTAAAATCATTATAAGATTACAATTATCGCTATATCATTCACAGGTCATGTATGGCTAATTTTACCCACTATATATCCACCCTGTTAGTCCGCCTCATCACTTTAGAGGGTGGACATACACTCATGTCCTTTGTATTATGAAGCATATGGACTCTCTTAAAAGTATGTTTCATTTTCCAAAAGTTTTAAAGCTCAAAAGGCTGCAAATTGTAGGAGTGACCCAGATAGAGTTGTTGTTATAGGCCTGAAATAGCAGAAGCTCGTGAGAGAAATATCTGGAGGTACTGTTTCAAAGTCCCAGCATTTGTTTCTAATTCTCTCCAAAAATTCAAAGACCTAATGATGCTCTTGGAGGAGGAATTTTTCCAAAACTTGCAATAATATTTTCTTTTAAATGGGAAAGAGCATGTTGAATACTTCAAAGTATTATAAATGCTAGCAGTCATTCAAAAGTAGCTCATGGTTGTCAGTGTCTTGATGTTGAGTAAATGGTGGCTGGAGCGCAGGCCTCAAACGCGGAACATTTTACTCAGCACTTCTGTGCTTCACATCAGAAGGTTTCGATTATCTGCAGGTTTTGGCTTTCAGCTGCTGAAATGACTGTCTTATGTATAGTATATTCTGCCACTTGCATTTGTTTATCTATTTGAATAAAGGAATGTGAAAGCAATGGGTTTTATTTTTAATTCCATTTGGCAAATTAAAATAGAACAAAATAAGCCACAAAATATGATATTAAATGCTTCCTTTTTCACTTTCAACCTACCCCCTACTGTCTTTGTACTTACACCAGGGGGACACAGTGACACTCCTTAAAACCTGACAGCTTTGACATATCATTCAATAAACTCCATTTGTGTTCCACAAAGAAAAAGTTTTGAGTTGCATAATATGACATTATTTTATGAAAGCTTGTTTCCACCACGTAATAAAAAAAAAAAAAAAAGATAATTGTGACTTTTTCGTCTCCCAGTTCTGAATTTCTAACTAGCAATTGTGAGTTTACTACTACTAAATTAGCAATTGCGAGAAAAAAAAGTCAAAATTGTGAGATAAAAAGTCACAATTACCTTTTTTTTTTTTTTTTCTGTGGTGAAAACAAGTTTCCATAGCAAAAGGTGTACCGCAAATGGACTGATCAAATTTAGAAGTGACTGGGTAATTTAGAAAAAAAAAAAAAGAACATGTAACATGAACTAATAATAAAGACAAATAATCCTATTGGTTAAAAATAATCTTTTTAACAGTATATTTAAGTTTAAATATATATCGGAATCTACTGTTCAAAAGTTTGGGGACAATATGACTTTTTAAAGTTTTTGAAACTATCCAAGGCTGCATTTATCTGATTAAAAATATAGTAAAAACATCTCGGTTACCTTTGTAACCCTCGTTCCCTGAAGGAGGGAACGGAGACGTACGTCGGAATTGACCGACGAATTGGAGATAATTTTTAGAGACCAATCTACTTCGAGTGTATAAAAACGAGCCAATAATGTTGGCATGCGGTCCACGCACCGCCCCGCAGCGCGGGTATAAACACGGAAGTGGAATACCGCATCCTCGCTTTTCCAACTGAGGAGCCGAAAAAAGTGAGTCGGCCCTTCAGCGGAAGCACAGCTCCTGGCGACGGGACGTACGTCTCCGTTCCCTCCTTCAGGGAACGAGGGTTACATACGTAACCGAGACGTTCCCTTTCAGTTGGTCACGTTCGACGTACGTCGGAACTGACCGACAAATTGGGGATCCCTACCAACACGCCAGGAAGGCTGGCCCTTCCAGCGCCCTGCTTGGGCTCGCTGAAGTGCTCCTAGGTTGGAGCAGAAGTCAGGGCACCAAGCAGGGAAGGTCCGTCACAGCTGTTTCTGCAAGACCCACTCAGCGAGACTATTGGATAACGCTGGGAAAGCGTGCCCGTCAGGTAGACGGGACGCTGCGGAGCCACATCCTCCAGAAGGAGAGGTGGAAAACCCATAAGGACTAACCTGACAGGGAAGTACCATATGGCGGTCTCTGGGGTGGATCCAACCTGGTCCCAGGGTGGAGAGAACACTGTCAGAGACGACAGAGCGAGCTCTGTCAAGGGAAAGACACGGGGTTAGCCGAGTAGGGTAGCTGGTACCGTGGAAGAATACACATATGGGGTTACCGATTAGGGAACCGCTACATATGGACCCAGCCTACACACACGTTCCACAAGCATACGGGTGCAGGAGGGGTAACGGAGGAGCTCACAGGGTTAGCCATTTCTGGGGAACACAACTGGAGACAATAGACGCACGTATCCGGCCCAGCGGGCGGGAGTGGCGTTGCAAGCCGACACAAGAGCGGGTACTTCACGTTTACCGGCCACTGGAGGCGAGTACACGGGAAGAAACCGGCTCTACATGGAGGCTATAGAATCTAGCGAACGTGTTTGGTGTCGCCCAGCCCGCAGCTCTACATATATCTGTCAGCGAGGCGCCTTGAGCCAACGCCCAGGAGGAGGCTACACTCCTAGTGGAGTGAGCTCGCACCCCGAACGGGCAAGGCACGTCTTGGGACTGGTAAGCCAAGACAATAGCATCCACTATCCAGTGGGCTAACCTCTGCTTGGAGACAGCCTTTCCCAACCATGCCGAGATAAGAGATCCTCTGTGTGGGACAGAGTTTGCTCTTCTCTCGGTTGACCCGAAGCCCCAACAGGCTGAGGTGACGAAGCACAAGGTCCTTGTGTTCGCACAACTGTTCCCGAGACTGGGCAAGAATGAGCCAGTCGGCGAGATAGTTGAGAATGCGAACACCGTGTTCTATGAGCGGAACAATGGCTGCCTCTGCGACCTTCGTAAAGACGCGAGGCGACAGGGACAGCCTGAAGGGTAAGACTTTGTACTGATATGCCTTCCCCTCGAACGCAAAGCGTAGGAACGGTCTGTGTCGAGGAAGGATAGAGACATGAAAGTACGCGTCCTTGAGGTCGATCGCTGCAAACCAATCTCGGGGATGGATGCATTCGAAAATGCGTTTCTGCGTTAACATCCTGAACGGAAGCTTGTGCAGGGCCCGATTCAGGACACGCAGGTCCAAGATTGGCCGTAACACACCCCCTTTTTTGGGTACAATGAAGTAGGGGCTGTAAAACCCCGCCCTCATATCGGTTGGAGGAACCGGCTCGATCGAGTCCTTCGCCAGTAGGACCTCGATCTCGGACCGCAAGACGTGGGCATCGCTGCTCCGCACAGAGGTGAAGAGGATGCCCTTGTACTTGGGAGGCCGGTACGCGAACTGAATCACGTAACCGAGTCTGATGGTACGGATGAGCCAGCGAGACAGCCTGGGGAGCGCTAGCCAGGCTCCCAGAGACCGTACAAGCGGGACCAACGGCACCACAGACGTACCCAGGGTGGCGCAGCGAGGTGGGACGGTCAGACCCGACCCGGACGGCCTGGAGGCGACCCGGAGTGTTGTCTGACCGCTCCAGGGTGGGGCAGTGTGTGGGAGAGAAGGCCCGAGGGCGTCCTCTAGCCGCTGGCGAAGAGAGGGGAGGCCAGGAGTGGCAAGGCCCGGGGGCGTCGCGCACAGCCGGCTCGGCCCTCTTGGAGCCCAGGGACAAAGGAAACTGCTCTTTTATTGACAATGTGGGTATCGCTGGACTCCGAGGAGCCAGCGGCAGAAAGGTTTTGAAAGGGGTCTTGGCCCCCCAGTCCTCCTCCGGGGGGGGAGGGGTGCGGACACCATCTCCCTCCGAGCAGATCCAACCGTCCCTGGGCTGCCCGTCTCAGGGAGACGGTTTGGGAGGCCCCATTTGCGTCCGGCGCCCTGCTTCCCGGGTCGAGGCTGCTGCTTGGGTTTGGCAGGGGCGGAGGCAGACGCAGGGGGAATTATTTCTGTGATTGTAAATCTGAATTTTCAGCATCATTACTTTAGTCTTCAGTGTCACATGATCCATCAAAAATTATTCTAATTGTCAGGGATCAGCCAGTCTCCTTCGTCTTCCTGGTCCTCCGTGTTTGTTTCCTCGTCTCCTCCTCCATTCCTGGGCTTCCTTCCCTTCATCGAGGTGTGTGCACTTGGCTCCGTCATCACCGTCATCACCGCCATCCACGACCTCCTCCACCATCTACAACCACTAAGATTGTCAGTATTACCATTCTCCATTCCTCTACCATTCATCATATCTGAAATACTTACCTTATCATCTCCATAACCATCTGCTGTTAATAAACTCTTTATATTACTGTTATTCCTGGTTGTGAGTCTCTGTTCCATAACAGAAGACCAGACCAACACAGTGAAAATGAGTGTTCCGGATCCATTCCAGGAGGTCGTGGATGTGCTCAAGCGTGCACTGTCTGGCACCACTTACGCATCACCCGTCACCTCCGTTTCTTCACTGCCAGTGGCCTCCAGTCACGTGGCCCAACCAGCGCCCTACTCTGGTTCGGCGGAGGATTGGGTCGGATTCCTTCTGCAGTGTTCACTGGCCGTGGAGATGCAGTCGCACCGTTTCCCCACGGAGAAGTCGAAGGTAGCCTTCATTATATCCCTGCTGACGGGGCGAGCACTCCACTGGGCCCGGACGATCTGGAACCAAAATAGTAGCGTCACTCAAACGCTAAAGAATTTCACCCTTCACTTCCGCAATGAGTTCCAGATGGAGATTCCTCAGTCGGTGAGCAGCTATATCACCTCAAACAAGGGAAAATTTCTATGTCTGATTATGCTCTCAAGTTCAGAACCCTTGCAGCGGCCAGTGGATGGAATGAGTGCTCGCCCCTCACCACCTACCGGCAGGGACTCAATCCCAAGCTGCAACTGCATCTTGCTGCATACGACGACTCCATCGGTCTCGAACAATTCATCCATCTTTCCCTCTGCACCGATCATCATATGCAGCCATGTCTTGAGGATCTACATGGCCAGCCTTCACCCTCATCATCACGTCCCCTCCAACCAGAGTATACCAGCCGTCCAGAACCAGAGCCTATGCAACTGGACACCACTCGCCTCACCATCACTGAGCGGCAGAGGAGGCTGACCCAGGGTCTTTGCCTGTACTGTGGGGTTGGTGGACATCTCATCACTGCCTGTCCCATTCTTCCACCACACACCATGGTGAGCATCATCCATTCAGCTTACAGTTATTTAGAAGGCTGGGGTACTGTCAAGGAGCAGCCAGGCTCCACCATCACCCAATCACAGCGTTCTATGTCACCGAGATCTAATCACCCGCACCTGCACCTCATCTCTCCATCAGCACTGACCTATTTAAGCACACATCTCACACAGTCACATTGTCTGGTCTCATTCACGAGTACGGACTCGCCTACCCGATATCACCTACCTGAGTAAAACGAAGATTACCTACCTCCCTTGTATCTCCTGTTCCATTGCATCTCCTTCGTCTTCCTGGTCCTCTGTGTCTGTTCCTCATCTCCTTCTCCATGCACTTGGCTCCGTCATCACCATCAACCCACGACCTCCTCCACCATCTACAACCACAGATACTCTCAGTATTCCCATTCTCCATTCCTCTACCATTCATCATATCTGAAATCCATACTCATCTGCTGTTAATAAACTCTTTTATATTACCCTTATTCCTGGTTGTGAGTCTCTGTTCCATAACAATAATATGCTGATTTGCTGCTTAAGAAACATTTATTATTGTCAAAGGTGAAAACAGTTCTAATACTCACTATTTTAGTAGAAATCATGATACTTTTTTCAGGATTCTTTGAACAGAAAGTTCAAAAGAACATAATTTTTTTGGAAGTAGAAATAATATGTAACATTATAAAAATGTCTTTACAGTCACTTTTGATTAATGTAATGCATCCTTGCTACAGATTTAGAAAACACTGGCAAAACTATGATATAAATGATACTTGAACATTTATACCAGTTGACAAATTTCTATCATTTTTACCAGTACATTGTGCACCCCTTCTTATAATTGCTAGCTGCTATTTATGACTCAAATGTAGCTCACCAGTCAGCTAAGAACTGAGTTGAGCTAATCTGTATGGATCGACTGTTGTTCAGTCATCAGCAATAGCAGCTACTGTCATCATGAATTCAGCACTTGCCTGCACGGTGAGCGTGACTGATTAATAATCACACACACTATTTTCACATGCACATTCAGCCATGAACTGAGAATGATAAGAACAGAAAATTAAAGTTTTCCATTTCGGTCTCACCTTTTGACACAAATTCACAGATGGCTTGAGTTGAGTATGTGTTCTCTGTTTGTGAGTGTTTTTTTTTTTTTTTCTTATCTAATAAAATATTCAGGTTATGGGTCAAATCCATTGTTTTATAGCTTGTCGTGTGTGCCAAATTCTTCATCTGTTTCCTGTGATTGAAGATATAAGTGTCATACAGAATAGTCAGTGTCTGTTAGTGAATCTTTAAAGTCTGAATAAATGGGTGCTGCATCCTTTTCATTCACAAACATCCTATTTATGATATCGGGAGGGGATTATTATCTTTAGGCCAGCAGCAGATTCATATTGTGCAGTCTCTAAAGGCCTATTCGCATAAAAAGTGTGTTCAGCATGGATAAAAAAAAAAAAAAGGAATTGTTCCACCTGATCATGTTTTTGTAAAAAAATAAAATAAAATAAAAATAAAATAAAAAGTGCACTTTAGCTTTTAAAATGAGTTATTTAAGAAAAAAATATACTTGCGAAAAGTGTGAACTGTATGTAATGTTTTCAGACACTCACTGTGATTACATGTTATTTACAATTTATTAAAAATGTATTATATTTGAACTTGTGCTTTTGACCCACTTATGTAGGACTTAAGTATATCTTTATATGGTAACACTTTAGAATACTGTTTCATCATTAATGAATAACTACACAGGAACAAATGAGTAATGCATTATTAACAATCTAGTAACTGCTACTAACAAGAAACTCTAATTAACGAATTAGTAAGTAATAGTGCTTTTTTTTTGTAAAGTTTTGGATAGTAATGACTAACATGATAGTGTTACTACATCCTTCTAAAGTAATTACAAATTATTTGGATCAGCATTATAAAGTGAAGATCATGGTAAACCACTAGTAATAACTCAAATGTTACCAAATCCGTCAGAAGCCATTACTATCCCAAAACTTACAAAAACCTCAAAAGCTTACAATGACTTCTGTCATTAGAGAGTTATCATGTTTTTACCTTTAGATCCAAATAATTAGTAATTACTTCTAAAGGATTTGGTAATACTTGAGTCATTAATAGTAGGTAACTATGACTTTTACTTTAGAATTAATTATACATCATGTATTATTTATGTTAATTATGAATCTGTATATAGCAGTTCTTAGTAGTCCTCTGGGAGATGTGTAAAAATAGTAGTTATTGATTAGCTAATAGTGAACTACCACATTCGACTAAGCACTATTACTTACCAATTTGTTAATTAAAGTTTATTGTTAGTTAATTGTAGTTACTAGAGTGTTAATAATGCATTACTCATTTGTTCCTGTGTAGTTATTCATTAATGACGGAACAGTATTCTAAAGTGTTACCCTTTATATGTAATTTCATAACTACTTTGCTAACTAACTACTATGTATGTTTAAGTAGTTGTCAAAATTAATGTAATTTTTTTATAACAGATGCTAGCCGAAGAAGTGTGTTTTGGAGAAGTTTGTGAGGATCAGTGGTGTTTATGTACACACGGGCATCAGCAACAAACATAGACATGATTGCTTGTTCTGACAGAGGAACTGTCCCACCTTCAGATCGCTAAGTTTCCACACATTCAGAATTATTTTATTTTTCATTTGTATTTTAGTGTGTTTATTAATTATGAATGGATCCGTATAGTAGTTATATGCAGTCCTTTGGCATCTCCCTGTGGTCTTGTTTGGTATGTTTGACTTTTTGACTTGTGCCTATTTGCACTTATTGTACTGTATTGAGCAAAGTACTTTTAAGTTGTAAAGAATGTCTACAAAGTATGTTTGCAAAAAAAGAACACTGGTTTAAATCTATCTTGAATTTCTCTTGTTTAAAAAATAACATGGAGTTGAAAAGTAATAACACTAGAATACATGTTCACAAATGTTTTTGTGAATAAAAAAGGCAGGGGTTGGGGGCGGTCCTTGCAGTATTGATTCGGAGAGGAGGGGGTAAAAAAGGTTGGGAACCACTGGACTAATGGAGGACTTATTCAGTGTGCAACGACGGTGTCACGTATAGCCGATGAAGGAAGATGAGGAACACAGGATACTATCAAAAATAGAGTATACTAATGACTCACATGAAGAACAGTATGACATCAAACAATAACTGACAAAGGACTGAACAGAACAGGGAGTACCGGGAGTATATAAGATAAACTAATCAGGGACTAACGAGAACAGGTGCAGACATGACAGAACATAATTGTGACAATACGCCCCCCCCCCTCGGAAAAGTACGTCCTTGTGCCGTGATGACGACAAAGTTCAGGAGGTAGCAATGAGGTGGAGGCTTTGGTGGAGGGCGTGGAGCTGGTGACGGAAAATGAGGAGGAGTTGGTGGAGTTGCAGACCATGGTGGAGCTGAAGGTGGGAGGAACCAGGATGGAGACTTGGCTGACGGGTTGGACGGAACCCAGGGTCCGATCAGCGGAGGTGGAACTGTGGTGAAGGGAAGAAACGGCGGAGTTGAGCAGGTGAAGGCCTGTGGCGACTTCAAAGTTCTGGAAGCCTGAGGCTGAGCCGCTGGCTCGCTGGACTAAGGCCTCTGAATGGGGCAAGGACGACGGAGAGGTCAGAGGAAGGGAGGAGCCCATTGACGCCATAGGGGTGTAGGGTGTAGGCACCGCTGGAACCCCGGAAGTCAGCGGCAGAAGCTGGGCGTCGACCGCCGAAGGCCGACCTGGAGTTGCGAAGGAGCCCAGAGTTTCTGGGCAGATGGGCCACAGCGGTGATGAGGGAGGGATGAGTCAAAGTGAAGGCGACGGGTTGACAGGCTGAGGTGGCGATGTGGGCCTGGAGGCCCGAGGTGTAGCCTGGGGCTGGTGCCGAGCTGGTGGAGGAGAAGCCTGAGGCAAAGCAGGTGAGCCAAATGGAGCTAGCGGCGGAGGTTGTTGAATTCGGACATTTTAGTTTTTTACAAGGATTCATCAGGACTAGGTATGTAACGATTCACTCAACTCACAATGTGATACGATTCACTATACTAATTTCACAATACGATTTTCGCACAATTTTTTTTAACAAAATGAGATTTAAGACAAATTATAAAATAAAAGTGTCCTTTTATTTCTCAGACAAAATTCTGCATATTTCTTTGTAAAATGTAAATATATATTTGATGTCAAATAATAACTAAATTGAAATTTTAAAACAAATCCTTAAAAAGTCCCTTCAAGGAGATCTTCCAATGTTTTCTTGGGAGGAGGTTGTTTCAGATTATTCACCCTCATCCTGCACTGAGGAATAGCAGAAATAAAAAGACTAGGTCAAATTTAAGTACAACAGTGACAGGGGTTTCTCATTGTTATAAAGGCAAGATTTCAATTATAATTTGTATCATTACACTTGCAAGAGTTAGAAAAACAGAAAATAATTAGATAAATATGTCATAATAATCAACAAATTGTTGAAAAAAAAATCCATGTACACATTTAGAGAAAGAGATAGTAAAATAAATACAACACCTGGTTCTGCAACAGCACAGATTTCTCCTTCAGTCTGTGGAATACATCCTCGCGCTGGTCTTTCTCTTGATGAAAAGAGCCTGGAATTCATTTACTACGGCAGAAAACAAGACTGAGATTTTTAGGGATTGAACTAATTATCAAAGACTTGGTTCGAGGGAAACGATTCAGTTCAAGAGTCATCTGAGTTACAACGAGTCTCAATTGCTTTTGGATTAAAAAAGTTAAATTTTATATGAGTTAACTGAATTCGGTTTTCTCAGATGAGACTATTCAGTCAGAGTATTTTTATGGTAATTTACTCTTTCTCTCTCTCGCTCTATTTGTATGTGGTAACATTGTGTGTTAGGTATTGTGATTTTTCTTTGCCAATGTAAGTATCCTTCATTGTGTTATTCAATCTTAATTCACCTATTCCTCTCTTTTGTTTATTGGTTTCTTTATTTTGTTATTGTCATTCAGTAAACCTCAGGGTTTATTATAATTTTCATGTGGTCTACCTGCTTACTAGTCAAGATATTAGGAAAACTTTTACGTACTCTCAAACACGTATAGTTTTCTAATTGGAGGCACCAGCATTCTTCTGTAAGTATATAGGCCTATGTCTATTCTCCAGGGAAAAGGACAATAATTTCTCTTTACTTCTGCTGGGATATCCGGATTTTGTAACACCATTATACGAGTGTACCTGCCAGGGGAGGATTTATATATATTCCTTCTTCATCTAAACAGCCCTTAAGTGATGTAATGACATTTTACAAGAAACAAGTGATTTAAAGCAAAGAAATATAAAAAGATTAGCAGGCAGAGTGTTTTTATGCCTGACAATAAATGGAACTTAGGTGTTGAAGAGTACAATTAACATGTTGTAAAAGTGGCCTGTACAAGTTGTTTGCTATATTCCAAGCCATATGGTATAGCTCTGACAGAGCAAAAATGAAGTTCTCTGCTGTTCATCTTCCTTTTCCAGTGGGCTGTTAAACAAACAACCAAACAAATCACTGTGAATGAATCATTCAGATTTTGGCGATCAACTCAAAAGAACATCACAAACATTCCAATGAAAGTTAGGGAGGATGCCAATATTCTATATTTACTTTCACTTATGGTATATTATTTGGATTTTTTGTATTTTTGTGTATTACAAGCATTATTTCCTGATTCACTGGTGGAGGTGAGATGCTACAGAGCTTTGACTCTTCAGTGCTAAATGTTTAACAGCAAAGGATAATTTCACTCAAAGTCTTCTGAATTATAAGGAAAAGTTCTGCAACTTCTGTGGGAGGCTCATACAAGTAAACTGCTTGACTTTTCTCATTAGATTCCAGTCCATCTTGATTTCCCATCTGAAATGGTGGCTGTCCCGACAGTGCCTGAAATATGAATTACAGTCACATGAAATTATGGCATTGATCATTTTAACTGCCATGATCCTTTAGACTAAAGCGACATTTTACCACAAAAGCCTCATTTTATGGCCTTATATGCAAACCTACTCACAGTTTTGGGAAATTTTAATAGAGAAATGAAATAATATTTAACAAATGAGGTCATCCATTCTTTTTGGACAATCTTTATAAGGATGCTAATATTTCTCTTGGCAGGTTCCTGATTTATTCTGTTTGTTTGCATGTTTTGCCCTGTCAGATTTGCTAACAAATGGATCATCATGACAGCATGTTGCTGGGATTTCTTGAGATCCAGCTTTTGATTCTTGTGAGATGTTCTTTCTCACGGTTTGTGGGTAATTCAAAGCAAAGATTTCGGGAAAATAAATTAAACTGAGAGGGAATATGCAGGTCATGCTTTGAATAGTAATAATTTGTCACCACAGTTGAAGACATTCACAGATTATTGACGCATAGCTCCACACTCTGAACACTAAACAATGTCAGATTTATTGTAAGTAGACAAACCAAGCGATGGATAGCCAACCTTCATAAACACACAAACACTCAACTTTCCAATCTGACACTTGGCACTGGGTTTGTAGACCAAAGCAGATGGTACTCTGAGAACTGCTCTGTGGAATAAACTCATTACTCACTCAATGATTTGAGCAGCAGGGCCTGCTGGGTAAGGATGTGTTTGAAGAGGAGCCATGGGGCTTGAACAGGGCGCTGCATAAAAGCCGCATAACCCTTGGAAGGAAGGGGAAAGTGTGTTTTAACCTTTTTTCTTTTCTGTTTTTTTCATAGGCTTTCTTTGTCAGTTTACCGTTTGCAGCTCACACTTTCTCATTGGCATGTTTTCTCTTTTATGTGAGGAACAAGCGACTATATGAACATTGATGCCTCAGAAAATAACCTGAAATTGTGTATATTGAATTTCAAAATACATGATTTGGCCAAGTTGGACACTATCCGTCATCATAAACGTTCCTGGTAAACAATCACTGGCCAAACTATTTCTAACCCTAATTATAACCCTAAACTTAACCCTAAGTGTGATTAATTGATTGGAATGTTGTCCCAGGACCAAAATTGATTATTTCCAGACAGATGTGATATTTGGGTAAAGCACATTTAAGCCCTTTTTAAGTAGTGTGTGGGATTTATGTTTGGATTGAACTTGATCTCAATTTACATGTTATAAAGATACAGTATATGCAGGACTTTATTTGTCCCCTTTAACTCATGGTTTTAACATCCGTCTCAATGATAATGATCACAAGGTGTTGAACAAATTTAGGTCATGTGAATTACACACATCTAAAGTTCAGTTAAAACAGCTGGAGCATTTCACTTTTCTTAAGCTGACATTTTTTTGTTATGGCCAATATCCTGTAAAAACTCGGATACAATTTTGTCAAAATAAATTAAAATTAAAATAAAAACTATAATTATAGTTATAACAGCTGCTTGATTAAAATAAGGAACATTAAACTTTTTTAAGTTAACTTTTTTTTTGTATGTTATTTTATGGCAAATATCCGATAAAAAAATTTATAAACATTTTGTCTAAACAAATTAAACATAAAAACTATAATCATTCGTTTTGGTAGCTCTTTATTTTACAGTCCTGTTCCCCATGTACATACTATGTACTTCTTACAGTAATTACAATAACTGGGTAATAATTAGGTACTAACCCTGAACCTACCCCTAAACCTAACCTTTGTAGTTACCTTATATTACCCAGTATTTTCTTAGGTAAGTACACTGTAAGTACATGTAAGTACACATACTGTAAAATAAAGTGCAACCCTCATTTTAAATGCTACAAGTTCATTTAGACAGTTTAATTTAATATTTTGCTAAATATTACATTTAACAGTGTTATTAAACTGTTCATGTTTTTAAAGATTAACTTTAAGTGAGGGTTACTCAATGGCAATAGTAATATAAATGTAAAAATTATTTAAATGACAATACTAATACCAATATCAACCAATACCAAAATCTCTAATATCAGCCAATAATGGTACCGAAATATTGTGCGTTCTTTCTTAATTAACATGTAGTAACACTCCACCATAGTGAATAGCCACAATATCCAAGCAGAAGTGGTCACAGGAGATGCATTTGAGACACATGTTAAACAGCGCCATATAAACTAACTTTTGAAATAAGATGAAAAAAAAAAACGTTACAGCAAAACATAAACCATCACTCAAAACACATTATTACAATCATAGCATTCCACATGCATGAATGCTTCTGGTAATGATGCAAGGTTTTTACGATGTCATTTATGGAATTGAGGTACAAGGTAGATGCCACTTTTAGAAGAAGAAAAACTGTGAAAAAACAAAGAATAAATCTCCTGAAAATAAAGGCCTTACTGCAGATCATCATCATTCTTTATTCTTTACTATTATGCGCAGATGTGTTCCTGACAACTAAACCGTCGTGCCTAATGTCAAATAAAACTTTCCATGGAATTATTAATGTAGACATCTCTCTATTCAGATTTACACAATGGACCCACTGTGTGTATGTATACTTTTTTTTTTTTTGCATTATGTGTGCCAAACTCAGTACGCCAAAATGCATCTTAACATTTATATAAGTGCTGTGCCTTTATAGCATACTGGAAAACATTGGGAGCAAATTGAGCAGGCGGGTGTCATATTACTAGGGTTTGATTCAGAATCAGATATAATTAGTATTGAAAACAGGCAAAATTTCTCCTTTTAAAAATTAGAGGTCTGTGTAATGTGGTTACTCGGTCAAGACACTTTTTAAACCACTGTATCTAATGTGCATTTTTCTGGTCCTGTTTGTAAAACAAGGTTGATTACAAGAAGTGAGATTTGCAAACTAAGTTCTTTGAAAAAAAGAGAATGAACAAATGGCCTACAGCAAAACCCTGATTAATTTTGAATTCACTTTTAATTCTTGTTCTGGGAATCTAGAGCAGTTCAACATAACCCAGACAATTACTTTATAGTAAACCCCATTGTAAAGCAACGACATTCCAAAAATGTTCCAGGAAATCATGTGAAAAAAGACAATACCTTAAACACACTTGAACTACCAGAGGCTTTAAATAGTGCATGAATTTCTTTGAGTCTGTTATGATTAATGATATCTATACATGCCATGAACAGCCCACTGGCACCATGATGTATGTACTCATTGAACTGGCAGTAAAAGGCTAACACGAGGTTGCAGTTACTTTACAAAATCAAAGGGGCTGATTAGTTTTAGATACTGTATGATGGAAACTGTGGTATGTGGTCTGTGATGAAGTGTTGGTTCAGTTCCATGTTAGTGATGAGCAGCATGCAGGGTTTGTGTGTGTGTGTGTGTGTGTGTGTGTGTACAACACACCTCTCCATCTTTATTGTGGTCAATCAAATTCATTATTCGATTTGGAGTCTCAGTTTACAATCATCTGGAGCATTCAGGGCAAAATCATATAAAAAATAGCATAGACTTCCATTGAATGAGAGACTGGAGCAATATCTAGATTACAGAAAATCATAGAGACTTAGGTGCGGCTATTAAGCAAACAACCCAGAATATTGTAGAAAGCACATGGGAACTCCCCCTAAAATACTCAGAACAACCTAGTAATTGTGTAGCAGCATGTTTAAAAACACTCAGAATACCACTGAAACACTTTGAA
Organism: Rhinogobio ventralis; assembly: GCA_039654625.1. Taxonomy (NCBI): domain Eukaryota; kingdom Metazoa; phylum Chordata; class Actinopteri; order Cypriniformes; family Gobionidae; genus Rhinogobio; species Rhinogobio ventralis. The sequence continues at coordinate 13,457,708 of CM077210.1, read as the reverse complement.
CACCATACAGCAACACCCTAGCAATCACCAAACATACTAGCAACTGGAACATGCATTAAAGTCCACTAAAAAAGAAAATAAAACTCACTGTATATTTGTATATCTATGTTCTATATTGATGCTGTGTATGTTTTATTTTCTTGTACAGCAACCTTGAGCTTTGGAAAGGCGCTATATAAATGAAACTTCTTCTTCTTCTTCTTCTTATTATTATTATTATTATTATTATAAAAAAACGAAACATGCTAGTCACTATATAGCAATGAGCTAAAGAACACCACAACAATGTCCTAGCAACTCCCCAGAAAATTTTAGCAACATCTGAAGAGGAAAGCTGCTGTCACAGAAAAAGTAAAAACTTGGTTTTGTATTATTCTTTAAGCTGTGTATTGTTATGTTATTGTTTTTCCACATTCTAGTAATTAACATTTCAATATGTCATATAATGAATGTTATACTTTAGTTGCCCTCGGACACAGAAGACTCATGGGACTGTCTGACTGACTGCTGCGCTTTGGCACAAACATGCTATTGTTCTATCCTGACAGCACCATTTATAGAGCCGAGGCTGTTCTGAATATTATAGCCAAGGATTTGTCAGAAGAAGAGATAGCTGTGTTAAGAGATGTGTCCTACTTTCAATGTCATATTGCGTGCCAAAATTAACTTCTGTTTGAATCACTAATGTAACGCTAGGAAATTGTGCATAGTGTTCAATCCCCTGTAGCTTCTGAATGACTTTACAGGTTTATTTGTAATGTCACCACGTTTGATTCATGTCTGCCTTCTGTGAGCATGTGGGAGAAATCATTTTCTCCAGATTCTGCCCCAAACCGGCACAAAAGTGCACAGCTGTGCTCAGCTAACTGTATTTGGTTACAGATGTTTAAATTTATTTGAATGGGGAGGAATCTAATGACATTTCTCAGCAGAGTATGGTAATATCCACCCCACCGACCTCATACCTAAGAACTGGGATAGAAAGATATATATGTGACTTGGTATTCTCAGTCCTATCCAGTCCTGTCAGTGAAGAGAAGTATGTTTTTGTGCATGTCAGGGTTGAGGGCCAGTGGCGTAGCAAGTCAGCCCTGGGCCTATATGCAAAAATATTAACAGGCCCCAAACAACAAGTGTAACGAAGAGGCGTTTATGCAGTGTATCAGGAAAATACCATACCAAACACATTTCTTTGCAAAGAACATTTATATTCTCATCTAAGGGCATTTATATTACTCATTGTTTTCATCTAGGTAGCCTGATAAATACGTGATCTCTGTAAAATACCAGGACATCCAGATCCAACACAAGAATAGTATTAGTAATAGTCAAAAATTGTCTATTGAACAAGTTACCTAATAAATTTAATAAAGCAATGATCACTGCATAAAATGCAAACTTGAGTGGCATACCTCTACCCAAAAACTTTTTCACAACTAGACCAGAACCAACATAAGTAAGGGGTAATCCACGGCTAGGTGTGCAATCAATGACTTTATTGCACAATGTGGTGGCAAAGAACCACCCAAGCAGAGCAGAGACTGGAATGGTAAAAATGACGGTTATTTTCGGCAGTTATTTTGTCTACGGGTTGTTGGATCTAGCATTCTGCCCACTTTAAATCAGACACAGAGATGAAGTAGTTTGGTAAAATAAGATTATATACATTGATCAGGCATAACATTATGACCACCGTCTTAATATTGTGTTGGTCCCCCTTTTGCTGCCAAAACAGCCCTGATCTGAACAAGGCATAGACTCCACTATACCCCTGAAGGTGTGCTGTGATATCTGGCACCAAGATGTTAGCAGCAGATCCTTTAAGTCCTGTAAGTTGCGAGTGGGGGCCTCGATGGATCGGACTTGATTGTTCAGCACATCCCACAGATGCTCAAATGGATTGAGATCTGGGGAATTTGGAGGCCAAGTCAACACCTTAAACTCATTGTTGCTCTCCTCAAACCATTACTGAACCATTTTCGCTTTGTGGCAGGGCGAATTATCTTGTGGAAAGAGACCACAGCCACCATGGAATACCGTTTCCATGAAAGGGTGTACATGGTCTGCAACAATGCTTAGGTAGGTGGTACGTGTCAAAGTAACATCCACATGGATGGAAGGCAAAATTTGGTATCGATCCGATACCAAGTAAATACAGTGCCAGTATCGCCGATACCAATACAGATACTTCTTACTTTTAAAAGCATGCACTTAAACTTACATATGCTTTCCTTTAGGGGAAAGCAGTGTGTCATGATTTATGAGGTGAATGAATCATTAATATGCTAAATCTGAATACATTTTCATGACCATGAAAGATTTTGCGATTTGTGCTCTGTACACACCTGTAATTACATGTATTCATTTATTTACATACTACATTACATTATTCATTTTTGTAAAGGGCTGTCAGTACAGGCTGTTGTACCCCCAAAAGTTAAAACTTTAGCAAATTTTTTTCTGACAGATTTATTAACAACAATTACAAAACATAACACAAACCATTTGAACTTTTAACAGTCAATTTAAATAAATTTAATTGCACAAACTAGCGTAATTCCCATCCAGTCGGTCACTTCCAATGCCACGCCGGATACCGACGAATAGGAATCTCGCTAGCGAGAGCCAATCTACTTCGAGTGTAACTAAATGAGCCAATGCACATTGGCATGCAATGATTGCACCAGCTGCTGATGCCACGCAGTGCGGGTATAAATGTGCCACAGGTTCTTGCATCAAATCAGCTTTTTGCTTCGGAGCCGAGTGGTGGATGGGTTGTCCTAAAATCACTTTCTACAAAGCGTGTGTTAATTATAACGAGTCAAGCTCTTTGAGTGGACCTCTCCTCGTTTGGTATTGGAGTGACGGCACTGCAGCGGAGTTAATCTTCTCTCTTTCTTTTTCTATTTTGTTTTATTGAGCAAAAACTAAAGGCTGTTCTCACAGCTGGTTCGATGCACTGTTAAGAGCACTGAAAAGCCGTTTTCACGGCTGGTAAGAGATCGCCTTCTATGAGAGAGAGTGCGCATGACAGGCTGCACATTTTCCCTGTCTGTGTCACCGCGACCATCTCCCTGCATGCTTCAGTACCGCGGAGAGCAGTTTCCCTAGAAGAGCTACACAGATAGAGCTTGCGTCTTTTTAAAGATGACATTCTACCGGTGTGTTTCTGGATGCGGTTGTTTCCTGTCCGCACTGATGGACACAAGCACTGTTTCACATGTCTGGGCGTATGCTGAGACGGCGTTCGTGGGTGTTTCACGTTTTCAAATGAGAACATGACCACGTCGGCTCCGACCACGACTCCTCTTTCTCCGGGAAGCTTGAGTCCCCTTTGTTGTTGGCCAGCCGCCGCTCGTGTGTAAAAGCACAGCCACGGGTCTGCTCGACACTCTGGGAGACCAAGGAGATCAGTGAGATCTGCGTGTCGTGTGCCATCGAGCTGCTGGGCTGCAGTGCGGGTTGTCACAGTTCCAGTATGGAACTACTTTGGTGGCAAAAATATGGAATGCCAAAGGGGCCAAAACTGCATAAAAAGTGTTTTCCTCTCTCACTACCCTCAACGGTGGGGTGGCTGTGTGCAGACCACCTCCGCCCTGCATTCTTAATGCATGTGGGTAGTTCTGAGCCTGGGTTGAGCCCTTGGCCAGACGATGTCCACCTCGGTGTTCAAGAAATGCCCCCCGGCTTGCCTTGCTGAGGTGCAAGTGGTCGTCAAAGTACGCTTTCTCGATGCTCCAATCTCACAAGGTGGCCGTTTTGGCGACACCGTTGAGAACTGGGCCCAGCAGTTCTTCGCAGTCGATAGTTTGCAGTTTTACAGACCGTACTTCATTGTACCCAAGAAAACTGGTGGGTTATGGCCAATCTTGGACTTGTGAGTTCTGAATCGGAGCCTTCACAAGCTACCGTTCAAGATGCTCACGGAGAAACGCATTTTTAATGCATCCGTCCCCAAGATTAGTTTATAACGATCGACCTGAAGGACGTGTACTTTCATGTCTCGACTCTAGGTGACTTACCCCAAGAGGTAGTTAACACCATCACTTCGTCATGAGCGCCGTCTACAAGACACATGGCGCCTCGCTGTCAGATATCTGTAGAGCTGCGGGCTGGGCGACACCCAACACATTCGCTAGATTCTATAGCCTACGTGTAGAGCCAGTTTCCTTCTGTGTTCTCACCTCAAACGGGTAGAAGCAATGAGAGGCCCTGGCTCTTGTCGGCTTGCTGCGCCCTGAACTGTGGCGCTTATATTCTCCAGAAGCAAACTCTGTCGAGTTCGACGTGGCGGAGCGCCTGGCATCAGGCTCTTTTGCAGCTAAATCCTTAAGAACCGGTGCTGGGCTGGGTATATATGTGTGACCCTGCGGGGATCCCATATATTTTTCCACGGTCGCTCCTAAATGGAAGCCCGTGTCTTTTCCTTGGGAGAGCCCCCCTTAGTGGGTTGGAGCCCCCTTTTGCATTGCGGGCTACGGCTCAGCACTTCTGCCCCACATAACTCCTTCGGAGTACAATGTGGCCTCCGTAGTGTTCCTTCTAGGAAGGCACTTTTTCCCAGTGTTATCCAATAGTCACTGATTGGGTCATGCGGAACAGCAGTGATGGACTTATCTGTCTGAGCCCCGTCTCATCAGTTAAGAGAGCTCATGAGGCTTACACAGGGCATTGGCGTTTTGGTAGGAATTCTTATTTGTCGGTCGGTCGGTCCATTTATCGAACTGATAAACATATTTTTCATGCGTTTTCATGTTTTGTGTTTTCAAAGCACACATAAATGGTAAGAATGGGTTTTTGTTAACATGATCTTTCTCTGATTATGTATTAGCTTCAGGTGGTTACATTCACAGTTACATTTTTCTTCTTACTGTGATGAATACAAAATGCATAAATAATTAAGCAAATGCATTATTGTTATCTTAGTATTTAGATGTTTTCTGCGTACTTGGTTATGTTATAATATATAAAAGTATAATTACAGGTAAGCATAATTACATAATGATTATTAGAGGGTTTTCTGTTGCAACGGGAAAGCTGTTGCAAATTTAGTCAATTTGGGCCTCAATAACAAGAAAAAAAAAGAAAAAAGTCATCTGGAATCCTTTTAGGACTAGTTAACATTATGTTGCAAGCCCTGGAATTCCTTCAGGAAATGCAAATGATCTTGCCATTTCTGTTTGGTGCCAGTAGTAGTGCAGAAATGGCACACTTCACCTTTAATGACAAAGCCCAGGGTGAATTAAATGAATATCTGATGACCAGTGGGGTGTCACATGCTCCAGTATGTTCTTCTTCTGGTCTGAAATAAACAGAATGTGGTAGACTCCGTGTACCTAGACCTTAAAACTCTCCTGACAATTCAGACAGGCAACCATAAACAAACTGTGAAGCTGGCCAGAATAATCCATACCACCTGAAGCTAATAAATAATGCAGCTATTGAGAGTACAATAGGGGCTTTTTTGTCCCAGTGTAAGCTCCATCTCCCACAGGACTGTCCACAAAAAGCAACTAGTCTGAAGCTCTGTAAAGTTTGCCTGATAAGAGAAAGATGCAACCTTACTGTTTAGCACACAAGTACAATGGAAACCCCACCAACATCTTGTCTCAACCTTATTACACTATTTTTTTCAACCTATTGTTCTCTTCACCACATCATACTTGTGGAGTTACTCTCTAGTTTTAGCTCACTAGTTTTACAGTGACTTCCCAGTGAGGACCATGTAATTTCTCATGTAGCAGTATTGTACTATATATTGTCAGCATTACAGTAATCTCCTGTAATGTTTTCAGATAAACTGCAATAATATCAGCTCAGGAGCCACCAGGAGCCAGCAGTTAAACTCTTATTTGAGAGTGATAGAATTAATCAATTTACCCAATGTGCATAACAAATGCATATCATGTAAGATGTATGTAACTGTAGAAAAGAGAAACACAGATGACCACCATTTATTGAAAGCAGCAGTGGAGCACAAACAAACATAAATGACTTTGAGCAGGTTGAATGGTGAATTCAAATGGATTAATCAGTCTCTTATCTTTGCAGGCTGGTTTGGAGATTGTGATGTCTGTAGTCCGTAATGAGACCAGAAGATGAGTGCAACTGAGGTGTGCTTAATGCTGTGGTTGATGGCAGTGCTGATGAGGGACAGGTGCATGTGATTAGTATTCAGGAGAGAGTGAGGGTGAAGCCTAATCTGTGACAGTGTAAAGCCGGGTACACACTGTGCGATTTATAATAGTCCTTTAAGATTGTTTCTTGTCAGACTGTATGAACATGATTCCCTCTGTAAGCTATGTCACACTGTAAGATCTAAGTTGTCATTAATTTCAGACTGTACGATAGTTGAGGCACCCTAAAATGGACGCACGCAAGAAAATCGTCCAGAGTTTTATATCATCAATGAATGACGCGTTCGGTGACGGGGAGCTGCATTACACGCGGGATTTAAATGGTGGCTACAAAGAAATCTCTAGCGCTCATTTTGGTCATAGTTTGTCTTGAAAAAACGAAGATTATTTGACAGTCGTCGTAGGAGAAGTCACACTGCAGGACTCTGCGCCAAATCTTCTGACACTGCCAGAATTTCGTCTGAGGTAAAATTGTATCGCAGCGGTCATTAATCGGCTGCCGGTGAACATGTCAAACTAATGATCAAAGACTTCAGATTTTAGGAATCTTTTAGGATTTGCAAAATTTGTCTCAGATGGCCAAATCCAAAATCTCTCAGTGTGTACCCGGCTTAAGGCCTTGTCCTTTGGCCAATCGTCCACACGCAAACTCAGTATCCGGTCACTGAAACCTAACCTAACGTTTTTTTGTAAACGGTGAAACGTCGGAGTGCGCGCTGTTATCACCTTTGTTGGACGTCAGATTGTGCGCCGCTATCTCCTTAGTTTACATGACCCAAGTCTGTGCAATGACGGATGTAGCCAAACTATTGCTGCTAATAACTGTGCTATAACAGGGATTATAACATAATGAAAAGTTTATGATAATAATATTCAAGTTGTACCGGCTGCGCGTGTCCTGTTTGCGAGTGTCACGAATTGCGACAGCAATCAACTAACCACTTACAAGTAACAGCTCCTGCACTGGGATTCAAGCAACTGTAGTTTGTTTAAGGTACCCGACAGCAGCGAAAATGTAAAAGTAGGCTATATAAACTTTAATATAGGCCTATCCTTTTATTGAAACTGCTGCTTTCCTATGCAAAGAGACATTTCTTAACATTTCACCCGCTGGTACTTTCGCTTTTGATGCAGAGACCCTTGTGATAAATAAATGTGTCGTATTTATTATAATCCGCACAGATTTCAGTTGACAAAAATAATTAATAAAAGCGTGATAAATCCGAAAGACAACTGAATTACTGACAGGATGCTGTGCGCACGCTCCGAGTGCAACACGGACCAACATAGTAGCCTTCTGTTTCACGCCTAAACGGCCAAATAAACACAGAAATATATCAAAATGCCAAGTCGAGTATTCCTATGAACACAGTAGATGTAAGCACTGTGTGCGTTCACACACACAAAGAAGATTTATAACTCAACCTCACAGTGAAAGCCCTGCACGATTAATTCCATATTGCAACTTATTGTTTGCTGCATATTTTGTTTGTTTTTAGCTATGGACCTAATAATTACTACTGTTGAAATTATATTATATTATTCATATTATTATATTATTTATTATATAATTTTTTTTTACTGTGGCTCTTTTGGAAAAATGCATTAACCAAAAATGAAAAAATGGCTCTTTGGTCAAAAAAACCCCCCTGCTCTAGTCAATCAAACAATCAATCAATCAATCAATCAATGGTTTCCTCAATCTAAGTGGGTGGAAATTTGATGACTGTTTTTTTAGATTTTTAGGAATCTGAAAAAAGAAAAAGAACTTGCTTTCGATGAGACCAAAAGGTCATAAAAAAGCACAAAATTGGACCATATTATATTATTAATAAGAGAATTGTATTGTTATTGCTTTAGGGAAGTTAGTGTTTAGTGTTTTTTTTTTAGGTATTTCTATGTTAAACACCATTTTCTTCCATCCAGCATGTGAACAAAAAGGCAAAAGTGAGGCTAAAAGAAATTTGCCTTTTTATGCATATATAACCATTAACATAATTTTCAAATGTGACCTTTAAGCAAATTAGCTTTCGGTATCACTTTACAGTGTCATCAAATCTAATATTGCTTAATGCAACATATATGAAGAGAGACTTTTTGGTTAAAATATTGATTAAATCCTAATTACTGAAGAACCTAAAAAATAAGTGAAACACTGGGTCATATTTGAATATTTGTTAATGAAGGAAATGAGGATGGAGTTTCTCTTGTTGCCACTCCATGGTGAAAAGAATGAAGTGTACATGATGTTTATTATAGACTTCAAACCATAATCATTATGTTTTTTCTCAAAAACTTTTCTTGACTCTCTTGCTTATATTGATCTACTTTGAGCTTTTGAAAACATCTCCTGAACATTTCACGGTCATATAAATAGATGCTGGGATGCTGGATTTACACTATAATTTCTGTCTTTTTAAAAGCACTCAGACCAGAGTGGGATTTATAACATATGGAGAGCCAGTACAATCATTGCAGTGCATTGCTGACAGCTTCTAAATATATGCATCTCATTCAAACAGAACCAAGTCTCATAAATGTACTTCAATTAGCAGATGCATTCTTCACATGTGGAGTTTACAGACACTAATACTCCGAAATTGCATATTCGCTGAAATTGCATAGCCTCCGAGTAGTTACTTCTTTTAAATAGGTTATTACTTTGCAAACACAAAAAAGTACATTCTATAAGGATGTAATTCCAGCCATCCCAATCAATGGAAAAACATGCCTGTTTTTGCAAAATGCTAAATACATTGCGTTGTGCACGTTTCATGACAGTTTCAAAATGTGAAACGTCCAGTGAGTGGCGTTAAAAGCGTGTTTTGTCTTTTCTGGAACAGATGAACGTGTATCTGGCAACGTTTTATTGTAAGGTTTTTGTACGTATCACTGCAGTTCCCATTCAGTCGGTCACTCTCGACGCCACGTCGGAGTACCGACGAATAGGAATCTCGCTAGCGAGAGCCAATCTACTTCGAGTGTAACTAAACGAGCCAATGCACATTGGCATGCAATGATTGCACCAGCTGCTCATGCCACTCAGTGTGGGTATAAATGAGGCACAGGTGCTTGCATCAAATTAGCTTTTTGCTTCGGAGCCGAGTGGTGGATGGTTTGTCCTGAAATCACTCTCTACAAAGCATGTGTTAACATTTTAACGAGTCAAGCTCTTCGGATGGACCTCTCTCGTTTGGTGTTGGAGTGACGGCACTGCAGCGGGGTTGATTTTCTCTCTTTTTCTATTTTGTTTTATTGAGCAAAAACAAAAGGCTGTTCTCACAGCTGGTTCGGTGCGCTGTAAAGAGTGCTGAAAAGCCGTTTTCATGGCTGGTAAGAGATCGCCTTCTATGAGAGAGAGAGCGCGCATGACAGGCTGCACTTTTTTCCTGTCTGTGTCGCTGCGACTATTCCCCTGTGTGCTTCAGCACCGCGGAGTGCAGTTTCCCTAGAAGAGCTACACAGATAGAGCTTGCGTCTTTTTAAAGATGACATTCTACCTGTGTGTTTCTGGTTGCGGTTGTTTCCTGTCCTCACTGACAGCCACGAGCACTGTTTCACATGTCTGGGCGTATGCATGCTGAGACTGTGTTCGTGGGTGGTTCACGTTTTCTAATGAGAACATGACCACGTCGGCACGCCGGTCGCGACTCTTCTTTCTCCGGGAAGCTTGAGTCCCCTTTGTTGTTGGCCAGCCGCCGCGGGAGACCGCGGAGATCAGCGAGAGCTGCCCGCCGGGGAAACCCGGTGGGACCTCATGCTTCTCTACGTGTCGTGTGCCGTCGAGTGCTGGGCTGCAGCGCGGGTTGTCACGGCAACCCAGCGCTCACTCGCCACTCTAGGTGCGCTGTCCCCTTGCCTATTTCCCGTTGTAGTGCCCTCCCTGGTGGCCAACAGGAGAGGTCTACTTCAGTGAAATCGCTGGGGTGACCTGAGGAGTGGAGGGCTTCTCCTTCGGGGAACCAACCCCCTAGGGCCCCTCCCCCTCTAGCGCACTGCAAGCTGTGCAGCTTCTGGATGGAACTGCTGGTCCTTCTTATGGAGGAACCTAGCATTTTCATTCGGGGCTCCAGCTGAGGATCAGATGTCAATCGCTGCATCGGAGAGAGGGCTGTTGTGCTCTGGGAATGAGGATGATGCTGAGCCCACTGTAATGGTGTGTGCTTTGCTGAATCAGATTCAGAGTTAATAGCCATGCTTTCCCGGGATCTTTCCCGGATGTGCATGGAAAACTTGGCAGTATGGAACTACTTTGGCGCCATAGATATGGAACGCCAGGGGGGCCAAAACTGCATAAGTTTTTCCTCTCTCACTACCCTCATCGGTGGGGTGGCTGTGCGCAGACCACCTCCGCCCTGCACTTTAATGCACGAGGGAAGTTCTGAGTCGGGGTTGAGATGCGCATGTTGACTAACCGTGATCAAAGTCACGGCGCAGGCCCTCGGCCAGACGATGTCCACCTCGGTAGTCCAGAAACGCCCCCTGGCTTGCCTTGCTGAGGTGTGAGTGGTCGTCAAAGTGCGCTTTCTCGATGCTCCCATCTCACAAGGTGGCCTTTTCGGCGACACTGTTGAGAACTGGGCCCAGCAGTTCTTTGCAGTCGGTAACAGGCTGAGGCAATCAAGAGCTTCCCCCGACGCACCACAAGAGTGCCTCGTGGGCCGCCCCTCAGTCTGCTCGTCGCCAAAGGCGTCGTCCCCTGCAAAAAAAAATAAATAAAATTTGGCACAGCCTGCTCTACTGTGTCCGCCGCAGGAAGGCGACGCCACCCGTCTCTGCTGCTGTTTAAGCAGTCGGTGAAACATCACCTCTGAGACGGGTGACCTGGAGATGGGCGGGGCTGCTCTTCCCCGGAGGAGGGCCGGGGCAAAGAATCTTTTGAGTCAAAATTCTGTTCTGCCGCTGGTGTCACAACCAGTGGTACCCAAACTCTCTCTCAAAAAAAAAAAAAAAGAGCAGTTCCTCTATCTCTGGGTCCCAAGGGGGTTCGGAGAGCTGTGGACGGTCCAACGCCGGACCACACTCATCCTCCTCCTTCGCCAGCGGGCAGCAGTGGACGGTTCGAGGACGCAACCAAGCCTTCTCACGTACCCTCTGCCCACTCGTGAAATCAGGTAAGTGTTGCACAGCTCACTCACACCCCGCTGCGGGCCGCCTCCATGAGACAGCCGCCCCAGCCCGGTACCTGCATTCCACCTCGCTGCCCCACGGTGGGTCCCTCTTGCACGGTCTCTGCGAGCCTGGTTAGCGCTCCCCAGTCCATCTCGCTGGCTCATCCAGACCATCAGGCTCGGCTATGCGATTCAGTTCGCCCGGCGCCCTCCCAGGTTCAAGGGCGTCCGCTTCACTTCGGTGAATGCCGCAGATGCCCATGTCCTGCGTGCAGAGATCGCAGTCCTACTGGCGAAGGACGCGATAGAGCCGGTCCCTCCAGCCGATATGAAGACCCGTACTCTTCTACAGCCCGTACTTCATTGTACCCAAGAATTCTGGTGGGTTACGGCCAATCTTGGACCTGCGAGTCCTGAATCGGAGCCTCCACAAGCTACCGTTCAAGATGCTCACGCAGAAACGCATTTTCGAATGCATCCGTCCCCAAGATTGGTTTGCAGCGATCGACCTGAAGGACGCGTACTTTCATGTCTCGATTCTTCCTCGACACAGGCCGTTTCTGCGCTTTGCGTTCGAGGGTCGAGCATATCAGTACAAAGTCCTGCCCTTCGGGCTGTCCCTGTCCCCCCGTGTCTTCACAAAAGTCACGAAGGGGGCCCTTGTACCCATGAGAGAACAGGGCGTTCGCATCCTCAACTATCTCGACGACTGGCTCATTCTAGCACAGTCCAGGGATCAGTTGTGTGAACACAGGGAACTGGTGCTCCGACACCTCAGCCAGTTGGGTCTTCGGGTCAACTGGGAAAAGAGCAAACTCGTCCCCGTGCAGAGGATCTCTTTTCTCAGTATGGAGTTAGATTCGGTCGAACGGACAGCACGCCTCAAAGAGGAGCGCGTCCAGTCGATGCTGAACTGCCTGAACGCGTTTTAAGGCAGGATGGCGGTCCCACTGAAACGGTTTCAGAGGCTCCTGGGGCATATGGCAGCCGCAGCGGCAGTGACACCGCTCGGCCTGCTTCATATGAGACCGCTTCAGCATTGGCTACACGGCTGAGTCCTGAGATGGGCGTGGCAACGCGGTACTTACCGGGTGAGCATCACACTGGCCTGCCGCCAATCCTTCAGCCCATGGTCATTCCTTCGGGCTGGAGTGCCCCTGGAACAGGTGTCCAGGCATGCTGTGGTCTTCACGGTTGCCTCTGCCATGGGCTGGGGAGCCACGTACAACGGGCATGCAGTGTCAGGGGTTTGGATGGGCCCGCACCTGCATTGGCACATCAACTGCCTCGAGTTGCTAGCAGTGTATCTTGCTCTGAGCCGCCTCAAAAGGCTGTTACGGGGGAAAGATGTACTGGTCCGCACGGACAACACTGCGACCGTTGCGTATATCAACCGACAGGGTGGTCTGCGCTCCCGTCGCATGTCGCAACTCGCCCGCCATCTCCTCCTCTGGAGTCAGAAGTGTCTGAGGTCGCTTCGGGCCATTCATGTCCCTGGTGTAAGCAACCGTGTGGCCCGATGAGCTTTCACGAGCTGCGCTCCCAGGGGAATGGCGACTCCACCCCCAGGTGGTTCAGCTGATTTGGAGACAGTTCGCGGTGGCACAGGTCGACCTGTTTGCCTCCCCAGAAACGTCCCACTGCCAGTGGTTCTATTCGCTGACCGAGGGTACACTCGGCACGGATGAACTTGCCCCCTCTCAGTTGCGGGCTATGGCTCAGCATTGTACTCCACATAACTACTTCGGGGTATAATGTGGGTTCCGCAGCGTTTCCTTCCGCTAGGGCACGCTTTCCCAGTGTTATCCAATAAGTCGCTGAGCGGGTCATGCGGAACAGCAGTGATGGACAGGGCACTGGATGGGGGCAGAGGCCATGGTGCTTTGGTAGGGATTCCTATTCGTCGGTACTCCGACGTGGCGTCGAGAGTGACCGACTGAATGGGAACGTCTCGGTTACGTATGTAACCCTCGTTCCCTGAAGGAGGGAACGGAAACGCCACGTCCCGTCGCCATGTCCTCTGTACCCTGCTGGGGTGCCAGTTCACCTACTCGGCTCCTCAGCAAAAAACTAATTTGATGCAAGCACCTGTGCCTCATTTATATCCACACTGAGTGGCATGAGCAGCTGGTGCAATCATTGCATGCCAATGTGCATTGGCTCGTTTAGTTACACTCAAAGTAGATTGGCTCTCGCTAGCGAGATTCCTATTCGTCGGTACTCCGACGTGGCGTCTCCGTTCCCTCCTTCAGGGAACGAGGGTTACATACGTAACCGAGACGTTCTGAATTGACATGTCCGGTGAGTGGCGCTAAAAGCTTAATGCTCCATTACGTTAAATAACTTACACCTACATTAAACCTAAACCTACCCGATTGTGTTAACAAAAGCAATTGTGACAAAAATTAAACCATAACCATGCCATTTGGTATGTTAGAAAAGCCGAACATATCGAGCTGGTTAAGTGATGCAAACTCCAAAATGTATTCGTTTACAAATCATGCATTATGGTAAAAATAATATATTTTTTAGGGGATATCATAATATTGTGCAAGGAGCCGCATGAAAACAAGTCATTGATCCATAATCTGCCCTTCATAAGGGCAGATTAGGCCACACATCATAAGTGTGTATGAAAACGATAAAAAGTGCTTGCTGTTTTATTGCCTCTAGTGTTTACTTATGTTGGAAACTGCAGTGATATGTACGTATTGGTACGTATTTTGCGTTTTGCAAAAATGTTGCCACAGGTAAGTTTTTCCACTGAGACCAGGTTGCAGCAATCCGGATGTACTATATTCGCCATGTTGTCATTGTCATGTTTTGTGAATACTGTGAATTTGGACATTCCTCACTTTTCACACGTTTTTCACTGCCGCCTTCTTTCTTTTTCTCTAGCTGGTGTCGGGCCAGAGCTGCCTCTGAAGTGCTTACACTGCTGTGGGTGCCGCAGGATTTTGAAATTCATTCAATACATGCCTCCATGCAGATTGATCAATGGCCAAGGCCTTTGCACTGATGAAGGTGGTGCGTTGGTTTCTTAGGTCGTTGCTGATTTGCTTCAGGCACGTCGTCTTCGGTGCGTCACAATGAACTTTCCAACCGACGGAGTTGGTTGTGCCAGGAGACATCGAGGATTTGTCGCAGGCTTGTTGAGTCGAGCTTGTTAGGTTCTAACTTAAAGTGTTAGTTCACCCAAAAATTAAAATGCTGTCATTAATTATGAGGGGTGTAACGATATTCAAACCGAACCGAAAAACCGCGATACACCACCCATTGTACGAACCGCGATACTCTCATGACGAACCGAACGCACCCTGCCCCCTGCTCTCACTTCACCTTATGTCACAAAACTATTTTTTTCTTCCTTAACATTTGATTAAATAGTAATTATTACACTTTTAACAACTAATAAGAGCTGTATTTTTACTAAATATTATTATAATAATATTATTTACTAAATATACACTAACATTTGTCTTCCAAGTGCATGTCACGTGACTTGGGTGATCGCTCAAGTTGCATGGTGGAAAGACAAAGAAAGCCAGTTTCCCCATTTAGCCAGGTTGGCTAAATGCTACCTTAGTCCCGGCATTAGCATCGGTCCCCAGTGAGAGAGTTTTCTTTACAGCAGTTTTTCTCAGCTGGCCTGAGAAAAACGTGTGGTCCTGATTCAGTATCTGGGGTCAGATGATATATTGTAAGGCTATATGACGGTGTCATTTTCGTAGCTTGTTACGAAACAAAAAGTCTCTCTCACCTTAGAAAACCGAATGTCCTATCAGCCGTTGTACTGTGCTCACAGAGCACTTTAATTACAAATTAATATTTAATTACACACGCGCATGCGGTGACGTGTGCTGTTTATCACTTCATATAAAGCGCAAGAGAACCCAGATAGCATTGTGACATTTATTCAATGTTGAAATTCCATCAGAATCATCATTTTGGTTGAGGTTGAAATTTCAGTGCTAAGTAATATTGGTATCAATGTTGAAAATTCGATGCTAAAAAAATATTGGATCAATGTTGAAAATTCAATGCTAAATAATATTGGATCAATGTTGATAATTCCTTGCTTTTCAGTGTTGAAAAGACAAACATTGAATCAATGTTGATTTTTGGTCAGCTTAATTCTCCACTGGTAAGGCTTACTGTCAATCTATCTGTCCCATCATTCAACATGTTAATGCAAATCCAAATCAATTAGGTACATTTCTGTGAAATGTGAACACATTCATTATCCTCAAAGGATACGACGAGCCCGCCAACGAGGGTGTGAATTAACAAAGAACTCCTAACATAAATTGAACTCATGAACCAGTTGATTATTATTGGTATTATTCATATTAATGTTTTAATTATTGTTTTAAAATCTCCTCCATCATGGAAAACATCTCCAATCCTCTAGTGTTTTCGGCTAGCTACAGCACATGCCGCGAGATATATAATGACTGTCACAGAGTCCTTAATTCTTGTGGTCATCCAATTATCTAAATCATAATAGCCTATCTGTTTTAAATTA